>CM061914.1:151120007-151343292 GCA_031002005.1 Vandiemenella viatica | reverse complement strand
CGCATCAAGAATGCCTTGAATTAGTTACGGTAGAGTCTGCTATGAGAGAAACAATTCGGGATGTGTGACCTTCTTTCGAGATTGCTTTTCAGTAGCGATCTCCATTTGTATTTCGTGTAATAGGTTCCATGATGACATTAAGTTAATATATTTGTGGCATAACAGAAGACAACCTTGTACATGAACCAGTTCCACAATTACTTTACCGGCCATTAGGACAAGGTTGGGAATACCCTTGCTTTGCGTCGATCACGAATCGATTAACTTTAAGGTAATTTTGAATTAGTTACATCGAATACAACTTCCTTATTGCTTATCATATTCGATAGTGGTTCTGCGTAGTTATGTTTAAAAACTTGAACACGCCGTAGTAATAATTAAAAATGGCATAATCATTGAAGGATACGAAATAATTACATCTGAAGATTATAAATCGCCAATGGACTCATTGCTCTTAATTAGAGGCAGATTTTTTTTAATGCCAAACGATCTTGGTAATAGAAGTGATCACAGAAGTAAATAACTGAGCGTAGTGGGTAACGTAGATTCGTATTTTTCATGGTATCCTCAGATTACTCCAGGTAAATGCCGGATGGTTCCTTCCCGTTCCTTCCTTCCCTCCCAATTCCCTTTCCGCTTCTAAAGACCTCGACATCAACAAAAAAGTCAAGTAATATGTTGGTTATGCCAGAGTATGTTGGAGGAAACTGACGAAAGATCTCGCTAGCGAGAATTGGTTAAAAAAATAAGTACGCCCTCTACTATAGAGAAACCTCCTATCAAATATTTGTGTCCTTAAAATCAGACCTAATCTCGATAGAGGAAGACTTCTCTATTACGCAGGATGCTAATAAGGCTTATCCAGTTGACGTAAGCACTGCCCAGTTAAGTCGTCGGATGTGACGTCAGGCAGTAACGGCAAGCGGGTGTAGCGACGTCAGGTCAACCTCAACAGCAAGGATCCGAGCTGCCCCTGGCCTATTGGCCGCTCGACAGTGACCAATGACTGCTCGTCATAGGACCCCCGCCGCAAATGTAATATCTATACTTCCATATAGCTATGTTGTAAACTTGACTTACAAATTATTCCTGCGCCTGGTGAGTGGTTAACGATCAGGCCTGGCAGCGTATGGTTTTTTCGATTACCATAACCAATATCCAGATTTTTGTTTTCTATGGTTGCCCAAATACCGGGATGGTTTCTTCAAAAGGCGATGACTGAATTCCTTTCCATTATTTGTTTCCAATTATAACTGTCCTCAGACCCAAATCTTTAATAAAACTGTATTCTAATAATTATTTGTAGCAAACTGTTAGTTGAGTAAATAAGGTTTTGTATATTTTTCTTGTAATTAATAGTGAATTTGTGTAAATGGACTTTGTTTTATGGAAAAAACTATATAAATACTACACAGACGGAAAAAAAAATCCCAACACCAAGAAAAAATTATTGTAGAGTAATGAAATTTGGACAATGCATTTGTCAAGTTAACATGTTTAATTGATTAAATTTTCAAGATCACAGGTTAATTTAAGCTCAAGAAAATGCATTTCAAATGTGAAATACTGTTAAATTAATAGCCGGTGTAACCTCCAGAATTTTGAATGCAAGCCTGCAAACGTGAATGCATTGTGTCATACAGGTTTCGAATGTCACTTTGTGGTATGGAGTTCCATGCTTGTTGTACTTGTGCTGTCAATACTGGGACGGTCAGTGCTGGCTGTGGATGATGCTGGAGTTGTCGTCCAATGATATCCCATACGTGTTCAATTGGAGACAGATCTGGTGATCTCGCAGGCCAAGGTAACATGTCGACACTCTGTAGAGCACGTTGCGAGACAACAGCGGTATGAGGGCGAGCGTTATCCTGTTGAAAAACTCCCCCTTGAATGCTGTTCATGAATGGCAGCACTACAGGTTGAATTACCAGACTGACGTACAAATTTGCAGTCAGTGTGTTTGGTATAACCACAAGAGTGCTCCTGCTGTCATAGGAAATTGCTCCCCAGACCATGACTCCAGGTGTAGGTCCAGTGTGTCTAGGCCGCAGACAGTTTGGTTGCAGGCGTTCCCCTGGCCTCCTTCTGACCAACACTCGGCCATCACTGGCACCAAGGCAGAACCTGCTTTCATCAGAAAACACAACAGATCTCCACTCCGTCCTCCAATGAGCTCTGGCTTGACACCACTGGAGTCGCAAACGGCGATGGCTTGTAGTCAGTGGAATGCACGCTACAGGGCGCCTGGCTCGGAGCTGTCCTTGAAGTAACCGATTTCTAACAGTTCGTTGTGTCACTGTGGTACCAACTGCAGCTCGAATTTTTGCCGCAGACGCAGTACGATGCGCCACAGCTGTACGCCGAATACGGCGGTCTTCCCTCTCAGTAGTGCCACGTGGCCTCCCGGAACCCGGTCTTCTTGAGGCAGTACCATCCCTTGACCACTGCACCCAACAATCATGCACAGTGGATACATTCCGGCCAAGTCTTTCTGCAATATCGCGAAAAGAAAATCCACCTTCTCGTAGCCCTATTACACGACCTCGTTCAAACTCGGTGAGCTGTTGATAATGGCTTCTTCGTCTTCTTAAAGGCATTCTTGGCTAACATCAACTCACTATGTCAAATCTCAGCGGTAAATAACGTTCACAAACTTTACAGCGCGTATTTAAAGCAAACCTGATTTGCAAGCTCTGAGTAGCGCTACTAGCGCCACACTTATGCGCGAAGCGCGAAATTTGAATCGATGTCATCTTTCAGATGTATATACACGCCTACCAAATTTCGTTTATCTAACACAAGTCTTTCTTGGTGTTGGGATTTTTTTTTCCGTCTGTGTATATAATATGTTCAAGGAGAGTACTATGCTAGAAACATAAAACTTTGTAATTTACGATAGTAGTTTGGACTGATTTGTATGGATACCTTTGTGTGTAAATATCTTTAATTATCTTTTCACCATCTCATAATGATTGTGAATTAATTCTGATCGTTTGTAATTTTATTTTAATTGTTTAAGTATTGTTAGAATTCCAGAAACGTTGGTCGGAAGTCTTCGAAATATTCTGGAATTTTCTCTGGAACCTATATAAGTGATCGGCAGAGACGATTTTTAGTTTGTTTGGAAGTTAGTTGAGTTTTGGTGTTGAAAGGTATAATCACTGGAACATGTTTTTACGTTTTCAACTAGTATCTCTGGTGTTCGATGTCTTGAAAGGAAATGAACAAAATTTAATGTGAATCTTCCGTCAGCAAGCCGTTCTGAAAGATTTTATTTAAACAATCCTGAATAAAAAACCAGAAAATTATCGAAAAAAAATTAACGAAAAGAATGAAAAATATGGCATTAGGGTGCCGCACAACGGGATCAGGGAGGTACAACGTGACCAGGTCCGAGCACTGGCCTCCGAGAACCTGCAGTCTAGATAGTTTTTAGCCCATTTTCCGTAATCACTTAAGTGAATGCAGGTTCGGTCCCCAGTCCTGCCCTCATAAACTATACATTTTTAAAACCAACATACACTTATAATGGAGAACATAAGTTACACAGATCTCAGACGGAAGGCAAGACTTGAGCTTTAGAAACTGACAGACCCTGATTCTAACTGCCCAGTGGAAACTTTAGACAAATTCTTAATTAAAAACCATTATGAGAATCGAGGCTTTGCGTGATCTGATTGGATGCATTCGCATATAATATGTTAAACTGTACGGATGTTTATTTCGCATACAGATGCATGTCTTTTTGTTGATTTCAACCAGATTTTCATAATTGATCTTATCAACCAGACGGGTAGCATTGTACATCTGACATGTGACTTGTTGATACAGCCCTTATGAATGCGTCACAGAATTGATATATATGTCGTATCCGCCCGGGAAAGATCAGGAATCGGGCGGGTTGAATGGAGTACCCAGTGAGAGGCAGGTGGCTCGTCAGCGAAGGTAGGCTGTGGATATCCCTCGGACAGTGGGGAGTAACTACGAGAACACAGCGGATACAAGGATCCGGTTTATTAGACTCAGTCTCGCAATACACAGTGACAGATAACGGAGTGATGTCGCCTCGGTGGTCAAGCAGGAAGAGAGCTCCGTGTGCTGTGCGCCGCCTTTAAGTAGCCCCTCGTAGATGTCGCTGCGGCGCTGCTCGCTGCGTCTGCGGCGCTGCTCGCTGCGTCTGTGGCGCTGCCCGCTGCACCTGTGGCGCCCTCTAGCAGCTAACCCCATCCTCAGGTCCGACACGGCCATCCTGCGGAGACAGCCGTCCCTGGCTGTCGCTCATGGGCTCCGGGTGTGACTTGTCGGAGCTAGAAATGAAGAAAAAAAAATGATTGGCCATGGCCTTAGGAAGGAATCATCCCGGCACTCGCGTGGAGCGATTTCGGGAAACTATGGCAACCGAAATCAGGCTGGTAGTTGGTTGTTCCAATGGAGTCTTCAAAAATGCCTGTCTCAGGCGGTGCTCTGTTGGTTTTCTTGTGATCCCGGAAGGGTTTGTAGGATCCGTTATGGCTGTTTGGTTGCCCGGCTTGGTGAGGCTGGTTTGGCGTTGCTCCACGGCCGTCTCCTTATCACAGCATCCATCGAATGTGTGAAGAGTCTGTAAACAAAAGATGGTTTACCGCAGTATGTTCGGCTATCCTGACTTAAGGAACAATTTTGTTGATTGAAATTATCAAAGTAATGAGGAAAAAACTAAGATAATCCAGGTTTAATGTATGCCTTTCAGATTAAACAGGGAAAAATATGTACTTTCTTAACATCAAAGCAAGTTTTTAGAAACTCATTTTCTTCCTGGCGAAATCCCAGTGAAATTTGAAAAGTGTTTTCTGGACACTATCATTAACAAGTTTCTTTCCAAGCCTTACAAGAGACCGAAATTTCCTGATAGGACCATCCATAGACTTTCTTGTAGTGATGTCTGATGACAGTAAAGTTTCATGATGCCAGATTATAAAATACACTCTTCAGAGCAAGGTCCAAATAAAATCATAAAATTTGTTCTTCAGGGTGAGGTCCGGTACAATGTAACAACATTTACTCTTCGAGGTGATGTTGCCAGTGTTGTCCTTGCCAAGTACTCAACTTTGGACTGTAGGCAAAGTACCCAACTTCGGAATCTCAACAAAGTACCCAACTTCGGAATCTCACCACAGTACCCAACTTCGGAATCTCACCACAGTACCCAACTTTGGAATGTCAACAAAGTACACAACTTTGGAATATCAACAAAGTACACAACTTTGGAATATCAACAAAGTACACAACTTTGGAATATCAACAAAGTACACAACTTTGGAATATCAACAAAGTACACAACTTTGGAATGTCAACAAAGTACACAACTTTGGAATGTCAACAAAGTACACAACTTTGGAATGTCAACAAAGTACACAACTTTGGAATGTCAACAAAGTACACAACTTTGGAATGTCAACAAAGTACACAACTTTGGAATGTCAACAAAGTACACAACTTTGGAATATCAACAAAGTACACAACTTTGGAATATCAACAAAGTACACAACTTTGGAATCTCCCTGCTGAAGTTGGTCGGCGTGGTGGTTGGGTAGGGGAGGCGGTGGTCGGTGTTCCTTTTTTTTGTTTTTGTTTTTTTTTTTGTTTACTTGTCAGTCTCTTGAAGTGGTTGTTGTTGGGGCATGCTTCGCGTGCGGTCATTGGCGTACTTGTACGTTCGGTTTGAGTTTGGTTTCTCTCTTCGTTTTGCAGTAGGACAAAATCTCCCTTTTTGTGTCTTGCGAACTGTGCTTTGGTGCTGTCGAAGCGGGCTTTGTCGTAGTTTGCTTGTTTCTTTGTGATTTGGAGTGCCCTTTCTCTGGTTCGATTTATGTCTATTGGCTGTTCGATATCGGTGCTCGCCATTAGTCCTAGGGGTCTGGCTGCTTTTCCGATCATTAACTCTAGTGGTGACGCTTCCGTAGTGCGGCAAATAGTGGAGTTTATTGCTAGATATATTTCTCCAAGGCGTTCTATCCAGTTGTCTCCATCTGTTTTGATGGCAAGGTCAAACATGGACTGAGAAGTTTGTGTTCCTTTTAAGAGATAGTGGTTGAACCATCGTTCCACCTTGGGTCGTGTGGGTAACTTTTTTTTTTTTTTTTTTTTTTTTTGAAAAAGGACTTTGCTCCTGTTGGTGTCCTGCTAAAGTTTCGCTCTAGGCGCTATTAATGATCGGATGTTTTAGTTCGACATGAACATCTACTGCTGAAAAATGAATCCCGATGGTGAAGACTCACTAGTAATGCGTGCGTTATAATGCTGTGTGTTACCTTTGTGCCGGATATGTGGAGTGCAGAGATGAAAGGTGAGGAAACTGATTGTGGGGCTGGGTGGGTAGAGAAGATAATGACCCTTGCTGTTTGGTTTTTGAATTACTTGTGATTTTTTTGAATGGTTGAGTAATACGAATTTTGCATCTTTTGGAACGTGCCTGCTGTCGAGATTTTCGGACGCATATCGGCTTTGAACTTTTAGACTTCCGGGTGTTATACTCTGCGGGTAGCCAATTGACTAACAAAGTTGGTTTTCCGTGGCATGCAGCGGTAGTTGTTTGTTAGTAACGGCGTGGCTGTTCCGGGTACGGAGGTCAACACGTGCAATCCGTTTTCCTTCCTGGTGTTGTAAGTTCAAATCGAAGGTCTGCAGGTACGCTTGCCCTGTTTACGGATTTCCTTGTCCTTTTGCTAGTCTAGCGTATTCGTGTTTCTTCCTGCGGGTGTGGCCATAACTTGGTAAACTGGGGTATGAATTGTCGAAATTTAAAGCGCTATAAACTGTCGCAGTTGCGTGATCCATATGGTGGAGGAGGAAGTTGATATGTGCGCTCGGGTATTCTATTTAGGTTGGGTCAAATGATTTGATCTGTTGTGACAAATCCTAAGCATTCAATATGGCTTTTAAGAAATGTGTATGTGGCTGTATTAAAGAAACTAGCGGCGGTTTCGATTTTTAGCCCGTCTTTTAGACCTTCGAATCATGTCAGTGTTGGATAAAAAAAGTTGTCAATATTTGCTATTGCTATTGTATACGCTACTCTGGGCCTAAAGCGTTCACATCCATCCTTTGAAAACTGCGGCTGCAGTCGGATGAAAATTTTTTTGTATTTGTTTTGGTGAGTGATGGTAGTCGCTTATAATATAAAAAAACAACAAGTTAACTCTTTGCTATATGGTCTTCAATTGGAAGGCAATAGGAATTCATCTGTGATGGTATTGTCATTGAACTGACTATTGTCTATTAATGTGCTGACTGAACAGATGGTTTTGGACCGGTGATACGGGCCTTAACGTAAGGCGAAGTTCACGCCGTTATGTTTGCGTTTAATAGTTCTGATACTTTCTGCCTTGCTGTTTATTTTGTTGCTTAGTGCCATTTTATGGGGCGGAAACGACTATGCGCCATGGGTCTACGAATCGCATGTGCAATACGCCCATGATAACGCTTCGTCCATTATCCGTGAAGAGTGTAGAACGAAGCAATTTAGCGAGGGTGGGTAATATTAGGGTGGGACATCTGATTATTTTGGTGGTGGTTAGATTGGTCGGATTCCCAAAGTTTGCTACGTCCAAGCGCTTATCGGCTTCTGCTAAAGGTGACTAGTTGACCTAGCGTCGATTCCTTGTTAAAAGATTTCTTGCCCTGGTAGTATCTTGTTTACTAGCTTGGTTAGAAAGCGCATTGAAAAACGTGTCTACGATCATAACATCTTTGCCTGGTTCGAGATCTGGCAGTTAGCGCGCGTCGCATCCAAACATAGCGACATCAAGGTCAGGAGTATCCATTTTCCAGCCAATTTGATGGCACTACTCTTTGACACGGAGGGGGGGGGGGTCGTTCAAATCCGAGGCCATATTAAAATGGAAGAGACTCACCGTTGTTGCTCAGCATTACCCCTCGCAGTTCCTGGTGGACCTGTTGACCCGTTTGTAGCCGGTGACGGGGGCAGCGGCTAAGGTGGCTCTCCATCACGTGTCCGCTATCATGGGCACTGTGCTGTCCGATGGCCGCTGCGTCTGCGAAAGTAGCTGGCTGCTTGGCTCTGCGTCCGCGAAAGTAGCTGGCTGCTTGGCTGTCCATTGGCTCTGGTTCTGCTGCTCTGCTCGGGTTTGAGAATTCTCGGCCTTTCGTCGAGCGGTGAAGCTGTTTTCCCCAACACTGCCATTACGATAGTAGGCAGCCGGTGGCATTCAGAACAGTACTACCCGGCTACTGTTGCGCGTGTCCGAAGTCAGCTTCCTCTTCCGGCATGTGGTTGCTTGTAGTACTCGAATCGGCAAGTCTCTAGTTGTTTCCCTGTTGTATGCTGTCTGTTGCGATTGGGTTAGGTTGGCCACAATATTAGCCAAGGCTATTTAATCATCGGCGAAATCCTGCGAGCGTGGTCTCGATGTTTAGGCTGCGTGTTCCTCGTCGGTGCTGGGTTGCCTTTGATGACTAATGTTCAGCATTGTGGTGGCGCTTTTCACTTGGTCGTATCTTGGGGGGGAAGAACTCCTTGAAATGCGTCTACCTGATACCCGCGGAGACTGCTGATCTCTGGAGTGGGTGGCGGATTGCAGCTCTTGAAGCAGTCGTTTGCTTACGCGAGTATGGTAGTTCGCTGCCAGATGTGGGCGGCTTTATCGCCGCGATGACTTCCGTCGGGTTTAGCTGCTTGGCATCCCACAAGGCTCGAAATGATGCTGCACTGGGCTGTGCCATTCTGCAGCTCTCTCCAGTCCGCGGGTGAATCCCACTTCTGATGTCGTATCCGCCCGGGAAAGATCAGGAATCGGGCGGGTTGAATGGAGTACCCAGTGAGAGGCAGGTGGCTCGTCAGCGAAGGTAGGCTGTGGATATCCCTCGGACAGTGGGGAGTAACTACGAGAACACAGCGGATACAAGGATCCGGTTTATTAGACTCAGTCTCGCAATACACAGTGACAGATAACGGAGTGATGTCGCCTCGGTGGTCAAGCAGGAAGAGAGCTCCGTGTGCTGTGCGCCGCCTTTAAGTAGCCCCTCGTAGATGTCGCTGCGGCGCTGCTCGCTGCGTCTGCGGCGCTGCTCGCTGCGTCTGTGGCGCTGCCCGCTGCACCTGTGGCGCCCTCTAGCAGCTAACCCCATCCTCAGGTCCGACATATAGATTAGGCTGGGATAGTTTGGAAGACAGACGACGTAGCTTGTGTTGGAATTTATTGGAGAATATGCGAAAAAAATTTAAATTTCGAATGCATTGAAATACGTCTTCCGCCAACCTAATGACCGGAGGGATAAGATTAGAGAAATAAGATGCCGTACTGATGCATTTATGTATTTCTTCTTTCCTCGCGCTGTTCGGGATTGGAATGCGCGGGTTCAGGATTGGTGCTTAGCACCCTTTGCCAACCACAATGTTTGTGCTTTGCAGGGTATGGATGTAGATGTAGATAAAGATACTCGATATTCTTCATCGGATTCCAACCCCATCAAATAAGTGTATTGCTGACTGCGGAATTATTAAAGATCATTTTAAGCTTAACGTAGCCAGAAGCAAAGCTGTAAGATCCGTCTAGGATAGACCGAAAACTGCTTATTAAACACCTGCAACTCCCATTTTTTTTTTAGGTATTTGGGTTTTATTGCTCTGATCCCCACTGGCCTAGCTTTCATTCTGTCATCAAACCCTTCAATCCGGATGGCATATTCCTCTTTCAGGAACCTTTGACCGAGGGTATTGGGTGTGTGTGGATGTGTTCTGTGAGCTGATGAATTAGCATGATGGAATTGCAGTTCTGCAAGAAGTATCGTCTTGATTCTTCAGGCAGCTCTGCTAGTATCTCACCATTGTGCACTTTGGGGCTAAGTCACGACATCACTGTTGACTGCTGCCACAGACCCAAGGTTATAAATGGATCTAAGTTCTAAATACATGAAGGAAGGCGAGTCTTGCAATGGAACTAATTTATTAGCCTCGATAACCGATTAATAGATTTGACAACGCGCCGCAAAGTGGATTCCAACTGTCGCCAAATTATTTAAGCACCAATACGTTAGTTAGTGGTTCTCTTGGCGCAAAATGGAATAAGTTAACTATAGGCAGATGGCCGCACCGGATAGGAGGCGGCAGGCTCCTAACAGGCGGCTATAGAAGTGTTGTCAACTGTTCCCTGTGACTGCCCGACAGTAAAAGACACTCCTTCGTAGCTTGTGCCTCCCAGGCCACATAGGCTGACCTACAATTAGGAAGGTGACTGGACTGTGAACGATAAGCTGCTGACTGCAAGCGGAGCGAATTCCTACTCGTGGGGTGCTCGGCGTGTCAGTGATCACCGATTTACAATTTTACGACGAACGAATTCTCCTGCAATTCCTCAGATGGCAACAGTCCTCAAGGTGACCTTCACACTTCCTTGCTGCTTTGAAAAATACAGCATGGGGCGTGCAAAAAGCTACGGGTTTAACCTACTTGTATTTGATCATCATACATGATCGGGAAAAAACGTTGGGAGCAAAATGAGCTGAAGTCAGCAGGCGATACCACAACCGCTAGTATGAATTAAAGAACATGACAGGATTGTCATATTGTAGAATAGTGATTAATGAAATACTTTACCTGAAAAATAGTTTTAGAATTTAGTTCATCTAGTCTCCACAATGCCGTTCATTAGCAGTAGCCTACAGTTTCGATTGGGGTGGTTTTCTCCCCACAGTATTTCCGGTGTAGATGCCTTCTAAGAAATCGTACAGTTATAATACTCGACCTAGTGACATTCACTTCAGCAAGAAACATAGTTATATCACTAGTATTCCTCAATGAAGTTCTGATGCACTTGTTTTGCGAATAAATATTTAATAATACGTGCTGAGTAAAAAATTTTATGAACATTTTTAAATGAACAATTGAGGAAGTGTAGATGTGTTATCTACTTTTTCGAGACGTATCGGATTAGTAGAGAACTGAAGTGTGAGCAGAGTAGTTCATCCCCTTCATCTGGAGAATAATTAATATTAGTGTATTATTGTTCCAGATAACGTATTTTCTAAGTTTTAATTTATATTTACAGCACCAAACAAAAAGAAAATTATGTTAAGTCTTTATCCTACGTGATAGTTGTCTAATTTCCATTGTAAAATCTCTGATTTGTATGGTAAATTCAGTTTTCATGCCTTGTAATCAGGTACCATAATTGAGGAAAGAATAAAACAGTAGTTTGTGTGTCAGAATCAAAACCACAAACTGTCTCAGATACTTTTAATAAATGTACACGGTATGTATAGACGTTTATTTTTTTTTAAGGGAAAGGCACGCATGTAGTATTAATAAAAATGTTCCTGTCTAAAAGTAAAACTGATGTAAATAATCATAGAATTGTTGAATATTTATTCTCTACTTATAAAATTCTATTGATAAAGCTACCTATCGAAACACTGATATAATGAATGGGATATATAATACACATATTAAAGCTCTACAAAAATGAAATAAAAAAACAGATGGATACATCTATCTTCTTGTAGAAATATGATTGTTGGAATATTAAATTAGCAGAATCCAAATAACCAAGTAGCTAAGTTTCGAACGGGGAACACTTCATTGAAACACATGCATCGGGATGATCTCTCTCGGATGGTGAGAAAGAGAGGGGGAGAAAGATCTAAAATTCTCTAAGAGCATAAGACTGCATTCTTTCCAGCTTTTCGTTGTTACCAATGATTATCAGACAGATAATCATAAAAGTATTCGCTTTAATTATTCTTAAATTCGTAATACATACACGTCTTTTTATTTGATCATTGACACTAATGGAAACACGATTATCGAGCTAATTTCAGCCAATATGAGAGAACCTTCAGGAACGAGGTGGTCACTTGGAAGTTATAGGATACGGCGACCAGAATATGACATGCAAGTGATCAGAATTTGAATATCATTGTGTATGCTTTAGCTGTGTTGCCAACCCTACGAGACTGAAAAACAGCAGTTTTACCCATAAAAAAATCATTAGGAAACAGTAAAATGGTTATTTCGAAACATGAAATATAGTTTTTGTACATTTTTCATGGAATTAAAACCAGTGAAGAAAATACAGATGTACTGTTTCCAAAAATAAATATTATTAGGTATTGTTACATTCATAACTTTTATTTAAGAAATTAGATACAAGGAAAACAAAAATTATTAAAAAATCAAAGTAAAATTATTTTTTGTCTTCATCATCAATTATTTCGTCTTCAGCGTTTTGCTGATTCGTTTTTCATGTGAAAATCGTACATATTTTTTATTAAATTTCGTCATGTGCCTTTCTGTGGTATTAAATGAGTAGCATTCGGTTATTTCAGATTTTGCATGTGATGTTCCTTTTATACTTGTTGTTGATATTCTGTTGAGTAATTTGGTTTTCATTATATTTATAGCGGGAAAAAAAACTTTCCACAGTGGCGCTGCTATGAGGTAGGCACAAAATTTTCTTTCCTAATTCACACAGCACAGGAAATGTTTGAGACCCATCTCCATTTGTCAATTCTTTTACATATGTCCAAAACTTGTTAACATCGGGGATTTCGTTTTGGTCAAAGGGAAATTTGAAATTTCTTAACATTCGCCATTCTCTATCCAGCTCAGTTATATCATCAGGACAAATCTGTGGGAACAAATAAAGTAAATCCACAACTGAAGGAAAGTTCTTCTTCGTTTCGGTATCAAGAATTGCTTTGGGATTTAGCATCTTCAGACATTTTAATGCATGGCAATATTTGTCATTAAAAGGAAACCTTTTTATTATTTTTTTTACAGCCTCCAAATAAAACTCCTTACATTTCATGTAGAAGTTTTTAAGCTTTTTTTCATACAGTTCTCCGATTTATTGCTTTCTTCTGATCAGGTTTGATACCATTCCACCGACTTATATTTCGTATAATGGTAAATGTTTCTGTTCTCTGTGAAATCAAGGCTCAGTATTTTTGTGTCTGAAATATTTCTTGTTTCACGTTTCCTGTTTGAGTGAGGTCTAAATATTCTGTTTGTACAAAACACTCCAGAATAGTTGTGTACGCAGTCTAAATTTTGTCGTATTGTAAATATAAGTTTGGTGTTTCATACTTCATTTCTTTGTTTAGCTCTGTAACTATAGATAACACAAACTTCAAAAACTCCAAATACAATTCTGTCGTCGGTTGGAAACCCAAGGAGAGAATTGCTTGAGTCGGAAGTAAGCGATCGACATGAATTGCAGCTTGGAAATATAATTTTACAGAGGGCAATTGTTTACTACCTCAATGAGTGACAACCATTTTATTTGGATAGGGTGAAGTAATTTCTGTGGCTTAACGTTTACGAAAGCTTAAAATGTTTTAAAATCTCCAATACGTTCTGGAGAATTTTGTAAATACTTCTCGACAAGAGTCCTCAACGCCTCGCGGCAACTTTTCGCATACGTATGAAATGCATATGCTAAAAGAATGGACAAATGCATTTAACAACAAAAAGGTGAGCTATGTCATTTTTTTTAACAAAGTGATCAGTGAATGATTACCTTTAAACATAACATTGTTACCATCAAAACCAAGCATGTTTGATTTGTATGGTATGCCTTTGTCGACAAAATATTCGATGATTTTTCTGTGCAGTGGTGTTGCTGCACCATCTAAGTTTGGAATTAAAGTCAGGAATCTATCTTCAAGTTGGAAATTTGAGTGTACTATCCTTACGATCAGCGCCAAATGTTTGATTGTAGACTTATCTGTGCTTTCATCAACAATTAATGAAAAGCAATTTTTTCGTAGCATCTTTACTAGATTTTCTTCTGCTGTCTGTCCTGTTACATTTACAACAATCGCTCTAGCTTCGTCCAACTCATTGATAATACTTCCGAAATTTTTGAATCTGGACACACTGCACAAATTAATTTAGTCAAATGAGATGCGATATTAAAGACAGATTATGCTCAGCAATAAAGCAGGTAATTTTTACTTCACCAGCTTTGGACGTTACTTTTGGATCCTGTGATTTAGAAGTTGAGACTAGCATCGATGTTAGCTCTTTTTGTAACTTTATACAATTGTTGAGGTGTTGTGTAGAGGCTTTGTGGCGTAGCAGTTCGTATATTCCACATTTTCTGCCGCATTTACACGCGGAATAGAAAATATAGGTCTCCCCTTTGGCACTTTTCTTTATGCAGCCACTGAATCTGTCATCTTTTAACCACGAATTTATAAACATTTGCTTGTATTTTACACTTTTCTTCCTAGGAGGAGTTTTATCCACTGCTCATTGTATCCAAGATACTGTTTCGATATTATAATTTAAACGCCATGGTTACACATTACTTCTTCTCTCGTATGAAACAAAGTAGAAGGACGAGACTGAAAGATGAAACACTTTCATCCCTCGATTTGCTGCAACCTACACGGGTACTACAACTGCCATCTATAACGCCCGCTCTACCGATATTTTCAACAACAAATTGTTATCGCTAAGTTTTTATCAAATAATATTTGCACGGTGTAACAAATGGCACTAAAAATAACAGTAAAAATTCGGAATGAAACAGAAAACAGGGATGTCATTGAAAAAACAGCGAATCTACTATTAAAACAGTAGAGTTAGTAACAGTGACGCTTAGGATTGGTAACACTATTTGACGAGCACAGTCTTAATCTCTCATGCTGAAGTGTACCAATATCTGAAAGTTTCTTAAAATTATATAGGAAGTGAGCACACAGAGCTTAAAGTTTACTTATGAGCACAGAATCAAATTACTTTTTTTTTTTTTTTTTTTTTTTTTAGATTTCATTTCTCCCAGCAGAAGGCTGGGAAGCGGGCTGCTGGAGAGTCATAGGGGACTCTTTTCAGCCAATCTACTACTACGGGGAGGGAAGGGGATGGAAGGTCGGCCGTGGCCTTGTAGGGAACCATCCCAGCATTCGCCTAAGTGTCTGAGGGAAACCACGGAAAACCTCAGACAGGATGGCCGAACCGAGTTTAACCCCGGTCCTCCCGAATGACAAGTGGCAGTGCATAATTGCACTGCCCAAGCCTCGGTAAATCAAATTACTACAGGGCATGACTTTTCTAAGTGATATTTCAATGTTTCAACTGCGAGAGGGGGAAGAATGCTGGAGTTTTTGCGTTTATTGAAACCTTTATGTGTTTTTGGTACGGTTCACAATACAAATATTGCACCGCAATAAACATATTTTGGTATGTTTTGACTTGGTGTTAACAAAGAATATTACATTTGATCATGAAAGATCTTTGTATTTACCTTGTGATTGGAGACTTCAACTTCCAGCGAGGCAGGACCCATCACGCAGTACTTCAGACACTGTTTTTTATTGCTTGATGTAGACATACATACAAATTCTTTGGAATTTTGCCTTCTATAGGAAAATTAATGTTTTCTTTGTGTATAAGATAAGTGCTAAAGTGTCTTATTGATGCATAACAACATTAATTGGTATACCACTCACTGGAAGCACCGACTTACATTAAAAAACAAGGATTCATTTGCATTTGAGAATATTCTACCACACAACCACACCACGTAGATTTTCGTGAAGGAGTTTTGGTGTATAATTTTTTGCCATGGATTGTCTTCGGCAGCGTTCAGCTAGATATTTTTTATTTGGGGAGGAAAGGGGGGGGGGGTTGTTTTCATTTCGTCGACAAGGAAGTCATTAAACCTAGAAGTGACTGTTGTGAACGAATAAAAAAAATTGATAACGCTATCTTTGAAGAAACAATAGCGGTATTTCTTTGGAGTAATTCAGGAAACAATGAAATACGGAAATGTGATTCACTGACCGGGGACCGAACTAAGGATAGCAGTCCCGCAGTGTTTTCAGTCCGGCATTTGCGGAATGCGGAATTTGTCAATCACGCTGTATCCCGCAGGATCCAACATAGTTTGTAAAGTGTTATCAAATTAAGTAATATTGAGTTAAAGTTTATTGAGTTAATAAATCAACTTTTATATTAAATAATAGATGTCAACAGTTAATAATATTTTAGCTAGCAATAAACATTAATCTAAGAATTTCTAGTCTTCCTTAAGAATAGTTTGCGCTTTTACACTTTTGTTTTAAAGCTAATTCCACTTATAGTAAGTAAATAATCAAACATAGTAAATATTCAGTCTTAGATCACTTTACACACCTTGCAGTAAATTACATCAGTTTGAAAATTAATTTGCCTATCTACTAACCATTCAAACTATCGCTTTGTTTGTATACAATTACGTATATAACTATCGGTCGAGAAAGCCCTTTCTGCCTCCTCGCTCGTTGGTTTGATTGAAATGATCATAAATAAAAGAGTTTTAGATAAGCTTAACGGTTTTTTAAGATCATTATATTTGGGAAACATTTCTGTAGTTGTATGATCAATGTTAAGGTGGGGCTTTGTGCTTCTACTGTCCCGTAGAGGTCTTCAACGTCTACGACCTAGTCAAAGTTGTTTTTGTGCGTTCGACTTCTCTTTCAATAATTTATTATATATATATATATATATATATATATATATATATATAACGTCGACAACAACCAATTGTGTGCTCAAAGAAAAGCACCATTGCAGGTATCAAGGCATCATGCATGTTCCGTCAGATATTATGGCGATAACATTAGTTTCAAGATCAACACCATAGTTTGTAAGCCGTTATTTGGCCAAACTGATGCAATGCTCTGTGGTGTACGAACCGCGTATTCTAAAAAAGCCAAGATTAAAATGTGTTTCTTTGCGGTCAACATAAACACGATTATTTTGGGATACACAACCATTAACGATAATTTTTTACATGCTTCTTGAGATATTCAAACTGTACAATCATATCAACGTTTGCGGTATATGAAAAATTTGTGGTCAAAGATATTGGAGTATTAGTAACATTACGAAGTTGAAATCCACAAATATCTCATATCTGATGAAGTAGAGAAACAATTTATGACAGAAACATTTTTTCAAACCATTCTGAAAACCATTTATTCCACTGATTTTTCCTTTTTGAAGTATCTGTTAATAATTTTTACCTTAGTTTTATGTTATTTCTACTTCCACCTCAGAAATAATTGTTTTCTTTTGTGTTTCTGTGTGTGTGTACTATCTGAAGGCAAAATCCGACGATGGAGAGACAGGGTAACGCCGACTGATACACGTTTTCGCTTAATTATGTGCGGGATCCACCAGGCTGTCAAATAATGCGGGATCCTGCATTGCTGGATTGCAATACCTGGACCGTACCCAACATTCTCCCGGGTTACCAGAGCCAAATATTACTACTACTCCTCCCCCCCCTCCTCCCCAAACTCGGCTCATCCAGTTAGCGCTATCTGTCCAAGCAATAAATACTTTGCTCGCAACTTAGTCCAGAACACGATTTAGTCACGCCGCTAAGATTCTTAAAGACAGCGTTATCATAACTCTATTGTAGATACACAGTAATTAGTTGCAACACATTGAAGGTAACGCAGGGTGAGCTGGAATACCGGGTGTTTCAAAACTGACCGGTATATTTGAAAAATAAATGAAAACTAAACGGGCAGTGATAGAAATACACCGTTTGTTGCAATATGCTTGGGACAACAGTAAATTATCAGGCAGACAAACTTTCGAAATTAGTTACAATTTTCAACAACATATGGCGCTGCAAGCGATTTGAAAGATATAGAAGTAAACGCAGTCTGTGAGTTCGCCATTCTGTGAGTAGTCTTTCTGCTGTAAGCGTGTGCTCTTCACAGATTGCAAGTTTGCTATTAAAATGGTTTATTCCTTAGAGCAGAGGATTTTTCTGGTGTTAGAATTCCACCACCTAGACTGCAGCGCCATCTGTTGTTGAAAATTGTAACTAATTTCGAAAGTTTGTCTGCCTGAAAATTTACTGTTGTTCCAAGTATATTGCAACAAACGCTGTATTTCTATCGCCGCCCATTTAGTTTTTATTGATTTTTCAAATATACCAGTCATTTTTGAAACACCCTGTACTCGTGAGGGATAGTAGCAGATGTGGCTGTGACGCAAGTGGTGCCGCATCTTTTTAAGGTTGCGACACCGACGATGCCGCTCCCAGATCTGGTGGCCGCTGGTTGATCATATTTACACGACAGGAAGGCCGGATTACTTTCAACTGTAATACCAGGTGACCATGAATACCAGATCAGCTATTAATCTGCAATATTCTTCAGTCCGAAGTTTAAAGACCACTCTGCTGTTTTCCTAAACCAAGTTTTACTTGATGATCATAAAGCAGTACTCGAGAAAGGCAATCACAGTCAGCAAGGTGCTGTCGAAGTAACCATTTCGATCTACCATTTCACCTGATGAAGACAGCGAAGGTAGATGTTGAAACGTTATGTATGGCAGAATTTCCCTGTAGAACATCCGAGATGCAATTTTAGCAACAAGTACTCGGTCGCAGGTATAAGAAACACAAGTTAAAAACTATTTTTCAGATGCAATTTTAGCAACAAGTACTCGGTCGCAGGTATAAGAAACACAAGTTAAAAACTATTTTTCAGATGCAATTTTAGCAACAAGTACTCGGTCGCAGGTATAAGAAACACAAGTTAAAAACTATTTTTCAGATGCTTGATGATCATTCATTTGATCGTTTATTTTTTGGTCAGTGAATGTGTATCTTTAACCCAAGTGTTGTTGGTTAGTGCTAACGCTTTGACTTCGCATTTCCTAGGACGAGGGTTCGAATCCCCATCAGGCCATACAGATTTCGGTTTCCATGATTTGCCGAAATTGCAAGAGGCGAATGCTCTAATTTCTTCCGCTTCATTAACTCTAGTCCTTTCCCGCCCCTTAAACCCTCGATGTCACCGAGATGTAAAGCCAAAAATCTTTAATTCATCTCCCATGTGAACGACTAGCTTCCTTGTCACTGGATCTGAAAATAATTACTTCATCTTTCCGCTTCAGTCAGACATTGAAACTTTTTTTGTTTTGTTTTAGGTCTTATGGATCATTGACGGACAGCAATGCCATTAGGGTCAGTAGAGCTTTATACTGGAATAAAATCAACTATAGACATGAAGAATCAATCAAATGTAGTGATCTCCAGAAACTAATGAAAAAGAAATTTGCACGGTTGAAACAGGTTTCGAGCCAACGTTCTTTCTTATCCTAGTCCCAAAACTTCGCTATTATCCACCGGTTTTCAGTTTAATTTAATTATGACTGAGCACACGCTCTGATGGAAATTAATCTAGCCACCCATTTTTCCCCTTACTTGTACCAGCCTACTTTTGAGCACTACGAATTTTAGTTTTAAATTCTTCCAGCGTTTCTTGGTAAATTATTCATCGTTTAATCAAATCCCTGACTCCGTAGCCGTGAAAGAAAATTTTCTCCTAAAACACGCTTAGTGATTGACGACAACGCCAGTTTCTTCACGCACAAACTCAGAACGATCTAAATCAATAATGCCAAATAGCAATCAACATTAACAAATGTCTTGTGTATAGAAATCAAGTATTGTACCTGAGAAATAACAATTTCTTGTTTTCTTTACAATAACTACGCTACTGAATAAATTTACTAAAATTTTCAGTAGCGTTTTAAGAAAAAATATAACTATTGTAAATAGAGAGCTCTATAATAAATTAATTTGAATTTTCTTAATTTCTTTTTATTATTATTAAAAATGTGGCATATTTAACTTTTTTCACAAATACTGGGAGTAACGTTAGGAGCATGACGTTGAAGTCAAAAACATATATATTGGATGAAATTAAATAAAATGTTTTAGTGTAAAATTTATACGATTTTCTTCAAATCGCAACATTGTAGGTTTATTCCTGAACATTCAGCACACGATATTTTTTTAAAGTAAGTAATTGTTTATCCTTGAATTAAATGGCCACGCCGACTCGCTGTCACATAAAAATGAAATGGGAGCATTTTTATTCAAACAATTTTTTTATTTTTTTTTTTTAAGTATTATCGATCAAACTTAAAACATGTAGACGATAAAATCGCATCCACAGTTGCTAATACATAGTATAAAGAAGTGGAGTAGTTACAAACAATAAACGCAGAATTCATGCTCACGTTTTAGCCATCTAACATTTTATCTGACGAATGATTTATTTTACTTTGTATACTTCAAAGGATCCTGACATTCATGCAATTTCTTTGGAGTAAGGTCATTTTGACGGGTAAGAGTAATAATCAAGAAAAATAATAAATACTTATTTAAACTCTAGAACCGATTACTTCTTCGCGTAGTCACCTTCTCTGTGCAGAAATCCCGTAACTCGTTTCTAAGAAGCCGCATTTGCTTTTCGCAACCAAGTAACACCTAATTTCACGAAATCATAGTTTTTAAGTAATCGACACGCAACTCAGTGGCTAGGATCTGTGAAAACAGCTTCTGGGAAGGAATGAATAGTGCGCTGGTTGTGAGAAAGATTTAGCTTTGCCTTTGCCGAACCAATTATATGCCCCTTGAAAGGTGTAGTTTAAAATTTTATAATGTTCGGTCAAAGACGCCTGAAGTCAGTGGATCATTACGCGTACGATTTTACTTCTAGGAGGCAGACGAATGAGGAAACAATCAACTGCAACAGGCAGATCTTCATAGCATTTAAGACATGAACTTAACTCTTCATTTCCTTTACTGCTTCATTGTTCACAGTGGCCTGAAAGGACAAACATGCATCTAACATGAAAGCCTTTTAATCTACCTACCAAGCGTGGTGGGTGAGCATTCGGGAGGACGCGGTTCGAATCTTCGTCCGGACATCCAGATTTGAATTTTCCGTGGTTTCCCCAAGTCACTCTAGGCGAAAGCCAGGACGTTTCCTTCAAAAACCCATAGCCGAATTTCTTTCCGTTCCTTGCCCCCAGTCCTTTAACGCCTCTAATGACCTCGACGTCGACGGGGCGTAAATCTATAGAAAAAAAAGTAGTTTACTAGTTGTAGAATTAGGATTGATAGCTACAGGAATTTAACGTTTCGCTGTTAAGAGCAAAAATTATTTATGCACTTATTTCAATATCGATTCTTATTGGCTCCCACTGGGTTCTTAAGTACTTCCAACAAATACCAGTAAATTTCCCAACCCTCGAAGATATTTTTATTTTGCTTCCACACACAAAATACAGAAAAAAGCCATTTGTAGAAGTCTCCATAATTACTGAAAAACAGTGGCTTTCCAGCGCCTTTCAGGTAGACTTCTCCACCGCAAGTGTGATGCTTTTATTGCCTATAGGCCAGGCGTTTTGCCTGCCTTATCATCTTACAGATGCGAATTTAGCGGGACGCGGGTATTTCGATCGCCGATTCAGCAACAGCATGGACTCAAATTTTCTCTTCAGCATTATTCTGCATTCGGACTATATATATAAACTAAATAACCGTTAATTATAAAATGCATAAAGTAAAAGAAACATCAAGGGACCCCAGAAGCACGTTAAATCATCCTCGTATAACTATCGCCATAACTGAAATGCGATGTTAAAGTAGACTCGAAAATTCATTTTAAGTCATAGACGGTATGCCATATTGGCAACTTTTTTGTGCTGACTGAAACGCCAAGTTAAGCAGCTGACGTTCTGTTGCAATAGTGGTTTATCAGCCAAGTTGGGATTTGAAAAGTCTATTTCTCGAACTGGATCAGTTCTCCTACCATTACACACTTCTAAATATATTCAAAACGCAAATACAATTCCATAGCATTGTCATTTCTAATCGATATCTAGCATGTAGGCGAGGTAAATTTGAAACTTTTTTTTCTGATCTCTGTCTTACGCTACAGTTCTTACCTTCGATTGTTCCATCTACTAACAAATTAACCAATCCAGAATGTCTCAAAATATGACGTACCAGCTTCTCTCTTCTTTCTGTAAGCTTTTTCCATAAACTTCTTTCCTCACCCATCATTTCAAAAACTCGTTCATTTCGTACTTTGTCTGTCCACTTAATTTTAAGCATTCTGTAGAGCCACATTTCAAATGCTTCAATTTTATTTATTTCTGGTGTTCCTGAAGTCCATGCTTCGCCACCACAAAGTGCTGTGCTCCACACAAGTTTAAAAATTCTTTCTAATTCCTGTTTCAAACTAAGAGAATTCTCTTTTTCATGAAGGCTCTTTTTACTAGTGCTATTCTGCTTTTAACATCATTCCTGCTTTGGCCATTGGTTGTAATTTTGTTTCACAAGTAGCAGAATTCACTTACTTCTCCTATTGCTTCCGATCCTATTTTTATATTTAATCTACTGTGATTGGTATCATTTCTGCTAAATTTCGTCACTTTTGTCTTGCTTTGATTTATATTCAGTCCACAATCTTTCTTCAGAATTTTGTTCATGCCATTTAGTAACTTCTCAATATCCTCAGCCTCTTCTGCTAACAATACAATGACATCAGCAAATCGTAGCATACTGATTTTTTCTCCCTGAACACTTATGCCACATGAAAATTTTTCTTTTTCTTCCTTCTAACATACCACCGTCCGACTCGTAGAATGTTTCTATCCATTCTGATGACTCGGCCCTGAGTAGTCCACACCCGGAGATCCGATTGGGGGACTATCTTACCTCCGGATTATTTTACCCAGGAAGAAGCCATCGTGATATATGAAATTTGAGAGGATTACATGTGTTTGGGCTACCCTTTGGGTCTTTAATGCATTGGTTTGCCGTTGCCTTCTGCATTTGATACGCTTATAACAGCGTAAAACTTGTGATGGCAGATTGCGAAAATTGAGACTGCCTTTTAAATTATTTCTTGACATATTTATAATTCTGTTAAAATCCTGTAGATAAATCTTGCGCAAATTATAGACCGTCTCTAAAGACCTCGCTGTTGAGAGACGTAAAGCAGTTAAAAAAATTATAGAAAATTAATGAAGTGACAGTTCAAATCAAAGTTAACAAGTTTTAGTTTTTAGTTCTGCCTTCAATTTCAGTCTTTTATTTACGCTATAAAGTGTGCTTCTTTTGAAAATGTTTTCAGTTTCAATCCAGTAGTTACTCTTCTCAACATGTTTTGTTTCTGTAACAGGTTTTAAACAACATAGCTGTTCTACAATAGCATTTCAAGTTCAATGAATTTTGGAATATCAATAATGTTATATATTTCCATGGAAATAAAATGTAAATAGTGTGAACTAACACTAAATCGACTTCGCCTGCAGTGTAGAACGTTATGGTGCATTTACGTATACTTGGTTGCCTACATTCTTGATGCCGTGTCGCATGGAAAGAAAATGATTAATTCTAGCTAGCTACTTTCTGGATAATATGTATTTTAAAAAAAAGCCAGATATGTATAAATGATATTTCCTTATTAGCAGAATAACGAGTTATACGATGAACCTGTCATTCAGCTGCTCATAAACTTCAGTAATTGCACGACATATTGGAGAGATCTAGACTTTTTTAAGTTTTTCTGCGAAATAATATCGCTTTCATGTTTAAATAAAATTATAAGATTAACTACCAAAGTTCTCAAAGCAAAAGGCTATTATTTTATATTTTTGCATTTCTTTGTATATTTAACTGTTTTTCGCATTGTACTGATTTTGTAACGTTTCGGGTGCTGCAACAAGTATTTAACCTATAATGATTTTCATGAATTAAAAGGTGAATAATATGAAATTTTCAACATATTAACAAACGCTGGAAATGACAAGGAGTCGCTCTTTTACAGTCACATGTTGTTTTTTTTTATAGTTTAATTAGTTGTGGAGGTACTTTAACCATGAGGTATTACCAAGGTACATGCGTGTCAAATTACAAGTAGTTAGATGCTACTTTGAAATGTACTAATTTATAAGTAAACATCTGTAGGTTGGGAATATAATTATGAGCGCACCAGAGAAAAAGCATACTTTAGAATATAACAATCTTTGAAACAAAAACAAAAAAGTGAAGTAAAAAAAATAAGAAGACAATGAAGTGAGCTGTTGCGGTGAGCGATTGATTAATGTGCGATTGCTGGTGATCTATTTTATTTGTGGATGATCCGAATGAGCGAGGCTTTATTAATTGGTTTATGAAGTGTATGAACAGCGTACTGCACAATTAGACTTAAGCATATTAAAGTAAAACATTACAATAAACGTCGTATTGTGATATGGCTTATGCCTGAGACTTAACTGTTTAACTTAATTTTAAAAAAAAGCGTTGACTCTTATTTGAGGCTTATGATCGCAAAGATCGAACTGAAATTTCTGGCTAGTTACAGTTAGCGATTGGAATCCAGCAAAGCGGGATCCCGCAATCCCGCATCATTAGACAGTCTGGCGGATCCCGCACAAAATGCGGATGTCAGTGCGTGACTCGCTGCCCCACTCGGTCTCTATCGCATGTATTGCACTGTTTACCTGTACCCTTGTAGTTGGCATTTCACTCATGTGAACTAGCGTTTGTTTTTGTCAACCTTCGTCATTCGAAAGTAAATAAATACATTTTTACGTATTCATCAAAACTTACGTTTGTTTCGAGTACACATCTGTGTAATTTGAGTTATGGTGCGTATTTAGTACGATTTTCTAACTATATAATTATTTTTTAAGTGTCGCACACGTTATCTGAACTACACGGTTACAGCTTTTTATTCACGGTTTCATTATTCCCATTTTCTGTATTTGCAGATAAAGTAATTGTGACAATTTAATTTACAGCTGAAAATTTGATTATTCGTTGATACGAAACTAATGTTATCGTAATTTTAACGATCGCGTACCTATTTATTTAACATCTATCAAAAAGAAATTGTATATCCTTTGACTTACCATATTGTTGTTTTGGCCGCTGCCTCAATGCGTTTCTTTGACGAAAGCCACCTGCTTACATGTGCCGCTCAGGCTTTCGATTAATCCCTCTTCGCCTTGTTATTATTTCGACTAAAGGTAAAAATAATTATAATGGAATTTTCGCTGGTGTATCGACGAATTGAGTTGTCCGCCGTCTTACGTGTGTAATTTCGTGTGTTTGCAATGAAATCTGGAGATACAGCCTATGAGGACTTCACTGCAATCATTAGGCGAGAAAGTCTCCTTTCTTACTAAAAAATAATAATTTCCACGCTAAAAATATCATTACGCCAAATAAGTAAATCGGAAATACATGACAGTTTACGTGTTGGTGAGTAGTTTCTTTTAATAACATTGATTCAACTGTAATATCAATCAAGGAATCAGGAGATATAATAATGAATCACGCAAAAAAGGCCAAGTCTCGTGCTTGTGCGGTGACAAAAAGTTATGAGATCTTGTTCTGAGCCAAGTCTACATTTCACAGAGTATATTCACTTCACTTTGTGAAATGGAATGCTTTTCTCGATGTTATGGAACGTTTATTTAGAAGTTTTTTTAAAAAAAGCTCTGGTAACTTGGCCATTAAGAAAACCATATTATCAAACTTTTGTGATGTATTGTAAGGCACATAATATGACCTAACACTCGATATTTTCCATTTTTATTATTTATTTAAAAATTGGTTTAGATTAATAAACAAAAATGTAAATCCTCGAAATAAACTTAAGACACGCTAAAAAGTTTGATGTCATTTTGCCAATCAAAATATTTTTAACTGTTAATTTTTATCATTAAAAACTATTTATTTATTCAATTATTATTTAATTTATTAACGTTTTAAGTAACTATGTTTTAAATATATGCGTTAAAAAACTGTTTGTACCAATCCCGCGGGATTGGCGCAAATCCCGCGGGATTGCAATCCTGGCTGTGGTTATACTGCAAGCGAATTCGCGCGAACAATCCTTCGCGCGAAATAGCGCGATTTCGCGCGAAATCGCTATTATAAACAAACACATACAAACAAAGGCAGGCGGTTACAGTAAAAGCGAATTGGTCGAGCGAATCGCTTGTTGTCGCTAGAAGTTCAAACGGGTTTGTTTTTTTCGCGCGAATGGAGCGAATCCATTGTAGGTTGAGGCAAGTGCTGTAGATTCCGTATAGGTGGAAAAGGTTTTATTTCGCGTGAATCCATCCTTTGGTTATTTCAGTTGTTTTACGTATTATTATGGATTGTGAAAAAATGATATGTTTGGTGTTTGAAAGAAGAATATTGTGGGATCAGGATCATAAAGGATATCATAACCGTGATAAATCAAGGAAGTTATGGGAAGAAATAGCAGCTGAATTAAATGTTGGCAATAAGTTAACGATTTTTATGTAAACTTATTTTTAATGTTACATGCAGTACATTGTCTAAATGCATAGTAAAGTATTAATACAACTCACATTAAATATTATACTGTTGTGGTATGGCACCAACATCACTATTAAAATACACTTTAAGAGTTTCTCGTACATCATATATTATATTGGTAGACCTATTAGTCACCCGCATTTTGGAATTACTTTTCTTCTGAAAATTTGACAGTTTTTCAGATGGTGAAATACATTCTCTGAAGTAACACTGCCTTGTTATTTCTTCCTTTATTGCATTCAATATATATAAGTATGTGTCATAAGTCATACGATAATATTCATAAAACTTTAGTGGCTGGTTCTTTAATTCATCGAAAAGTTTGAAATATTCACTCAAATGGTCATTCAAGAATATTTAATTAACCCAGAATTTGCGTTCCTCCTTTCAGATGCAAAGAGTTTCAAAAATGGGTTTTCAGCGAAATAAAATTCTTCTTCAGTATCTATATTCTTGAATTTTCGGCAGTCGAGTATGATATGATCAATTTTACTTAGCTTCTGAAAACCACTTTGAATCGCGTGACCACTTCTTCCGGCGACTACGTTCGCGCGAATGCGCTTGCACTGTAACCACTTCTCCTTCGCGCGAAATAGCGCGATTTCGCGCTATTTCGCGCGAAGGATTGTTCGCTCGAATTCGCTTGCAGTGTAACCATATCACACTCGACTGGCGAAAATTCAAGAATATGGATACTGAAGAAGAATTTTATTTTGCTGAAAACCCATTTCTGAAACTCTTTGCATCTGAAAAGAGGAAGAGGCAATTCTGGATTAATTAAATATTCTTGAATCACCATTTGAGTGAATATTTCAAACTTTTCGATGAATTAAAGAACCAGCCACTAACGTTTTATGAATATTATCGTATGACTTATGACACATACTCATATATATTGAATGCAATAGAGGAAGAAATAACAAGGCAGTGTTACTTCAGAGAATGTATTGCACCATCTGAAAAACTGTCAAATTTTCAGAGGAAAAGTAATTCCAAAAGGCGGGTGACTAATAGGTCTACCAATATGGTATATGATGTACGAGAAACTCTTAAAGTGTATTTTAATAGTGATGTTGGTGCCATACCACAACATTATAATATTTAATGTGAGTTGTATTAATACTTTACTATGCATTTAGACAATGTACTGCATGTAACATTAAAAATAAGTTTACACAAAAATCGTTAACTTATTGCCAACATTTAATTCAGCTGCTATTTCTTCCTATAACTTCCTTTATTATGATATCCTTTATGATTCTGATCCCACAATATTCTTCTTTCAAACACCAAACATATCATTTTTTCACAATCCATAATAATACGTAAAACAACTGAAATAACCAAAGGATGGATTCACGCGAAATAAAACCTTTTCCACCTATACGGAATCTACAGCACTTGCCTCAGCCTACAATGGAATCGCTCCATTCGCGCGAAAAAAACAAACCCGTTTGAACTTCTAGCGACAACAAGCGATTCGCTGGACCAATTCGCTTTTACTGTAACCGCCTGCCTTTGTTTGTATGTGTTTGTTTATAATAGCGATTTCGCGCGAAATCGCGCGAAGGATTGTTCGCGCGAATTCGCTTGCAGTGTAACCACAGCCTTAGTTACAGTATCGAATATGTGAAGTAGTTATCTAAATTGTGCGGAGCGTCTGTCCTGATGTTTTTACCTTCTTCAAGGTGTTTTCATCCTGCCCCGTTGGCACAGCTGGCTGCACCACCGTGATGTGCAGCCGCTGACACAGGGTTAGCTGGTTCCAGTGCTGGAGCTGGAAAATATTTTCGTCACAAAGACGTGGCCACAGTGTAGGAGAGGTGTTGGTGCACAATTCCTAATCACCATATTGTGCGCCAAAGTACTGGGTTAAATCTAGAAACTCTCCGCTGTACGTATGGAGTGATGGCTTAGCATGGTGATGATTCGTCTGTCGCATGGGAACGTTAAGCTTGGAGGGCTATTAGGTGTCTCCATGATAACAGCCTATACCATGAAACAGCTACGTAACCATTAGAAGAAGATGTTTCCTTTGAACTGACAAAGTTAGTAGCGCAGCTGTAATTTCTGGGCCACAATTTCTGATATGTTGATTGCGTATAAAATTGTACAGTCATTGGGGTATCACATTTGCATGGAGGTTCTCTAAGACTTTATGTGCTTATTACCCACAAGAAGTTTGAAATACCTGTTTCTTAACTTAGACAATGACACCGTTTCTTTTTGTCGTTTCTCCTTCTGCCTCCGGATGGGAGATTCAAGGAAGGCAGCACAGTTAGCAGCAATGTATCACAGATGGCAGGAACATCAGTCACGCAACAGACCTTCTATGGAATCCTGATGCTACACGGAAAAAACATTCAATGCTTCGCCTTGCTTCGAGTGTCTGTGCGTTTCACTTGAAGCATTAATTTTCTAACAAGTATACTGTGTTATATGTTCAATAATCAAGAATTTTATAACAGGTGAAAAGCGGTAACATTGCACCATTCCTACAAGGTTCAACAGTTTCTTTGCTTCACTTACATTTAGAAAGATCTTCTAATAGTTGTATCTAGCTTTGAACGGATAGTTTTTTAGTAAATTATAGTTTTTTATCACTGATTTAAGTCCCACTCCTACACTACATGCAATTACACTTCAAATGTTCAATCAATTAGATCCACAACTTTTTGAAAAAAAAAATCGTTTTTCATCCATTGGGTCGTATTCTAAAGAAACACAGCAACATTTTTATCTGCCGTCCAGATTTTCGGTTTTAC
Organism: Vandiemenella viatica; assembly: GCA_031002005.1. Taxonomy (NCBI): domain Eukaryota; kingdom Metazoa; phylum Arthropoda; class Insecta; order Orthoptera; family Morabidae; genus Vandiemenella; species Vandiemenella viatica. The sequence goes on along the minus strand of CM061914.1, from coordinate 151,314,362 downwards.
ATGGTTTCCTGAAATCACCCCAGACTAATGTCAGGATTGTTCCTTCCACGAGCGTGGTGGGTGAGTGGTAACGCTCTGGTCTTGTTTTCGGGAGAACCCTGGTTCGACTCCCTATCCGGGCATCCAGAATTTGGTTTTCCATTGTATCCCCAAATCACTACAGGCGAATGCCGGGATGCTTCCTTCCAAAGGCCTTGGTCGAATTCCTTCCCGTTCCTTACCCACCATTCTTTCCCGCCTCTAATAATCTTGACGTCGACTAGGAGTAAAGCCATTAGATAAAAAGTTCCTTCAAATGCGATCACCGAGTTCCTTCTCGTTCCTTGACCCCACTCATTACCAGTCTCTAATGATATCAATATAGACGAGGCGTGAAGGCATCAGAATAAAAGTGCTTACCTGTTCCCGCATTTAAACACTAGGATACGCGCGTAGGAATGTGACTTTACCTCTAATTTTTAGTGTTAAACTTTAACCATTTAAGTATTGTAAGACATAGCCTAAAGAATCTTCTGGATGTACCGTTGTATTATGTAGCTATGTATGTATCTGTCGCAAACAGATTTTCACAAAAAGTGTTGAATTCAGTAATGCGGTAGTGTGTATTTTATATCTTTTAGCCACTCACATACCTGTGCTTAACTCATAGTATGCCTTCGATGTTCACATGTACAACCTGCTTAAATGTACCATTGGTATTATTTTGTAGATCAAAATACTTGTTATTACTTCATGTGTGTGTAATTCCAGCTAACAAAATCTAGTGTTTCAGATTAACAGGCAGACATAACGGAAAGTATTACGCATTACTAAATTTCTGCGGTACAATTGTATCACGTATGCCATACTTCATTCACAATGAATATTAGTTGTTTACCGGAATAGTGTGACGCATTACTAATACAAATAGTTACATATATTACCGTGCTCAAGCAATGTGGAATAACTCAGCTGCAAGCAGAATGTCTTGCGACAATGGTTCAGTACAATAGATTAATAACTTCGACAGCCAAACGATGATACTGTCTGGTACTGTACCAAATAAGACCTGGAGGGCCACTATAATTATAATAACAATAATAATAATTCGATGTGGTCGTAATGACCTGGTGACAGGGTTTCTATTGCCTGAGCATTCCGCCCCTGTCGTAGCCGCCTTAACGTAACCCGGCAATCATACCGGGTACAGGGGTCCTAAGGTTTAACCTAGAATCCGAACCACGGAAGCGTTCTAGAGTACTTCACATTACATAGCAAGTTGTGCCAGAGGTGCCTTAGCCACCGAACCACCAGACCGCTGTTGGAGGACCCCTGATATGATATTAGCCGTAAAATATTAAAGTCACCTGTTTCAGCGGCAGAGTTAATAGCACAGCAACCAAATCGTTGATCATAAATTTTAATCTTCTTTGATAATGCTTACTTACACCCATTATAAAAGTAATTACTGATAGCTATTCCTACATATTTTTAATCTATCACACACGAACAAACCACGAATCAATTATTATTTTATCATGTATATTGAGGAATAGTGTGTAGTAATCTTACACGTATTTTCCCTTGCCTCTCACCAAGGAATTATAATTACGTCTGTTCTGGATCATTCATGTTATTTCCTGTGTGCTGCAAGCAGTCGTACACTTTGTAATGCCTCGGTAACATTGTATCCATCTGCTTGTTTGATGTCAGCAGCCAGGTCTCTCGCGCCATCTGTTAAAGAACGAGAGAACTTGTTACAACGCGCTTCAAGAAACAGTGCCATCTGTTGCGACTTCCATGCAATTAAAGCTGTTCTTCACATTCCAAATTAATTTCTGAATACGATTTCATTTAAATTAATTTTTTAACAAAATGCGTAATTATTTTTACAAAAATACTAGAAAGTATAGATTATTTTTTACGAAACATTCGTAACAATAGGTTCTATTAAATTGACCCTGCAATTATTATTAAATTTCATATTATTACTATCATCATTTTTACCAATAAATTCTTATTTTTTATTGCGACCCCTTCTTGATTGTTGTTTTTCTGGTCTACATTGTTTTTGTAAAATGACTTATTATTTTTGAATTTTTAATAATTTACGTGTATGGATTATCCTGTAATTATCTTGGCTGATTTTTTGCTACAAATTTTACGAGACAATCCTATGAACAGATTGTATTTTCGTAGCAACAGTGAACATAGAGAAACTCATTTTTTGGTATGGTTTTATTTTAGAGGTATAACTCTCCGTGAATTGTACACAAATACACTGATATATAAAACAGTAAAAATTTAAACCAAATTTTCCTACACGTTTTTCTCTTCTTGCTCTACACCAGCTTTATTAAATCGAAAATTCTACTTTTCCAACTCAATGCCTCTAAAAAAATACTCATATACAATCATTTTGTACCATGACAAAGGTAAAATGTATAACAAGCTGACACTATGTAATCCGATCCTTTAAGATGTATTTTTGTTACCAATTTCCAGTCAGAGAATGCCTAGGATAGGTGTTACGAACTTTTTCCAACATGTGTGTGGGCAAACGGATTATAGAATTCGACCCTGTACCTACTGGCACTTACATTAGAAAAATAATAAATTATGCTATGAATTAGGTCAAGGAAATTCATTGTTCAGTGCCTATATAACTGAAGATTTATTTCCTAATTATTATTATTATTATTATTATATATATATTTTTTTAGCTAGTTGTTACACAGGTGATTACGGTCCTTTAAATATCCAATCGGGACCGGAATTTCACAGGAGACCCTCTAATAACAGTCATATCCCTTACCACTGAAAAGGCGAAGCTATAAAACTACCATAACGTAATTTTTAAATTAATTTGTTATAATTGCGAAGGAGCGTACGATCGATCGCAATCTCCCTACCCAACCATCTTTCTTGCTTCCTCTTCCCGTCTACCTTTGCCCTCTACTAATTTTAACTTTAAATTCTTTTAGTGTTTTTATTAAATAGTTCATCACATCTCTTGGTAATTTATTCGATCCCTGATATCTTTCCCTACGAAAGAAAATTTCCCCTACACCCTTACGCCTGAAATCAAGTGCCTGCTTGTGGTCATGGTCATCTTTACACTTCCACTAATCTCTCTACATTCTCACACGAATATCTTTCCATGCTTCATCACCAATGTACGCCTTGTACACTCCGATGAATCTCTTCACTCTCTTTCTATTTTCCAACGAATCCCACTCCAGCTCCTGTATCATATTAGTTGTATTAGTTGTGTTTTGCGGTAATTTCCAAAGACAAATCTAGCAACCCTTCTCTGAACCCCTTCCAACTCGTGTATTTGATACCCATAATGTGGGTCCCATACTACACCACCATATTCCAGCAGTGGTCTGACATCCTATTCCCATAATTGTCTACTACATCCTTTCATCACTCTTTACGAAGGGTGAAGGATTTTGAACACTTTTCGTACAAAAGCGAGTGTATCATTTGGCTATTGGAGGAAAAATGATTAATTACTCATATCCTAAAGTAAACATTACAATGCCTGCAGTGTAAATAGAATGAAATGGAGTAACGTTGGTGCTAGTATTACTTAAAGTTCTAAGAGAGAATATCAGAGTTGCAGGTAAAATGTCTTTTAAATGTCAAATCACGTGTATATGGATGATATAATTTATAATATTAATGATTATTTGGTTTCGCAAATAATTAATTATGCGTAGTTATCATTATGTAAGGGAAAGAAAGATAATTAATTTCCATAATGACCTGGATATGTTACGAGCGTAATTTAACATAACTGAAGAGCTATATAAATTGTACATTAGCATGAAAAATCTTCAGGTGTTTTGTGGTACTACTGGATGTTCCTGGAGGTTAATGCATGTCACCGTGTGATGGATTTCACTAACACGAACATAGCTCAACGTGATTTGTCTGCTGGATACTGTTCCACCTATAGTGCATTCTAAATCCTGAAAGATAAAAGACTCTCTTAGAATCTGTCCAACCCAAAATACAACATCTATTATTAACTTGCCGGTCGTATTTTTTCCCATGCCTTACTGACTAATGAGGGTGGAGATTTGACCAATTGCATTAGAGATCCTTCACGAATAGGATGTGTTGGTTCAACTAATCTTTGCAGCCCAGCACCAATGTCACTGCTGGAGGGATGTAAGTGCTCAAATCTGCATGGCCATTATCGAAGGTGACAACATATCGCGGTAGATGAATACCAGCAGTCTGCACCAGCAATATACAGAGCTAAGATGATTCGCAATCCGTTTTGAGATGAAGAATTGTTTGCCTTCTTGGTACCAGGAGTGCTTGGAAGCGGTATCTGCAAAGTCGCCACAGGGGTAACAGCTCCTTCTGTTGTCACCAGAGGGGCTGATTTGCATGTGTACACCTGGAAGAATGGAAGTACAAGCAAGACTTTCTCTCATCGAGAATAGAGCGCTTCACTGGAATAACTGTGTACTATCTAAGCAGCGTCTGGAAACTCAACAGACTATTCCATTACCGCAATTTCCATGAACAAATAGACGCAAGTCCGTTATACCGCAGAAGAAAAATATAAAAAACTTGCTTTTTTGACAGTAAAAGCTTGGCCAGCTGAACTTTTCTACAAAGAGCAATAATTTAGTTTTCAAGTTATTTTTATGTTAGTACATAAATCTTGCAAGCCACAAAACTTAGCTAGGATTGCGCGTAACTACTAGCTGGAAGACCGGTATTTGATCACCGATGAAGCGGAATATATTTCTTCGAAGATGAACATTCAGATCGGTTCTCAGAGTCCAGTGAACCTATTATATAATGGTTCCCATGGGAAGGTATTAATCACATCACCTTCATAGTGCAAATAGTTGATAGGGTGATCGAATGTTTAAATCCGCGAATATTATGGAAATTACAGCATCTGTGGTTACCACGCGAAGTTAAATTTACCACAGATAAAACTTATTCTATTCAGAAATTGGCCTCCCAGTTTGCTATGTTAGGCACCTGACCCGGGGTATCAGGGTCTAGTTCTGGCGGAAGAATTTTCACTATCATGACTTGGCCGGCAGGGTAGGAGTGGTAGTAAAGCATAATTTCTAATTAACAGATTGTGCACCAAAGTCCTCGGTTATATCCCAAACCTCTTTGCAGTGTGTATGAAGTGAGGGCATCTGACACTTTTGATGGTGATAACATCCGTCGAATGGGGAAGTTAAGCTTTGCGGTCCCCTTGGTGCCTTTCGGAAGAGTAATTCTGAATAGGACATTCGTTCATAACGCAAGCAGACTACACAAAGCAAACCCACATCAAAGTAGTACATACAAAACTTTAAGACGTACAGAGACTTCTATCGTGCTCGATTAAATTTTACAGGAAAGCTACCATGCAGCTACCATGCCTAGAAATAATTACCATCATATAGAAAATATTGTGACTTCATTGGAAAAAATAAGTTGATTAAATGTGATTAATATTATGAGTGATTACGGCACTTTCAGGCTTTGTATGTAAAACACGAGCTAACGATACAGTTAGTGTGGGTAAATTAGCTCCCTACAGCCACCAGACAGTATGATGAATCACGTAAATTAGGAGCATTTTCACAACAACTGGAGTGACAATTTGTTTTTGGACGAGAAACACTCCATTTCCATCTCACAACACATGCAAGATGAATGCTCAATTTCGTTTTAACTACACGTTGTTCGTAACCTATAATAAGGTGACCAATCGTCCTTCTTTAGGGACGACGGTCCTCGTTTTGTGGGTTCTGTCCTTTCTCAAAAAGTGTCCTTCCAACTGTCCTCCATTTCGATATTTTCAAACAAGTCTGTTAATCTCTGTATTCGGAGATGCCGCGCCGAATTGTTACGAAGGGAATAGGAAAACTTCACGTGTCGCATTATTTCTTCGTTATTGAATATTATACTCAGATAAGTACAACTCACGTTTCATTAATTCAATTTTATAGAACCCTTTTTTCACTACAATGTAAAATAATTTAAATATAGATTTAGAAAAGTTTTATCGCTTTTGTTATTAAAATTTTGAGTTTTAATTATTAATTTTGTTTATTCATAATGTGCTTGCATCGTTTGTGGAGCTATGTATTTTATTTTTAAATTAATTTAGGGGTGGAAGAAAGAGGAAATTCCATTTCAGTGATTAATTGAAAAAGGAATTTCCATTACTCATATCAAAGAGAGACACCATTGTTTTCTGCAATATTTTGGACAAGTGAGAAATCAAGATTGAATGTCGATGCTCCGGCAGCAGCACTTATCGTAAAATTCAATATGAAGAATATTTCTTGCCTTAAAATTTCAAATATATCATTAGAAAATGATATATTGACAGAAAATATTAATTGAATGGAAAAATACTCGTTTAATTAAATAATTAAAAGAGATGTAAGCATAATTATTGTATTTTTGTTAGAATTAATAAAATGTTTCATTTATTTAGGTTGTACTTTTTTCTTACATTTTTTCGTCCTCCTTTTCACTGTAAAAAAATTGATCACCTTACTTATAACCGTAAAAAAATGAAAGGTATCGTTATTAATTGTAGAAATGGAATCCACTGTTACAAACATTTAATTAACGACGTTCCTTGCAGCTGACGTTTTAAACACCCGTGATGCATTTTAACAAGCCCCGAATACATTTCGCAACATATCATGGCTTCCATACAGTGAAGCACAAACCCGCGCCATACGACAATAAGCGCGGAACACAAACTGAAAACTGTCAGGTTGTGCACAGTTGTGCCTAACAGGCCAAAGATTGTTACCATACATAATAACGATACCCAGAGACTACACAAACTACAGCTTGTGGAAACCAGATAAAAACACAAACCAGATTACAAACGGTAATGCAATAATTAATTACATAATTAATCAAAGCAAAATAAATTAATAACAGAGGAAGGTGCCTTTCACCTAAAGTGGACCCCCGGCCTTCTGCCCTTGCATTCTCCTGAACTCTGGCAGAATCAAGTGTAAATAATATTTTAGGCTTTTACCACTCTGTAGCAGAATCCTCGCGTCACCCTCTTCATTGGTTGTTCATTATATCGCCATTACGTGCTTTGGCAGTAGACAAACTTTTTACGTTCTGCTACATTATTTTAAATTTCTCCTGGATATGGACAGGTAGGTCTTACCTATATATACCCTTAAAAGATAACGTTTTATGTTAATGTTTACCGTTAAACTATTTTGTTGAGAAGTTTGGTTAAAAATCTATTGGGTTAACAAAATACAGGCTATAGTTGCGCAAACCGGATCCCTCCAGTTGCCTATACCGTACTCCCTTTTTTAATGCTTAAAGTATGGAATGTAATGCTTGTATTTTTACGGTTATCTTATCTACGCCTTATAAAACCCTATTGCTGGAAGTTAAAAGAGCTAAAGAAGTCAAGAAAGCTCAAAAGCAAGAAACTTAATCCTATTTGAGGATGCAAAAGCAATCGCGTGCAGGAGCTTGGGTCAGCTGTAGAGCTTGCAGAAAGATCTTGTGAAAACGAGCCTCAATTATGAGAAAAATTTGAAAGAAGTAAGCACTAAGGATGAGAAGAGCGTGATCTCTGGAACAGCGGAATTCGATATTCTCGGTGGAATTTCCCATTCAAAAATGATGATTGTTGGTGCGTGTTTTGCGACAGGAATTTTTTTGATGTTTCACAATGGAAATTTGGATGATTTGCGTTATATCTTTAGTGTGGACCCATGTGGATTGTGCCGGGCTGAAAATAATGTGTACATCTGTGATTTTTGTCGCTTAACGATTTAATTCTTGTATGTATTTTCTGTGTCTTATATACCCTACCTAAATATATGCTATATATGAATATTTTTTAACAACTTAAACCTGTAATTTTTATATTTCACTTTAAAACATGTTTTCTGTGATTCAATACCCTTTTATAATTTTTTGGAGGTTATTTCGTTAATTTTTATAAGGGGACTGTTTTTCATATCGCCGAACTGTAGGGTTTTTTTTCAAATATTTTTTTATTGGTAGTGATTTTGAATAATATTTTTTGAAATCAGAATTTAAATGATGCATAACATTCTGATGTAATTATTTCATCCTTTAAAAACAGATTTTTTATTAATTTGTAATAGTAAAATATAAAATGTGGGTCCGGCTTTGGGCACCTTCTTCTTCTTATTATTATTTTTTTTTTTCTGTCGTTAGTCTTTCGACTGGTTTGATGCAATCCTTCTTCATTTCTACATACCCCTTACAGCCCACGTCCTCAATTATCTGCTTCACATATTCTAATCTTTGTATTCCTCTACAGTTCTTACCTTCGACTGTTCCCTCCACTAACAAATTAACCAATCCAGCATGTCTCAAAATATGACCTACCAACCTGTCTCTTCTTTTTGTAAGCTTCTTCCAAAAACTTCTTTTCTCACCCATCATTTCCAAAACTCGTTCATTTCTTACTTTGTCTGTCCACTTAATTTTCAGCATTCTTCTGTAGCACCACATTTAAAATGCTTCAATTTTCTTTCTTTCCGGTATTCCTAAAGTCCATGTTTCGCTACCATAAAGGGCTGTGCTCCACACAAAGAGTTTTAAAAACTTCTTTCTAATTCCTAGATCAATTTGAAACTAAAAGGTTTCTCTTTTTCATGAAAGCTCTTTTTGCTAGTGCTATTCTGCTTTTAACATCATTTCTGCTTCGGCCATCGGTTGTAATTTTACTTCCCAAGTAACAGAATTCTCTTACTTCTCCTATTGCATCCGATCCTATTTTTATATTTAATCCTCTAGTATTGGTATCATTTCTGCTACATTTCATCACTTTTGTCTTGCTTTGATATATATTCAGTCCAATATCTTCCTTCAGTATTTTGTTCATGTCATTCAGTAACTTCTCAATATCCTCAGCCCTGTCTAACAATAGTAATAATAGGAATAATTATTGCAAAAAAGATCGGTGGGGAGTGAGATTGACACAAGAAATTTTTTGACCAACAATAATACATGAAACATCTTATTATATTACCCCGTGGTGGTTTTCGTAATCTTTAACCTATAGCAGTTGATAGTTGCGTTAGCAAATGTCATGAATTCACGAGCAAGACCACAGTTTGAGATTAAGCAAGCAATAAATGCTGTCGCAAACCCATGGAAGTGCATTTGGAATAACGAGTTGTCTGCAATCCGTCTTTGTGAGGTTTGCTAGCCTGCGGTTATTTAATTTTACGGCTGTCGCTTGACTCGTGGGTGGTATTGCTGTGCGGAGACGGTAGGTGAGGCCTTCACCTGCTTCCATCTCTTAATGCGTTTTATGATCCCGTATCGGTTTAGTAGTTACCAGGAGAACAAGTGGAAAACAGGTATTACAGTAGACACCAGCATCGGTTCACAATGTGAGAGTGGTTTATGACAGATGTTAATCCGGAAGAATGCTGATCGGAGATACCTTTTGATAGTGCAAAGTATACATTCGTGATTTGGTGAAAAGAACTACAGGAGTCATCACAGCATTTTGAATTTCAGATTACTTGTCAACAGTTTTTCCGTTTAATATACTAGTATGTCTACCTTTGTCTTCCATTTTGGTATTAGTCCGTGTATAGCGATCTATATTGGATTGCCGAACATTAATTTTTATTCGTATGACAGGGACGGTGAAACATCTGAAGATTGTCGGATTATTCACTACGTCAGTGACCCTGATGGTAAAATAAATGACATGTTGTACATACTAAGGTAAGTTTTCTTATATGTACTACAATTTTTTTTAACTGCTTAACGTCTCTTAACATCGAAGTGTTTAGAGACGGTAAAGGATGGGGGGCAAGGAATGGGAAGGAATTCGGCCATGGCCTTGTTGAAGGAAGCATCCCGGAATTTTCCTGGAGGGATTTGGGGAAACCATGGAAAACCTAAATCTGGATGCCCGAACGGGGATTCAAACCGCCGTCCTCCCGTATGCGATCACTATTACTGTGTTGTACATGATGATATTAAAAATTACCAGTAGGTTGTTTCATTGTTTTAAGATGGCGAAATATAGATGGAAAAATGATCTGTAAAGTATTTATAATATAAACAGTAATTTCCTTCAGGGAGATCCAAATTTCAGAAAATTTTTCAAAGGGATTTTTTTTCAGTGGCCACATGTGATGTCTTACGCTCTTTATGTGTTTCAGTCTTCTGTCGGTTTCTTGAAAGGTTATTATAGTACACTTAATGTTACACGTGTGACATTTGAATCTACCCCATACAGACAGATCAGATGACTCCATTCAAAGATAATATTGAGTCATCTTTGCTACCAAAGCGCAAAAATAATGTTGTGAAATATTTATCTGTAACGAAGGTAAAAACAAAATGCAGTTAGTATTGAATGAAATATTTACACAAAATTGTTTTTATTTAGCTCGAATGATTTTATATGGCGCTGTTTACTAAAATAAATTATATCTTTTCCTAATCTTTTCGTAATCAATTTCATGTTTAAATTCGTCACACGGATATATGTGAACTTCTATCATCTGAAAAATGCTCGGAATTACACATCACAGAACTTAGATAAAGTCTGCTATTAATACTCCAAAACCACTGCATGTCGAAATAAGATACTCTACTTAAGTCGACGAAGGGAATACAGAATCAGATAAGAGACAAACATATTACGTGTGAATTAAACATGTAAATTGAATAAATGAAATATTTAAAATTAGCAAATAGATAACCGACTGCGAAAATTAAGTGGAAAGTTAAAAACTAAACTTTTCAACAATAATGTTTTAACTGCTGAAGTTGCTGGATTCGTAAATATTCCAGATGGGTACTTGATTCATACAATATTTTATTGTTACCGTATTATTGTTCATCGGAAATTATTTTGTTACATCTATGAATTACGGACTATCATTTGGATATTATACTTTGAGAGTATCCCTTCGGAACATTTCTTGAGCAACTGAAATAATGAATACACAGTATCAATTGCTGCAGGTATTCTTGATGTAACGTAGCAGAGATAATATTTATTTATAACAACAATTTTCATCAATTAAATGTTGTTAACTTTTCATTCACTTTTCGCAATCGGGATTTTTCGTTAGATTTTAATACTTTTTTTTCTTTTTTGGTTGATTTTAAGAGAAAAGTATTTTAGATGTGTTTTATCAACCTTACCGGTTTCTCAAAGGTATTACTTCATCTAAACATTTTTGATCGTGTGGATCAGTTAATAGTTTCCTAGAATCAAGTATGTTAATAGCTAAGTCGTCAAGAAACCTAATTTGGTCTTAGGCACATAAGCTTGACATCTTTCATAAACATTGCTACCTAAGTCAACAACTGTCCAATGGAGCGTTGCACCCTGCAGATTATGTATTGCGACTGTCCAGCATAAGATTATGGGCTCAACTTTACACTGCCCACGCAGTGCATTGGAATCTCCAAGGGAAGAATATACGAACACTTAAACAGTTGAATCGTCAAACTCAACATAAACTGCCCTTGGAAGCTTTCCGACCTCTACTTCATCTTTGCGTTGAGTTGGCCATTTCCCGAATCATCTATGGTCTGGTTTTTTAACCTGGGGGATACATTTTTCAATGGAATAGCTGATTTTAAGTGTATTAAAAAAGTTACCTGTGTCATTGGACCGTCGGGGATGAAATCCTCTTGTGGACACAAACCATGAGATTTAGTAGCTCTTAGGATATCTATAGGCCGTACCATTTATCCGATAGTGTCATTTGCCAACACTGCAAGTATTTAGGAATTTTAATAGTCCGCTTAATTTGTTGTTGCGAAGATTCTGACTGCTTGTCCATCCACAAAAGTACTCATTAATGGCATTTTTCGACTGTCCAAAGTTCCTAGTTAATGGATAGAAATTCTCCAACATGGTGATTGTTCTTTTTATCCACGGAAGCACTATCTTTAGCTTTTCTTATATTTTCGCAAAAATTGAACACCTGCTACAAGTTTCAATGTCGGTTCAACGTATTGCGATTCTCGAATTTCATTAACATTTTTGTTCCTTTTTCACGAACAATAAAACTTTCGCCCTCTAGAACATGAATAGAATAAAAAGAAATCTTCACTAAATTTCATTATCAACACAATAAATTCGTCTCACAGCTATTTATCCCTGTTTCATTATTTAGTAAGAAATGTTCACCAGCTGAAACTAATGTAGGATAAAAAGACTATGGTCTGTGATAGGAAAGAAAATTACTAGCATTGTCAAAAACTCATTTAAACAGAAAAAGATGCCAAAAGAATTAAAGACTTCTGTTATTGTTCCAAATGGCAAAGTGAAGGGTAGTGCTAAATGTAGTGATCTTAGACCTATAAATAATTTATCATTAATTGAAAAAATAACAGAATCTGTGGTATATGAAGTGTTACTAAATTATATTAAGGAAAATGATCTTTTAACAGACTGTCAGTCTGGGTTCAGATAAAAACATAGTACAGAGACAGCAATTTAATTAGTAAAGGAAAATTGGTTAAACTTAATAGATAAGGGAGAGGCAATAGTAGCTGTATTCCTCGACTACAAAAGAGCTTTTGAGACTGTCGACAGAAATTTATTATTACAGAAATTAAATAAATAGTATAATATACAAGAGGATGTATATGAATGGTTGAAAGACTATTTTACAGGCAGGTACCAAAAGGTGAAGTCTAATTACATTGTTTCTGAGGAAAGAGAAGTATGGAGTGCCACAGGGAAGTAAACTGGGACCACTATTGTTCATTCTGTACATAAATGATCTTCCAGGGATAGTTAAATATTGTAAAATACATATGTTTGCAGATGATACTTTAATTTTCTTCCATGGGAAGAGTGTGTCTGATGTAGTGAAAATATTAAATTCTGAGCTAAAAGGTGTTAGTAAATGGCTACAGTATAATTCGCTAAGTTTGAATGTTTCAAAAACAAAATGTATTAAATTGGGGAAACAGAGAGCAAGAAAAGAGGCAGGAGAAATGCAGTCAGTTTTAATAAATGGAACCAAACTAAATTGGGTCCAACAGTATAAGTATCTAGGAATAATTATTGATAACAAACTAAATTTTGAAGTTCATGTGGATTTTGTAAACAAAAAAGTTGCAAGAAAGGTTAATTTAATATATAAGTCAAGAAAGATATTGTCTAGAGCAGGAAAAGAACTATTGTTTAAGACAATTGTGATGCCACATATAAGATACTGCTCCACAGTGCTTATAATGGCAAGTAAAACAGAAATAAGTAAATTGCAAACAAATATTAATAAGGAAATTAGAGCAGTTTTAAATAAAAGGCGTACAGAAAATGTGAGCAATATGCTTAAAATGTTGGGTTATTTATATATTGAAAAAGAAATAGTAAGAGATGTGTTAACATTTATATTTAGACTGCAAAATAATGTCTTACCCAAGTATCTAAGTAGATTGGTACAAAAAAATTGTGATATTCATAACTATGGGACTAGACAGGTTAATCATTTTCATGTGACTCATAAACAGGGTGCTAAGGCACAAAAGACTGTTTTTTTATAAAGGAATAGTAATATATAATAAATTACCATAAGAAATAAAGGATTCTGTATCTGTTGAAAACTTAGAGAGAAAGTGGGTTCATGGCTGGAAAGCTGTGTGGTTATGTAAAAAGATTATTATATTGTAGTATTTTTTTTTGTTGGTTTTGTGTTTGTTTTTATTATTATATAGTGTACATATATTTTTTAATATATTAGTCACAGGCTATTTGTGAATCAATAATAATAATATTCTTCCAGAACTTAGTAGGGGATAGACGCGTTTAAAAGACCTATAATGGTGTTCCAATAGCTAAATCGGTATTGTTATTGGTTACAGAGGCACAAGGCATGAGCTAGTGAGTAGGATCGTATGTTGGTCTAACAAGCAATTGCGACATACATCGATTGAAATAAGTAATACCCGTCAACAGTATGTAGTAATCCTAGTAGGCCTGTTACACAATTAATAGTAACGTAGAATGAACAGCCGCCGCATTAACGTCAGCTGCACACTGACGAGCAAGAAGTTCTTCACATAAATGTCCGCTGGCTTGATGAAAAACATAACGCAATATCATAGTATCGTTTCGCACATTGGTAACCCGTGATTCACTTTGGGATGTCACTACGGTCTGAAAAATATTTTTATCATGCTCGTCGTTAAAGAGGTTTAAATTTAATTATATATTTGATTACAAGGAATTCAGACTAAGCAGCTCGAGAGCTTTCAGTTTTTTTATTATTATTATATTATTATTTTTGTTTGTTATTGTAACATGTACAAGACCGAGCGTGGTGGGTGAGCGGGTACACTCTGGACTCGCATTCGGGAGGACGGGTGTTTGAATTCCTGTCCGACCATCCTGATTTGGATTTTCCAGAGTTTCCCAAAATCGCTCCAGCTGAATGCCAGAATGGTTCCTTTAAAAGGTCATGGCCAAATTCCTTCCCCTTCCTTGTCCGTTCTCGCGCAGTTTTTTCCCGCCTTTAATGACCTCAATGATACGTCGTAAATCCGATAGTAAAATATGTACAGAATAAGATATTTTCCCCTTTTTAAGGTATTCTGAAACATCGGCGAGTCCCGCATCTGCTACATTTGTAGGGAGCTGTTGTGCTGTCTCTAAAACAATTATGTATGATGAATAATGACCCTTAATCCCTTGGTTAACGTAACGTAACCCCAAACCAATTAATTTTATGAAAGCGTGAAATCAGTGGTACTTAAAATTCAGACAGGCAAACTATTTCTAATGACACAGACTCCACCATAATATTACTCCAAAATGCAATTGAAGGGCGTTGGTGTCTGCGTAGTTTGCTTGTGAATCTGTTACAACAGTTCATATGAACAGGGAAGTGGTCTTATGGAAGAATAGATAAATCAACAGTTAGACTTCCACTGGTCTGTTTTTGACACAGAAGTTTGTGGGCATATGTAACATTGGTTGTTGGTCACTTGAAGGACTGAATCATCAAAAGCAGTCTCTCTAAAATTTAAGTCTGCTAGGATTAAACGGTAGACTCATCGTCAATGTCCTTTTCCCCCGAGAAGCAGGTAAGTTTTCGTTCGTGGAACGAGACAATAATCATTATTACTGGTTGATTTCAAGGCGTATTCCTGCATCTTATTTAATCTTTTGGACTTTTCTTCACTAGTCTGATGAGAACGCAGCGGAACATATTATCTACTGTTATTAACAATTGCATTTTTTTTAGTTGATCGATAAATCACTCCTTAAATGCGAAATATTTTCTTACGCCTTTCATAGGCGCTTTTTCGTCTGTAGAATGATTAACACATTAGAAACCTTGACGCATGTTATGCTGTACGAATTTTAAAGCATGGCTTCAACGATTTAACCAAATGCAAATTCCTTTTAGTATTCTACTTTTTTTTTTTACATTTCATTCCTCCCAGCAGAAGGCTGGGAGGCGGGCTGCTGGAGAGTAATAGGGGACTCTTTTTAGCCAATCTACTACTACGGGGAGGGAAGGGGGATGGAAGGTCGGCCGTGGCCTTGTAGGGAACCATCCCAGCATTCGCCTAAGTGTCTGAGGGAAACCACGGAAAACCTCAGACAGGATGGCCGAACCGAGCTTAACCCCGGTCCTCCCGAATGATAAGTAGGAGGCCAATATTGGCCTCCTCCCATCTCGGTGGTATTCTACTGAAAACAATTAATTACATATAAATCTATCAACACAAAGTACCTGAGAGAAAGAAACTAAATCTTTGTATCCCAGAAAGAGGTGGTATTCAATGAGGTTTTTGAAACAATTACAAGAAGTTATAAACTATATAAGAATCAAGTAGCTATAATAAAAGTACGGAATCATGAGAGACATGCATCAGTTAAAAAGGGTGTTAGGCAAGGTTGTAATCTACCTCGTTAATATTCAATTTGTATGTAGGGGAAGCAACGAAGGAAGTAAAACAAAAATTTTCATGTCACATAAGTATTCAAGGAGGAAAGAAAATCAGTATGCTACGATTTGCTGATGACATTGTAATGTTAGCAGAACAGACTGAGGATATTGAAAAATTACAGAATGACGTGAACAAAATGCTGCAGGAAGATTTTGGACTGAATATAAATTAAAGAAAGACCAAATTGTTAAAATGTAGCAGAAATAATACCAACCACAGTAGATTAAATACAAAAACAGGATCGGAAGCGTTAGGAGAAGTAAGGAAATTTTGTTACTTGTGACGCAAAATTACAACCATTGGCCGAAGCTGGAAAGATGCTAAAAGCAGAATAACAATAGCAAAAAGAGCCTTCATGAAAAAGGTAAACTTTTTAGTTTCAAACGATAATCTAGTACTTAGAAATAATATTTTAAAACACTATGTGCGGAACACAGCACTTTATTGTAGAGAAGCATGGACTCTAGGAATACCAGGAAAAAAAATTGGAATATTTGAAATGTAGTGCTGCAGAAAAATGCTAAAAATTAAGAGGTCATAAAAAGTACAAAATGAACAAGTTTTGGATATGATGGGTGAGGACAGACGTTTGTGGAAGAAGCTTACAGAAAGAAGAGAAACGCTGGTAGGTCATATTTTGAGACATGCTGGATTGGTTAATTTGTTAGTGGAGGGAACAGTCGAAGGTTAGAACTGCAGAGGAAGACAGAGATTAGAATATATGAAGCAACTGATTGAGAACGTGGGTTGTAAGGAATATGCAGAGATGAAGAGGTTAGCCTCAAGATAGGAAGGGATAGGGGATTGCATCAAATCAGTCGAAAGATTGATGACAACAAAAGTAAAAAAACAACAACAACAAAAAGTGTTTTTTGAGGAAACATGCAGCATTTCAGTGGCAACCCGCTGAGTCTAACAACTTCAATCAATATGCAGTCTCCGTACTGCAAGTCCCTGTTAGAGTAGCGCTCATATTCGTCTTCTTGTTATACCATTAGCTTTAGCAGTTTATACACCATTAGTGTAAGCCCGTTACCATTTTTTATGCGTATTGTCACGGGTATAGAATAGTTCCAGCTTTTGGGGTCAAGATTATGACAGGTCAACCAGATCTCATTAAATAGGAATTTGACCAGTTTTTCAACTTGAAGAAGTGTTAATAGACATTTTAAAAACGGAGAGGATCGATCTCGCTATCGTATAACTGTTTCAAAGGTCGTAGACTCAAACTTGATGAAATACAAACTTGACTTGTATTCGACCCTAAAGGCTCACTCTGCAAAATTTGAGGAATATCTATTTAGTTTAAAGTAAGTGCGATCATCTATCGCAGAAATAATTACTTCGAAAGCATCATGTTGTTTTTTATTGAGGCTGGGCAAACATTCATATTGTAATTTTATGTCACAGTGTCTGTAACGGCCAGAGAACTTAATACAGATTCCACATCATTCAATGGTTGAGCAACTGAGAAGAGTTGAATTGCGAGAATACTCGATTCGGTAACATAATTGGTCTGATATTCACTTCAAACAACCTAATAACTCACATACAGTGAACGTGAACAAAGTCCATTAACGAAAGTGATCAGTAAAATATTTGAAAAGCAAATAAACCGTACAATATTTTTGTAAAGAAGCAACGTTAGCGAAAGTTTAAATTGAATAGGGATTTAGCCCAGGTTGGAATGACAATTTTAATTTCTGGTTACAGCAGAGACCATGAGAATTTAAAGTTTTTTTTTTTAAAAAAAGTTATTTGTGTTACATTCTGTAGCGACATGTTACTGAAAAGTACTCGTAGTTCCAAGTTTTTTAAGCCATAAAGTTTTTGCATATTATTTTAAGAAAAAAAAACTTACTGAATGTATTTTGGCAATTAATTATATAGCAGTTGTTTACCAAATAAACTTTGCAATTAACCTCAAATTTTAAAAATATCTCTAGTTGCTGTTAATTTGCAAGTGAAGGCCGGCTCATGACGTCACAGTTCTCCAGCCAATAGCTGAGTGAGTGTGTGATATTAGGGAATTATATAGTATGTATACCAAATAGTAATCGGGCACCTGTAAACATAAATAATTCAGCACTTAGTTGACCTATGTGGCCGTCATATGCTGCATGCCGATATAAAGTCAGTTGGCAAGGAGATGGCACGAGGTGCAGAAATATCGGACTTCAATAAACGCGTTTTTATGGACTGCAGTTTCAGTGCGGTTTCTAATCGCACGATTGCGGTGGAGGTTGACAGGTAAGAATCAACGGTCGCATTCGCCCTGTGTAAGGGGAAGATTGATGTGGATCGTGTCACTGCCACACGTTCTGGGCAACCTTCAGTTTTCGTCAAACATTGCTTGAAGCAGAGTGTCATGCCTAGAGTAATATCTAAGATTTTGGATGTACTGTGTATTAGCTTGAAGTCTTCAAGGTACACTTCGAGTTCCCTGTGGACCAGATTGTTAAATTGGCATCAGGTAACTTCTGTAGAGAAGTCTCCATTATCTCAAATAATCTAAGCTACACAGATTACTGGTTAAGATGTTCTCAGTAATTTATGGTATGTACCCAGTCATTCGTGTTGCAGATTTTCCCTGGTAATGAGTAGTGAGAATAGATAGATAGATAGATAGATAGATATGTTCACTTTGATCCCATGTGAGAATAATCTCGGGGATGTGGAACAGTACATACACTTATTAGTAATGTCAATATTACTATATAATTGATAATATTATATATTGACAAGAAGTTAGTTACGACCCATTAGTATAACCAATATTTCCTGTAATCTACAAATACAATCCCGAGTTAGTTAATACTTATTATGTGGAACAGTGTATAAACTTGTTACCAGCATCTAACAACCAGTTATTTTCTTACCAACCAGTTACCACAACTCAAAACCTGTTAGTATCATAATTTTTCACAGCAGTTTTTGAGTGCATGCTATCCCATGTTAGTTACTAAATATGAGTGAAATTTTGTAAACAGTGTAATTACTTCATTTGTCAAAAGTTTCAACAGAAAGAAAAACCATATATCATTTTAGTAATTGTGGACAACTTTGTCACCTTCCCCTTCCATACACCATATATACTATTTTATCAGTCATTCTTAGTTACCAAATTCCAAGAAGAAAATTCTTTCACAGAGTAAAATGGATTCTGAAGCAGAAACTCTTTCAGTTTGGACTTAAAGTAGTTGGGTTTTTGTAGATAACATTTAATTTCTGTTGGTAAGACATTGAATAAGGAAGCTCCAGTAAATGTTAACCCTTTCTGTACAAAGCATATGGAATTTGGAATCTGTTAGAACCAGGAAACTTTCCTGTAGAGGAGACAGTGGAAGATGTTCATCTATAACCACCTAAACAGATACACTGTAAACCCGTAAACCAAGCCCGGGTAACCGTAAATAGTACCAAATGATGATATAAATGTGTTGGGAAGTAAAAAATTAAATTAAAAAATGATAGTGCCAACACTGAGCCTTGTGGTAATCTGTTTTTATGCTTCATATTTCTACTAGTTCATGAACCATAGGTAACCTTAAATGATGACTTTAAACGGTCTGTAGCTGAACATGTAAGTAATAAGCAAAGACAGGTTAAGCATGAGTGAGACTGATTTGTTGTGTTTGGTAGATATTGCGATACACCACCCTGGACTGCTGCTGCGTGACGTGCTGAAGACGCGTGTTCACGTGCTGTTGTCTCCTGATGCCGACGCGGTCGTTGTTCCTGCGTGTAGCACGCGTGCGTTTCCTCCGTGACCGGGATGCTAGACGGACCCGGGCAGACACTGTGTCAACAGCTCTGCGCCGTGTTACGATCTTCCGGCTGGCGGCGTGGAGCTATGTCGTGTGGGCTGCCTAACAAGCAGGGACACTGCGTTCCCCTATGCGCACTGCTGTGCAGCTCCCAACAGGTACTCCTGCAGGTATAGTGACTTGCTGATTCAATGTTTTATGGCAATGGAATTGGAGGTAAGAAGACAATTTCTTGTGAAAATTCGATGCTACAGTCAGTGTAATCGTAGTTTTGACAATATCTGATGCTTATCTGTGCCTTCATCCCTACATGCGACCTCGGTATTGCGATTTGCTAATTCAGTGATTACTATTAACTTTCCTGTGAACCAAATAGGAAGTGGGTTGCCAATTTCTTGTCTTTATCCAAGTATCCTGGCACCACGTTGTGCAATTTGGCTCGTGGCCATCTCATTTAAGTATTAACATGGATTCCTTTCCGGAATCAGCGCTGTAACTGATAAATTGTTAGTCTCAAATTCATCTTACGAGGCAAGTCTGGGATAATTCTTGGTAGTGCGTGACATTCATCTGATATTGGTGACAAATTTTGGAAAGTGCTGTGGGAAGGAAAGAAAACTGATTTTCCTTTTGGCTTATCAAAACAACGGGAAAACTGCGCATAACCACATTTCTGTGATTAATGTAACAAATTCTCTGTGTTAAAAGTGTTAATTTGTTTGTGTACTGCTTTTTTTAGGCGTAAATCGGAACCGGCTTTGTCAGACACGACTCCTTGTTGCCCCTAAATATCCTGTATGGCTAAACTTACACAACAGAAAGAAAGTTTAGACCATAACCAGTAATTCCAAAAATATTGTTTTACATGGATATTTGTATCATGTAAGTTTCATTCTCCATCTTTGATTTCTATGCAACAATACTAATACATTATTTATAGAGAGTAGTCGCACTTCATACCCAACATATGTGTTTCTGCAATATAATTTTTACTTTCCATTCTCTCTCTATTATCGAGTTGATCTCGAAATACTCCAAAACATGGTCTGTAGAACATTAATTACTGACTTTCTAGTGTCTAGGAAACTGCGTTGTTTAAACCTTCCCTATCCTATTCACCACTTTGTCCCTATATTCAGAATTACTTCGTTGGTTTAAATGTTTACATCAATTCTGTTCAGCACTCGCAATAAGTTTTCAAATATCTCTTTTCCCCACTTATTCAGAGGTCGCTCATTCCAACGTTGTCAACATAGATTCCTCCGAAGTCCCAATATCGAATTCAAACTTTCCACACTGAATGGAAGCAAATTTCAAGCCATCTTTTCAGAATATTCCTTAATCAAATAAATTAACTTACCGCTATGGTCTTCGAAATCACATTTCATGTCTGTTATTTCTTGGTTCTCTATATCAACAAAGAAGCAGGAGGTGTTTGATACTAAATGGATTGTTAGGATCAACCAGCCTGATATCAAATGAGTAAATGTTTATATATTTGTCTTCCGAGGGAGGTATAAATTCACATAACAATGAAATACATATAAATTGGATGATATGTATTTTCCTCCCATAAAATTGTAATTTAAAAAAAAAAAATTCAAACTACTTTTGTTTCAAGCACTGTCTTAATCGCTACGAATACATAACAAAGAAAATACGTTCATAGTTTTCTCAAAGTTTAAATTGTGATTATTGAGTCAAATTGCTTTCAAAATGCTGCTGTTGAGAAACGTTACGAGTATATCAACCTCTGATGTTTCCGGTAAATACTGCTTTATTACAATAATTTGCAGTGTTCATCTTTACTCCCACAACCACATTAAGGATGACAATATTTGAAAAATAAAAATAACGTGTATTCAATCTTCTTGGATTCAAATCTACTGCTTCCAATATCATTTTATGTCTAACATCATATTTCTACAACGACAGGAAGAAGAAACTTATAAAGACTGTAAAAAAAATTGAAGATGATGAACCGTAAGACCTGCCAGAAGCCTAATAATCAACTTATAATTATATAACTTTACTTACTTAATACTAAACTTCTCCATCCCCAATGATAAGGGGTTCCTCTGTACCACGATTCGCGTACCGCATTTGACCTTAACTTCCTTTTCCTGTACAAACAACGAAGATATAGGAGCTTTCTGCCTGTGAAGGATGCTCCGATCTTGCTCGCTTAGTACTATGGTTTCCTTATACACGGAAAGATTATAGCGTAATCTAGGCGTCCATGAATGAGATGGAATTTTACCCCATCAATGAGTCATTCTGAAATTAATCTCCACTTACTAATCTCAGAATCTAAAACTTTCGGTGCATTCAAAACAGAGAGACAGTGAACAAAGCATTTTCCCGCGGCACTTTCATTCACATTCAGAAGCGGTCGGTAATTTACCACCTGACTAACTGAGAGTGTGAGAGAGGTATTCACACGACTCCTGGGAAGGAGTGGTGATGCAATTCCTGAATATTACGAGGTCGTTAAAATGCGCCCACGCTCTGCAATGGAGCTCTCCTCCCTTCTGGAACAATGCAACGGCATGCTTTCATCTCACTAAACGGAAATGTCACGTCATATATTTTCTTGCACAACTATTTTCTTACATCCGATCAACTTTACACTTCACTAAGGTAATTCGAATATAGTTGGCATGGTCACAGTACTATCACGGATTGTCGTCACCGATAACTATATGTTTTTTCGACTTAGTAGTCATTACAGGTGGAAAAGGCCCGGAGGCAATGAACGGGAAGGAATTCGGCCATGGCGTTTTTGAAGTGGAGTGATTTGGAGAAACAATGAAAAGTCAAAATCTGGACGATCGAACGGAGATTCGCATACGCGTCCTCCCGAATAAGAGGCCAGAGTGTTACCGTTTACACACCACGCTCAATGATAACATCTCATCCAAACATGGAATTTAAGTTAAAAGTATCACGTACCTTTAACTGTGTTATGGCCACAAAATGAGTCAAAACAATTGTTATCAAATTACCTTATTTGATATCCGAAGTCAGAAATATTGCCTGTCACATTCATATTGTTACTGTAATCCTTTTGTCTGGAATCATTCGTTTTTTTTTTAATAGGTTAAGAAGAAAAAAATAGGATACAATGAAAATTGCTCAGGACGTCTGAAGGTTGCATTACGATCAGATTAAATATTGTAAAGTCTAAGTTCATTATTGGTCAGTTTCGCTTTACAACCACTATTAATATTATTCCCGCTCCATTGCTGGTCTTATTGGTAAAGATTGAATTGGAACAATTGGGCAATCGGAATAGCGCTTATTGCAGCAAATCGTTCCTCATGGCATTGCTATTTTTCCAACAAGGAATAAGTTTAATAGTTTCAGACGAAGAATTTGTTGCTGAATTTCAAAATAT
Organism: Vandiemenella viatica; assembly: GCA_031002005.1. Taxonomy (NCBI): domain Eukaryota; kingdom Metazoa; phylum Arthropoda; class Insecta; order Orthoptera; family Morabidae; genus Vandiemenella; species Vandiemenella viatica. The sequence goes on along the minus strand of CM061914.1, from coordinate 151,291,262 downwards.
GACGAGAGGCCCTGAAAATATTCCCTTAAATAAGCAATTATGCACTTCTCGTTAGGCACACAATAGCATTTACTCTAATGTAATCCATATTTGATAGCGGTAATTATGAATGCAACTTCGGTTTTAATTTCTTCATGCTGTTGCTAAGAAAACTAACAACTGCAATAACCACGAACTTGCCGGCCTCGGTAGCGTAGGGGCTAGAGTGCTAGCTCCGCGTACCGAAGGTTGCCGGTTCCAGTCCGGCCGAGGGCATGGGTGTTTAGTGTTGTGTCTATGAATGTATTGTCCGTCTTGTAGTGTCCTTGTGTCAATACTTGATAGCAACAAATCACACTGAGCTGGCTGTATGGCCCAGTAGCCGATTGCTATTAAAAAAAAAAAAAAAAAAAAAAAAAACACGGACTTAGATATTCAATGTAAACCTCGGTCATCTACTGTGTTTGATAAAAGTTTTTCCATAACGAGCAAAACTAATTGCTTTTATTTCATTTCTGTAATCAGTCTACGACTGGTTTGATGCAATCCTCCATCTCACCTTATCTCGAAGTAACCTCTGAGTCCCATCATAGACATTACAATCCACGTCCTCAATTATATGCTTCATTTAATCTAATCTGTCTTTACACTTCCTTCAAACTAAAAAAAATAACCAACACCAGATACCTTAAAATGCAGCCAACCATCCTGACTCCTCTTTCTGTAAGAGTCGTCCACAAACGTTTTTCCTCGCCTATGATTAACAGAACACGCTCATTTCATACACTTAATTTTCAGTATCCTACATACGAGGCTAAAACAAATTGTATTTGTAAATTGTTATTTCAAATAGGCCTTCATATATCAAAGTTTAATCAAACTTTGTACAGATGAATTTATAAAAATCGAGAGAATTCCATAAAGATTAGCAGATTTAGAGAGAACCCTGAATTATACACTAGCACTGTTCTTCGCATTTATCCATGTTTATTAGCATCAGTTGTGATACCTGATTTACCTTAGCCACCTTACAGCATATGTATTAAAGAGAATGTCTTGATGAAACTGCAATAGCCAAAATTGTCTCTTATGAAATAGAAATATTTTCACCCATTAATAGAAAGATATCATATTTAATAAATACCTGTTTGTTAAAAAAAAATTTCACTATAATTGTAATCATCTACTTAGTAATCACAAATCGATAGACGACAATACGAAATAGATGGAACGATTTCAGGCCGCATCGAAAAGTAGAGACCTTACAGGTGTTGTAAGTACAATGTAGGGTGACTGAATTCTTCAGAGTAAGACTTAAGACTTTTGAAGTAAGTTGATAAATAAACAACAAAGTCGTTAACTACAAGTTGGCAGGTTTTGATGAGAAATGGGAGAATTAAGTGCAGAGTTGTCATGAAACTTATTCTGGTATATCAAGGTGCATTACAGGTAAAGAACTGAGAAAAAATTACCTGGGAGTTTTCAGGAAAATTTTAATGAATGCTGTGTCCACATTACAGTTAAAGTGGTACCAAACTGGGGAACGACGGAATATAAAATTATTGAAATACTTTAAAAACATTATTTACAAGGAATTAGACATCGTTAATAATGGATCTTGGATAGTTAATGAAATTTCTTAGGCTACATAAAACGCAAAACAGTTCCTTTTTGGAAGTAAAATTGTCAGGAATGAACCTGTAGCTGCTTTCCATTCTTCGTAAATCATTAACTTGGGAAGAACATTAAATCTATATACGTGTATACATGTGATCTAATATCTTAAAGAACTCCACTAATTTTTATCCAGGAAATCCACCTATTCGTCAAACATAGCTTATACACCTAGAGTAATGATTCTTAAGGTGTTACACATCAACCTAGACCGAATAATTTAGAATTTATTTTAATTTTCGTGTAATACTTCATGCACGAAAAAATAAATAAATGAATGGTAATAATGTTCTCAAACCACAGTCATAATTATGCGTTCAGCCCTGATGACGAAAAATGTTTTATATCTCTCTACATCTTATTATAATTTCCAGAAATATAAGACCAGATGGAATCAAGTCATTCACTTTTCCTCCGATGCAAGTAACCCTTGGAATGCTGCATACCGACAGACAAGTTGACACACGATGAATAGTTTTAAAACATTCTGATACCAGAGGAATGATGGGTTGAAGCATACTACTAGAAATAAACAGAACAACGAGGGTATTGTATTAAAGTTTTTTATTGCGTTTAACACATTTCATCAATATTTTTAATATGAAATAATTCATATTTTTATAAATTCGATCAATATAAAATATTAAAGAACTAAGATCACAGGAAGTAGGCTTGGAAACCTAAGTTTAGAGAGAGCTGAAAGATGTTTACCGCGTGGAATCGCGGGGAAGATTTGTATCATTCCATAGACACCGCAACAGAGACGTGACTCACTTCTCAGCTACGAGGAGGAACCGATAAAGACAAAGACAATGAAGAGGAAGAAACGGTCTGAGAGAGAGGGGCTCTAAGACCGCGCGTGGGCGTTAGAGTCTTGTGGAGACTCTGTCAGCCCGCCTGGCCATTAATCTCAGCTCACTGGAGCCAACGAGTGCAATCTTACGTCATACATACACAAAACGTAAAAAATTAAAGCAAAATTAGCATTCCGCATAGCTCTCCCAGGGGTATTGCCCATTGTCTCCGCTTCACACACGGAACAACACAATGAACAACACCCCCAGGGGAATAAAAAGAAAACTATATGCAACCTAATCAGTATTCCGTTTCCGTGCTTGTGGTGTATTGGTGGGTGAGACGATCGTTGAAAGTGCAGTATTAACAAAATCACCGCCACTGGCAGTCTAACTAATTTGCGATATTTTCTTAAAGTTAGGCTGATGAAGAGATGGAAGATTCAACGTAACCATAACATTATCGTACGAAAGTCAAAATCAATCAAAATTCCTGAAATATAGATAAAATATTGAGATTTCCTCAAGGATCGATTTTTGGACCTAACTTATTTGAGCAACATTAGTGGGGGGATAGTGATTGCGAGTGGTGGCAGAGTTTTGTGAGGGCGTTTAGAACCTGCGGAAGGGGTTAGGCTGAGCTCCGAAGACGGGCTGAGGCTGCACCTGCGGAGAGCGGGCGATGACCTCCAGAGAGCGAGCGATGGCTTCGGGGATGGGAGGAGGAGTCGGCAGATGGGCGCCCTCCGCGCGGAAGCCGTTCTCGTCGGCGATGTAGCGCAGCTGGATTGGTGTTCCGTCAGGAGCGGTGTACGAGAAGGATCCCTGCACGTTCTGCGCCTCCAAGTCGCGCTGGCCGGCGTTCTTCAGGTAGCCCTGCTCCTGGGCGGACGTGCCGTCTCCGGTCTGGTAGCTGCAACAAGAAGGATAGACAGGGATTACTGTCTACTTCTAATGACACGGAAAAGAAATGAACATTACGACACACGCACTTTGAAACACTACACTTAATTGTATCGCTTACAGAAGAGAAGAATGGTGACAGTAAAAAAATGGTTCACTCATATATATCTATATCTATAAAACGAAAACCGGAAATATTGGTCGTATAAAAACTCGGAAACTACCGGGCAGATTTCAATGGAGTTTTCACCTTTTTAAAGCTTAGAATCTTAATTAACTTGTCTAGCATGTCTTACGTTTCAACGTTAAATAATGTAGGGGCATTAAATGAAATTCTGAACGTAGGGTGAGAAATTTCACAGGAGGAGTCACTAGATGTCGCATACTACGCACTAAACACACAACACAATGTCTCTGACCATAGCCTTTAATTAAAGCAATAAGATAACTTATAGTAATAACTATTTTGCACACTAAACAAAACTTTAAGTATTCTTTGTTTTAATTCGATATATTCAATTTTTAAAATCCATAGCTTGAAGTATTCTTTCTTTTAATTCGGGATATCAATGTTTAAAGGACCTACATAGCCATAAAAACAACAGAGATTTTCTTTAAGCATGATCTCTGGACAATATCTCTGGCATTCAGCATTAGTCTTATGTTTACGATTATATTATTCTGGATTCACTTTTGATATTTTATCTGCAGAGTTAAAGGATCTGGAGTTTCGAGCCACAAGTAGATCCATTCACTTCGCAATTAAATCAAATGTGAGTATTTAACATAATCTAGGGTTGTTCAGTAATGTAGTAATAAAATTTCTTATTTATGAAACTTTGTACAAATGTTTTGCGGGAATAAAAATAGGGTACGGGTAAATCTACGCCAACTATACCGGGCAACGCCGGGAACTCCGCTAGTTATTTATAAAATTTGTTTATTTGGGACGAGCCATCAGTCTCCCTTCATACTTGATGAGATACCATTTTAAAGATTAAGTTCTACGCTTTGGTAACGTCGTTAATTAAGAAAGGAATTTTTAGAAATTAAACTGGTGATTGGCAAAATCAAGTACAATCACGGTCACGGGTATGCGATAGTTCAGAGTCTAGCTGCTAGGCTTCGCTTGCGTCGTCGATAAGGAGTGATCGCATTACCGCTAGATAGAAGCCCAATATATCACAAGTATATTGTGTGTGCATTTTCTAGACTAACGAGCTTTAAGGATATTTTTATTTTGGTTAAGGAAACATTTCACCACTTCTAATTGTTCAGTAAGACGTAGTAAGTGATTTGGTACGTAACTGTTTTAGTCGACAAATAAAAAATCTCTATAAATGAGCTGATTCTTCTTTCAAGTACCACAAACCACCAACCTCGCTATTCGTGGTGAATCATTCGCGGAATTTTCTTACGAGCCACCTAGTTGTCCTTTAAACTTCGTCAAAAAAGACGGTATGCAGAATGGGCGACAACACTAGTACAAGAATCATATTTTAATAGGAATAAAGCGAGCATCGTAAGACATGGTTCGAATCCCCGTCCAGACATCCAGATTTTGTTTTCCATGGTTTCCCCAAATTATTCCAAGTAAAGAATTTCTTTCCGTTCCTTACACCCAAGTCCTTTACCTCCTCCCCCTCCCCCCTCCAAAAAAATAAAAGAACCCCTTAGTTGTTTGTGTTCTTCTCATTAAATATTTACATAACATCACTAAACGTGCTCTCTCACGCTGAAATTGAGTTATTATTCACAACGGTGGTATCTGAGAAATGAATGTGCTCTCTGAGATATGTAAATGGCTAATTATGCAACAAGACAAAAGGAAATTACTGCTTACCGCACAATTAACGCCTCTGTTCCGTACTCCTGATGCTCTATTGCGCCCTACCTCGTAAATAACGTCAGGTATGATAAATGTGAGAAACCTGGCTCAGGAATGCCTTTCGTTGGCACGCGTTTCCATAACAAAAGAAACGTCAGACCTGTCTCTTCTCATGGTATGTGCTCCTACAACTGGTAGATTTACTAACTTCTTCTGAGAATAATATTTTGTTTAAAATGATATTCCTAGAAATTGACCTACAGCTCTTTCCATAGTCCTTAGTGTAGTGATGGTTTTTTCATCGACAGCAAGTGATGGGAATATATATTAGTGATATTATGTCGTAGGTTACATGTAGCAGTAATCATTATTAATATAACCTGTTGGTTTCAGTTGGCATACAGCCGTTATAGGTATTCAGTAGATGTGCAAGTTATCTATAGCTGTATCAGAGATATGGTTGTGAATTCTCAGTGATACGGACTATGTTAGTGATGGTCACTGGTCACCTGAGCTTTGCGATACTGTATAGTGAAGAGTATTCGGTAGAAATAAATATGTTGCCAATTCTCACCGTTACTGTAGATGTAGCGATTTGTAGTGTAATTCATGAATTGTTAGAATTATTCCACTAGTAGCAACAATAAAATCCTGCGAGTATTTTGATAGCAGCTGTAGTGGATAGAATTATTATATAAAAAGTGCTCAATCCGTTGCAGTAGCGGTTACGAATTTAAGTAAGCCTGTAATGTTGTGCAAGCTGCTGCAGTAGTTCGGGTGACTGTTTACTGCAGTGGTATATTGTAAGAATAGAAATTATGGGTACTGTACCTGTAGCTGTAGGATCCATCAGGGTTGACATCGTTGCTGTACTGCAGTATGGGCACTACCTGCCTAGGTTGGTAGGTCTGCTGTGGCTGGTAGTAGTTACCGAACTGAGGCTTCGCAAGGGCTACGGCCAAGACGGCGGACAGGCAAACCAACTGCGGAAAAACAAAAACGAGATCGAGTTAAGTACTGGTAACAATACACCCTACAGAGAATTCAGCTGCCAAAGAAGGTAAGCTATGCTTAGAATGCTGTGTGCCAATGATGTTCTCAGACATTAGTTATTTTAAGTTTTGTGTTTTTTAGTAAGGAGAACATGCGGACCAATTTGTGTGGGTTATGAGAAAAAAATCATTCGGTGTAGGCAGAAACTTTTGATTATCAACAGCAAGTGGCGTTAAAGAGTACATAATACAAAAATTGATTAAAGGTACGTTGTATAGAAGTAATGGTTTTGTCGATAATAATAAAACTTTATTATTCCCAATATATATAAATATATATATAAATCAATTTATGTCAAAAGATACAGGAAATTGCTTTACTGTAAATTGTGGTTTATGAAAAAATTAATAATTCTATTGTCCTTTTACATCGATGAATAAGTTCAAATAGTTATTTAAATAGCTCAGATATCAATTTAAACAATGGTTCCTGTTTGTATATCTCCGTGTAGATTATTAAGATTATTAATTTAATTGCGATGCAGCAAACACTCGGGTGGCAATTCCCCATGTCATCTAATTACCATTTTTCGTTTTATTTTTAAAATTTTCTTTTATAATTGGAGTGCTAAGTTCCTTCCCCATTTACTTTTCCAATTTACAGATTTTAATTTTCAATTCCTTAAGCGGTTTTGGTTAATTATTCATCACTTCACTTGATAATTTGTTCCAATCCCTGACACCCTTAACTACAAAAGAAAATTTTCCCACTCACTTATGCATAAAATCGAACGCCAGCTTGTGGTCGTGGTCGCCTTTCCCGTCCATGCACTATTCCTAATTCTTTGACCAATATACCTCCAAGCCCCATCACCAATATATGCCCTGTATATTCCCAGCAATCTCTTCACCCTCCTCCTTTCCTCCAATGACTCCTAAACCAGCTCCTTTATCATACTAATATTGAAACCAAACTCGAATTGATTGCTAACCAAACTTACATAGACGTTTCTAATTACCTGGAAAAATCTCATAATTTTCTGAACTCAAGAAGCATTTTTGTAAAATATTGTTGTATACATTTCAAATCGTAGACACGCTAATTTTCGTTGGCTATATATCTTTGGAATGTCACGAAGGTGCATTAAAGAAGAAAACTCTGTAGTCGTAATTTTGTGCGCTGATTGAGGCTAAAATCCAGTTGTGACATCAGCGCAGTACTTCGCCAAACCGGTAAGTTGAGGAGGGACATTTGCACGGAGCTAATGGACTCAACAGGCGAGAGAAAAAAAGTTGCCGAAGAAATCACCTTGGGATGGTTCGAAATTGCTGTGCCGATCCGCTCCACCGCCTCCGCTAAAAGCCAGTCTCAAAAGGAGCAAATCAACGGACATGACTAGGAGGTGACTCTACTGTGCGAGGGTATTCCCCCCGGCGGGCCAACTCTCCACCGCCATCCTCCCAGCAGTCACGCGGGGTCAACACAGATCAAGGTTGGCGGCGGTTTTGGAGCCCAGCCTGCTCAATGCATCATCCGTCACATCTCATTTTTTTCCCGTTACGCTCTCGTGTTTTGCGCACAAATGTCAAGGGTCCCCCCCCCCCCCCTCGCACATACTAATCGTCCAAATTGTGCGCATTACCGTCGAGCTGTATATCCGATTCGTTTGGTGGATCGCGGGATCCATCATTAGACCACTGTTTTTCTGATGTATAATGCGGAAAATTACACTTAGTTATATGTAACTAGTCACTAGCTTTACAGCTCACGTGTAATTCCATTTCATCATTCTTGAAGAGCGTATTTCCTTGAATAATTACTGGATTAATATAATTGGTTCTAAGTGCTAATGACAAAAATAAGTTTCAAGAAGTTGTAACGGAGACAACATTTCATTTTTATACTGAAAATACTGCTTCAACGGTTAGTGCTTAACGTTCTGCAAGTTGAAAACAAATCTAAAACATGTTTGTTTTTTTATTTATTTTTAACTAAGGATCCTGTGTCATATTTCCTTCCTAACAGCTTTTACCTTTAAATTAAGATACAAGTTAATGCTGCAATGATTAAAGCATTTAATGTGAAGATTACTTCTGAGGTTTATAAAGAACCGGATTTGAATTCCATTTCGATTTCTTATCGTTTGTTGGTTGCATCGTTTCCGTCATCCACGTTACAATTTCGTTTATAATGCCAGAAAAATTTAAAGGGACGAAGGTTGGGTACAGACTTACCTTTATCTAAATCTGTTTCACGGGACATGAAATCACGTATGGATCGTAATCGGCTCTTATTTTTACAAAAACAAGAAGTAATTCTTTTGTTCTTGAGGTACAATTTAAACTTGTTTTTGTTCCAAGGACTGAGATACTTGGAATAACTGTGACTAGTAAAACAATTTCAGAGTTGGTTTAGATGAAAACTGGTGTCAACTTTAGACTCAGAGTTGATTGCGAAAGATGGCTTATTTCTTTACTAATATCTCAGAAGTACGGTATTTGAGTTGCGTGAAACCTAACATATCTCTGCTGTTTATCGCTCTCGAGAAGCGCGCTAATGACTGGAAATGAAGAGAGTGTCTTAACGAGGGCGTATAGCTTAACATCTTCAGTACGCTCTGCACTTCGAAGCAACTGACCAAATATGCCGAGTAGCTTGTAATGAGATTCTGGCTATTCGTTAAAACCTGTGACGTCTTTATTGATCTTTGGCACACCCTAAAGCTACAGCAAACACAAGAAAGCGTCGTTTTAGGAATACAAGACATAGTGTGAGCAGAAACATATAGGAACAGATTTATTTAAAGAAAGATTTTAGTTAGAGGGTCAGTGAGTTCTGCATTTGTTAAAGGAATTCGTTCATTAAATCTATTACATATCTTTATCCTCTGAAAAAAAATTCCGGTATTCGTTTGCCTAAAACCTTGGAAATAAGTCATTGTAAGACGAACAAACACTACGCTCACTTTATCTGCTACAGTGATCAGAGGTACACGAAAAATTAAGATGTAATGGGCACAAAATTTTATTTCTAGTATTTTTAGTAGCTTTAAGATATTCTCCCAGAAAATCCTTACCGATGATAATACGGCTCTAGGTGAAGGTTTTGATGTAAAAGCAGTACATCCGCTGACGAAGATAGTAGACCCATCGTTCTATCCGTTTACGTTGTTTTTAGAAACGTTCCTTATCATCTGTTATGTGATCTGGTATCAAGAACTACATGACACATAACTAAAAACCCTCATTTTCTCGTATTGAATGTCTTGGGTAAAGAAATCAGTTTGAAGATATATTCCATGCGCATTTCTAGTATTAAGTAATTTGACTTCGATCTCAAAGACCTGTACCGTGTTAGCACTATATCTAGTTGGTGATGGAGCCCATTTTTCTGGAAACAATTTGCTTTTCAATTATCCCATTAGAATTATAATTGACTTGTTAATAAAAAACCACTTGCTGGTTAATAATTTATGATAGAGCGGTCTGGTGGTTCAGTGGTTAAGGGGTCCGACTGGAGATCGAAAGATTCCCGGCCTGAATCCCTATCTCGGAGGGGATTTTCTTAGGCCCTTAATCAACTTTCACCTATAGCAATATTTGCTTTCTTTAGTTCGTCAGAACCTTGTCTTCTGTGGTTGGAATTCCATGTTAAATTGTAGGTCCCTTTTACCCGGTAGTATTACTGGGTTAATTAAGGTAAAGAGGAAAGGGACTGACCACTCTAGAACCGATTCCAGGCTAAGTATACCTCCATCCAGAGGGTCCAACCAATCTTCGGGTTGATTATCAATCTTAGCTTCTTATTTTTAATTTTTGTTAGTGAGGAATGGCTATCTGAGATTCCTCGTTGTTGCTAGGACAAGATTATTCCGGGAGCGCCCGATTTTAATAGCAATTAGGTTCCTCCTCATGTTCGATGAGTTGCAGTAGCAGATTTTGAGCGTATGAAGCAGTTATCCTGTCGACGACGTTTACTCTATAGGCATCAATAACAACTTTGGTTGAGGAAGAGTTTTATGAAAACAATTAACCCCTGAACGTCAATCCATAGACACCCGTATGTCTGATTTAGTTACAGCAACTACCCTATCCACTGCTGAAGCTAAGAGACCATTTAGATCACGCTTCTTTAATAACCTTTTTGTCTGGCGATTTTTAGATGGTTGAGGATTGAACTGACCCAAAATAAGGAACACTTGTTTGTCTGCACCGATCATTACGAACCATGCACTTCAGACGCGAGGTGGAAAAATACTGGAGATAACGACGTTCTTCAACGTTAAGTAAGTAACGATCACTAGAACATTAATAGTAGAACATCCATCTGAGGCCTGCATGATGAAAATTTAGTCGGCCCCGGGCTGAAGGTCACTACCAGGTGTAACTACTTTGTGGTGCTGATGACCCGGAAATGAGGACGGCTGGGCGGTGTGCGGTGAAGAGGGACGCTGCCCACAGTGAACGTGTGAGGATTGCGTAACGAGGCCCGGGTGTTACGTGGACAACAGGTGCGCCCGTCTCGCGTTACTGTCCACCTCGACTTTACGAGGAGCGTCCCGGCAAGTCGTCTGACCACGCTGTGGAATTCCTCGCGCAGCCTCCACGATTTACGGGCTGTATCGCATGTCAGGCTACGGCCGCACTGTGAGCGGAGAAATTATGGACCACATGCAAAGATTGTTGCCCAAGCAGCAGGGGCCGTGGAACGACCACTCGTACGCACGCTAAACATAGTGCTTCACCAGAATGGGTCCGCCGAATTTCGACAAAGGCCTGTGTCCTTGGTTACTGATACATTTTTATCAATTTCCAATTTCACAATACAGAATAGTTAGGAAAATTCGAACTATCAAACGTGCTGTGAGGGAATTGTTAATTTTGAGATTTTTTTGCAACCCCATAATTCCTGGTTGCAGAGTTTTATATACATAGCCTATACATAAGAACCTAACGTCTCTTGTTCCCCAAAGTTTTTATTCACGAGATGTACTTTTAACTGATTTAATTTTCGTCACAAAGATTAATTATGCCTAGAAATTTCTTTCCTTCGAATCTATTGACGGCATTAAGAGCACGTGGCTAGCGGTGTGACTGGTATGGATACATTGGATTCCACCTGCTGACTTTGGAGGGAATATTTCTATTTGCTTTAGTGTAAATTCAAATATGCTAATACGTAAAATATTAATCAATTTCCACAACAGACGTCGTACAAATAAGTTTTTGATTCCAAATCTAGCTTCTAACGTTCATGAACCTTGTAAACCGCCAAGTGCTCATTTAAAAGAAAATTCTTCTCACCTGAAATCAGTAGCGATTATTGCTCTCAGTTTGAATCTATCTGAGTTTGATTGATTACTCGTAAAAACAAAAAAAAAAAAAAAAAAAAAAAAAAAAAAAAAAAATACGGTGATTTCAATTTAAATGGCCGACGCACTACTTGTAAAATTGTTCAGAATTTAGATTTCAAATCAGAATGATTGAAACGCTGTGTTAAATGTGTATTCTGTAATTACGTGTAAAAATGTAAGTATTCTGGATTGATTCTTTTAAAATTCTGCCTCACCTAACAAAATCTTCACAATAAAGAATTTCGTAAATTGATTTCACAGATTCCTTTAGACCATAGAGATTGACCAATTCTGTAAGATTTGCACTAAATTTGACTATTTTGAAACTGAAATATTAAATACATAGTGGAGCGTCACAGCAGACGGCAAACGTGTTTTCGTTTGCAGACAGACTGGAAAAGCGTCATCGGATTAAGTTCTAGAGAATCATGAAAATTTCTATACAGTTTTTGAAAATTGCTTCTGAAAATTATGCTTTACTAACTGTTACTCGTGACATAGTAAGCGTGGAGTGCGAATTTCATTGCTGGAATTCGTTATATAAAGCTATTAGTTACATAAAATACGCCCCAAAACGCACGGAGTCAAAATAATTTTACAGGGAAGCCATTGCCGTACCATTCCCCCATTGAACCTGTCTAATGAACAGAACCTATTTTCAAAACTTTTAGGAAAACATAAAATAATAGAAATTTATGAGCTGATTGCGAGAGAAACAAAGCCTGAGCGACCGTTGTAACGTTACAGAGGATTACACACGCTATCTGTCTGTCTGTCACCGTTCGATTGTAACAAAATATGTTATTTATCCTATGTCGTTTCCTAACGAAACACCGTGTTTCCTTGCCAAATTCCATCAAGAATGGTTTAGCCATGAAAATATAAGAAATAGAGTTAGTGGAGATAGTTGCATGACTGTCAGTGGGGAGTCAATTCACTAAGCCGGCAATAACGGAGCTTAATTAGAAACAGCAACTGGAACCGCGAGAGACAACTTCACCGCACGGAATCACTAAGTATTCAGTGTGGACATCCCATGTACTCACCAGCTGCATGGTGGCGAGGTGGACGGTGCTGGCTGTCCGGTGGTCGGTGGTGGTGTGTGCCCAGCCTAGGAGGAGCCGTGTCTTATATAGCAGCACCTCGCGCCGTCTCACCTTGATCTTCTTCTGCAACCAGGGGGGGCCGCTCGGGAGGGTTACACTGGCCCGCCAATCTGGAGCTGCGGCACAGTGTCTGCACAGCCGCGTCGCACGGAGTAGCAGAGCCACAGGATGCCTCGCGGCTCAATACCGTCACCGCTACTAAATGCTGCACGCGGTTTGCACTTATTTCAAAACGCGCGAGAGACAACTGCATCAGAAAGCAAGACAGACACGATGTACGTGAAGAAAAGGAGCTCAGTTACCTTACGATTGCATGCAGTTTAATTGCTGCCGGAAACTAAAGGTGCAGGGATGTCTTCCATCAGATAACGTTTCCCAGTATCCTGTGACAGTTTTAAAGTGAAGTGCTTCCCAAAAGAGTTTCTAAATTCGAATACCTGTTAATGAAAGTTATTATCTGCCTCTCCGTCAGTATACCCAAAGATTTTTTGTACGAAATGTGATGTTACTTTCAAACAATGCTCAAAAACGTCGCTACAATGCAAGATTTTGACTCTTACGAAATAAGCTGCGTTTGAAAGCATTTTGTGAGTAATACTGTATAAGCTTCATAGTTTCGCCAGTTTTTCGTCTAGTTCCGTTATCATTTGTATATATTTTCACTACCAAAAATCGTACGCTGTTTTCGCTTACTTCAAAAGAACAACAATTAACTGTGTGCATCTGCTACAAGGCAGTTAGTGATAAGAAAGACACATTTTGCTGGAGATGACGTGCATAAAGACAAGAAATATTATTTCGTTTACTAATGTAGTAAGCAAGTAGTGTTGAAATATGTCTCGAAATATATCACTTTTCTGATTAAACTGTGATATCATTACAGTAGTGAAGTGTTTCCCAGAACAGATGTCGGAATGAAAATGTGATCCTCAGTATCGGCAAATAACTGCATCAAAATAGAAACAATGTCTAAATGCGTGGTTATAAACAACTTACTGACCATTAGTTTTAAATGGAACAGTGTTTCGAAGAATTTTATAATTTAACACGTGATTTGTGATGTAACGAAAAATTTTCATTTGTTGGTCATAGAGTCAGGAATCTGGATGAGTCATTGCGAAATATTCTCATCAATTAAAATTAGACAGTGAAATAATTTAAATTAAAATTTCAACTAATGTATATAAGAAGCAGCTAAAGGCGAATATGCCACATATAAATCAAAATTATTAAAATAATAGAAGAAAGTACATACATCCCATTTATTTTCAAACAGTTTTTCGCATCATTTCGTTATTAGCGAGGTATAATTGCACTGTGATTATGTGTTGTCTTTCTTTGTTTCACTCCATGTTGCTTTTCTTTTTCTGATAAATAAAAATAGAAAATGTATTTTTCAAAAAATAAATACAAATTGGAAGTATATAAATAATTAGCATAAGAGTTCAAAATCGGAATACTTAGCGGGTATAAGTCTGTGCCACAGTAATCTATTCCCTGTTAAATTGTACATTTATTTTATAGTATTTTCTTTGTTATTTTAAGTAACTGCAACGAACACTAATTATTAAACGATTTCATCGTCTACATGTTTAGCAAACCCAATAGATTCTGCAAATTCTGTCTCTGCTACGTTTGAACCGTACATTTAGTGTATACACTGACTGTATCATCGGCTGAGAGTACAGTCACATCGGTCAAAAACTGATACTTTTGTTTTGAAGCGTATCAAGAAATAATAGCTTAGTAAATCCTTGTTCCAGTATTTAATATTAACAAATTGGAAATGTTGCTTAGGAACAATGCAATCTACACCTGCGGTTTCTGCAGGGAATGCAGTAAAACATAATTAGAAATTCCTTCAGGCACAAAACGTTAGTTGAGATGTCTGGAAGTTTTATAGCGTATTGCGTGTGGTGGATGGCTCATAAACTTAGAACATTTAAATATATCATTGCGTAGAATGTGGCTTGAGGCACATACCACATTCTTCATATTTTCTGTATAGTTCAAGCCATGTTTGCAGAATGAATGTATGGGCAAGGGTAACAGAAAGTTACAATTCTTGTAAATCATGGACACATTTCTTCATTTGGCATAAAAGGGTGGTAAATAAGATTTTGCTGAAACATATTCCGTTATAGAAGGAGAATAATTCCAGGAATTGATTGATATCGTGTTTGTCATTTTCTCTTTATTTCTATGCCTGCGTTTTCAGTGTTGAAACTGTTTACCATACCAGTATTTACCTCCATTGTAGTCTACAAAACAAATGTAAGTTGATGAGAGTGTTAAGATTTTCTCCAACATCTGAATTTAAACTTCAGACTCACACACCTTCGGAGAACAAAGATCTTTACTTTAAAGCGCTCAGAAAGCTTGTTAATGGTATTAAAAAAAAAAATCTTTTTGATTTTGCTGCGTATTTGAATCATGAGTTCTTTAAGCGTTTTACCCGTAGCCGTATACTATCTACTGTTAGTATGAAAAAAATTTACACGAGTGTTAAACTGATGATGTCTGGGAAAGCACATGTCTGTCAGGCAGTATAACCTCCGCTAACTTTGTTAATGCTCGTAAGCTCTCACTTTTTGAATGTTTATTTCCTACTTATGAATGGAAAGGTAATCTTGGTTCCTCCTTTATCTTTAAATTTACCGCTTTTCATGTGACTAATACAGAAAGGTGAACATTTTTGTAAATTATCACAAAAGTCAATAATATTTTTTTGTAATGAATTTAAGTTTTGCGTATTTTAATGGAATAATAATTGATCCTTTGTTATTTGGTGTTATTTCTAACAAACTAAAATAATAGAATATGATACTTAAAATGATTTATTCACATTAGTTGACCTATTTTAATGACTACTAATGAAGAAAGAACTATCTTGCTGATATAGTGAACAGGTTTTTAAAATAAATTTAATTGCGATAGAGCGTATTCTCCGATAGCTACATCCCTACGTAGCTGTATTGAAATTTCTTATTCTTACCATCATTTTTATCTTAAATTCTTTGAGTGTAATTTACCCGCCCGTCTACTTTTTCCCTTAATGAATTTTAAATTATTTCAGTGGTTTTGGTACACTATTTAGCACATTCCTTGGTAATTGTTTCTAATCCCATAGCCCTTCACCTTCAAAAGAAAAATTCCCAACTCAGTTGTGCCTAAAGTGGACTGTCAGCTTGTGGTCAAGATTATCTCTTCGTTCCATACATTACTCATAATTCATCTACCAATTTTCTTCCAATGCTCATACAAACATAATCGTTATACCCCCGCAGCACTCCTTTCATACTCCTCGTGTCTTCAAATTAATACCAATCCAGTTCAATTTACACTGAACACACATCTATTTACATTAAAACAGAATGGCGGAAAAATATGAATAATAGTGCATTCGTCGTTATTAGTTATCTCCTCTACAAATTGACAGATAAAAATACATAATTATCCAACAGATTTTTGGTTTCTCTCTTATTAGAAAAAGTGTACCAATTAAAGTGAATCCGTAGCTAGTTTTTCTTGAACAAATGTCAAAATGCCTACTTTTTTTCCCTTATAGCTTTACATCTCGTCGACGTCTGGGTAATTAGAGACGGAAAGTGACTGGCGGCAAGAAATCGGGAGAGATTCGGACATGTCCTTTTGAAGGAAGCATCCTGGCATTCGCCTGGAGTGATTTGGGGAAACCATGGAAAACCTAAATGTGGATTCCAGGACGGGGATTGGAATTCGCGTCCTCCCTAATGCGCTCACCCACCCCACTCGATAATTCTTTTCAGTAAGATGTGAACTACCCTGAAAATATTTTCAATTTTTTTTCAGCTTTTCACTACATTATTCTCGACAGCTCCGTTTTATTAGAAGCACTTTTTTTCGATACTAATAGAAAACCATTAAATCTATCTATATATATATAAAACTAAAACCGGATAAACTTGTGATATAAAAATTCAGAAACAATTGAACCTATTTCGATGGGGTTTCCATCGCTTTATAGTTTAGAATCTCAATTCAGTTGTTTGGCATGTCTTATTTTTCAACGTTACATAACGAAGAAGCATTAAATAAAATTCTGAACGTATGGTGACAAATCACAAAGATGGAAGAATCAGATGTTACATACTTCGCACTAACACGCAACTATAATGTCTCTGACCATAGTCTTTAACGAAAGCAAAAAAATTACTTTGCAATAACAACTATTTTGCAACACTAAAAAAACTTGAAGTATTCTTTCCTTTAATTAGGGATATTCAGTTTTTAAACACCAAAGATGGACGTATTGAATCCGAGGAACTAATAACGAAATCACAACAGAAATTTTCTCTGTCATCATAACTACAATGGCAATCGGTTTTAGCATTCTGTTCACAATAAAATGGTGCCGTGGTTTGTAAATCCCTGAAACAAATCGAAAGTAAAGAATATTTTTACAGGCAAGGAATACATAATAATTTGGAGTTCCAGTGCCATGATAAATTTTTTAGCTCCAGCGGCATATGATTAAGCATAATGAGACATATGTAATATTTGATACTGCGAAAAGTAGGTCAAAATCGATTCCACAGTTTTCAGGTAACGCTAGGTTATTTGTAAATGTGTCGTAACGTGTTAAGACCTACGTTAAATTTTAACTTTTACTCAAAGCTTTCAGATTCTGAAAATCCATTCAAAATCTGTATTTTCTACGCGATGCCGGAAGACACATTGCAGATACATTTCTAATTTTCATGCATGTGGTATGTATTAATGCGCGTACGGTCGATGTTTAAATTTTCGAGCAGCAACATTAGCTGTAATTTGGTTGAAATATAACCTGGACTAAAATAAAAACTGACATTCCGTATCAAAGCATTCAAACCACCCCATTCTTAGAACTGTGCTGCTAAATCACAGTTTAGTATAGTACCGGAAATGGTCAGTACGAAATCAATGAAGCTTGGTAGGCATGACTCTTTTTTGACGAATAAAAACAGTGTTCAGATAAATCAACTTCAACCCACTCCATTCATTGTAAGGTGCGGGCGGATCTAGGCTTGCTTTGATTTCGGAAATGGATGGCGCGAATTGTATGAAACTTGATACACGTTTCTCGTTGCGTGAATAAAAATAGTGAATGGATAAATCAAGGCCAACTCTACGGGCCAACGCCAGTAACTCTGCTAGGTAGCATATAAAATGAGGAAAATGCAAGATTTGTCAGATATGGCCTTAATTTAAAAATATCATTTTTAATGCTAATAACTGATTGAGTAGCAGCAAAGCTGTTTATAGATTGTGTTTTTACTAAGTTTATATACAAATACTTGTTCATTGCAGTTTAATGTCACTGGTTGATTACGAAGATTACGAAGCTCTGAGAAAAACATCACAATTCTTACTGCCTAGCGATGACAAGGACCACTGGGTAATCTATCTTGAATTAAGGAGAGGATATCTCCTCCACGGAATATACATTTGTGGTTAATATCTAATAAGCATATCACAATGTTTGTTGCTTATTAAAAAAAAGTACACTGAAAGAAGAAGCCAAAAATGTTTTATACTGACATGTTTCAGTATGCAAATCCAAGGACGTTTTGGATGTTACAAAATTATGCTTTGAGAGTCTCGTAAGTACAGCCGGTTCCAGATCCTATTAGCGAGACCGTGAACTCTACACGTGACCTAATATCATCACAGCACTAAACAAGAAGGCGTCCCCTAATTTACATCCATCATAAATCCTTCTTCAATTACTACCTGATAAATTCCTTTGCAGTGGTTAAAATCTTATTATTGCTAAAATAAGTAGATGTGTTATTTACATTTACCAAACAGCATGTATTATGAAATAATTTGCATTATTGCCAATTTATTTCTGAAACTATGTCTAGATTCACAAGGATTACAAATCACTGTCAGTTGTACAGAAAGGGTTAACATTTACTGGAGCTTCCTTATTCAATGTCTTACCAACAGAAATTAAATGTTATCTACAAAAACCCAACTACTTTAAGTCCAAACTGAAAGAGTTTCTGCTTCAGAATCCATTTTACTATGTGAAAGAATTTTCTTCTTGGAATTTGGTAACTAAGAATGACTGATAAAATAGTATATATGGTGTATGGAAGGGGAAGGTGACAAAGTTGTCCACAATTACTAAAATGATATATGGTTTTTCTTTCTATTGAAACTTTTGACAAATGAAGTAATTACACTGTTTACAAAATTTCACTCATATATAGTAACTAACATGGGATAGCATGCACTTAAAAACTGCTGTAAAAATGATGATACTAACAGGTTTTTAAGTAATTGACTGATTATGAGTTGTGGTAACTGGTTGTTAGATGCTGGTAACAAGTTTATACACTGTTCCACATAATAAGTATTAACTAACTCGTGATTGTATTTGTAGATTACAGGAAATATTGGTTATACTAATGGGTCGTAACTAACTTCTTGTCAATATATAATATTATCAATTATATAGTAATATTGACATTACTAATAAATGTATGTACTGTTGCACATCCCCGAGATTATTCTCACATGGGATCAAAGTGAACATATCTATCTAGATTTCATATCTGAAAATATAGTGCAGTGAAGGCACGTAAAGGGTTGAAGACTTTACATACTACACAAAAGGAAATAAAGTAATTTCTTTACGTCGTGCTACCACATAAATAGTTCTTAATGACTCATCTGCATGCTCTTGTTTATATGGTTGGTGGTATTAATGGCTATTTTCATCAATGTACTGTTCATCCCATCACTATGCTTGCCACCTTCTCAACGATAGCAGAAATCCATCCCGGTTTTCAACCGATTTCTCATTGGCAATAGAACTCACCTTACTTATATCGTACGAAGCATTCACAACGCATCCACCCCACAAGCTATTGAAATCAATATTTACTTCTCATTTTCATCAGTTTAACATTTTCAGTCTCAGCATAACATTCGTCTGTCTCTCCTACAAAGAGATATTTTTTTAACATATGTTACACTTATTAAGACAATCACAGATAGTATAAATCTGTGGAATTCCGTGTAACGTACAACGAACATTCACTACATTAATACTTAATAACTGTTAATAAGATTTGCTGATGGTTATATCCCTGTAACCCCACAAGATCCGTATAATGTGGGATAAACGGTCCGGACAGGATTGTAAGACAATTCTATGTTCATAAACATGCTTTTGGAATAGATTATGAAAACAATCACAAATCAGTAGAATGTCTCAAGAAGTAACTGAAATATCAGTGGTAGTAGCCTAGTGTTCTTGCGGGCCACTTTGGAAATGCATCGTAACTCCGCGGACCGCATATAAAATTAAATATCCCCATATTAGATTTAGACCCACTATACAGATTTTTTTTTGGAATGAAAAATTTAAACATAATGTGTTATTGCAATTGTGTTTACTACTAACCTTACATGTAAACATAGATAATATAATAATAATTATACTAATAATATCAGTCATATATACGCTGTAAAATTATTTCTTAATTTGGACAGTCTTTTTTTTATATATACGGATGCACAAATAATGTATTTTTTTAAGACATTCGTTTTTAACTACTTTGGCCATTATAAAATAAATTTATTTTGTAAAATATGGTGGATCTCGCGGGCCGGAAAAATGTTCAAGGCGGGCCGCGGGTTGGCCAACCCTGCTGTAGAGTAACATTCCATGTATTTTACATTTTAATTTCTCGTCGTTTCCTGAAATAACTTCAGGCAAATGGTTCCTGCAGCGTGGTTGTTATCGCTTCTCTCCCTTGTCGGTCAACCCACACCGCTTCTAATGAGCAAACAGTCAACGACTTTAAAATCTCTTAAATAAACTTTGTCCAAAACAAAATGTATTTTTCCGCAATACGCAGTTGGTTCTTTCCCTTTTGATGCAGTGATTGTTAAGTCTGACAATTTTCATTACTCTTATTTTACACAGAGTAAGCACAAGAGTTTCAACAGTTAAATATAACCGTCAATTTTAATTATTAGCTCCAGTTTTTATCAGTACTTTTGTAGAATAATCACTCTAATTTTGTGATTTTTTTTGTGAAGATGGAAAGTTTTCAGTAAAAAAGTAACAGTAGTCAACGTAAATAGGGGGAGGAGATTTGGGAGGTGACGCTCAATAAACATACTGCTGTAGAAACAAGTCACTTGCTACTATCCATCGTAGAATCACTGTTTCCAAACATTACGCGAAGAGTTCTTGCTTAGCTGTAAGCACCTCGTCAAAATCTGTTTCGAAATGGTTGCCAGCGCCGGTGGTATGACGAGCTGTCAGAAACCTCTTAGTGGCGTTTTAATTTTATGGTGGTGGAGGGCGTCGTTATGTTCTGAGACTTTGTGAGACAGCGCAATGTCGTCTCGACCAGAATGAAAGTGTCAGGAATAGATACTACGCCCAACAAAAGACTAAGAATGTGAACACAATTCCAGTAGTAGACCGAATTTGTGCTGTTACTGTAGTCCTCTTGAATGTTTCTGATATTCTTTGAAAAATACCTGGTCTTATTTACTAAGCAACCTCATTAATTTCAGAATAAAACAATCCCTAACGTAAAAAATCGCACTTACTTGTATCTTTTTTCGGGGTTTTCGCTGCGTTTTTTGTTGACATCGCCAACGTTCCGGCACCAACCTGGAGCCTTCGTCAGGGCTTCTATCTGTCTAGACCTGACGAAACGTGTGAAATTTTATAATCCCTAATGTAATCATTAATTCATTTTCTTCTACGCTTACGTTCACTATCATTTCAACATTTTTTCAGTTAAATTTTAATACGGTGAAAGATTGAAACGTAATAATTATTTTCAGCGGTGTTTAATTTGATTTTAACTTCCCTATTAACATGGACATAACATTTACTAACTAACTTGCAATACAAATCACAACTGTTTCACCAAATTTAACCATTTTCAGTCAATTTTCTCCATTCATTTTCTTCAATTCAACAACAATTTAAAGTTTTATGGAAATTGCAGAAATTATTCGAAAATGCATTATTCCAATCAGCAGCCCTTCGTAAAGTTCGAAAAGAATCAAAAACTTAAATGCATTAAGTTAAAGTAACTGGCCTCTTGCCTTTTTACTCACATGGAACATTTCTTTTGACTCGATCTGGTTGCTCGGTATTTGAAGTACCTGAGTGAGAAACGAGAGGTCCCTATTCCGAAATTCAGTCCTAATCAAAAAATTTCTGTTCTTTTTAACATACTTCCATCTGTGAAAATCTTTAATTTGTTAATGTGAAGTACTCTGTTGCTCTGATTCCAAGAAGACTATTGGTCCCCTTTAAACGGTAGGATTATCAGGTCTTTTTAGGGTAGACACAACAGAGGCAGATTGAGCAACAAACCGAACTTCTGTCCTTTAAGGATGCCGAATTTCCATTGTGTTAACAGTAAAACAATACTTTCTTCGATTATCAAATACTAACCTCGAAGTATGAGGATTGTTGATAAACTTTTTGTATGAAGAATGGGTATGTCGCCTGATTACGGATGTGTAAGGAACTGTTGTTCCCTTCTCTTGTTCTCTGGGTGCAGATGAGTATGATTGATGTTATGTGTAGTGAATTGTTCGTATACGAAGATATCAGAAGAAAGAGAGTGCAGGTCAGCTCAGGGCCACTCTTTCGAAATGCAAGATGATCCCATCCAACGGACGAATCACCAGCTACAGTGTCCTATGCCCTCGCGCCATACAGCCTCGCGATTTAACCCAGGACCTCGCTACATCAGTTGATCAGGACTCATACGCAACCATTTCTCCTACACTACTACCGAGAGTGGTGGGTGAACAATTAACGTTCTGCCCTCGTGTTAGGGAGGGCGCGTGTTCGAATCCCCGTCCGGGCACCCAGATTTGGGTTTTCCATCGCTTCCCTAAATCACTCCAGGCTAATGCCGGGATGCTTACTTCAAAAAGGCCATGGCTGAATTTCTTCTCGTTCCTTGCCCCAGTCCCATCCCGCCTTTAATGACCTCGCTGTCATCGTGGCGTAAAACCCAACCAAAAAAAATCCTACACTATTGAGCATCTCCCGATACCGAAAATTTCTTCCACCACAGGGGTTACCATCGGGTCCAATTTGCGGCAGAATGATGGCGCAACAACTACCTAAGCCATTGGAGCGGACTTCGATTGATACTGACCAAGTATTGTAACCTGGCAGCGTTAAATAACTATATATATATGATTAGTACTAATGACGTGTATTTTTACATTTTAGTGATTAATTAACCAAGACTAGTTCTCACCTTACTGGTTTTCTGGAGGACTTTGCTTCAATCTATGGAACAGCCATCCAGAATTGGGTTTTCCATGGCAGGCTTAGGAAACATATATCGATACATTGAAATATCGGTATTTATTCATAAAATAATCTCTATTTACTGTCGATACTTTTATTCTCCATATATCAAAAATCGATAATTCTTTCGAGAATCAATTTTAAGTACCAAATCAGTACTGTTGAATTCAGTATTTAATTTCATGTGTTGCATAAACATTGGATAAATTTACGCATATATCCGATCTTCTGAAGGCGTCTTAAGAAAGTGAATTTGATGTAATTTAAGTTTTTCATCAGCGGTTGACTGGTTAAAAAAAAGGCTGTTGAACTTTAACACGTTTACGTCGACGTCAGTTTTTTGTCTACATATGAGCTTAATCAGCATCTGAACGAATCACTAATAGATAGGAAATCAGACCCAGTAGAGTATTGGGTGAATTCGGGGAATGATGAATAACCTACCTAAAACGTTAAAAGAATTTAAAGATAAAATTTTTAGAGGGCAAATGTAGGTGGGTGCAGGATAGGGGGAAGTTGGATGTGTAGGGAAATTGCCACCATTGCAATTAAATTAAATTAAATTAAATTAAATTAAATATCACGCCGGTACTTTCAGAAAGCGCGCTGATATGCCAAGCCACTTTTGTGTCGTCTGAAAGAGTGGCTTCTGAAGTAAACTTCTTGGTAGTATCGGACAACAGTAGTAGATTGACGGGGGACGGATGGAACAAAGTGTTCTCTTGATGTCTATATTAGACGAATAGTGGTTTGATAAATTGTAAAAATAAATACATTATTAAAACTTTCTATAATTTCTGTATGCGTCTTTAATTTTCCGTATTTCCTTAATTTTAAAAAAATATTTAAGACATATTTATAGATAATCACGGATTTTTCTCGGTAGATATCGATATTGTTTATTAATATCGATACGATATTTATCGATAAACTTTAATCATTTGTCCATCCCTAATCCATGGTTTTCTGAAATCATAGATGATGCTTGATGGGAAGGTCCCTTGAAAACTGTGTGATTGATATCCTTCCCATTTCTTGCCAACTGTGATCACTTCTGTGGTACGTACAGCCCTATACAACAAATTCATTAGCTGTGCCACATATTTGTTTTTCGAAAATCGTCTCAGTCCATACTATAGAGTGTTACTTTGTAAGCTGTGTGACCTTGCGTTGATACGAAGGTTATGGAGACAGAGCAATATTCCTTATTACATCAAGGTCGTCACGTTCTAATGGTTACTTACGTATCATCAGCGACTATATTACGAGTGAGCCGTATTAATGGAAGGTTTTTACGGTTATCTGCCAATAAACTTTAATTTGTAATTCGTCGTGGAGTGAAAAGTTGTCAATGGAGATTACTACTCGAGAACGAGTTTCGCGCTCGAATGATCAGAATAAAACCTAACGGAACGAACGCTGCACAATAACGACGGACAGTCAAGGCGAAACCTGTCTTCTTCTCTTTGCACTGCAAATCTGCAAACGGGGCATTACTTACAGCTCTGAATGAACAATACCGACACTGGAAAGCTGTCCACCCTTTAGTAAAATCAAGCTACAGCGGATAAGTTTGTTTCTCTATACGTCTGTGCTGTACTTTAGTATACGGCTTAACGCAGTGTGAAGATGTGAAATACCAGACACGCGTTTAAGGTCGACTGTCTTCCTTTTTACATGACTCAGTGTACTGTTTTATATTCTTTTCAAAAATAATGTTTCGTGAGTTTTTCATTCAACTAGGACATTGCACAGTTCTGTAACACATACTGAAATTAAACCTTATGTCATTTCTGGATGTCATAAATGGAAATAAAAACTTAGACTGTGAAAATAAATATAAAAAATTCCAGTTTTTTCAGTATTACTAATAGAGTTTATTTCAGTTATTTAAGACATTTTCTTCTGATTAAATTAAAGTGCGTCTTTACTGTTTGATGAATATTTATGTTCACCTAGGTCGCATTCTGTTTCTCACGGCATCACGCAAACACTTCAGAGTGAAGTGAGAAATGTGTTTGGCTACTCTTCCCTCAGGTTTCTCTTAACCGATTGGACTACCAGTTCCGAAATACGAAAGCTATATATTATGATAACAAAGACTGCTCACTCGAGAATCTGGGATAGCGTTATTGACAAAATCTGCTATTCTGAGCGATCAATAGTTATGAGAAGCTCATGACAGACTTAAAGTTGTTTTTTTCCAGCTCCTATAAACGTTATCCTACAACAGGTCATTACAGACGTGGTGGTGTTTACAATGATGGTTTTAATTAAGTGTTGTGTCTACCCTGTGCCACCCACACTTCGCAATTCATAAACACAGAAATCATTCAAACATACGTGGTAATAATTTAAGTCATATAAGAGGGAGATGTATATATGGAATAATCGGCCAAATGGTATATAGTGGCATACTCAAAAAAGTGATGGGTGAAAGAAGAAATAACATTGTGCTGCCAAATAGGGCATTACTAGTAAAGAACCATTCGAATATACAAAGTGGCATTGAAAACTAAAACCTGCATTGTTATAAGTGACTTTCAACTCGAGTTTGCGAGATAACAATATAAAACTCAGTTGTGGCATCTGCATAATGTAAGAGGTAACTCACGGGCCGGCCTGCCACTAGAAAGGACGTGGGTTTAAATCCCTGTTCGGCAATTCAGTTTTAGTATTCCACGGTATTTCCGAAATCACTTAAGGTGAATCCCGAGATGGTTCCTTCAAAAGGAAGTCCTTCCACTTCCTTGTGTCACATCGTGTCTCACCTTTGATTACCTAAACATGGATGAGGCGCGGATTCAAAGGGGAAAAAAACCCAACAAAAATAATTAAGAAATAAAAATTTAAAATGTTGACCGTAGTATGAAACGGGTGCCCCTTTAGTGATTTCAACATCGTTATAGTTAAAAGTACCTGCTGTAGTGTTAGCTGCTTGGTGCCCTGCTGTTGGAAGAAATTTTCATGAATCGGTACTTAGCTATCGGGGTAATAGAGACGGAGATTCCAAACATGTAGATACTCTACGAACTTGTATAGCGTGTTAAGTGAGAGAATAAGACGCTGGAAAAGGTGCGATACGGACGTAAAAATTGGTGAACATTTGATTTCACTCGGAAAAATGAGTTAGCACATGATTCCAATCTGTACTTTCCTTTATCTTCGTCTACGCAACACACTGTTGTCTTCTTTATGGTTTTTCGTCTTGTTCACGTCGGGAAAATTAGAGACGGTAGAAGACTGAAGACTGGAAGGAAGTAACGCGGAGCAATTCGGCTATGACCTTTTCAAGGAACTATCCCGACATTCACCTGGAGCGGTTTCAGGGAGCCATGGAAAACCAAAATTAAGTTGGCAGGACGAGGATTTGAACACGCGTCCTCCCAAATGCTAGACCTGAGTAACCAGCACACTTAGTACAAGCTTTAACAAACACGTAGTACAAGAATTTGCTATCCTATCTGTTCAAGAATGCCTACGACAGTCCCCACTGAAAATTCGTCACAGTATTTGTCAGTTAACAGCTAAGAATATTATCAAAATAACTCACCAGACTCGATTGAGGTGATGTTTGGGCAACACTTTCTGGCCACTTGTGAACCCATCATCCTCAGTACTCGTTTGGCGGCAAACTGATATAGTCCGTCCAATTGTTCTGGAAGATCAGCTTACTGGAAAAAGTTGCTGGACTTCATAGGGATTTCGGTTCTTGTCATGCAGGACTTTGTCTTTGTAGTTCATGGTGGCTGAGGTAGTAAAGTAGCCATTTGTCATTTGTTGGATTTTGCGCTCACCCTTACATCCCACAAGTTTTCTACGGTTATTGGAATTGAAGATGCGTGCAACATGTAGGAAGTGACTTCACTGTGTTAAATGTCACAGTTTTCGTTTTGCTTGTCATTAACTAGTCACCGTTAGAGACAATGGTTCATTCCAAGGCGCACTCTCGACCCACGCCCTTGATCGTCCGCTTTGACGAGCACTTTATGACAGTTCCGGCAGAAAAGTTAACTGCCGCATTCCTCGGTACCGACGCTGCGGAAAATTACTCAACACCTCGTACCTAAACGTAATCCGAGATACATTTATATTAACACTAGCTGATACCCGCTAATTTTTACGCGTGGATTAAGAATTTCTTTGCCAGAATTGAATATAGAAAGTTGTTGGTAGTGAAGGATTGGTCCTAACCAACACCGAGTTGGCATAATAATGCCGGAGAGCCATCACTATATCATTCTACCATCGACCCTCTCTCTTGAAGAGAATAAATTTCCAACAACATATTTAAATTAGAAAAACAAACGAAGGTGAGGGGATGTGTGTGTGTGTGGGGGGGGGGGGGGGGGTGTTCACTGAGGGCAGCTTTATTTCAACTTGGACTATTCTTCTTTCTTCAGCATGAGCATCCGATTCTTGGGTTCTAATAAATTTAGCTGTTCGTGTTCTGCTAGAGCTACAACTTAGGCCAGTTTACG
Organism: Vandiemenella viatica; assembly: GCA_031002005.1. Taxonomy (NCBI): domain Eukaryota; kingdom Metazoa; phylum Arthropoda; class Insecta; order Orthoptera; family Morabidae; genus Vandiemenella; species Vandiemenella viatica. The sequence continues at coordinate 151,263,815 of CM061914.1, read as the reverse complement.
CCCGCAAGGCATGTCAAAAAAGAAGGCAAAATAAACTGGTGCCAGAAACATTTAAGCAGACACAAAGTAAAAGGACAGAGAAAATCGACATACTAAATAATACGTTTTTTCTCTAAACGAAATTTATTAACAAATTATACACTAACATAATGTGCGAGAAGCATAGCTTGACCAAGCGACGTAACATTATACACTAACACACACATCCGTTTCTCTGCCACCATTCGATAAGTTCTTAAAATTTCGTGAGTACATCTGTTAATCATACCGAAAAAAAAAGAGTCCTGTGCCCTCCCTTCAGATTTTCTTGTCAATTCCGTCAATATCGGTATAGGCATTTAGTTGTCAAAACGAAACAAAAGACAGAGACTTACTTCCGCATTTATAGTATTATTACTGCAGATCATATACACACTGACTGCGAATCGCCCCTGAGGAATCAATATAACTTAAAAAGTGTACACTTACAGCATTGCAATCCTACCTACGATTTGACTCACATTGCACCCCTAAGTTTGTAATATGTACAGTTTAACATTCAATCCGAACAACCGACGGCCCAGGCGTGACTCCTACGATCAAAACCAATTTTTAATAATCTTAGCCTCCACGGATATTTGAACCATAGACCGTGACCCAAATATTAGTAAGCAAGCGCTTTAACCACTGAGCTACCTGACCGCTACACGTAAAAACAGTACAGAGACCTCCATATCCAACAACTCTGTCTATCGCCGTTCAGTAATTTTTCGAAATTATAAGACAGCATGTATTATTTATACAGATAATTTTTCAACCTAATGTAGACAGTATTTTTCTCCTACTTTCAAAGGATAAGTGTGAAAAGTTTCATAGAGATCGGATGAAAACATTGGATTTGTATGAAGAACAAACAAACAAACATACATACATTCATCTTTATATATATAGAAACATGATTTTTCCTATTCATACCAAAGAATCATGGATTAATTTAAATCAACAGCACTTTTTACTTGAGCTTAAATTATCATTGTTAAACTATTAGTTATTTAACTAAATGTAAATCAGTTGTTACGAGTTTTTGTGGCAGAATTTTTTTTATTTTTGTATCTTGTTGGAAGCTAAAAAATGGTGTCTTTTGAATAGCTACAGGTTCATTATTTCCTCTCCTTTGAAGGCTTCTGATTTTAGCCTTGTGTTTTGATTTTAAAAAATTAGGCTTGCAACACATTCTCCGGGTTTACAAAAATTATTGTAACAATTTATTTATCTCATACTCGTTCAGTATGTACCTAATAAAGCATCCTTTACATCTCTTTAACAATATTATGACAATTATTCCGAAATTTAGATCTGTTCTATATACTTTCTATTCTACGTCGGCAGAACCAAAGTTGAACTAGCAGCCCATTACTCGGAAAGGAGTAAACAGTGTTGTACGTAAGTAATTTGTCATTCCATTTGATATAATAATTTCATATGGTCGTAACGAGCTGGTGACAGGGTTTCTATTAACTGCGCGTTCCGCCCTGTCGTAGCTGCCTTAACCCAGCCCGGAAAGCCTGGCGGATACAAAGGCCCTACAGTTTAACATGGAATCTGAACCACGGAATCGTTTTGGTGTGCTTCACATTACACACCAAGGCATGCCAGAGGTGGAGGCCAGGACAAGTGCCTATGAAAATCCCCTCCAAGACAGGGATTCGAACCGGGGACCATTCGCTCTCTAATCAGACGCCTTAACCACTAAGCCGCCAGACCGCTCATTCCACTTGCTTACAATGCTGGAGTATATTTTCGTGAACGTTTACTTTATGTATCTTACTAATGTGTCCTGTACTGAGGTATGTCGTTCTAGGTCAGATAACAACATCAGTTTCATGATTTTACTCTTCTGCGTGAATGTGCAGTCATTTTAACACTTTTTTTTATAACGTTTGCCTCAATGTATTACCGGAATAATATTTGGTTGGCGACGGATTTCGTTTTTAAGACCTTAACTACTGAAGGGGAGCAAATGTCTCTTCTTCTAAACGGTATACGCGGTAGGTAATAGTGTTGCACTGTATCGAATTGGGTTTAGGTACCAGGACCAAACGTTGCTGTTATTCAAGCTTAAATCGTGCGGGTAAGATCAAAGCATTATGGGCCTAAGTGATTACGTAAAAGCGCTTCAAACCTAAGAAATACAGCCGGTAAATCGGTGATAGGTGTCAAATAAAATATTACTCCATCAGCTGGAAAATCCAAAATCTCAGTACCCGTCGTAGGATTATGCTCGAAGTTGGGACTGTTATGTTTACCTCATTCAACTGTCATTGTTAGAACGATCTCCGCAATGCTTCTTTGGTTATGGATCCAACTGGGCAGTAGCGTTTTGTGTTTGATCGGTTAGTTCTACTTTGATACTTAGGCACTCCACAAGAATTAATGCAAAGTCATTATTCACCTTAACATTCATAATTTCTGTTTGACTTTTCTTGGATATGGCTATATGGTCTAGTTGAAATTCTCCTAAACGATAATTTAGGGATTTCCAGGGTTTTTTCCCCTTGTTTGGAACTGCCAGGAAATGGATTGACTTTAAATTATAAGTTGTCACTGAAGTCTATTAGTCGCTCTCTATTTTTATTGGTTCTCTTACGAGCAGGATAAAGTCTTATAGTGGTTCTGAATTTCTTTTCTTTGCCTATTTGCACATTGAAGTCTTCCATATAAATTTTGATACAATGGAGTGAAATTCTATTTGTCGTTTCCTCTAACAGTTTCCAGAAGTCCTCTATTTTTTTTCAGGGTGTTTTTGATTATGGTTGTTTCTAGGTGCATGTCCATTGACTACTGAATACGCCTTGTTTTATGATTTTACAAGATTGAAATTTTTTTCAGAAGGAATTTTCAAGTTTAATATTAAATTTGGAATATTTTTTTCTGACTTAAGTGCCAGAATACGTTTGCTTTTTAGGAATTGAGGGTGCTGGTTTGCCTTTGTAGATTCTGTAATTTCTGCAGTTCTAGATTTGGACGCAGTATTGCAAACGTCAAAAAGTATAAATATTTTCTTTCGAATAGAATTGGAATTCTAGGATATATATATATTGTTGTCTACATATTTCGGCTGCGAAAAGTAACTTAAGTTGCGTTGAAAGTTATTCACGCAAAAGGAAATGGTCGGATTTAGATGAAATATCAAAAAAATTTACAGCCTATTGTGCCAGGTATAATATATGTTTCAGTTAGGTGTGACATCGTAAAACTGAGAAATTAAAATGAAAGTGACCTCAGTTTTTAGTACACATTTAAATGCAAATTACCGAGCGTGCTGGGTGAGCGGTAACGTTCTGGCCTCGCTTTCAGGAGGACGTTGGTTCGAATACCCGTTCAGCCTTCAGGCGCTGATGCAGGGATAGTTCCTAAAAAAAAAAAATAAAAAAAAAATAGACAGACAACAACGGTACCGTGCTGTTCGGAACTAATATAAAATTATTAAGTCTACCAATTTTCCATGCGTCAAGAATGACATATTATTATCATTATTCGCTTAACTCATATCTGAGAATTGTAATACCACTGACGATGTTCTGAATACAGATAAGGGTGGTCGGTCGGTTGGCTCAGTGGTTAAGGCGTCTGGTTGGAGATCGAAAGGACCCCTGTTTGAATCCCTGCCTCTACAAGGATTTTCAAAGGACTTTAACTCGCCCTTCAACTCTGGCATAGATTGTTGTGTAATGTGAAGTACGCCAGAACGTTTCCGTGGTTCGGGTTCCACGTTAAATTGTAGGTTCAGTTACCCGCTAGAATTACCGGGCTAGGTCAGGCGGCTGTGGTAAGGCGGATTGCGCAGCCAATTAGAAACCCTGTCACCTTTCGTTATTACCACACGAATTTTTTAAGGGGTCAAATCGTCCATGTGGGTAACGTCGGATGAAGTACAGAGTTTGACTCATAATTATCTGTTTCTTTTTCTATTCGTGAGAGATGCGTAAATTTTCGTCAAGGGGTTGGGTAACAAAGAGTGAGATAACTGCAATGAAACAAACAATAAAGTTATAGTTAGTCAAGTGCGCATTCTAGAAACTGGAATAAAACTGAATCGTGTATTGCGATACCTCAGTGCCATCCAACATCTAAGAGTAGCGAGAAGAAGTTTAATATGATGACTTCAGACAGGAATTTAAGGCGAAGATGTGAACAATCTATGTTTCATATTTCACGTTAAATTGTGCGCAGCCATCATGAATGCTTGACAGATCCAAACTTTCTCACTCGATGGATGAACTGATCCCGGCCAGTAATATATTTCAGCTGAAAATTTCAAAACAAGAATTTTCTCATTGTACCCATAAGGTTGGGCAGTCGCATAGCTCAAGCCTTGCCGACCCCGGTAGCGCGGGGCTTCACGTTGTAGGGGTCGCCCGTTCGAGTCCGACCCAGGGCATGGGTGGTCTTAATTAAGTGTTGTGTTCGTCCTGTGTTGTCCTGTCACTTGTGATAATCAATAATATGTGAAGATACTATGAACACAGTTGAAGAATGATAGAAACACAGTTGCTGGCTGAATGGCTACAAGGCCGTTAAAAAAAAAAAAAAAAAAAAAAAAAAAAAAAAAAAAAAAAAAAAAAAAAAGTAAATGTGATCGCGATGAAATAAATAATTGAAATGAGAACATTAAAAAAAAAAAAAAATAAGCGGTAGAGCGTCTGGCTACGGCCAGGTTGACCGGGGTCGATCCCCGACGAACCGGGTGATTTTTTTCTCTAAGCTGAACGTCCAGAATGGTCTCCCAGTCCCACTCAACCTGCTATAAAATGAGTACCGTGTGGGAAACTACGCGGGAAGGTAAAGAAAAAGGGCGGGGCCGCATCGCTGACCACGGCATGTCCACTCTAGTGCCTGCGGTCATGAAACAGGTCCGGAGCTCTACCTCCTCTAATTCTACAGGAATACGGCTGTGAAAATCTCACTACCTTTAACCATGACGTTACGCAATAAGGAAGATATCTCTTGACTCAATATGATGTTTGGTGACACACACCAACTTTATTGACGCAATTCCCAATTTGCGACGACATTCAGTCAACGTCCAGCTGGGCAGTCATCCAGCCAGGCCCGCAGAAGTCGGCCAGGAACGTAAATACGTCTGCGGCCGCGGGTTATAATTACGTGTTGGTGTGAGTTATAAACACGCACGCAGGTTGCGAGAAAGCCCGGTTTCGAGGAGAGTCGTGTCGCCGAACGCCCGACGGATGACCTTATAGAAGTAGTTCTGCGGTGCCGACGAGTTAGACCCGTCGCGTGGGAAAGCGGCCGCAAACGCCCACAACCTGCGAGGCATTTCGTCCTAAACGGCGAGGTTCGTACCAGTTGCATCTTCCACTTGCTGGCTCAGTGGGAATTAAAGGAGCATCTCATTTATTCAAGGGATTTCCACTGCAAAGTACGCAAGCACTGTATGGAATCAAACAACACATTCAAAGAGATATAGCCTTGTATGAGACATGTCATCTAGAGAGTGGCTGTATGAAACTAATCCCAATAATCCTACTGTACATAGCAGCTGGATTTGCGAAACCGAAAACCCGTCACAGAGCGATTCAAGCAAACGTTCACTGAGAGCCAAGTAATGTTAGGGATACCAAGTCCTGACGTTGTAGGCGGTTCTCTAGGGCTCGTTTTCTAAACCGAACAAATGTCGATCCTCGAAACCGGTATCAAATCTCTGAGGAAGAACCTTCTGGTTTTTTTTTTTTTTTTTTTTTTTTTTTTTTTTTGCTTGCGCTTTACGTCTCGTTGACGGCGCGGTCATTAGAGGCGGGATGGGATTGGGGCACGGAACGCGAAGGAATTCGGCCATGGCCTTTTTGAAGGCAGCATCCCTGCATTTGCCTGGAGTGATTTGGGGAAACCATGTAAAACCAAAATCTGAATGCCCGGACGAGGATTCGAACCGCCGTCCTCCCGAATGCGAGGCCAGAACGTTAACCGTTCACCGACCACGCTCGGTAAGAACCTTCTGGTATAAAACTGGACTGGGAACTCTCAACCGTATAATATCAACAGAGGCTGCAGTAAAAGCTAACATGTATAAATATGTACTCATTTTGATACATTTCCGGAATAAGTTAACATTTTCCCTACCAGGTGTGGTGGGTTAGCGGTTAACGCTCTGGCCTCGCATTCGAGAGGACGCCGGTTCGAATCCCCGTCCAGGCATCCAGATTTGGATTTTGAGTTGGTCAATTTTGGAGTCTTAGTTGTACGGCCGCATGCTTTGCTGACGCCAAGCATTTTATACTTTCTGCCAGGTATTACGCACAAATAGGGGATGTGAAATGTTGACATCTGTCTGTGAAATGAGTAATTGTGTGCAGCGTGTGATAAGTCTATTTCTTGTTCCTGAGGCGGGGACCGTCCCAGCATTTCCCTAAATGACTGCGGAAAACTGCACAAATCCAGCAGTCAGGACAGCAGGTAGGCGGGGATGCACTCCCTGTACCTCCCCGATTCAAAGTTCGGCAGCTCAGCGCACTAGTCCACACTGACGGGTGAATCGTCTTCAGTCATTACGAACAGTTTATTGAGTAAAAATAACTTTCACAATATTTAAATATCTTTTTTTTTTTTCAACTTTCGTTTATTTTAATAACATCTGTACTGTCAAAAATCAAATTAGTGAAAGTACATTGTTTCCTCCGCATTAGTAAAAGTTTAGTAATAGTGTCAGCGTTGCTGCAATCATATTGGTGGACGTCGCGTGGTTGATTTCAAACGTCGGTTGTTGAATGTGTTTTCGTGCACGTAGTCAGTGAATGACGTCACTGGGTCTCACTAAGATGTTTTGCGTATGGGAATGAACCTCGAAATAGTTGTTTGCTTAACCTTGGTTATTCCTGGATAGGATTTTAGATGTATGGACCTCAACTTCGTGTTTAATAAAAGTGAACTAAAATAATCTTCGCTCTAGTGTCTGGCTTCATTTTATTATTATTATTATTGTTTTCCAAATGTCTCGATAATGGTAGAGAAATCGGCGAAAGTGGAGGGCGCTACTCTGAAAGGCCATAAAAGTTCATATTAATAAGTGTTAAACCGGTACTTATCAGACAATTATGATCGAAAATTCTACCTTGAAATTTGAAAATAGTTTCAAAGTTGTTGTGGCAACAAACATTTTTTTTAACCTACCTTGAAGAAACGTTGCACACATTTACTTCAAATTAAAGAGAAAAGTACTGTCTTATATTTGGTTAGTAAAACTGCAACCACGTTGCGGAGAATGTTTGCAACAATCCGATAGGACGGGATAAAACATCAAAATGTTCATATCCACCCCCGAGAGTTTAACATACAAACAGAAGATAACTGGTTACTTCCAAGCAGGAGAGATGGCAGCCAGCTGTGGGGGAGTAACAATGTAATTTTAAAATGATGAACGTTACGAGAACTACAAATCATAGAATGTAGATCAACACGATGCCGAAGTTTATAACCACATCTACTGACACTACATCAGGGGTCCCCAAAGTGGTCGATATCGACCCCTTGGGGTCGATAGCAATTTTCCAGGGGTCGATAAATACACGGAGGTCGAAATTGGGTCGATTAATATTAAAGAGAATTAATTAAACTGTCTAGGGAAAAATAGGAATGTTCCTGTAAAAATCAGGTCAGTAAATAAAATTAAAGTTCATCCTCTCAATTCCCGTCTATTTGCGAAGTTATGTGAAGTAAATAGTAAATGATGAAACTTTCAACCAATTTCATTTACACACTAAGGTAACGTGGTTGTCAAGAGGTTTGCAGACGCTCGTCTGAAAAGTTTCTTAGGAAGGTGGATCCATCGCCCTATGACAGTGCAAGAACCATCTTTTCTATTTGGCAGAACTTTTTTCAAATTTATTCCATCTATCCATAATTTTCTTATTATTTTTTGAGATTACAATGACAATGGAAAATATGTCCTTTTTCTGTTAATGTTATTGGCTGGATTTTGTAACATGGAAACTGTAAATTTGTTATGCCTTACAAATGTCAAAAATGATTTAATGTTTTTATTAAATACTTAATCTGGGGGTCAATAAGGTGTCTAATATACTATGATGGGGTCGACGGGATAAAAAGTTTGTGGACCCCTGCACTACATGCTCCTCAGCAGGAAATTATTGCCTATGTATATGAAACTGCCATCCACCCGGGTTACGTTGTATGATGAAGCAGACATGGTACAAATCATCTTTGAGAAATTTGTTACTGAAATTCTGGCTTTCCAGCTTGAAGTTGCATATACTGCTATAGTTTTCTGCTTTAACTTTTCCATCACCTGCAGTTTTCGGAACACTTTTGATCCATAGCTGCAGCGGTGATAGAATTTGAAAGAACACTGTGGAAATTCGATTGAATAGTAGAAATGTTAATCCGAAGTAACCTTTTAGGTCCTGATACACTGTAGCCAAGACCAGTTATTACGTACTTTACTAGAGCACTATAAACAGAAACCAGTGATATTCCAACAAGTTAGTGGTTCCAGCCGATGCCTCTTGATTGCGGATGATTCGACCTCGGTATTTAAGAGTTCTCCTGAACTTCCTCATTTTCGAACATCACTGCAGGTTTCTCTTAGTTTTTAAGTGAGCATCAAACTGACAGGTGCTGTCATTAGTGAGTATTGTAATTGCTCGCACCGTAGTCGTCCCTCGGGCGGCAGATGATTGCGGCCGTGGTGATCGGATTGCTCCGGTGACGTGGCGAGGTCGTCGGGTGCTATTTCGCTGAGTGTTTTTTCCTCTTCGGTTGCCTTCGTCGGAGTCCAGGACACTCACCATATCACCTTGGTTCTCGATAAATTATGGCCTTTGCTGGCACCTTTCATGAAACTCTGTATAGAACTTCTTCTAATACAGTTACCATGAACTGGAGTTGGTCATTTGAAAAGAGCATCACACGAGAGACAGATGTATTGCAGCGCCTTTAGTCATTCAAGGAGGTTCCATTGGTACTTTTTAGTATTTCCTGCAGTAGTGAACGTACGGTTATGCAGTAACTAAAAATTCTGTGCCCACTGCGTTGGTTGGGGTGGTCGCGGTGATTGTGTCGGCCCTTGACTCGGTGTTAGCTGGTTCGCGACTGGTGGTGGAAGAAATTTTCACTGTCAGGACTCGGCCAACAGGTTAGGTTACGTGAGATGGTAGTGCACAATCCCCTATCAGCAGATTTTGTTCCAAAGTCCTGGGCTAAGTCCGAAACAACTGCGCAGTGTATATGGAGTGACAGCATACGACACTGTTGTCGGTGATTCGTTCGTCGGATGGCGACGTTAAGTTTGGCGGTTCTCCTAGTTTATTTCCACTACCGTCTTCCATCTTCCCTTTATTCACAATACAAACAACACATCACAAGTAGTCAACCACATAAAACATCAATGGGGAGGACGATAAGCAAACAATCCAGTTAAATTTTTCAGGAACGCTGTTCCCTCCATGGCAGACAACAACCTCCTGGGTCACAGGTAAAAAATCATATGGCCTTACGACCTGGTGTTTCCGCCCTTGTCGAGGCTAGACCTGTAATTGTTAAACGTAGAATATGACCCACTGTCTCTTATGAACAAGTAAATCCGCATGTAAATACTGCCCGGGAGACCTCGCGAGAGTTTTTCGCTGGAAGTGACAGTGTTCCAATCTACAGCCTAATTCACCTCTGTCTAGTTTCATTAATTTTACGTGGTAATTCTACCGAGTTACGGGGCGGGGGTATATTGTTGTACATGGAATCACTACCATGAGGTGGCCTAACGTATTCCACATGAATAAAATAGAACTTTGCTAGAAGTGAAATTTAATGCTAAGCGCTCGCAGAAATTCCTGCTGAGTTCCGTATTCGCAACAGGTGTCTTTCATTAACCAGTTAAGTGCCTTTACTCACTACACCACAAGGCTTCTATGATACAAAGTAAACAGAGCCCATGAGGATTTCTGGCCTCACCGGGATTTGAACCAAATTCACTGAATTATCAAAGCAAACGTCTTAACGATTGTGATACAATCGCACTCGCTTCCAATTAAAGTCATCACTCTACAATGCGGAACTCTGGATTCTGCTATTTTGTTTGTTTGTTAGTTTTTTTTGTTGTTGTTGTTGTTATCGTTGTTTGTTTTCATTAGTCATTAGAGGCGGGAAAAGACTGGGTGAACTAACTGGAATTAATTCGGCCATGACAATATTTTGGCATCCATCTCAACATGAATCAACCTACTTCCGAATGCGAATTCTGTTATTGAGAGGCCACTTTTTAGAAGATAATTGGTTGCACCATCTAATCTTCTCGAGATTTCCACCGGGATAGCGTGTCAATGTATGGCGACGTTTCGAAGCCTGCCTCTGGCTCCATCTTCCGGCGAAGTTTCAGATTTTTGGAAGCGTCCCCGCTTAAAAGGCCCTTGGATGCCAAGCAAAGGCCTTTTAAGCGGGGACGCTTCCAAAAATCTGACACTTCGCCGGTAGATGGAGCCAGAGGCAGGCTTCGTAACTTTGCCCTACATTGACACGCTATCCCGGTGGAAAGTTCGAGAAGATTTTACGCAACTGACTCACCGAGAATGCTTACATTAGTTCATCTATTTTTCCGTTTCTTTAACAGAAAGTGTTTAATTGTTCGCAGTCATTTCGCGGCTCGAGTCCTTGTCGAATCGAACTACCAATGCTTATGTATCGATGGATTATTGAATGACGACGATTTTCTGTGTTCACCTAGTGTCTTGCAGTCTCATTCTGTCTTCTAAATATATCTATATATTTTTTTCAGACTTATTGTGAATAAACAATGTTCCTATAAGGTGATATGATTTTAGATTTTGCCCGTAAATAATACTCCTATTATTCTGATCGTATTGATTTTTAAAGGTTCATACCCATCATCGACCATCCATTAACCCTTCGCAGATCAATAAATGGACGTGGGTTACTATATTAGACAGTAAACACTCATATCAACTAGCCAATATTTCTCAGTTCTGCGACCACCTATTGAACATACGCTATACCTTCAGTATGATTTACGTAATAATTTATTTTATATTCAGAACGATATTGAAATAATATGATTTCAGTTATTTTATAGGTTTGTACAGAGGTAAATCCGGAATTGAAAGCTAGTTTTTGTTCTTGACAATGAGCCTCAAAAATAATTCGTTATGAAATTTTGGAATTTGGTTAATGCTTATTTTCAAGTGTAAGCGTATAGAGTACACCCTCTTTATTACATTTGTTATTCCAGATATATTTTATGGATATTACCAAGGTAATAAATTATATTTTTGTCCCTTTGGTAATTTGAGGGGAATGACCGAGCATTATGGGTGAGCGGTACTGTTTGGCCTTGAATTGCGGAGGACGTGTGTTCAAATCCACGTCCGGCCGTCTAGACAGATTTCAATTTTCGATAAGTTTTCGAAATCACTCAAGTTGAAAGTAGCGATAAGTCTTTGAAAAGGGTATGGCCGTATTCCTTCTCGTTCCCGGCAACTATCGTACACAAGCTCTAACGACCTCGACATCGACGAGTGGTAAAGCCGGGAGCAAAACCAAAAAAAAAAAAAAGTGTTAGAAGAGGAGCGGGAACAAGGAAACGGAAGGATTTCGGCAATGACATTTTCAAGTATCCATCCCGGCAATCGCTTGGAATGATTTCCTGAAATAATGGAAAGCCTAATAGCCCCTTGGAATGACTTCCTGAAACGATGGAAAACCGAATGGCCTGACAGGGATTTGAACCAGCGTCCTCCCGAATACAGGGCTCGATCATTACCGCCCACCCAGTAGGCTTGGTAATAAGTAGGTGAACGCTCCCGTAACATCTGGCCTGTTGATTTTTTTTTAACACCATGAAAAAAATAATCTGAATAAATTTGTATAGAACCAGATATTTTCTTGAATATCTTTAATAGAAACTTTGTTTACAATTACCTTAGCTACAGTAGCTTATTGATTAAGAAGCCCTGCAACTTTTTTTAAAAATAAAAACATATTCACTGAAAAGTTAACAAATGAACAAAAACTGAAACATTAGATAGTAATAATTTTATTGATCTGACACGTCAGAAATGAGAGATCAACATCGTTAATTTTAACATTATTCTTCAAAATTTCTAACTTCCATCCATTATCCCAGTGATACACTACAACACCAGTTACGATAACAGTAAATTATTACATAAAAATTTATAACAATTTTACAGCGTTCTCGAATCAATGATTTTAAATGTACAAAAGAAATGGTCCACTCCTTTCCTCAAATGCAAACGAATATACGTTGCTGTGGACTATGTGAACGGGGACGAGGTCAAAAATGTTGTTTGAACATTCGTTTGCCCACCAGCCGTATTTAGCCGACTCTTCTCGCCTTCATTAACATACTAGACCCTCACGCTTTAACTGCACCTCCGCGGCTTGGCTTCTTGAGAAATTATCCGGAATGGCGTCCTGTGGTAGCGCAGAGAATTAAAACCTGTATTTACACTGAATCTCCAGTTTGTTTGTAATTACAGGCAATGAGATTTAAGAGGGTCAAGTACCGAAACGTATTAAGTACAACGCACTGACCTGTTTTTTGACTTCTTCTTTCTCATTGCTTTCCTTCAGACTACACGACAAAGAAACGGCTGGATTGGCAGAAATAAGAATCTAACATTGCTCGTAAAACAATTCGTTTGCTAATGGAATTTCAGTATTAGTGGTGAATATGTATCGTAACCGGTTTTTTATTCCTATGAGTTTTTAAATTGCCAACATACGACTATCCGCATATCATGCCACTCATGCGACCAAAATTATTTTTGGTGAGGAATGACAGAAACTAAATGAATAAACTAAAGATATTCAATTCAAAGAAACCTATCTATCTTCTAGTACCTGAGTACTTAATTATCTGAATTAACAGATATTTTGATTTCCATAATGGTATGAAATTTTGCTGTCCTAAGTTTTATCTTTCTCTTTCTTTTCTTTTCTTTTTTTCTTTTTTGAGAAAAATCATATTTAATGGCTCTTCTTAAACTATATTCGTTCCAATTTTAAAGTCTATACGTTTATATATATTTTACCTATGAATTTGAGTGGTACATACTGCTAGTATATGTTTGTTCCCGAAACTTGATAAATTATCGGTGGATATACTTTACTCCCTAACTTCATAATCAACACAATTCGTTTCAACTCGAAAGATTTTTGGTATAACTACCATAGATAAACAGTGGTATAGAAAAAATATGGTGTCCTTAAACAGTAGAATGATGACATAACTGGACATTAATACAACATAGTTATTCACTAATTACTTAAAACAAAATTACTGAAACTTACAACGGCACATTTAGACTGAGCCTAAAAAGTATATTTTTTCATCAAAAAATGTTTTAGTTTCAATGGATTTGTTCCTCTTCTTTTCTGTTTTGACCTCTACGGACCATATAATACTTAATTCTGGTGATCTTTCTTCTTAGCCCAATATTCTTGTAATAGAACATCTGTAATGTTCTATTGTAAGGTAAATAAAATAGTCATTTCTTAAAAAAAGTTTGGGTTTTGTAACAATTGATTCAAAACAAGAAAGAATCGTAAACAAAGTTAAATTTAAACACATATTTTTGCATGGAAGTAAAGGTTAACTAAATTCATGATTTCATCTCTAACTTATTCACATGTGATTACACGATTTATCTGCAGCGTACGATTTTAATTGCAACTATCTCTCTTTCTATTAAACACACAGGTCTGTTATGACGCTATCAGAATCTACTTCGATACACAGACTACGCTGGTAGCGAGAGAAACGCAATATCCTCTCCGTAAATAACAGCCGTCATGAAGAATAGGGAATGATTACAAGCAGAAACAAATATGAAACACGGTTGCTGTCTGTTATTAAAGCTGCAGAGCGTTCTGAAAAGATTTATTCACACCGACTTCCTCTGCGGACTGGGATTGTACGCTCTTCACCTGTGCGACAGCTTCATTCAGAGATCCAGCTGATATCGAACAATGGTGTTTGCTGATGGATATCAGCCCCTAGTAAGTAGGCCATACGCATCGCAACGAGCGCGTATCGCTTCTACTTTGCTGTCGACCCCGACAATGAACGCTACAACTGGCTGGCGATGATGGAACCATACTCGCCATGGAGCCATCATTCTTCTTTAGCCCTTAGCTATTGGAGTTTTTTCTGGTTGGCATAGCCTTCATGTCCATCTGTAAGCGATTTTTATACCACTGACAACTTTCCATGATTTCTCAGATTTTCATTTGGACATCGTAATTTCTCTTCGTTTACCTGTGTGAAGATAAGGAAGACACCAGGAAGTTCGCAAAGATATAACCCCACATGTTGAGCAAAAAATATCGCCGGCCTGAAAAACGTTTTATCTCGATTATGGTTTCATTCTGCTTGATGTAGGATCTTAAAAGGCACATTGCTCATCCTGCTCTGGTTAAAATTTGTTCAAAGATCCATGACGTTAGTAACTATATTAAGTACGTACTATCCTATTACGATTGAAGTTTGTGGCGCAATTGTTTACGTAACAACTAACCTTTGCGCTGATGTGTTTTAGTTTATCGTTAGTCAAAATTGTCTATAAAATAGAAGCTTTTTAAACAGCCGAGAATATTCGATCCATTTATGCTCATTGCAAGAATATACAGGTAAAAAAATGACTCTGTATACCTTATTTCTAATAAAAAAATCTTAGATAAATCTTTCTTGTTTCTACGTTTAGTTTAAACTAAAGTGATTATCTGTCCGCGTTACACAAAAAAGAGTGACTCAACATACTTTATTTCTAGGACGAAATCTTAGTTAAATTTTTCTTGTTTCTACGTTTACTTTAGACTTAAGTGATTATCTGTCTCCGTTACATCTTTATGTTCAGGATCATGCTTTACAGACAATAGTAAAGAAAAATCTTTACTGTTTAATATCTCTTTGATGATCACTATCCTACGCTTAGAGTTCAAGAAAGCTGGCGCCAACGTGCTTGTTGTAGGACAGCTTTAAAAAAAAATTTCCATTATTTATATTATTCATTTCATGGTGTAGCGTCTTCGCTTGATGAGCTACTTGTGTTTGGTATTTACTAGTTATGTTCAGAAATGTTCTGCACACAATGACGTTAAGAAACTACACAAATTTCTTATGATCACGTCTACACATGACTATATGTTAAAGTAGCCTTGTGTGTTACGCCTCTCAGTCAATATTAAAGGTAAACCCCGTCTTTAAATGTCTGAATTACTGCTTAACGTATGGAGTCAATATGTAGATTTATTTCTAAAGTTTTTCCATGAATACATTAAATACGATTTTTTCTTGTTACAGTATAAATGGGAAGACTGAATCTCTTATATAGTATATAAGTATCTTCATATCATAAATCTTGCTTAAAACTGTATTTGAACAATTTTTTTTATTAAAAGTCATTTGTCTACCAACAAGTAACTAAATGTCATTTTAAATTTGTATTTAAAGTTTCTAAAAGGCGAAATTTATCACGAAGTATTATATGATCTGTGGTCAGTCGTCCTTAACGTATAAAGTAATTTCATATCATCGCAATACCCTAAATCAGGGGTGGCCACCTGGAACATTTCCCGTCCCGCGAGATTCATCACACTTTTACAAAATATACTTATTTTATAATTGCCAAATTAGTGAAAACCAATGTATTTTTAAAAAAATAGCTTATTTGTGGATCCATATATTCAAAATTATCTGTCGAAATTATAAGTATCATTATTATATAATCTATGCTTAAATTTAAGAATAATAAGAAACACTCCAAAAAATGTCTATAGTGAGTCTGAATATAATATAGGGGTATATGATTTTATATGCGGCCCCCGGAGTTATGAGGCATTTCCAAAGTGGCCCGCAATATCATTAGGGTTGGCAACCCCTGCCCTAAATCTTGTTTGTGTTATTGATGATTCTTATATTCTTAATGTCTCGTATTTCTAATCAGTAAATTACATATCACTGCCGGATTTATAAACGAAATAACAGTCATCTTACATCAACATTTAGATAGAGTTACTCTGAAATTTAGTGAGTAATGATAGAGTTACCAATTAACGGTGCTTCACAGAAGTTCATACTGTTGAAAGACATTTCAGAGAAGTTTCAGGATATGTCTAAAGCCTGTTACTCTGCACGTAGCAGGGATCGATATCATGAAAGACAATATCGAAAGCGAGTAGCAGTTTATGATATCATTGTCGTGTAATTGGTAACAATGCCCACTTGAGAGGGTGTGGCCGCCACGATCTGGTGCAGGCAGTACCATTGTTTCTACCGGTCTAGAAGCTATCAGAGGCACTCACGTCACTTCCTTTGTTTGAACAGGAGCGTTACGTGTGCTTGAAGTCAGTGACCGCAGTTACAATGCGGAATTTTCTGTGCCGAACAGGTGTCGGCGTTCTTCTGCAGGAGGAATACTCTTTGGTGACAAAGAAACTGCTGAATGTACTTGTTGTGTGAAGCCCCGTTTTCTCCACACAACGTTACACCTTTGAACAGAATTATCTAACATGGCTTCTTTACGAACCGTATCTGTTTTATACCAGCGGAAAGATAAAACTATTTATTTCTTCCTGAATCATTATATGGTTTTGTGAGCATACTTTCTGATTGTCTTTGAAACAAGTGAGTGACACCTAATAATTCTGTTAAATTTAATGCAAATTCTTCCTGTTAATTAAGAGAAAAATATCTCTATCGAAGAAAAATTATCTGGAAACATTTTCTTTACTTTTTCCAGTGTACGAACTCGAATGTTTTGCGCTTCGACCATAGATAGCTAAGTCATTGACCGTGCTTTGTCCAATTAATTCTTTCAAAAGTTCTAATGTCAAAAGGCGCAGGCAGTCAATGTAGTCCACATAAACTTGATGATAAAATTTGAATTGTTTAGTTTCCAGTTCTGTTCCCTGCTGTTAAACTATTTATTAGTTATAAGGTATGTGTGAATAATTTTTATGGTGTGAGTGTTCATTGTAGATTGTTGTTGATGGTGGCAATCTCACAACACAGCAATTATTATTATTGCATCATTTTTCTTTGATTAATTATAATTGTTTATTAAAAATTGTATTAATTTTTTAAAATTTATTTGTATTTTGTAGGACTTCCACAATTCGTAGTTTAATACAGTCTTTCGCTAGCGTAACATTGTAAGAATCTTTGGCCTGTCTCGCTAGCTACAGCTGTGAGGGAACAGTAGGGATGGGCCAATGAAAAAATATATCGACAAACGTCGTATCGATATTTAAAAACAATATCGATATGTACCGAGAAAAAATACCCTCCGATATGTGGATATCTCGATATTTTTTCCTGGAGCCAGTAATTATCTAAAAATTTTCCAAAAATATGTAAGAAAAAATTACAGACTCATGCAGAAATTACGGAAAATTTTTTAATTTATCTATTTTTACAATCTATAAAACCAGTATTGGTCTGATGTAAACTTCCAAAGAGCTCTCCGTTTTGTATTTACCCCCGTCGATCTATTCGTATTGTCTGGCGCCTCCAAGTTATGTGTAGAAGCCACTCTTTCGGACGCCACAAAATATACTTCGCATGTCAGGGATTTCGACAACG
The DNA here is from genome assembly GCA_031002005.1 of Vandiemenella viatica. Lineage (NCBI taxonomy): Eukaryota > Metazoa > Arthropoda > Insecta > Orthoptera > Morabidae > Vandiemenella > Vandiemenella viatica. The sequence continues at coordinate 151,246,186 of CM061914.1, read as the reverse complement.
CGTTGAGTGTTATTCACCAATGAAAAAAAAAGTTTAAAACAGAAGCTGTTAATTAACATCAACCCTCGAGGTCCGAACACAGAGCCTTAATCAATATTCTTCAACTATAAAAATAACTTTTTTTTTTATTTTATCCATGATAAATGGACTTTTGAAAGTCTGTAACTGTTTTGAAATATAAGGTGAGCAAATAATTATCCTGCAACACAGTTACTTTTTAATAAATTGTTTTTATTAATTTATGGCGTGACGCGTTTCAAGATCTGAATCTGATCTTGAAACGCGTCACGCCATAAATTAATAAATAAACAATTTATTAAAAAGTAACTGTGTTGCAGGATAATTATTTGCTCACCTTATATAAAAATAACATAACCGTTAACATTCAAATACGTAGAAAAAAAAGACTTTAACATAAACATATTAAAATTTAATACTTTTTTTAACCTCTTAATCGTTGATGAAAAGCTGTTAATTACGATGAATTCATTTTTAAGACGCTTTAAGAGTATCGGATATGTACCGATATTTATTCAATTTATATGTAACGTATTAAATTGGATACTGAATTGCGTAGTAGAAAAAATATCGAATTTGTACTTAAAATTGATACTCCAAACAAAATATAGATTTTAGATATTTCTAAAATAAATATGTTGACAATAAATGTCGATTATGTTTTGAAAAATATTGATATTTAGATATATCGATATATTTTGCCCAAGCCTAGGGAACAGTATGTGGTAGGCGCTTGTTTGTTAATAACGTCCGGCGCGTATTTGGACTCCACTGTATGGGAGCTGTAAGTTGAATGAAATTTATATTAGAAGCTAGTTAAAAGTGCAGCACGAGTATTTAAATGCTGATTTCGAACAATTGTGCTAAATAAATTGATATTTCTTTCGGTACAGTGATTCTAATTTCTAAAATTAACAGCGATTCCTATCACGTTTAGTTGGATCTAAGATTATTCCATTAAAAAACAACAGCTAGCATGTGTTAGCGACGAGATGGGCCTTTCTCTTCCATAACACGCTGTTATTCCAGTTGGTGTGTAAATGTTATTAATATGCGTGTGTCGCCGAGAGCTGTCTCTTGATTGCCGGTAGCTAATTATTCGACACTAATTAGCGGCGAAAGTAAGTGCCGGCCTATTAGGGCTCATGCATTAAGTTTAAAATCGTCATCTGACGGACCAATCTCAATCTGCAATGTTGTATGCCCCCATTTCATACTCACTGAACAGAGGCGTAGGATTTAACAAAAAAAAATATGGTACACAATCTCCCCATTGCAAGTCGTGCACGTCGAAAATTCCTTCCACTTCAGTACTCGATCTAGCTCACCTGGTATCGAGCAACAGACACAATACCGGTGCCTCAGCGATGGGGTGATTGTATTCGCATCAAAATGAGGTTTTATGTTCCTGAGATTGTGTCGAGATAAATAAAAACCATCAGCAAAATATTTTATTTGAATCAATATTATATTATTACTATCGCAAGGCAATTAAGCTATAAATTCCTATGTACTGTGTACAACATACAATTTCACGTTCGTTCGGTCAGAAAGAGGCAACTTTACTGAATAGGATGTTACAACTACCGGATCTACCAGTGTAGAGCTAGCACTTCGCTGACGCATTGTAAGGGTCACAAGAGTCATTTTATGAAAGCTTTGTGTCGCAATTGACAACACTGCATATCAAAGAAATACTGCTGATTTTATAATATATACTGGGCTTACAACGAATATTCGGCGACTATTTGCCATTCGGCCTATTCGGCTACTTTTGTCCTATTCGGCCGAATGCCGAATATCTAGGTACTATTCGGCCGATTACTTAGGATTTTTGTTTTTGTATTTGGATAATTGTTTGAAATAAAACGATGGATCATTATATGATAATGTATGTTACTTTTAATTACAAAAATATCGCGCATAATCAACTTTCACATTATCAAAGCAAAAATAACAAAGCTATTTCATATCTTCCACTTACTTTTTAGGGATTCACGCTGTTTTGATTGTTGTTTTACTTCCGACGTTTTGGCGTCTAACCTGGAGCCTTCATCACGGCTGTCTAGAAGTGAAGTATAACTTGCGACGGTTGTCACACCACTCCGAAAAAGTAAATGGAATGTTTGATTAATATGGCGCCCGTTAAAAACGTAAAATATTATATTAAATATCTATTCACTTGAATCATCATTACTGAAGTTTTGGGAGTTGATGACTGTGATACAGAAAAGCTAATTTTCCTGCATTGTCAGTTACAAGGTGACATCCCGAATTTAATAAAGTGGTGGTCTTAATTCTCACGTTATAATTAAAGTTTTTCCTGCCAGAATAAATCTATTCAAATAAAACATTGGTAGGCGCGAATTTTCCGAGTTCCCCAGCTTGTGAATGACAAACGTCAAGGATGATGACGTTTTGGCCTATATTCAAAATTTAGTCTAAATTCTTTTCTCACAGGCTTAAAATCGAGGTTTGAGGATGTTTTGACTGTGTAAATGCCGCACTGGGTTATCGATCCATCCGGTAACGTTGAAGAGTGTCATATCATACTACAAGAAGAATTTATCGAAACAGTCACTATCAAACAACTTAATACGCAGTTCAGAAATTGGTATCAGGAGATAAGACTTCAGAAAGATATACCTGTTGCTTATCCTGTATTATGAACTATCGCGAGTAAGCTTTTCCATCTTCACGCCTCGTGTAATGGTTTTTTTTACGCAAGTAAGCGATATTCTTTAGAAAAAATAAAGAAAGGAATTTGTCACAAATATCTTAAAGTCGATGTTTGAAGCCCGACTTCAAGCACGTACAAAAAGAGCACATGGTGGTGGGAGGTAACTATACTTGAACAGGTGGGCAAGAGACAAGCGCATCAACAGAAATTTAGGCACCAAGCCGGCCGAATACTTTTACCGAATATTCTTCCAGGAGGTCTGCATAATATTCGTTGCAGTCTACTACATACACTTTGAAAGATACGCAAATACAATTATATCTGGCTGTATGGCTGAAATAACTCAACGCCTTTGTTCAGAAAGAAAAAAGTAAGTTATACTGGTTGGCAGCGTCAATACGTGAGAAGAACCAAAAGTATCAACTCCGTTTCCTCTATCACACGCGAAATACCAACGTACTACAAGCTTTATGCTTCTTTGGCTAACGAATGGCATAGCTGCGTTTTGGACGTGTATGACAGACTCGAAGTTGCAAATCCAAACCTCATATCACCGATTTTTTTTATCGCAGAGTTCCACAACATAGAAGCAAGAACGATCATGTAAACCGGCGTGATGGGTGAGCGGTAACGCTCTGGCTTCTCGCAATCTGGAGGAGACGTGTTCGAATCCCCGTCGGAGACTCCAGATTTGGGTTTTCCTTGGTTTCCCCAAATGATTCCAGGCGAATTTCCGGATGCTTCCTTCAAAAGGCCATGACCGATCTCTTTGTCCGCAGTCCCTTCCCGCCTCTAATGACCTCGATGTCGACGAGGCGTAAAACAAAAAGCAAAAAATAAAAAAATGATTACGTAAAAGGGATACCTAAACGTGTAACATCGATAAACGAACCACGCACTTCGTGGTAATTTATTTAATCAAAGAGGTCGCCAGTTTTACAACAAACGTTATAAGTACTGACCGAGATTCCAAGGAGAATTCTGGAAGTATGATGAATAATAAATATTTATATTAAACGGTTGTTTAACGAAGAAGATAACAAACTAAGCCTCCCTGTCAAGACTAAACTACCATATCTCTCGCAGCAAATCAGACAAAAAATATACCAGCCACCTGTTGCATCATAGGGATCGCAGTTAAGACTTACAACACTGACCGCTCTGTGTTGCTAATTGGACGACTATTAGCATATTATGACCCTTTCAACTTGCCATCACAAATAATTTACATATCTTCTTCTTATATTCTCTTTTTCTTATCATACTCTTTTTTTAACGACCAACTTTCTAGAGGAGCAACGCCATAAATGTGTTATTAATTGCTACAGACATACGACTAACTGAATACCAATAAATAATACTGGTCAATATTTATACTTTTCGTGACTACAGGCTTTTGACATTTAAAGCAGCTTGGACAATCACGCTACGTATGACCTAGGAAGTTTAATCTGCAATCAGTTTTTTAATTGCGGTAACCGCAGATAATTTTGTTTGGAAAATGACGACATGGCACTATACGCAGACATTAAAGGAAGAAACTAAACGTAGGACATGACAATATATCTACCATTCGGCGCACATAATAGGTTAATAAACAGAAACCTGCCAAACTAACAGAAATAAACTTCTGCTGGAGGCTAGATGTAACTGATACTTCACTACATTAGACTTTTACTACTAAGGGCAACTGGTTTCTTCTTCGTATAGCATTAATAAAACAGCTGACATTCTCCGTATAAAGAGAGGTCATGTTCATAACTTAGGAAATCAAGCGTAATTAGAATGAGTTTAAAAGTACGGTACACCTCTAATTAAGTTATAATTAGATTAAATATATTTTTGTTTCTGATACAAACTGAATTTTAAACATGACGTAAGTAGCGTTATGAATAAAAATGATATCCAACAGGCTAAGACCCAAATAAAACATTTGTCTCATTCCCTAACTTATGTATTCTTCCAGGAGCCATAGAGACGAATATTTCCAGCTACAATGTAAAAATAATTTGATATCAAATTCCTCAATTAAAGGTACTCAAATTGAATATTGAAATTAATTAATATCATAACATTGATAAATTGCTCTATCTGGTTGAATCACACCTGAAATTTCTGCTCAAAACAGTAACAGATATAGATTTTATTTCCTTTGTTATTGGTGTTTTTCTGTCAAAAAACCAACATAATACCTATACTAGAGTGTTTTTTAAATTTTGAAAATAGTAGATACAAACGAATTAGCTGTGTATATTAAAGAGAAAGGATAATGAATACATTAATATAGCGATTTTTATTAATAATCACTTTGTTTGTTAGGGTTTTATGTGATGTAATTAGAACCTGGAGATGTAGGGAATGGGATAGAATTTAGTCTTCGACGTTTTGAAGAAACCATCGCATTCACCTGGATCTATTTCGGTAAACTATGGAAAATCTAAATCTGGATAGACGGAAACGGAATCGAACCTACATTCTCCTTAATATAAAATACGAGCAGCAAACAGCTTAATTGAGAATAATTCAACTCCTTGTCAGTCTATTAATAAAATCTATAGTCAAATATTGATTAATTTCAGTAATTAATGATAAGTTTTAGTTCCGTAGATACACATATATTTTAGCTACAAAACTCTCTCTTACTTTATCTTCATTCACTATAGCTTTCTGGAAATGTTAACAAAATATTTCCTTACAGGTAAGGAAAGTAAACGTAGATACATTATTTTCTTTAATTTGTTATTTTTCTGATATAACTCGGAAGTATTAATTAACGTTAATGTGCAGTCACGGGCGAAAAACGATTTTATTTACATTACCATAACTTCCAGTAGGGAAGACGCAGAATATAAATAAATAAATAATTTTTTTATTTGTACCCGAATGTAAGCGATAAATGAGGCGAGTCAGCGATATTTTTCCACCGCAGACATCCGTTTACATATCGTTTACTCATTTCATTTTGATACGAATTAGCTCGTGAAGACAGCTGAGACACTACCATGTGAGCTTCATACGACATCTCATTTAGTTAAATTGAAGTAATCGGTCTGTATGGGATCTGCTGTTCTTAGAATTCCATTTTGAAATCTGAGAAACGAAAGAGCTGATACATTTATAGATTGTTTTACGTAGCTCCCGGCTCCAGAATTCCTAAAAACGCCGTTATAATAGTTCCATCACGACCGCATATCATTTTCAAAAAGGAAAACACAATTATGTTAAAATTTATATCTCTCAAGCGATGTTTAATCTCGGGACAACATCGCCTGGCTCAGATGCGATCTTTTGCCTTCTGAGTGAATAATGAAACTATTACGGATTCGATCATTTGTGGTCTATTTGTCCATCCGATTGTCTCACCCTCATAACTTCTGAAAATTTCAAATTAGATTTTCCTAATTCCACACAAGTTGTTTCTAACCTTACCACAACTATAACATAAAAGTTTGGGGAAAAAAAGGACTTGAAAGTAATTTTAGGCGGTTTAGTGAGAGAATTGAAGGATATATTTTCTTTAAATAATTTTATGGGTTTCAAATAAAATTTAGCAATCCGCCGACTCTCCTGACGTTTTGATTTTTCTTTCTGTTCCACAAATTGCATAAGTTTTTGCAGAAAAATTATTTTAAAAATACCATTTCAGCTCTTTATTACCGAAATTATTTATCCGAAAATTCTTTAAAAATTCAAAATGATATGTAATCATTTCTTTATGAAGACAAATGATTACAAATCATCTTATGATTGAACTGGCTATGTTTTTTTTAAAAAAATGTAGCCCTCTTTCTGTTGTTAAAGATTTCATATGAAATCTATATGACAGATTTTTAAAAATTTGGTACTTCATCAGGTAATGTTTTTCGGCAAAACATCATGTGCCATAGGCTGGAGAATTTGATGACTTGAATAGTAAATATGTCGTGAAAATACTTTTTTATATAATTTTCAAATATTTTCCAAGTCACCAAATTATTTTTTCAAATTGTTTTTTTGTTTTATTTGTGTATAGGCCTAACGCGTGAAAGATAATTTCGCAAATTATATAATAAAATCGATTAAGAAATAAAGCGTTATTAATTTTCTTAAAAAATTTATGTGAAACAAATTTAATACTTAATTTGTGTATCAGATGCTTAGTAATAGACAGTGACTCCGCACTTCACCATGCTAGTTTATGTGACGGTATTACCAGACGCATTTAGTTAACAACAGCATTCGGATATTGTAAGATGAATTGCTTGTTGAAGTGAAGATTCGCATACATATCATTAAATCTCCTGGGATTATAATGGCTTATAATGTTGCTTTCGTACGTCGTAGGATTTTTTTATTATTATTTTACCAATGTGTTACCGCTTTCTTGTTCGATTCTTCAGTAAATTCGCAATTCCCAGATCCTATTTTACTAGGTGGAAAGAAGACTCTGATTAACTTTAAATGATGTTCCGTGAGAATATCGTGTGCTTTATGGCTTCACATCTCTTTGACGCCGAGGGAAAGGAATTCAGCCCTAGCCTTTAGAAAAAACCTCCTCGAAATTTTCCTGAATTGATTTTGAGATACCACGGAAAACCACAATCTGGATGGGCGGACGGGAATTGGAACCACGTCCTCCCCAATGCGAGGCTAGAGAATTACTGCTCACACACCATACTCGGTGAGAATGTCGTAATATCCTTGAATTGATGTGATGGTTACATTACAGCTGGCTTTAAGGCTTACTCAGAACCGTACTGAAGGTAAAGAGTATAATTTCGTAATCAGAGATTTGAGAGTAATGTCGTGCCTTGTCGTTCACTGCGGCTGTCTCATCTACGCCCACTCCTCTGTTATCCTTGAACCTGTGACCTGCGTCCTGATCGTACGGGATGGCCCAGTGGGAGCACCGCCCTTTGTTTCGACATGTCTCATTCCGGTACTTTACGAACCGGGGGGAACGATTGTGCAAACGATTTAAGCCTCGCTCCGTCCTCCGTATCTTTATTCCTCGAGAACAAATGCTGATTTAGTGCAGCCCTCGGCCGGCTGCGTGTTTACTGAACATGACTCTCAGGCGTCTCCGTATGTAAATGAGAAGTGTCACATGCTTAGATACAAATTATATCGGACAGCTATTGGAACGATACAATAGCACAATCAAATTGAGTGCTTGGAGCATCACCATTTCGAACAAGGGAAATGTTAACAAAAGAAAAAACTGGTAGTTTTGTTCAGCGTCCATGACGGCCATCATACTTTCTTAGAATTTTCTATTCAGTTATCACGGCTCCAAGAACCCTGCTTAAAGGTTAAACGTTTTCGTTCATAACAATATGCAACAGCGAAAATTACTTTATCACGAAAGTAGATGTTTTTGTTTAATGTATTTCCACCTGCTAAAATTTAAAAATAATACTTAAACTATCGTACTAGTTTTGGCACAAATCTTACACTTAATGAAGTAGTACATATACAGGGTGTTACAAAAAGGTACGGCCAAACTTTCAGGAAACATTCCTCACACACAAACAAAGAAAATATGTTATGTGGACATGTGTCCGGAAACGCTTACTTTCCATGTTAGAGCTCATTTTATTACTTCTCTTCAAATCACATTAAACATGGAATGGAAACACACAGCAACAGAACGTACCAGCGTGACTTCAAACACTTTGTTACAGGAAATGTTCAAAATGTCCTCCGTTAGCGAGGATACATGCATCCACCCTCCGTCGCATGGAATCCCTGATGCGCTGATGCTGCCCTGGAGAATTTCGTATTGTATCACAGCCGTCCACAATACGAGCACGAAGAGTCTCTACATTTGGTACCGGGGTTGCGTAGACAAGGGCTTTCAAATGCCCCATAAATGGAAGTCAAGAGGGTTGAGGTCAGGAGAGCGTGGGGGCCATGGAATTGGTCCGCCTCTACCAATCTAAAATGAGCTCTAACATGGAAAGTAAGCGTTTCCGGACACATGTCCACATAACATATTTTCTTTGTTTGTGTGTGAGGAATGTTTCCTGAAAGTTTGGCCGTACCTTTTTTGTAACACCCTGTATATCGCTCACGAATCATGCCGAAGTAGAATACAAGTTTAAGACAACAACATAATGAAATATGCATTAAGACCAGGAGACCTTTTGATTCCCAGTCAAACAGCTTAACCACTAAGCCACGAGACCGCTAATGACCAGTTAATGGAGACAGAAAATATTGACTTTCGCTGAAAATGCTTCGCACCCTCCTCGGTGGCTGAAATGAGTTCAGAAAAGGAAGATAGCAAGGTTGGGAACTGGCTGGAACGGTATAATCCACACCAATGGTCTGTATCTATGCCTTAGCAACCATATATGACGTAAGTGTCTGTTGAAATTTGACAGGAGACATCCGGTAGATGGTCACCAATCTGCCAGATCGTGAGTCAGTCTTACGGCCACAACGGAAGGAGCTAAATAAATCAGAAGACTCCAGCAATAGGCAGATATATATTCGCGGTTCCATCTGTAGGCGGAACCAGCAAAGTATTCATTGCTCTATCCAGTTTGGATACTGGGAACTGATGTCTCAAGGCGTTTAGCTGGCGTTAGATATCTTCACTGCGGAGAATTTCACATCGTAGCTCATTTTCTGAGCTGCCAATGAACGGGAGAAATTAGCACGACTGACGATCTTCTTTTGCTCAACGCCAATGCATTTTTTGGAAGTATCTTTGGTATCTGACCCGTAAAGCAACGCATCAGGAAAGTACCGCTAATACCGTACGAAAAATGCCGTTGCCTTTTACCAGTCAACTATCTTGGTACAGGAAAAGTTGTTACATGATGTGTGCGGTGGGAAATTCAGGATGGTGGTCGTCTTCTGAGAACGGAATCAGCTACCGGAGGCTAGTGGCTGACTTAATGACGGTGTGCGTGTGAGTAGAGACCGCGGTCACGGGAGTGACCCGGCTCTGTCCTTGAGGAACCTGCCCTGCGCTGCGCTCGACATTTGCACTGAGCGGCGGGCCAGTCGACACAGCCAGGGGTGCGGCATTCCTCATCCAGTCTTCTTCGCCTTCCGGTCGGCCTTCTCCGCACTTCTCGAGCGGCGAGGTGTAAATCCTGCCCGGCAGACCGTTCTTCACCGCGCCTGGCTTGTTTATGGTTTGACGAAATTGCGTCAGTGAGCACTATGTTGTCACAGCAGGGTTGTTAAAAGCGGTGGAATGCCAGGCAACGCAAATGAATGCTCGGCAATTAGGACTGGTTTCTGTCTACCATACTTTTACCAACATACAGGTGCATTGCTTGGTGAGGTATGCTATATTGTACTAAAAATATCAAAAACTAAAAAAAAAAAAAAAATACAAAAAAGCAAAAAAAATCAATAACAATAGACGCACATCAAATAGGTGAATTTATGGGATGAACGATATACTAATGAAAATGACACAGTAGTCTTCAAACATGCCCTTACTATAGGGAACGTGAACGTCATAGATATTTATTTGGTATTAAAAAACAACTGCCACGATTAGTGTTCTAGGACAGATAACTGAATGGTAATAACCGTGACTGGTATTTTGGAGGCCTTATATAGTTTTCTTAATTCCGAAATCACCGGAATCGAATGGCGAATGACAAAATTCTAGCCAAATTCCTCTCCGTTTATTCCCCAGTGAATTCAATTATCTCGACATCATGTAGTCACAAAACCCTAAAATAAACAACAGTGCAAAAAGAATGACATTGGTACAGGAATTTTACAATTGAGATCTGTTCGAAAAGGGTAAAACATATTAAAATAGTAGTGTTCCTCCTTCAATAGATTAAAATTATTGATTATATGTCCTCAATTGCATTTTGTTTCTTTGCGTTTCTTATTTGTGACAGTAACATTGTCTGAAAATAATTTCAAGATGTAACAGAATTTTAGCGTGGATCCTGAGTCGTTTTCTTCAGAGTGTTCTCGTGTTGAAAATTCAGCCTCAAATGATTTTTCTCCTGTCAAAACTGATCAATTGTGATTAAGTAGTTGGCTGTGTTGTTTATCACTATTTTGAATTTTTCCTTTAACCCGGCTGTTAGTTCTTACCAGACCTGTCTTCAACTCGTTGTAATTTTCAGCTGCATTTATAATTTATAAAGAATATATGATTCCCTTCTAAATCACTTAAAAGAGTCGCCGAATATTATTTAAAAAATTTAATATTGTTTGTGATATGAATTATACAAGAAAATCACATCGACTTTATAGATATAAAGTTTTCCGTTATCATCGTGAAGCCTTTCGTTTGGCAAAAGTTGTTCAGAACAAATAGTATAGTACTTATTTCTCAAATGCCATAGATTTTGTTATTTTGTTTGGATTACATTATTTAAATATTTTTCCTTGAAGAAAATATGTTAACCAACTCGGCTGCTTTTCCAAATTATACGTTTCAGATGACTTAATTAAACGATACTTCGTTATACAATTACCGTACAACATTTTTTCGTCGAAATTGGTAACTTATTTATCGATAAACTCACATTAATTCTAGAGCAGTTGGGCAGCAGCATTTGTGCTTCTCATTAGCACACAGATGAATGATAAGATGTATAAGAGTATAAACAGCATGACTGCGACCACAGATATCATTTATGCCAGACCGAAAAAGCGATTTGAGGGTGGGTAGCCCAGTCAATAAAGGGCCAAAAACAGTGAATGTCGGAACTTTCTATGGTAAAGCTGAATTTTCTCCCAGTAGTAGATCACTATTAGAGAGACATTTTTTCAAAAGTCCCCGAAAATTCCAATGGAGCTTCCTCCCCTACCCCCCTTTAAGTTTAAAATGTAGAGTTTTACGCAATCGCATATAACTTTTTAACCAAAAGTTTATTAAGGTTATATTACTTACAGTTTTATTCCCTGATAAATATTCTACAACTTTTATAATAACATAATTTATGATATGTGCAGCAGTTTTCCCGTAAATTAACGAAATGTAGTAAAAAAACAATATTTTTTTGCCACCTATCTACGTTTTTGCAAAACCATATTTTTATTCGTCACCAAATGAAAAAATGCTTCGAATGAAAGTTGTAGCTCATATATTCCTGAGTACATCGGTGTATAAACATATACAGTTATGTATATTACTCTACTAGTAACATAGAAAACAGTAGCTGGGTTTTGAGCGCGTGAGCGCCCGGGAGTCGGCGGGCAGCGTGAGCCGGCCGCGCCCGTTGTGTAAGAGGAAGAATAAAGGTGCTATAATTTCCAGAAATAATTTTTAATGCATTTAACAGCGTTCGTTTGATCTAACGTGTCAGGGATAGTTGCTAATGTAGGAAAATCTTTATTAGCCCCTATATTTCATTACTTTTAGCATACATTTTAAGTTCGTACGCACCTTGGACGGTTTAAACACCTTCCACGCAATGGGGGAGTAAAGTGTATTACGCCAAGTACGAGTGTTGAGACACAAGTGGAGGTAGAAAGAATCGCGTCAGGAACATTTGTTCCCCAAACTATTCGTATTCTTTCCTATGCAAAAATAAAAAACCGGAGTGGTCTCTCAAAAATAATAATCGAGGATATTGATGATATGAAAAAGGACATAGGAATCGAATGCAAAACGATGAACGCGATGTTACCAATCAATGTGATGTGGCTAGCCACTTCAAGCATACAGCCAGGATGGAACGGTTACATGACATCGGCAATGAGAACCAAAAAAAATGCGAAGCTACCTACATACTAGGAGTTCCATTTGTAAATATGGACCCAAGTAATCCCTCCACGATATATTCAGCTATTAGCTACGCCGCAGAGGAATGTAAGACACAAAATCGCAATTGTATAATTACATTTGATCAACCCTTGTACTTAAAGGCATCTGAAATAGTGGCATCAGCAAATCCTGGATCAGATGTTTCAAAAATCACTTTAAGGTTAGGCGGATTTCATCTGTTGATGTCGTTTTTGGGTTCTGTTGGTAAGATAATGGAGGGCAGTGGCTTGGAAGAATTATGGGCAATGGTTTACGGAAAAAATACTGCAAGTCACATGCTGAACGGTCATGCATATGCAAGGTGTGTACGTGCATATAATCTTACTGCTTGCGCTCTTATAAATGTCATGAAAGATCAGTTTCCCGAGATTAAAAAATCCCTTACAACTCTTGAGGCATTTTCTAAGCAGCTCCTTGAATATAAACGCAATGAAGCTGAAATTCTCGAAGATCCAACTGTAAAGGCAGCATTGAATTAATTTAATGAGTGTTTAAATAATGTGAAAACGCTCAGCAGAACAACTAAGCTTTGGATAAATCTTCTTAAATGCATTGACCTCATAATGATGTTTATTTACGCAGAAAGATCCGGTAATTGGGACCTCCATTTAAGTACTACAATTGAAATGCTCCCATACTTTCACGCTGCAGGCCATCTGCCATATGCTAAATCCGCACATCTTTATGCACAAGAAATGACTAAACATGGCTCTAAACTATCTCCACTAGAATTTGGTCTCTTTAAAGAACATTTCACTGTAAGAAGAACGGGGAAATACTGGTCTGGGACGTGGACTGACATGTGCATCGAACAGGGTTTGATGCGTCCCATGAAATCCGTTGGGGGCCTAACTCATGGACGAGGCATAACCGACAGCACTCTATCGAAATGGGTCCTCGAAACACAATTTTTCTTAAAAATTCATGATGCTGTGGAAGCTTATTTTGGGACATCAATTCAGTACAATGAGCAGCATGTTGAACTTCGCGTATCTAGACGAGAAAGAGATTTGTCGGACCTGCAAACATTTACAACATGGTTCCAAACACACAATCCTTTTACAAAACTATCAGGTGAATTAGTTTAATTGACATCTGGATTCGTGTGTGATGACTCAATAAACTGCGATGAAGCTTATGATGTCGGTCTCTCAGCCATAGCCAAAATGAAGGGAACTAACTTCCATGATATTAAACTTCACAGGAAGGATATGGTTAAGACTCAAGCAGTGCAGAAGTCAGCATTGGTACGATCAAAAGAAGTTTGTGTGAACTCCCAACAACTTTTTAACCGTATTTTGTGTGTGTGCGACAGTCCCGGAAAATTGAAGACTTACTTGGAATTCGAACTGGCTTCTCGACCACCTGCTTTTTTTGATGATGTATCCTTACGAAAAGGAACAAAATCGTCACTGTTGAAGGTATTTGAAGAAGGTGTCATCGACGTAACGGACCAAAATGGTGCAACTTATGTTTAGGACGGGGGATTTCTTCTACACAAAGTAGCGTGGCCAAGAAATTGTTCCTATGGCGTCATCTTAGAAACTTACTGTACATATGTTGTAAATAAATATGGATCTAATTCAATTGTAGTATTTGATGGTTATCCAGACGAGCCAACAACGAAAAATGAAGAGAAAAACAGAAGAGCAGCCAAAAGATCTTCACCTGACATAGTATTTGATGAAAACACAATTTGTGTTACTGGAAAAAAGGAGTTTTTAGGAAATACTAGTAGCAAGAGAAAACTGGTACTAGCTTTGGCATCTGAATTCAGAAAACGAGGACTACAAGTTGTTACAGCGGAAGATGATGCTGATGTGCACATTGTTATGACAGCAATTCAACAGCAGAGAAGTGACTGTAAGGTATTTGTCGTTGGAACCGATACCGACTTAATAGTATTACTTACGGCACTGGCTTCTGAAAGTACTTGTATATATTTCTGTAAAGAGATAGGGGGTGCAGTTCCATTAACAGTGTACTACAGAATCGCCACTCTCATAGAAAAGTTTGGAGATCAACGTCAGTTACTTCTGTTTTGTCACGCTATGACCGGATGTGATACCACATCCAGCATGTATGGAATGGGCAAATTAAAAGCGATAGAATTGCTCAGATCAAAACCTGATATGCAGAATACAGCGAGGAAGTTTTTGGATGATTCTACAACAAGAGAGGACCTTTTTATTGCTGGTGAGAAATTTGTTTTATGTTTTTATGGGTTAGAGAAATATTCAAATCTGAATGAAGCCCGTTACTACAAGTTCTTGACAGTAATAAAGAAAAGGTCCCTTAGATCAAATTTTCATCTAGCAACATTACCTCCAACGTCTGAGGCATGTCGTGAACATTCGCTGAAAGTATTTTTGCAAGTTCAAAAATCGTTAGGTAATACTCTTGATGCTACAAACTGGGGTTGGAAAATTGAAAACGTGAAAGAAATGAGAGGTACCAAAAGAACATTGAAACCAATTCCTACCTCGAAGCCATTTGCTCCAAACGAACTGCTGTACTTAGTGTCATGTTCTTGTAAACAAGGATGCGGACAATACTGTGGATGTAGAAAAGTGAACCTGAGTTGCACTGCAATGTGTGAACACTGTAGTGGCTTATCTTGCCTAAATTCACACCTGTATTCAGAAGAAGAAGATGAATTTCCTCATACAGATTAATATGTAACCGTTATCAAAGAGACATGCTTCTAAACATAAAATAAGTTTTATGAGTTACAATAATCATGACTTGTAAATATTAAATCGGTGTATATAATATCTGTAGTGGGTGGGAGGTCCGTGATGCTGTTTTAAAACACAAGTAATTTAAAACAGCTGCCGGTTTAGCCAGTCCAGGACACGCGGGTCCATAGGTGGTGGATAATGGAATGGCCTGATATAACAAGGCTAGGTTAAATCCCCCTAACCAAAACTGGCATACAAATGTGTACAATAATTAATTATGAATTAAATTAAAATCTTTAATTCAAATATGTTACAATCAGAAAAACAAATTTTACTACTCATACCACTCTAATGTTATTTTGATAATACACAAATATTTACTAAATTACAAATTAAAGGTCGACACACTATGGGCTAGTACGAGTATAAGTGTTAAAAATAGATGTTATAATTACAGTATTAACTAATTGAATAGGCATATGAGGATAAGACGCCTTTCGCCTACGCCCGCCGACTCCCGAGCGCTCTCGCGCTCAAAACCTAGCTACTGTTTTCTATGTTACTAGTAGAGTAATACACATAACTGTATATGTTTATACACCGATGTACTCAGGAATATATATGCTACAACTTTTATTGGAAGCATTTTTTCATTTGGCGAAGAATAAAAGTATGGTTTTGCAAAAACGTAGATAGGTGGCAAAAAAATATTGTTTTTTTACAACATTTCGTTAATTTATGGGAAAACTGCTGCACTTATCATAAATTATGTTATTATAAAAGTTGTAGAATATTTATCAGGGAATAAAACTGTAAGTAATATAACCTTAACAAACGTTTGGTTAAAACGTTGTATGCGATTGCGTAAAACTCTACATTTTTAAACTTAAAGGGGGGTAGGGAGGGAAGCTCCATTGGAATTTTCGGGGACTTTTCAGAAAATAATCCTCTCATCAAGGTCTATCACCCTTGAAAAAATCAGCTTTACCAGAAAGAGTTCCGACACAAAACCTTTATTGACTGGGCTATGGGTAGTTGAGTGAATGTACGTTTGGCTTGTGAAAACACGATTGTAAATCTTATCCTTCAGGCGTGGACTTTATGCTTCTTGAGTGGAGACAAAACTGCAACCCACTGAATACAGCTCTTCAGATTTATTGCCCAGCGCATCTGTTGCCTTCTGTTACTCGTAAGTTAAGACCAAACAACTGAGAGAACCGCTGTTAAGATTTCCTGTTTGACTGGCGTGGGAGTGGGGTAAAGCCATTAACTGCTGTGGACCGCGGACGCTGTTCGAAGGACAACAACGCATACGTACCGGTGAGAAGAAATCACCTCATCCTGCACAATGGAAGGTAAATTACCCTCTTTCTCGCATTAGTCTGGGCCAATTGCTGAACAATTAAAATAACTGTGAATTTAAATAAAGTTTCCTTTCCTGTCCTGTCGTACAGGCAAAGATTATTTCCATTAGTGACGTTGTCCTTCCACATCAACTTGAACTGAAAATTTTCGACTGAGATATTTTTTTTCTATTTACCATCCCCAGAACAGTTGGGGTTATTAAATGTTCCTTCATATGTACATAATTCTGATGGCTGTTGTTAAGGTTCTTTGGGTGGTTTTATTACTGCATTAATTAATTAATAAAGTCCACCAAAAACAAGGTTATGTTGATGCTCGTTTATTTTCAATCAAAACAAGTCTGCGACATTCACAAGCATAGTTGTTACAATCCAAAGATGCAATACTGACTTACTGAATACTTGAATTGAATCGAAAACTGAATGAAAACTTGCATGAATGTCTCTGTAACACTGAATGAATACTTAATGCAAACTGACTTCTCTGTCCAGGCGATCTGTTTATATAGAGTCTATCGAATTTACGAGAATTCTTCAAAGGCATCCGCCCGATATTTCTCGATCATTAACAATCACTCAAACAATCAAACATATTAAAAACAATCGGAATTGATACAAAATAAATTAATAACATTACAAAATGATTAGAAATGGTAATTAGAGATACTTGAATACAAAATTATTTACAGAAATCCTTTCAAATGGTGGAAAATTGTCCTGTAGACATCGTAACTTACATTAATACAAGTAATTACAAACTTTTAATAAATTCTCTTGCATCATTCGGTTCTTAAACATATTAAATGATCTTTAAATAATTTTCTTACCTAAAACAAAGTCTATATACACTTATTTACAAGAAATTACAAAATAAACATATCAAATCACTTTCAACCAAACATTAGCTCACTACAAATACTTCATATAGTATAATGCTATTCAAAATTCAGTTATTAGGGCTGTTACAACCCCTCCCCAGGATTCACTTAATTTTACACAGATAAAATTGATTGAATCCGTCACGAATCTAAGCAGGTTGAATGTACACATAATGAAGACACGAACAGATTACAATCAATCAACCATAATGACTTTTACAATGAACAAATACAATTCTTCATCACATACAACATCTGCACATAGTCCATGACACTGATTTTGTTTACAATAATTGTCTTTTCTCAGATCCAATCATTTTATCATTTACTGTGTTTACACAACAAACGTTCAATGCCATCACCTTAAGTTACAATTATTTTCACTCCAAATTACACACTTGATGTCTGCTTGTTAATTACACCAGTCTGTTTACATTTTACAGCTGATAATTTGTCACCAAAATGTAGAAAGTCACAACATCATGAAAATACCAAAAGTCTCTACACAAAACTGTCACAAATTATACATTGAAATGCTTACATCTGTATCTGAGCATAAGTACTCACACAAACTATTTACATGCATTAATTGACATACTTATTTACAAACTAGATATTTACAGGCTATTGACCCCTCCCCAAACCATGCATTTCAATTAATTCTCATAAGTGGGTTACAGGATTTCCCTGGAAACCCAGAACCATGTAAGTTACTTTTTCCTAACCTTCCAGTTTTCTTCAACTTTTGTATACACATTTAATATTACATTTCTTTTTTCACAAAGCTTCATTATATACATACAGAAACACAAACTTCCAATCATCTCAGACAACAGACTTTGGTACAACCACGCAACAGCTGAGACATACAATGGTTCTGTTTTAGCAAATTGATTGTCACTTAAAAGCAATGCTGTTGACTCAACTGGCAATACAAATTTATTATTCTCACTACTACAGTTTAGTCCATCATTACTCCCAACCCCTCTCTTCATCATCTGATTGCTACTTAAACTTACCAAATTATATGAATCAGTACCTAAAACTGTTTTAACATCTGGCTTACTGACTTCATCCACCAAATAATTATTTTTCTCAGCAACTACTACTTCACTATCAGCTTCCACATCAAAGAGGGTACAAAACATAGTGTCATCTAAGTCACATTCTGTACATTTTCCAGATAAGAAACTGGTTCAGATAAATCCTTACTCCCACCCATTTCTTCATTATCTACACCAAATACAGAGCTAAATAATGTATCAGCTAGGTCAAAATTAGGACATTTTTCTAACTTAGGGATTGGTACATATGGCTTTTCAACCTCTCTCTCTTCAGAAGACAAATACTTTGACTTACAATTCTCCTCCTCATCTGGGTCTCCTATCCACACCACTGTATCACCTTCATCTTCAAGATATCTGAGAAACTCCTCGATTTCAGCACTTCTACAAACTTCATTACCACCTATATAAGCACACATAGTCCCAACTATGCCATTCTGGACCTTATAAGTTTCCGATAGCCACACTGTAGTATGCACTATAAATTCTGCACCCTTTTTTGTAATTAAGCAGTGACCATTTCGAAAATCTTCTACATGAAAATTATTACTTTCGCACACTGATTCTAGTGATAAGGTACTATGGTGGTCCCCTTCCCGCTTTATCTTATTATCAACCTTTACATCATCAACATCATTAATTACATCTATCATAACCTTATCCTGAAATTCACTTGCTGCTACCTCTACCTCTTCCAATAAATCTTCTCGGGGATTATTCATAAAAATGGTATTAAAGCTATAGCAGTTGGTACCTGGACCCACAATCTTACCCATTTCTTCTATATCCTCATCTACATCAAATAAAGTGCCAAGCATCGTGTCATCTAAGTCAAATTCAGAGCATTTTTCCAACTTAGGAATCTGTACACAACTTCTTTCATTCTTCCTTGGTTCAGTGGAAAAACATCCTACCTCCCGACTCTCCTCCGCATATAAATCTTCTACTGACACTATAGTATCATCCTCATCTTCAAGATATTTAAGAAATTCGTTAATCTCAGCTTTTTTAAAAACCTTCTTCCCACCAATACAACCAGACATAGTCCCAATAATGCCATGTTGTGGCCCCCCAGTTTCTGCTAGCCAAACTGTCTTGTGAACTATGAATTCAGCATTGTTTTTAGTAATCAAACAATGACCATCCCGCAAATCTTCAACATAAAATTCATTATTCTCATCTACTGAAATGATTGAGAAGCCACAATCGTCATGATTAGGAACAATTTCTATCTCTTGAATCACCCCCTTCCTGCTCTCAGAGTATACTGCTTCCTCAGTAACATTTATATTTGACTTACTGTTAATTTCAGAAAATTCTGTATTCAGATAACTACATACTCGTAATACCAAGGATTCTAACTTTGTTTGCAAATTTTGACTCTCAGCCATTTTTAGTAATTAGCAAAATCAACATACAAAACAAAATTAAGGAAAATTAAAATCTTTCCCAATCTGCCACACATTAACATGCAAAATAAATCACTTGAATATTCAATGCAGTACTTACAGCTTTACTCCACAATTTTGTATCACATTAATTTCACTTAGAAGCACTTAATTAATCATTAAACACCACACTGACTTCAAACACTTAACCACACTTTTCACAATTCACTGTAGGAAGACGATTTTGAGGCCGAAGGAAATCCACTCGTCGTCGGAAGATTACAGCCGATTCCCGATGGAAAAATCTCCGCCTTAGGCCGAAGAAGGTCCGCTTGCCGTCAGATCCGTGTCGCCTGTATAAGCTCTACGTGTGGCGTAGCCGGTCGAAATTTCCTCGCAGGTTACGTTCGCTTATCGCCGATAATCCGTCGCAATTTTCTGCAGATTCTTTTTAGAAGATAAACATCTCACAGATGTTTAAGAACTTCTCGTCATGTCAACGGTCGCCATGTTAAGGTTCTTTGGGTGGTTTTATTACTGCATTAATTAATTAATAAAGTCCACCAAAAACAAGGTTATGTTGATGCTCGTTTATTTTCAATCAAAACAAGTCTGCGACATTCACAAGCATAGTTGTTACAATCCAAAGATGCAATACTGACTTACTGAATACTTGAATTGAATCGAAAACTGAATGAAAACTTGCATGAATGTCTCTGTAACACTGAATGAATACTTAATGCAAACTGAACTTCTCTGTCCAGGCGATCTGTTTATATAGAGTCTATCGAATTTACGAGAATTCTTCAAAGGCATCCGCCCGATATTTCTCGATCATTAACAATCACTCAAACAATCAAACATATTAAAAACAATCGGAATTGATACAAAATAAATTAATAACATTACAAAATGATTAGAAATGGTAATTAGAGATACTTGAATACAAAATTATTTACAGAAATCCTTTCAAATGGTGGAAAATTGTCCTGTAGACATCGTAACTTACATTAACACAAGTAATTACAAACTTTTAATAAATTCTCTTGCATCATTCGGTTCTTAAACATATTAAATGATCTTTAAATAATTTTCTTACCTAAAACAAAGTCTATATACACTTATTTACAAGAAATTACAAAATAAACATATCAAATCACTTTCAACCAAACATTAGCTCACTACAAATACTTCATACAGTATAATGCTATTCAAAATTCAGTTATTAGGGCTGTTACAAATTGCTGAACAATTAAAAAAAACTGTGAATTTAAATAAAGTTTCCTTTCCTGTCCTGTCGTACAGGCAAAGATTATTTCCATTAGTGACGTTGTCCTTCCACATCAACTTGAACTGAAAATTTTCGACTGAGATATTTTTTTTTTTCTATTTACCATCCCCAGAACAGTTGGGGTTATTAAATGTTCCTTCATATGTACATAATTCTGATGGCTGTGCTTTAAGTGTTTTGCCTTGTTCGTTTTGTGTGTGCAAAATAAAAGACAAGAATACTGGTGCTGGGACATTAATGCCCACTTTACCAAACATACAAAATGGGATCGAAAAGTTTAAAACACAAATCCGACAGACTAGTCACTATCGGAATTTTCCCACAATGCATTTGCATTTCGTAGAGGTTCGTTACTTAATGCAGATTTTCACACACTATGGATCTTTGCTTTATTCAACGCGTTAGTCGAACAGTGAAAACTTTTTGTCACATGGAAATCTAAATGTTACAATGTTTGTACCGTCAAGTATTCATGATATGCTATAGTGCCTTTGGCCATGATATATGTTAAACAGGTGTAAAAAGCAATAAATATTGTATTTACTCTCTAAATACTCTCGGAAGTATCAGATTACTTTTATTACGACGTGTCTTTAAATAATGTATCGGGATTTTAAGCTTCAGAAATTGAAATACTTTTCTGGAAAGACTCTCCGTTCGATTAGCAAGTCCAGCTTATATTTTCAACTAGTACTTCATTCTTTAATAGATTTGTTTAAATATTTTAAGTTCACTAGAACACTGCAATGGTTAGGATTTCCCCTCAGACTATCTGTACTTGTTATATGGTTAGGTTAGACTGTCGCCACGGGGGCATCATTTCACGCTAAATTGAATTTACCTGGAGGTCTGAAATTCATATTCCCCTCCGAGCACTTTCCTATCGACCACAAACAATCAACCAAAAGGTCCCTACATGATTGTAATTACAACTGTAATGTCTTCTTGGGGAATGGAGTACGTTTGAGTCGTTGCTTTCGGCTGTTACTAAAGTTTGCTACCATTAACCTGAATTTTCAGAGTCCAAGAACGTCACGAGTGTTCTACGTTCAGAATAAGAAGTCTCGTGTTTCAAAACCATCTCGCGTCCCCATAGTAAATTCTGAGTCAGATGCGAAGGATGTGCGGATAAACACTGACGACAGATAAAAATCGGAAGTGTGTCTGATAAAACTCACTAACTGACGTTCTGACTTCCAGAAAAAGACTTCCTCTTAAGTTGAGAGAATATTTTTATCTGAAAAACAATGCTTCATTCAAAGCTCCAATATGGTTTTGTGTAATCTGAAGGTGCCGTTACACGAAAGATAAGAGCTGAGGATAAGAGGTAATTCCATATTCCACTTACACTGATAAGCAAGAAAATTATGACCACCTACGTAATAGCCGGTATGTTCGCCTTTGGTAGGTATAACAGCGGTGATACGTCTTGGCATGCAAGAAATAAGACATTGGTAGGTCGCTGGAGGGAGTTGGCACCACATCTGCACACACAAGTTACCTAATTTCTGTAAATTCCATGGAGATGGGCGATGAGCTCTGACGCCACGTACAATCACATCCCAGATGTGTTCGATCGGTTTCAGGTCTGGCGAGTTAGGGGGGGGGGGGGGGGGCAGGACATCAATTCCAAATCGCCACTATATTCCTTGAACTACCCCATCACATTCCTGCCATTGTGACCTGGCGCATTACTTTGTTGAAAAATGCCACTGCCGTTGGGAAACATGGTCGTCATGAAGGGATGCACGTGGTCTGCAACCAGTGTACGATACTTTTTGGCCGTCATGGTGCCTCACAAGAGCTCCAACGGACCCATGGATGCACACGTCAATGTCCCCAGAGCATAATTGAGCCGCCGCCAGTTTCTCTCCGCCCCGCAGTACAGGTGTCAAGAAGATGTTCCCCTCGAAAACGACGGATTCGCACCCTGACATCAGCATGTTGAAGAAGGTATCAGGATTCATAAGACGATGCAACGCTCTGCCACTGCGCCAGCGTCCAGTGACGATGGTCATGTGCCTATTCCAGTCGTAGTTGCCAATGTCGTGGTGTGTTAACATTGGCACAAGCATGGATCGTCGGCTGCGAAGGTCCATCGTTAGAAGTGTTCGGTGCACTGTGTGTTCAGACACACTTGTAGTCTGCCCAGCATTAAAGTCTGATGTCCGGCACAGTTCGGCGCCTGTCCTGTTTTACCAGTCTGCCCAGCCTAAGACATCCGATATCTGTTATGGGTGGTGGCCACCCAACCCTTCAAATTTTGGACGTGGTTTCACCTTGGTATTACCACTTGTTGAAAACACTCAGCACAGCATTCCTCGAACAGCCGAAAAGTTGTGTAGTTTGCGAAATGCTCGTGCCGAGCCTCCGGGCCATCACAATCTTCCCTCGGCCAAACAGAGATATATCCCGCGCCTTTCCCATTCTAAACAGGGATAGCACACTCACTATATGCACCCTGCGTGTGTTTGACTAGCAATCATTCCTCGTCAGATGACGCTGCTATCACCTGGACGGGTTTATATGGATAGTAGGTAGGTGGTCATAATGTTCTGGCTGATCTGTGTATCTTACTCTCAGTGATGCTCAACCGCGAGTAGCTCAGCCTGTATCATATGCGCCATGCCGTCAACCAGGAGTAAAAAGGCTTCCTGACATTGTATGTGAAGCTCTTATCCAAGGAAATCCAACAAGAACTGAAATTTAATCATTTTAAATGCGGTGCTTTAGAAGGATTTTGAAAACTATGTGAGCATATATATTACCAAAGAAACATATCTCAAAAATTACTGATGATCAAAGAAGTTTGTGGAATAGTCTCGCAGAAATAGATACAGACATGATGGTGGGTCACATTTTTAGAGATTACGGATCATTCAATATGAACTGCACAGGAAGACACATTAAAATACGCCATTTGGCCCGTTATTTCGTCCACGTAGATCATCGAAGTTCTCAGTAATTTAGTAGTAAACCTGCAAATTACCATCACGAATTTATCTAGTTTCCTCGTATGCCAAAAACACTCTCTTGATCAGTGGCTTTTCTACATTTCAACCACCATCGACCTGGTTTTGAGTCTTGTGGAAAGAACTAGAGCTAGCATAGTGTCAAGTATATTTCTTTATTAATGTTTCAACCAGGTTTTAACTTCATCCTAATTTCCTAGTTAAGATAGCTTAGCGATACAAATATCACATTTTAATCTCGAGTATAATTTTCAGACAGTGTAAGCCACATCAAAATCTATGAGATCCTCTGAAGTACAGATATCTGTATGTATCAAATAATTTAAAGCCGTTAACAACGATTACGAGAAATTTCAACTGAAATTTTAATAAACAGTTCTGTAGATATGCCTAAAGCGCTGTTCCAGATAGGCATGGGACTAGTAATTTTAATCATAAATATGTAAAAACACACATTTACAGCCTTTGATGATGCCCCACACCACAAGCATGAAACGCATATGAGGAATAAAAAATCAAATTAAACACAACAATGTTTTTGAGATGGAATTTCATTTATAAAACTTAGTTAAACAACTTCGGAAAATTTGTCTAGGACCAGGTTACTATACTAAATCAGTCGAGAGACCGACGACAGAGATGTGACCATAACAAGATGCAACATCCGCTCCAGAATATTCTACTATCCAGCGACAAAAACCCGGATTCTACAGTGACATCCTTTCCCCGTGCCCTTAATCGCCTATTGCTCGAATCTTGTGTTACGAAACACATTAGAAGCGGATAATGATCGGTACCGTACCTGAGAAATATCGATTTGCAGAGCTGATGTCTGGAGGCTGCCTTGAGATGTCCTTCTGGGTAGACCTTTTCCCGGACATCGATTTCCCGACAGCTAAAACATTCCGAGGTGTCGCAGCCGGCCGCCCACCTTCTGCCCTACGGGTGAGGGAGTGGAACAAGTGCCGTGACGCACTGCAACCTGTAGTCACTACACGAGGAATCTCGTGGGCGACCAGGAGAACGACACCTCATCTTAGTGCGATCGCTCCGGGGTTGTCTGAAATGAAGGTGCCGATGTTTCGCAACATGTTACATTATGCCAACTGCAGAAACTTATCCCAATGATTGGTACCTATTACAGAATTTGTTGATGAATGAATCATTTTAAAATTAAACTTTTCATTGTCCTGGAGAAAATGTGAAACCACCTTCGTACGGAAATAAAGGAATACTTGCTGAACGATTAGTTTTTATACTGAGTATCTGAAAGTGCTACTTCCCAGTCACAGGTTACGTGCTTACCCTACGTTTTCAATCTATGGAACGTGTAATTTCAAACATATCTTCATGTACCTTCGACCTTCTGTTTTCTTTATCCTTCCATTTAACTTCAGCATATCTTGCTAAAATCCGTCCATATTCCTCGCCTTACTTTTTCTTGGGACTGATAAGTTTCTATGCTAATAAGTTCTTCCACTAATAAAAAAATCACTATTTTTCTCACCAAGGTTTATATCAGTTTTTTTTCCATCCGAAACAGCATTTAAAATCGCTTATGGGAGCCGGCGTTGCTTATGCTGCCCATGTAAAACCTATAAACTTTAAGGAACATTTACAGGGAAACTTGTAAGTTTGTCAACATATACAGTAGTTCTGTTTTAAAAACTTGGGACATTTTGTTATTTGACGAAATATTAATATGAATTTTGGGGATCCGACTTAAGGATCTCAGAAGGGACTTACATAGGACATCTTTGACTTGGCGGTTTAAGGCATCAATTTTTTTTTTTTTAGTAGATGTCAAAGTAAAATAATGACACAGTTATAGAGAGTAGTATTTGCCAAAGACTCTGCCATGAACAGAATGCAACTCTCTCCCTTTGGAATTCTATTAATACTCTATTTAATACACTTCTGCAAAAGCTTACACTTTTACTGAAAACACTAATAGCGTAACTGGCGGGCAGCTCTTCAAACTTCGAAACACATCATTTCTTTCGACATCTGCGTGCTAAAATATTTTCTACCAGAATACAACTCCATCTAACCGAAATAAAGTGGGGGGTCCGACTTGGGGACCCATGTCCTCTACTACTGATTTGATTGTAAAACTGATATCGATAACTTTCGCTATTATCTACATATTCCATATTTTTTCTGATTCTAGATTGTCAGCTATGTCAAATTTTTCTCTGTGAACACAGAGTATGGCTGCAACACTAATGTGCAGATTAATGTGTAGCGGTGAATTAATTAATGACACAGAGAAAGAAGGTGGCATCTTTGAACGTGGTCAATAGACGATAAAACCATGGGATATACGTAAGCCGAATAGCATGATAACTTGTAACGTGGGATACGTAGTACGTAGACACCACCAATGATGATACGGGTCAGAAAATTGCCTCAAAACCTGTTAACAAAATTTAAATAAGATAATTCCGAGTATGACGCTGTAATTAGAGACTAAATAGTCTACAAAATAGGTCACAAATGTCATGTGTGACACATAATTTAGAAATGTAAAAATTATGGAATAAAAACGTCCACTCAATCAAAAATGATTAATTGAATGGTTACAATACCGTAAATTACAGGAAAACAATAATTGTTTGTAGGTACAATAAAATTTTGATAGAAATTAATAACATTATCCTTGCATTGCTAAAAGCGAAAGTTAATAATGAAACAGAAATTCCTGGTGAATTGAAATTTACTGTCTGCTGGTTGATAATGTTGCCTGTAAACAACTAAATTCTTTGTCGAAAAAAGAAGAAAAACCCAGTGAGTGCATAAGTTAAGAAATGAGTTACTTAACGTATTTCACATATTTCACTTGACGATTTTTTTTCCTGCTCGGCCTCCTTCCGAAGACAATGAGAACTGAGCTGTCAGAAGAAGAAAAACGCCGCATGCCGTAAGGCCTCGCATGTAAGAGTTGTGGAATCCCATCTCACGAACAGACAAGGCGAGTTTTTCACTGTTCGCTTAGAACAGCAGGGGAAAGCGGAGCGGTCTCAACAAAACACTGTTGCAAGGAATGCTGTGCAAATAAAACGAAGCGTATTTGAAACTGCGGCATTAACAATTAAGTCTTAACTTCATACAAATAATTCATTCTTGTAATACCTTGCAGAACTTCAGCTTGAATGCCTATACGAAATAAACACAATAGTGATACAAGGATATTTTGGAGACAAATACCAAGTGCAATGGAAAGTTTGCTTTGTGGTGGCTACAAGATTTAAATATAAAGAAAAGGAAAAATATCGAATGTGACTGAAAAGAAGAAACAATGGTATTATCTTTTCTTCAGGATATCGGAGAGGTATGTGGAACCAGATTTCATCTTCGTTGGTAGAATGAAAAATATTTAGAAAAGGAAACCAAAGCATCTTCGAGCACAATAATATGTTACAGCAAACGTAATAACGGATACAACCAGATTCAAATAACATGAATCAGTTGTTCTCTACGGAACGTATGAGAATCTCGAATGATTCCATCCACTAGAAATAAATAAATAAATAAAAATCTGGAGGGCAAAATTAGACTTAGTATTGTTTAACATCACGGTAGCGTAATTTATATCAAACGCATTGAGCCCTTCTCTTTCCTTTATTACGATTTTTTTCCTGTTTTGAACTAGATACGACATAATCCTTTGAACAAAAACTCCTTTGTGTCATTTGTTTGATCAACGGATGAATCTGATGATCCTTGCTTAGCTTTTCGAAGGTATTTCCAGTCGACTCGACCTGAGTCCTCTATTACTGACTGCGTACTGAATTTCCTTTAGATGAACGCCGTGTGGCTTAGGGTATCTTCAACGCAATAACATTCACAATAAATAAATGAATTCATATTAGTGATTGCATATTTACTGTTTATTAAGTAAGTATAACTTCCTTTTTCAGCACGTTAATTTTAATAATTATCTATTTATACCGATGAAAAGAAAATTGAAGGAGTAAAATATTGGAAGTTTAACATTCTACTCCTACAGAAAAATACGAACGAAAAATCCCTAACATATGAAAAATAACTATACAAGACACAGAGCGGAATACCGCTGAGAAATATTACTCATGATATCAGTAAAAAAATTGATTTCAAATTCCTTGTGTAATCATCTACAACTCAACTGTCTGGCTTTGTTCTTTTTTTTTTTTTAATTCGGGATTTATGGTTCGTCGACATAGTGGTCATTAGAGTCAGGACAATCAACGGGAAGAAATTCGGCTAGAGATTGTTAAGGAAACCACCCCGGCATTAATTTTGTGAAGATTTTTATATTTATAAATCAAAATTGATCACTAATACATCTTCAACTTCTTCCACAATCTTCACCTGTTCGCAGATGATTTGCCATTTTCTTTCAGTTCGAGGATGATTGCCTCACAATGTGAGACCAGGTATGAGACTCTGCGAAGATGAATGTGGAGCAATCAACCAGCGTTTTAATAAACCTTGCCGGTCCGATGCTTTTAAGAAGTGGTACAACTTTGCGCTACAGTGTTATCCGAAACTACACTCCAACGGAACTTAGTAGAGAGGTAGTCTCGTCCAAATGAGCGACAATTTCAGTCGAAGTATATTTAAACTTGAATAATTTGGCTAAAACTTTACATAACGCCACCACTCGGCTTTATTATAAAGAGGAAGAACGAAAGTTGTTCGAGTACCTTTCCAACATTTGTGGCAGCCGAAAGTTGTGAACTGTGCGTGCGAACTAAACCCACGACATTCAAATTTTCGTAGTAGAGATCATACCTCAGAAAATAATTGTCCTATCTGAGAGAAGCGGATAACACGTGTTACAGTTCATTTTTAACTTCAAGTCTGTATTTTAAACACTATAAACACTATTAACTGGAGAAAGTTGGAATATTTCTCGACGTTATTAAATGTTTTACGATATATGAGCGCAAAGTACAACCATAATTACAAAAGTCTGGCACGAATGCTTAGAGCAACCTTAGACCGATATTCATACACGCGGTAACTTGGGAGCTTAGGAGCCCGGGTAAGTTTGGATGGGTATTTATTATTTTATTATTGCATTTATTTAATTTAAATTTGTTCACGATTGATGTTATCGCAAAAATAACTGCCCGACACCTTCTAAACCTTGGATTTGTTTGGTTGTATTATCAAATCATTACAATTGGTAGGTTTAATGTTTAAAAAATTCGAACCCCACTGATTCATCTTTATTTTGGCAATGTGGAAAAAGTTTAGACGGAAGAAGAAGTCGAGGAGCTGCTTCGAAATGTCGATCAGAATGACACGTTCCCGAAATGGGAAATCCGAGGACTATTTATACAGTTGCTACATCTGGAAAACCTCCATTCCTTCAATTTTAAAAATATTTTAATGGTTCTCCTGAATTGCCGTCAGGTTTTTGATTGACCACTTCTGTCCTGAACATACTCATCTCTTGAGATTTACCACGATGAGTAAGATAGTGGATTGTTTTCACCATTTTGAAAATTATAAATGACATGAACAGTACTTGTTAGCCAAGGTATGTGCTGGCATTCGGGTGGTAGAAGGAATTTTCATCATTCTGATCTAGGTCACCATGGCAAGAAAGGTGCCGGTGCAAGATTCCTTGTAAACAGATTGTGTTCAATAATCTCGATTAAATAACATACACTATCGCAGAGCATATGTAAGGGTAACTCAACTTAGTCCACAACCCGAAGGTTGGTTCGATCCTCCCTAAGGAGGCATACTAAGCAATTGTGTAAGAGGTAGGACGGCCAGTTCCTTTCCTCTGGGACCTACAGTTTAACGTGGAATTCGAACCACGGAGCGGCCTGGGGTCGCTCATATGATCAAACACAACTCTCAAAATTCCTTGGCCTGGTGAGATTCGAACCCGGGACCGGAGCAACGAACGTTTTGAAAGCAAGCGCCTTGACCACTGAGCTACCAGATCGCTCATGTAAGGGTATACGACAGTGTTAACTGTCATTCGGCCATTCCTTTTGGGTCTTCGGAAGACTAGCCTTGAATGTGGCAGGTGCTGGGTTTCATACTCTACTTTGTTCCTATTTTCATACTTGACAGAAAGAGCACACTCAGCTCACACCTTATCAAACTTAATTTATGCTTACCAATACGTTCAATCTTGAGAACTCAACCAGAAAATATCCCAGTAATTTCTCCACGGCAAGTACCGAGCGTTATAACCCTGGCCTCGCATTCGGAAGTACGCTGGTTTCGTTCCCGTCCAGCCATCCAGTTTTCGATTTTCCATGGTTTCCCAAAATCACTCCAGAAAAATGCCAGGATGGTTCCTTCAAAAGTCAACTGCCGAATTCCTTTCCATTCCATGTCTCCACTCCTTTCCCACATCTAATTACCTCGACGTTAATGTGGCGTAAAGGTAAAAGCAAGAAACGACATCCACACTAAGTAACGATGGAGGGGTAACTCTCAGTAGTATTCGCCTTTGCCGTAATAGAGGACGTGCATTAATTACGTTAAGTGTTTTTTCAGAATTCTAGACCCTAACCCCACCCCCCTTTCCCTTCACAAATTGACGTTTGATCATCAGGGATTTCCCCCCCCCCTTACCCTGCTGACATTTTTTTTTATCTGCTTAACGTCTCTCTAACAGCGAGGTCTTTAGAGACGGGAAAGGATGGGGGGCAAGGAATGGGAAGGAATTCGGCCTTTTGAAGGAAGCATCCCGGCATTTGCCTGGAGTGATTTGGGAAACCATGGAAAACCCAAATCTGGATGCCCGGATGGGGATTCGAACCGCTGACAAACCTTGTAATTTTTCAGACATTTTTTAGCTTTCCTGCAACATACGGCGGTTATACCCCCTTTTTTAGCTCTAGGGTTCTCCAAGAAATTAAAAAGATGACGTGAGATTTCCGTCTACCCCCTCCGTCTACCCCCTCCCCCACCCAACTTGGTGAGATTTGACAAAATTTCGTCGGACCGCCTCCTTCCTCTATTTCACCTCACGTAATTAATGGACGCCCCCTAACGATTATGGTATAAACGACCTGACAGACATTAAACATCAGCACTGAATTGACTTTCTGATAGAAATATACCTCTCTCCCTGCCGCGACAGTCTCCAACCCACGGCGCCGTCGCAACATGACGCAAAGCCCCGCGCAGGTGTTGCATCGCAGGGGGCGTAACCGATTTGTTCTCTACTTTGCGGGCGCGGTGAGATGACTTGCCTCATGACGCTGAATCACCTGCTGAGAGGGCAGCCACACTTTCCCGCGACCCCGAAGCTCATGCTCGGGATAATGCAACAGGAATGTTGGCACTAGTAGTCTGTTCCGGGGTTACTCTTCAGGATGTGGCGGTTCAGGATCGTAGTATGTACTGTGATTGCCAAAGCGGTCTAGCTGACATGACCTCATCGGCCCCGTTGCACGCTCTTCTATGAAATGCTTCGCAGCGTCGCTGTGATCTATAAAACATCCGACCTCCGCGTTCAGTGAAAGGTTTATCGTCACGACCAGGAATGAAACGTCTTCATAGCTTCTCCCAAATAGGCTCCCGAGGAAGATGTGCAGCAAATTATTACAAGATTTCTTAACTGCGAGACACTTTAAGCGTTTCGAAACGGCTTTTTAAACACTTAGTTGGTATTTCCGCTTGTTTTCTTTGGCAAGTGGTATTCCATATTGTCAGCAGTTCGTCCGTCGTGTTATTCCTTTCTCAATGCACAGAAGATGAAAGAGGTATTGTACTGGAGCAAAATTTCTATTCACTTATTCAGTCATTTAACTATCACAACGTTTTAAATTCCATTTCCCGGTTAATTACAAATCGATATACACACAGAATTTCTAAGGAAATATTTTGCAGCCGCGAATTGCAACTTAAATCGTTTTATGATTTTTTCATTAATTTTAAAACCTTCTTTTTATCAGCTTATTCATTATTAATTTTTCCTTGGAATTTTCTGGTAATTTTTCAGAGCTAGTGCAATAAAATGCTAAAATTATTGTGTAGATGTTGAAATGTATTTTCTTTTCTTGTTGCTTTGGGACAAAAAACGGGAAGGAGTTTGACTTTTGTCTTTGAAGGAACCATCTTGGTATTCGTCTGGAATAATTTCTGGAAACTATGGAAAGCTAAAATCTGAATGGCCAGACAAGGATTCAAACCCGCCTCCTCCAGAATGCAAGGCACAGAGCTTTACCGCTCAACTATAAGCTTCGGTGAATGAATGTGAGGAGTTTGATATCAGTAAGTTTAACGAAGCTTGTAGTTTACTACAGTGTTAACAGAACCGATTGTAAACGAACGTGGATTTGAAGTTGACTATAAACTAACGACGCGACTGTCATGTCATCATATATTTACCAGCTCCAATGACTGCGACTGTTTGAAATTGTGACATTAACAAGGAACTTTCAAAACGTAGCTAGCCTCTCACCAGTATAATTTCGTGATATTTTAATCCAGTATATGTGTTTATATTTCGAATTTCTACACTGAATTCCGTTTTCGAATACAGGAATTAAATGTTTATTTCTCTGGAACAAATGTAACTAACAACAGCAAACAACACTTCCCTACCTTGTTGTTCGTCAAGGATCTTCTTAATATAACACAAGAACATTTTCAGCTATCAGACCATAGTGGCACGAAAACGTTTGAGAATTGAAATTCAAGTAATCAAAGCGGACAATGGTTCTAAAAATTAGGAGATGCGAAATATACGTTTATCAGAGGACAATTCAGCTTATGTTTGTTTTGATTCTGACAACATTTCTGCTAAGAGATTAGACGTGTAATTTCCAATTTTCGCTATCGAAAACAAAAGGAAAGCCTATCGACATTATGCAGTAGGAGTAATTATAAGAGATATAATTCTAGAATGTAATATACTGAGCACTCTTTGTTTTTCCTTTAATGCAACATGGATTCGGTTTCTGCTACTAAAGAATTGATTCTTAATGTCTTATTGACTATCCCAGTTCCCTTTATTACCTTGATATTATTTGTACCAGGAGCAAAGGCCGTTGTTCAGTACGATTGAATTGCAATTGGTTCAGAGTCTAGTAGGTGAACTATTAAAGTTTGGGTCTAACATTATGCTAACAAGGGTTCCATCCTCGATGCAATCATGTTAAATAGATTTTCAATGGTTTGTGGAAATTAATGCACGCGAATTCCGGAATGGTTCCTTCAAAAAGGTGCGACTCGATTCTTGTTCGCAGTCGTCTCCCATTTCTAATAAACTCGACATAGAGGAGCCATAACAAAATTTGTAAGTAGCAATGTTTGATTCCAAGCCTTAATTCACGTTGAATGCAAGGTTCTTATTTCAGAGTAAAATAAATAAAATCCTAAATCCATGCTAGTTTCTAGAAATTAGTTTTCACATGATAATTCAGCTCTTAATGCAGTCCATGATTCTGAGGTGGATGGTAGCTGGAGAAATCGGTTTACAGAGTTTCTTCGTCGGCGTTCATTTCATCCAGATGGTTATCCTTTCTTTGTCGAAGACTGGTTCCATTTCGATTGAATTTTCCGTAAATTCTCTTACTAGAATTCCATTTATAGCTGGTGTCTTATTGCGGTGATGGAACTACAAATAAGTAGTTTTAGAAATTCTTTAAATGCCATACTGCAACTTTAAGTTTCGGGAAATGGTGGCATATTGTTAGTAGCTTTATCAAGATTTTCATTTGTTTCATATCGACAATGCAGTGTTGTTTTCCACAACTATTATCAAATTTCAGAGCTTTTAATACATCCCTGTTAAGATGAAGAAAACGCGACAAGTTAAAATCCTGCCTCTACAGTCAATCAGTTTGTACTCAAGGGTATGGTAGTAGCAGCGGAACATCTTCGCATATCTCTGATCCAGTGATCATAGTCTTTTATGTTGGCTGTGCTGCACGTTTCGAACTTTGTCGTGAATTTGCGTGGGCGTAGGGATATGGGAAACCAAGTCCTCTGCCAAACTCCACAATTTTCCAGGAGTCCTTAGAGTGAATATTATGACTGACTTCACCATAACTTCCTAAATGATCGCGCTTTGAATACATAAGGGGTGTACATTCGAATTTATTGCCTTTACATTAGAGTTCTTAACTAAAATGATCTCGAGTGGCAGTGGTGTGAATCTAGCCTCGGGCTTGGCAGGTTTTAGTTAATTATTATGTTTAATATGTGTTGTCATCACAGTGGTGTCCAATAATTTCATGATTAAAGACTCGGGGCTAGCTGATTGGTCACAAAGATCGAAAGCCATATAGTTTTTTTTTTTTTTTTAATATTTATAATGCTCTTCTACTGCATCTGTTTCGGCATTGCTGTGCAAGTTGCTGCTAATTTTCTGATTGACGGCTCATATACTGATACCCGTATGATAAATTTATGATATTTCTTTACAGGGCTGCCTCCGCAGGCAACAACTTCAATCAGATATGGCAAATCAGTCAAGAAGAGAAGATACTTTCATAACCTCCACTTATATCTGAGAGGACCTTATCGACAGCAGCTCCTGAGAGCCACTGTGGCGTTGGTGAATATGCACAATTGCAAACTATCCATATTTGACAGCTTTATCATTCAATACATTACAGCGCATTCATACCCTTCGTATACATTCCGTAAGTTCCATCTTCTTCTATGAATGCCTTACATCCGGGCGTAGGCCATAGGAAAGTCTGGGAAAATCAATTGTATTGGTTTCCCGCTGCCTTGCCCAGTGTGACAGCGTTAGTGTTATTGTAGTATGGATGACTATAATAGTGTTTTTTTCAGTACAGACCTGAAGAGAGATGAAACGAGAGGGAGTTAGAAACCCAGTAACGTCCTATTTAAGCTAATTCCTCCAAAGGGCACCAAGGATTAACGTCCTCGTCCGAGTGACAAGCCACCATCAATTGTCGTTTGTCCTCACTCCATATGCACTGTGGAGAGGTTTAGGCCTTTGTTACGCAATCTAGGCATTTTTAACTGCCACTTCTCATACCCTACCGCCCAAGACCAGATGATGAAAATTTGTCGAACCAGGTAAATCCGTGTCAGGAGCCGGACATCATTACGGTGCCACAGCCAATGGAGTGGCAACATATTTCATAAATATCACTAATAGCTCAGTTTCAAAAGAGCGCAATGAATTTAAAACAGAGAAACAAGTAACAGAATTAACTAAGTGGGAAGACGATACGACAACCAATACATTAGAACTGTTTAAAATACTCACTAGATAAAAGTATTTATAGCTGAATCGTTTCCTCTCAACATTAATACTACAGTAAGGAATAAAAAATTGTTGTAGTGTAGTTATAGGACTGCATGTGTAAAGTTATGGGACTGCAGTTGGAAGAGATAAGACTAATTGATATGCAAAAACTAGCCTCTCTACTAACTGGAAGATTTACAACTACAGCTAGCTACAATCACTATGTGCTCTAACTGCACAAGCACTCACTGTTGCACTACGAACGTAACTGAAAAGCTACGGTCGAGCACTGCTGTTGGCCAGTTCTCACCCATATCCAGCTAATGGAACCTTCACGACCCGTCTTCCTTAAAAGGACAGTTAATGTTACAAGTCCGTACATTAAAACACCTGCAATTAAAGCTAAGATGACCTTACTTTTTTACCCCCCTTAATAATTGAATTCCTCTTCCACCAGTCTTTACTATGGGGTTACACAATACCTTTATACTAGCACGGATAAGAAAGCGCTCTGACCTGGGGCTCTGGAGGACGTGGGTTCACATACACGTCAGGCTATTAAGATTTCGGCTTACCATTATTACCCGGAGTCACTGCAGGTAACTGCTGAGATGATCACTTCAATAGGTTCCGAACGTGGTGGGTGTGCGGTAACGATCTGGCCCCGCAGTCTAGAAGACACAGGTTCGAATACCCGTTCGGGCATCCAGATTTGGATTTCCCATGGTTTCCTACAATCACTTCAGGAAAATTCCGGGATGGTTCCTTCAAAATGCCATTGCCAAATTCCTTCCCATTTCTTTCCCCCATTCCTCTCCCGCTTCTAATGACCTGAACGTTGACGAGGCGTAAAGCCATAAGGAAATACTGTAAAAGCAAAAAATTCTTCAAAGACAAACGCTTAATTGGTTCCCGATCCTTCTCTCCCGTCTATAATGACCTCGACGTCGATGAGTCGTAAATCCGAAGCAAAGAAAATAAAAAATAGAAAAAAAGAACGTACAGAAAGCTACGCATGTCCTAGATTACATTATATTTCGCAACGATATTGATCTGTAATTTCACGTCAGGACTGTACCATGTGAAGAGGATATGAGATTAATACGTAACTTTGAACTGGTACAACTGAAAAGTCATCGTAATCAACGACGATCCTCTCAAGGAACACAATGTGAATTGCGAACCTGTAGTGAGCATTAAACGCAAACGGTTTCATTCTTTTCAAAATAATGTTGAAAACTTAACCTTTTAGCTGAAGTTTTATCCGAGGCTGAGTGTCATATCACTGTTTCGCCTCGCAGTCATATATTAGCGCAAAGTATTTGCACTTACTTTACAAAGAAAAATAAGAAATTAATGAACGAGTCTGCCTGACGGTCTCAGAGGTTTTCTTGGTTACGTCAGTATGTATATTATAAACGACTAAGGAACGAATAGATAATTAATCAAAAATAAATGGGCATGTACTAAAGGAATAGTATTTTACGTGTTTAAATCTACTCGTATCATTTGTGATCCTCAGTTTGAAAAGAACTCTAGAATGGACGTTTGCGAGTTAAGGGGCTATTGTATTGACCATTCGCGGTTCAAGCTAAATTTGTATTAAACACCGTCCTCAGCCAGTTGTATCAGAATAGGTTTCTTCTCTAGTGGCGATAAATGTGATGAACACTTGTTAGTTGCAGCAAGTATTAGACTGTATAAAGACAGGAGGAAACCCTGTACCTATACTCATTACCCACTCCGTTGCCGTACAATAAGAGGGTTCAGCGTACCTATCCAGTCAACGAATCGGCATGACCATGAGAAGTCGCATGTCGAAGCCCCTTTTTTTTTTTTTTTGCTTGTGTCAGTCTTTAGACTGGTTAGATGCAATCCTCCATCCTCCATCCCTTCCTATCCTGTGCTAACCTCTTCATTTCTACATACCCGTTACAACCCATGTCCTCAATTATCTGCTTCATATATTCTAATCTCTGTCTTCCTATACAGTTCTTACCTTCCACTGATCCCTCCACTAACAATTTAACCAATCCAGCATGTCTCAATATATGACCTACCAGCTTGTATCTTCTTCCTGTAAGCTTCTTCCATAAACTTCTTTTCTCACCCATCATTTCCAAAATTCGTTCATTTCTCACTTTGTCTGTCCACCTAATTTTCAGCATTCTTCTGTAGCACCACATTTCAAATGCTTCAAGTTTCTTTCTTTCCGGTATTCCTAAAGTCCATGTTTCGCTGCCGTAAAGTGCTGTGCTCCACACATAGAGTTTTAAGAAGTTCTTTCTGATTCCTACATCAATATTTGAAACTAAAAGGTTTCTCTTTTTCATGAAGGCTCTTTTTGCTAGTGCTATTCTGCTTTTAACATCATTACTGCTTCGGCCATCGGTTGTAATTTTGCTTCCCAAGTAACAGAACTCACTCACTTCTCCTATTGCATCCGATCCTATTTTTATATTTAATCTGCTAGTATTGGTATCATTTCTGCTACATTTCATCACTTTTGTCTTACTTTGATTTATATTCAGTCCAAAATCTTCCTTCAGTATTTTGTTCATGCCATTCAATAACTTCTCAATATCCTCAACCCTCTCTGCTAACAAGACAATGTCATCAGCAAATCGTAGCATACTGATTTTTTCCCCCTGAAAACTTATGCCACATGGAAATTTTTCTTTGACTATCTTCATTGCTTCTTCTACATACAAGTTGAATATTAACGGGGATAGACTACAACCTTGTCTCACACCCTTTTTAACTGATGCATGTCTTTCGTGATTCTCTACTTTTATTACAGCCATTTGATTCTTATATAGTTTATAGAGTATTCTTCTATCTCGATACTTTAGACCTGACTTCTTTAAAATTTTGAACATCTTGTCCCACCTAACATTATCAAAAGCTTTTTCTAAATCAACAAATGCCATAAAAGTATCTTTGTTTTTCTTGATCCGCCCTTCAAGTATTAATCTTAAAGACAGAATTGGTTCCCTTGTACCGCGATTTTTCCTAAACCCAAACTGATCTTCACCTACTATCTCTTCTACTACCCTTTCCATCCTTCTGTATATTATTCTGGTCACTATTAATATTCAATCTGCTCGATTATTTGACTCTGTCTGCATTTTTGGTGATCAAGTACAGAATGACGAAGATTTCTCCACCGCCTGATGTCCAACCAGATAAACTCCAGTCGAGCGCTGATACTTGGTTCTGAGGTTTGGCTGTTAAATTCGTAATATAGAAATCACCAGGAACGATAATGGCGGAAGAGAGATATTCCGTAAGCATTTCCATTTTGTTCCATAGTTTACAAGCGTACTTGAGGTAAAATGACTTAGTTTTTAAGCAATCTATTCAAGTTGCAAACGAACTCAGATAACATTAAAATAATTTAAAACACATTATTTACAGTGGAATTCATTTTGTTACAAAGCTTTCTAGTCTGCTGTACTGCATGTTGTTTTATTCGAGCAGACACATATAGCCGCTTCAGTTAACAGAAGCGCATCAAGGTCAGTATGCTCTATCCCCCCTTCGCTGTCCTTGCCACCATATGCTAAGGGAAATTTCGACCCACCTACTGGGACACAGAGATCAGCTCGGTGAGGAAGGAAAGTAGAGGGTGAGGAGCGGCTCCAGGAAAAAATAACCTTGAGCCGCCAGTTCGAAGTGTGCAAAATGGAGAAGTTGCTCTGTCAGTGATGAAATATCTAATAAAGATATCACTTTCCACAAAATGTGACATTAAAATTTGTTTTCTGGCTTCACCTGACGTCAGGTGGCAATGTTCTCTAAATTAATGCGTCATCGAGGCAATGATTTCGAAATCGCTGAATATTTTTCATCACAATCTCCCAAGATTTTGAGGTAGGCTGCCTTCGACCAGTTTTATTCATAATTTGAAGCATGGCTTAGCGGCCATATGCCCTCATTACTTCCAAAGCATTTTATGGCTATTGCCAGGTCGTATCAAGTACTAATGGGAGAACTGAAGTGTTGCCATCTGTCTGTAAACCGTGTAACTATGATCAGCGCAAGGGCTTATCCAAGATCAGAACTAGAGGCGGGGGGGGGGCAACATCAGAATTGGGGGGGGGGAACTCATATTTTTTTCGAGGAAGTGGGGTGCGGGATTGAAACATGACGATTTATTGCAAAATAAAACTCAAACCTATTGAGGAAACTGTTTTTATTATTGATTAACATAGTAATCCAAGGACCTACCATGCAGTCAGTCATCGTAACTCAGTTACAGCTTTTATGTAAACATAAATTGTTTCGGGTTCTCGGAAAAATATCCATCAGGCATCATTCAGTCAATCTTTCCTCTCCCATAGTGTTCTTCACTCGTCGAAGCATACTGAAGGCTACTTGATTTTTCTTCTGCCTCTCGATGGATACGCCCATGGCTCAGCGTGTGATAAGTGTATTTTGTTTGTGAAATGTGTAGTTTATGGGGCGGAGTTTGGGGACCGTCCTTGCATTCACCTTGATTGGTGCGGAAAATGGCCTAAAATCAGCAATCAGGACGGCCGGTACATGGGGACTTGACTCGTGCCCGGCCCGTTGTACCCTTCCGCTCCCCCCCGATCCAACGTACGGTACCTCGTCGGCCTGAGTCTAACGGGTTGTAAACCGCAGATTATTGGAACAAAATTGCAACCACGACCACAACGAATATGAGAATGATTCTATAGATTCTTATAGCGAGTTTAGGTTACGGTTCCACTCTTATTTCCGAAACATGAAGTACTGAGGAAACACTGTATCAGAATCCCTAGTGAGTTATCGGTATTTATGTTCGACTACGTCAACCAAGTAAAAAGTTTCAAATCTCAAAAACAAAAAGGATTTCCTGTGAACGAAAAACAATAAGCGTTTACTTAATCACCACTATGTACCAAAAGCAGAGAAATAAATCCTTTTGACTTATTAACTGCTTTTTACGTTGTAGCCTAAGTTGTAATTTCGGGTTGAAGAGTCCTGACGTTTAGATTGCTGACTATATGAAGAGAGAAACAAGAAACAATTCGTATGAGAGGTGAGGCCCTAAAATGGTCTCTTCGTGTAGAAACAAAGAGGCCCGACTTGGTTTTACGGTCCATAAACAAGCCGCGTGGCTCGGACGGTCCGAGTGCGGAGGATGTTAGGCGTTGAGCAACAGTGGTCTGCCCGCAGACAGACTTCCTGGAGCCTTGACCCAGATCACAGCTCTGTGACCGGAGCGAAAGTGAAGACGCAACAGGTGCACGAGGAATGCCCTCAGCTTCGGTGACATCACCACGGCTCGATTCTGCTGGCTTACTTAACAGTTTCCTGTCACCCATCACTCTCCTTGGCTAGTGGTGAGGCTAACCACTAGGGAATTTGTGTACTAAACATCCATTACCCGTCCATTGTGCACACTGGATCGGGGAGATACAAGGTGCCCCGGCTCACGTCTGCCGGTATATCCGCCTCATAAACCACGCAAACAAAAATGCACTTATCATACGTAGATCATAGTTATCGTTGCATAGATAGCTGGTAACACTTCACTTCTCTCATTAGTACGTAGTACGACCAGGCAGAAGGTATAAAATGCTTGACGTCAGCAAGAGTATGCGGCCGTAAAACCAAAAATCCCCATATTTTGCCATAATAATTCCGAGTGGTCGAAATGACCGAGTGACAGGGTTTCTACTAGCTGCGCATTCCGCCTCTGTAGTAGACGCGTTAA
This sequence comes from Vandiemenella viatica, assembly GCA_031002005.1. NCBI lineage: Eukaryota > Metazoa > Arthropoda > Insecta > Orthoptera > Morabidae > Vandiemenella > Vandiemenella viatica. Next base: position 151,205,195 of record CM061914.1, on the reverse strand, counting down.
CCTAACTCGGCAATCCTACCTGGTACAGTGGACCTGAAGTTTAACGTGGAATCCGCACCACGGAAGCGTTCTGCCGTACTTCGTATTACACATGAAGCTGTGCCAGAGCTGAAATTCGGGTTAAGGGCCCATGAAAATCCTCGTCGAGACTGGGATTCGAACCGGGGACCTTTCAATTCCCAAGTCAGTAACTCTAACCACTGAATCACCAGACTGTTTATATTTTTCCATGCCAACGATGAGGAAAATTCACCAAACGCAGTCACCCAAAAATGTTGTGAGAAAGTGGTTTTATTTATTATTTATTTATCAATCTTGTTTCATGGACCCCTGCTGAGGAAGCACCTCTGGGATGTGAAACATGTCATGGTTAATATACATACATACAATATGAGTCATAATCATAGTAAAAACAATTATATGTTAAAAAGGAAAATAAATAGAATAAAATAAACATAAATTTTTACAACTGAGTTTTGCAAAAGTCATATAGAATACAATTAATTATTTTGTTCAAATTCTTGAATGGAGTAGAAGGAGTTGCCAATAAGATAATCTCTCTGTTTTTCTTTGAATATATCTTTATTTTCTGCAAACTGTCTTATACCCTTGGAAAATTTATTATACAGATATATACCAGAATAATTAACTCCTCTTTGTATTAATGACAGAGATGTTTGTGGTTTGTGCAAGTTATTTCTGCTTCTTGTATTGAAATTGTGTACCTGTGAATTAGAAGTAAACAGGTTAAAATGATCTATGACAAAGCACATGAGAGAATATATATACTGAGAAGTCATTGTAAGAACATTGAGTTTTTTAAAAAGTTGTCTGCAAGAAGTTCTTGGTTGTACCCTACACAACATCCTAATAGCTCTTTTCTGTGGTATGAAAACTTTTTTGCTTTGTGAAGAGTTTCCCCAAAAATTATGCCACATGACAATACTGAATGAAAATATGACGAGTCAACCTGTTTCGTTAATTCTAGTTCTGCTGTTAGAGAAAGTGTTCGTATTGCAAAGGTGGCACTACTTAACTTCTTCAGTAGTGAAGTGATATGTTCATGCCAACAGAGTTTCTGATCTATTTTAAACCAAGGAATTTTAATTTAATTTAATTGCAATGGAGCACTGGCTCCGGTGGCAATTTCCCTACACACCCATCTTCCCCCTATCCTGCACCTACCTACATTTGCCCTCTACAAATTATATCTTTAAACTTTCAAAGTTTTTGGTAAATTATTCATCATTTCTCTTGGTAACTCATTCCAATCCCTGACACCCTTACCTAAAAAAGAGAATCTTCCCACACCCTTGTGCCTAAAATCGAGTGCCAGTAATCTTTTCCCTTCCATGCACTACTTTTCATACCTATTGCAATATCTTTCCATGCCTCATCACCAGTATATGCCCTGTACACTCCCATGACCCTCCTCATCCTCCTCCTATCTTGCAATGAATCCCATTTCAGCTCCTTTATCATATACGTCACTGATTGCATTCTGCGATAATTTCCAGAAACAAATCTAGCAGCCCTTCTTTGCACCCTCTCCAACTCTTGTATTTGATACGTAAAATGAGGGTCCCTTACTGCACAACCATATTCGAGCAATAGTCTCACCAAAGTTTTGTAACCCAATTCCTTTACTTCTCCCGTACATCCCCGCATCACTCTCTCCAACAAGTGCTGAACTTTTAAAACTTTTCCTACCACCTGTCCAATGTGTCCAGCCCAGTTAAGCTTGTTATCAAAAGTAATACCAAGATATTTACATTCCAAGTCTTCAGCAAGCAATTCTTTCCCTACCTTATATTCATAATTAACCTTTTGTTTTTTATTTGTGTATCTAATAAGCTGACTCTTCTTTGCATTTATCTTCATCCCATGTTTACCAACCCAACTAGATATCCTGTCCAGATCACCCTGCAACTGTTTACAATTCTGTATCGTTTTGATTCTTTTATACAGTATTATGTCATCTGCAAACAATCTAATTTCAGATAGTAAATAATCAACACAATTATTCATTAGAATAATGAATAGCAATGGTCCCAATACGCTACCCTGTGGCACACCCGTTTTTACTTCTACTTCTTTTGGTACTACATTTCCTACCCTAACTTTCTGTTTTCTACATTTTAAAAGTTCTTCTACCCAGCTAATCACTCTCTCATCCACTCCAAAGGTTTTTACCTTATTTACTACCATTTTATGGCTTACTCTGTCAAACGCCTTTGACAGATCTAGTGCTACACTATCAATTTTTTATACTCCTTGTTTCTAATATTGTGTTATTATTATAGCTTACTTGTAAATCTGGCTGTGCATAATTTTTTGTTTTAAACCTAATGTAATGTCTAGTTGAAAATATAACGCCAATGCAATTGAATCTGATGTTCGCCATGGTTTTGTGGAGTTTAAGGTGAGTTTTCGTGTAGGTGCTGAATAGGTCTGTTTATTTTCAACTAGAAATTAACTAAGCAACTGTGGAAACATGGCCTGCAACAACATTGCACTAATGTAATGTGTTTTTTCAAAATTTTATTTTAATGAATTTGCCTCAAACCAATTTGCTACTTCACTAAGTACTTCATTTACATTAAATTCTAGATTGCTGTATGGTGTTTTTCTTACAGTCAGGTTAGGAACAAGAAGAAGAAAAAGATTTGTCCGTTGATAATGATACATGCCAATTTCGCCAAAGCTAGATATTCGTGTTTTGGACCTGAAATTTTCAAACTTATTTTTCGCGGGATATCTCTTTGTCTCTGATACTGTATGTATGCATTTTTAACATTTATTTTGAGAGTTCAGTGAATATATGTAATGAAAGTTCTTCTTGTTTTGGTGTAGGGAATTTGCCACCGGAGCCTGTGTTCCATTGCAATTAAATTAGATTAACCTAGCAAGTGATTCGATTTATCAATATAACGTATAAGAGTGCACGGAAGTGACATAACTATGCGAAAAAAATACTTCGCAACAGAGCGGGCAACATGATGGCTACAATTCACGGTGTATAATTAAATGATTAAATTAATGAATTACGTTTTATTTTTTCATTTAATAAAACGTTTGTCCGTTGTGTGTTACACTGATTTAATGATTTCTTTTAACGGTCTATAGCTTGTAACTGCCTCTTAGTATCGGAAGTTTTTTCAACCTATCTTCACCCGTCTCGTTGTCTCAGTTGGTTGCAGCTCCGTGATGGTATTCGGCATCTCACGCGGGGCTACCTGGCTCGATTCCGGATCGTCAGGACTTGGCTGGCAGCGTAGAAGAGGTGCTTGTACGCAGTTCCTAATCGTCAGAGGTCCTGGGTTAACTTCTGAAACCTCTCCTCAGTGCGTACGGAATGAACGCTTGCGTCACTGTTCTTGATGATTCGTCTGTTTAATGGGGACGTTAAGCCTGGCTGTCCCCGGGGTCTCTTCCGGCAGAGTAGGCCTGAATCAGCTAGCATCGGATTTCACCCTCTCTCTTCTTCGTGTGTCAGTTTATACACTCCTGGAAATTGAAATATGAACACATTGACGCCGGTGTGTAAGACCCACCATACTTGCTCCGGACACTACGAGAGGGCTGTACAAGCAATGATCAAACGCACGGCACAGCGGACACACCTGGAACAGCAGTGTTCGCCGTCGAAGGGCGCTAGCTGCGCAGCGGTTGGGCACCGCCGCAGTCAGTGTCAGCCAGTTTGCCGTGGCATACGGAGCTCCATCTCAGTCTTTAACACTGGTAGCATGCCGCGACAGCGTGTACGTGAACCGTATGTGCAGTTGACGGACTTTGAGCGAGGGCATATAGTGGGCATCGGGAGGCCGGGTGGACGTACCGCCGAATTGCTCAACATGTGGGGCGCGAGGTCTCCACAGTACATCGATGTTGTCGCTAGTGGTCGGCGGAAGGTGCACGTGCCCGTCGATCTGGGTCCGGACAGCAGCGACGCACGGACGCACGCCAAGACCGTCGCATCCTACGCAGTGCCGTAGGGGACCGCACCGCCACTTCCCGGCAAATTAGGGACACTGTTGCTCCTGGGGTATCAGAGAGGACCATTCGCAACCGTCTCCATGAAGCTGGGCTACGGTCCCGCGCACCGTTAGGTCGTCTTCCGCTCACGCCCCAACATCGTGCAGCCCGCCTCCAGTGGTGTCGCGACAGGCGTGTATGGAGGGACGAATGGAGACTTGTCGTCTTCAGTGATGAGAGTCGCTTCTGCCTTGGTGCCAATGATGGTCGTATGCGTGTTTGGCGCCGTGCAGGTGAGCGCCACAATCAGGACTGCATACGACCGAGGCACACAGGGCCAACACCCGGCATCATGGTGTGGGGAGCGATCTCCTGCACTGGCCTTACACCTCTGGTGATCGTGGAGGGGACACTGAACAGTGCACGGTACATTCAAACCGTCATCGAACCCATCGTTCTACCATTCCTAGACCGGCAAGGGAATATGCTGTTCCAACAGGACAATGCACGTCCACATGTATCCCGTGCCACCCAACGTGCTCTAGAAGGTGTAAGTCAACTACCCTGGCCAGCGAGATCTCCGGATCTGTCCCCCATTGAGCATGTTTGGGACTGGATGAAACGTCGTCTCACGCGGTCTGAACTTCCAGCACGAACGCTGGTCCAGCTGAGGCGCCAGGTGGAAATGGCTTGGCATGCCGTTCCACAGGACTACATCCAGCACCTCTACGATCGTCTCCATGGGAGAATTGCAGCCTGCATTGCTGCGAAAGGAGGATATACACGGTACTAGTGCCGACATTGTGCATGCTCTGTTGCCTGTGTCTATGTGCCTATGGTTCTGTCTGTGTGATCATTTGTTGTATCTGACCCCAGGAATGTGTATATAAAGTTTCCCATTCCTGGGACAATGAATTCACGGTGTTCTTATTTCAATTTCCAGGAGTGTACAATATAAAAAACACTCCATACTAAACACACATACACGATCACAGTAATCCACGCCTACAATGACACATCTGAATACACAACGGGAAAGGCAACGACTTTTTTTTTACTTATGGCTTTACGCCTCGTCAAGGCCTCATTAGAAGCGGGTTGGGATTGGGGGCAAGGAACGGTAAGGAATTCAGCCATGGCCTTTTTGAAGGAAGCATCCCGGCATTCGCCTGGAGTGATTTGGGAAAACCGTGGGAAACCCAAATATGGATACCCGGACGCGGATTCGAACCAGCCTCCTCCCGATTGCAAGGCCAGAGCGTTAACCACTCACCCACCACGCTCGGTAAAAGGCAACGAGAAATCACCCCAGTTCATATTCCCAAGAGAGTCCTCATGGAGTGGTACATCCATCGTACCCACCTACACACGGAATTGGGCACGGCAACTTAATAAAAATCACAGAATCATTCACGTATTTTTCTTCTTTTTTTTGTATTTGTGTATCGTACCTAAAACGAGAAGGAATGGGAATACACATACCCTTATCATTACAGGGAACAACTGAACACAAACCGAGCGTTGTGCGTGAGCGGTTAGCGCTTTGGCCTCGCATTAGGGAGGACGCCGGTTCGAATCCCCGTCCGGGAATCCATATTTGGGTTTCCCATGGTTTCTCGAAATCACTCCATGCGAATGCTGGGATGCTCCCTTCAAAAATGCCAGGGCCAAATTCCTTCCCGTTCCTTCTCCCTAGTCCCATCCCGCCTCTAATGACCTCATCGTCGACGAGGCGTAAAGCCATAAGTAAGTAAGTAAACTGAACACAAATGTAGAAATGCTCCTCTTTCTTCTTCTTCCCGACGTTTCGACCACGGTCTTCTTCAGGGGCCGTCTACCGGCCGGTCTAGGGGCTGGTCGTTATGGTCTTAGCCAGGGTTGGAAATATGTGTTAGATAAATAATTAACTCTGAATCCACAGATATTAAATCGTAAACAGCATCCCTGGATAATCAGTATTGTCAGAGAATCGACAGTACAAATACGTAAACGACCAGCGACGTCAGTCTCCAGAAGATCCCAGTCTGTAGCAGATTCGGTAGACGGCCCCTGAAGAAGACCTAATTCCTGGTCGAAAGGTCGGGAAGAAGCGTTAATCCCGTAAGCAATTTATGTTGAACACAATTGTGTTTAAAATAATACTCTAATCCGAGATACCTCTTACCCAGGTGCAATCATGAGTTCATTAGCCTGTCATTTAACTGGCGCCCATTGTCTTCTGGGGGGTATGCAAATGAGAGATTGTCAATCTGGTAGCCCAATGTTCGTCCTAGTGATTCAGATTTGTTGTTCTACAAAGAGCTACTAAAGAATATCAGACATGGGAGGGAAGCGTTATATTTCACTACACTGGTGACCAGATTTCTTCACAACACTACTATGTTTTAACATTAGCATTTTTTGGATAACTAAGTCAATAAACGTTTCTACTGGGCTTTCAGCCAGCTCCAATCTAAATGATGTGTATCCGCCTCTGCTCAGTCCTTGTTCTACAGTCAGATGACCTTGTATGTGTCTTCAGAGCGTAGACATCCAATTCATGTTCGTTAATTTAGCTAACATTAGTTGGTGCTGCTCTTTTGGAATCGTTCATTCAAACTAATCAGCATGTACAAAGTATCCTCAGGAGCAATTGCTGAAGACGACATTTTCTTCTCAGCCAGCATAACTCCAGTTTTCAAAGTTAATGTCGACAATAATCATGATTTAAAGTAGTATCCTGTAAATATCTGTTCCATTTGACGTGGAACGTCCTGAAAATCGTTAATATTGTAACAGAATGACCAAATATGGGTCATTCCGTACATTTTTATATGTAATATTTTGTATATTTTTACATATAAAAAGAATAATCAAAGGAATTATCGGAGAGGCTTGTCAGTTTTTCTGGGACCTCCCAGTTAGCCGCGCCATTGAGTCCCGCCAGATAGGCGGCGAGCGAACAATGCAGTCACCCTTTCTAACGGAGTTGGCCAAGCATATTATGATCCCTTAGCTCCGGGAAAATACCCAGCGGGGTGAACGCACGGTCCCCGAGCGGGCAGTTTGGAGGTCACAGTTGACGAATAGGTCCGAGGCTGGCCGAGTTCGCGCGAATCTCCAAAAGACAAGGTTTTCCATCGCCACAGCCGGTAGGAGGAGCCAAAAACAGCAGAACCAATCAACGACAGACTATCCTCTGCATTTTGTAATGCCAGTGAATTTTTGCTCTACGTGAACCACGAGCGACGGGAGGAGGCTTTTTCCTGCAGACGCTGGAGGGTAATTGACGCCAAGTCTTCAGACTGAAGGAGCGGATCTTCCGAGGTTGGAGATCGCTCCGTCTTGGCATCGAACCTAAGGTTCGACACGAGCGTCCTGTACAGTGAGGTCGCTGTGCACTCATTTAGTACGCTGACTGAAGGACGTGGTGCACTGTCCGCTATAGCCAAGGGGCTATAATAATTCCGCCGTCGAGGGAAACATATCGCCGCCACGGTAATATTTCTACAGTTCAGTGTGGTACTTTCATTCAGTTATTGGATACAGCCCTGTAACGACCTCTGAATGATTATGAGTTCTCGCACCCCCAAATATTGAGCTAGCTGGGACAGACTTTCTTAAAGCCACACTTGATGGATAATTTAAATTATCCTGGCGCCCGGCATTTGAAATCGGATACAGTTAATGTAAATATTGTATTTGATTTATGGTTCCCGATCATTATGAAGGGAACTTCCATTTAAAACCAGTGTGATGCGTTCTTGTTTGACACTTAATGTTGGGATCAATTGAAAATGTGGTGGTGTTTTAATGCTTTGTTTTTTTATTAATATTTTGTAAGAAGAGGTTTTGCTTAGACTTTTTTTAATATTTCAATATGTTAATGTTAAAAATAAATAAGCCTCACCTGTACGCCAGTAAGAGTACCCAATAAATTAGCAGCCTAGGGTTTTCTTTGAATTATAAAAAGAAGTAAAAAGGTTTTCACCCTTTCCTCCGTCCCAGGCAATCGCTACAATATTAACACAAAATATGATCTGTGCGCTCAAAAATATGGGAAATGTTTTGCTGTCTCAGAAGACTGAAAAACAAGTCTTCGTTGATTCTGCTGTACCGGAATTTGCTTTGATTTTCTAGAGAAGACACCAGCCAATTAAAAAAAAATAACCAAAACTTATAAATGAACTATTTTTTTCTCGGCATTGTAAATTGATATATTATTCACGGAAAACTAACAGTGTTAAAATATTGTTTACACACAACATTTTTAAGACTTTACTCTCCGTCGTAATTTTCAGGTGAAAAGAGGACAAGCCGGAAAACCTGAATATTAACCCTTTCCAAGAGCGTATTGTTAATAGATTTGCATAGCAACGGCGGGCGTTGTTACGTTACCTAGCAGCTAAATCTGATGTCATATGCACCCACTGAATACAAAACACGGAACTTGGCAACGGGCATTCTCAGTAACCAACATTGTGATTTTTGGTTTCCGGACATTGATGCTGCTCGTCGTCAACCTTTCGTGTTTTATGTTCCGCAGAGTGCTAATGTTATCTGATACTGCTGCTAAGCAACGAAATATTTTACGCTTTTAGCAGGCGTCATATTAATTAAATATTCCACCACTACCATGTCAGCCTGTAAACAACGCATTCTTGACAAGATTCAAAAGTTCATGTTCACTCTGCACCTGAAAAAGGGACGTAGGGTAGAGTCGTCGAAATATTGTGTATAAACAATATTCCAGTTCGGTTAGTTTCCCGCGAAGAATAAGCAGAATTTGCAGTTCGATGCACTGTGCGTTGGAAACTTCACATTTCAACACTACACCCGTGAAGACTTTGTAATACCAACAGAAACATTTAAAATTCCGTTAAAACAAACATGTTAAATAATCTGTTACCAAAAAGTTTATAGACAACAAAGATTGATGGGTAGGTACTTTTATGATGAAATATAGAATGATACAACAAGATAGAGCCAATAATATCATCTGTTAGAATAAATTTGAAGATTTAAAAATTTCAGTTAAAGAAAAGCTACGAGTTGGGGATGGCACCAAGAATGTGAAAACGATCTGAGTGAATTCATGTACAATATAATAAAATCAACCCCAGAGATTAATTTAGACAGTTGGTAACCAGTTATTACTGTTTTTGTAAATGGATATAACATTGTATAAGGCCTCTGTGGGATGTATAAAACGGGATACTGATTGGTCGCTCAGTAAACCCTAACACGTTGCCAATGCAGGAAGAACTGGGGTCTGAAAACAAAGTTGACTGTGATCACCTATTCAACAGTAGCACAATTCGCTTGAATAAAAACATCTGTATGCTACATTTTTTCATTGGAATGAACGTTGATGCCTGAGGAACCAAATCAGATAACCATTATTGAATCTCTTTACCGTGGGCCATTATTCCAGCTGTTCTGTGAAGTTGCGCGAGAACTCTCTTGCGATACGTCCATTGAGAAACATGGAGTCCACGCTTGGCTGAGTCATTTGTCATCTGCGATGCGCGCAGGAAGAGCGAACAAAACACAGGCGAGAGATTCCGAAATCAGTTTCTCACAGCCCGGGGAAAGAGCTCCAAACGCAGCCAATCTGAAAACAGTGTGATTTAGTTCCAAGTGATTTTTTTGACGTTGGCTCGTATAAAGGGACGTACAGTAGTAAATTTCTGAATTTGATTAGGTCGCCAAGGTGTTATGGAATGCAATCATGACGTCACTAACTAAGAATCTTTAAACGCAAGGCTGCAATCAACTCCTTTGGGAATATCTTTTGAAGCCTCATTAAATCTTGATGGCCAGGGACTGGTTTATAGCTTCACACTGGGATGCCGTTAGGTGGTATTTCAAAAGTTCCCTTCAAAATTCAATCCAATGTTTATGGCCAGTTTTACGTAATTTAGTATCACTATGCTTGACCTGCCGCATTTTTTCTTAGCTTTACATATAAGTTGTTAGCAAATTTCTCCTTGAGTTTTTAGTTCTTATTGATTTGTTTGCTTCAGTAGATATAGTTTCTTCCCTGTTTGTCTTGTAGCGTATAAGCGGCTAAGTATACTCAATTTCGTTGTATTACGTTATTTTAAACTAAAATTATTTGTCTTTTTTCTTCTCTTCGATTTTATCCATCCAAGGACAACGAAAAGTAATGCTGTGCATTCACCTCGATGCTTCTTCTCTTGACATCCAATAGTTTTTTCCTCCTTTCTTGGATACAGATGCTGTATCTTTCTTCTTCTTGTTGTTGTTCTTCTTGAAACCCTTGAAATTTTGTATCACTCTTCTGAAAGTTACCACTCACTCACCACTCTCGGTTTTCTGCATTCTCTTACTTACATATAAATAATTTTAGCAGCTTGTTTCTCAGAGAGTCTCCAGTTTGTCGACCTCCAGTTATTTAGAGTCTAGAAAGGATGAGTGGGAAAAAATCTGTCCGAGGCATACCGACATTCACATAACGCAATACCAGGAAAGCTTCGAAAACAGAATTCTAAATGGCCGAAACATGGTTCGAACCCAATCCTCCCAAATAACATATCCGAGTGTTAACTGATCACCACTGGCACTGTATTTTAACAGTAATTATGGGATGAAAGTATAAAATGAAAGGATATTTCAACTTATTTTTAATACATACTTGTTGTTTATTACATCCAAAACACTGTATCCGTAATTAGCAGTAGAGTAATTTATTTCGTAGTAGAGCAGAAGAAAAAAAAAGGCGATTATTTAACGCATACTATGCGGCTCGGCCATTGACTGCCATGTATTGCATGCCATGATGAAGGGGAAAGGAAATTATTATTATTTTTTATTTTCACCACTACAAAAAAGTTTATGAAAATGATGTGCCAGCAAAATGGAAAGGGGACAGCTATTAAATTAAGTTCCCTTTGTATATTAAGTTGCTTTCGTAAGATATAAAAGCATTTATACAGGATGAAATAAACTGTAAATTGATAGAACAAAGGAGATGTAATACACCTCCTCAGCACCGTATTGACTCAATTAGGAGTTGGGGTTCACAGCCATCGCAACACCTCCGAAGACTCTGGATGGTCCTGGACATTCCAGAAATCGCATCTGATGGGCCAGACCTCAAGGAATTCCGGAGAACGTGGATCCTGCTGATGATCTGTCCTAAAAAACTAACTTTCATACCGTAGTTGGCAGTAGCGTAGTACAATTTGTGATAAAATAGTGGTGGTGGGTTAATTAAGGGGTTATTTATTATCAAGTATTATTTTATTTTATTGTATTTAACCTACATGTAGTCAAGTACTTAAATTTTGTAATTAGACGCCTATACTTACATTATATACTAGATGTTAGGCTGTAAAAAGTTGTAATAAAATAAATAAATAAATAAATACATCCAAAACACTTCTATTTAAACATTTGGAATCACACTGTTCGTGTTCGCATTTTAAGTTTACCGAATCTGCTTTGAAATTTATTATTCATTCATAAGACCTGAAGAAAAAACATAATTACTGTAGTGTTGTGTAACTAATTTTGTCCCACCTTTTGTGCCTTATTACATATTTATTAATTGCTGCGCTGCTATTAATTTAGATATACTTTCGATTTATCATACACTGCAGGACAAAAAAGTAAAACACCTAAAAGGGAAGGAGGAAATGAAATAAAACTTCACGGGCTGTGAGGGTATGTGATCATATTTCGGTGATTACAAAACCGAGGCAAATTTTCAAAGAACTTGACAGTATGAGTCCACACATCAGTATGGCGTTGACCACTGTCTGGCCTGAATGCATGCTAGTGCCCTGTGTAAATGAGCATCGTCGTGATGAAAAATGGCACCGCAATACTAAGGGATTAGAAGTAACACATGAGGAGGCAGGATGTCCGTGACGTACTGTTGTGTGGTTCCCTCAATCACTACCAGCCGCGACCTGAAGTCATATTCGATGGCTCCTCACACCAATACGCCCGGAGTAACATTGTAAGAACGGGACCTCTGATGGTCGTCCGAGGTAGTGCAGAACCGAGAAGCATTTGCACTACCTCGCATAGCCATCGTCGATCAACATCGCGCTGACTTAGAAAAAAAATCCCATTCTTTCAATGTATTGGAGAGGCACAGAGATGTTACTCCTTACGTCAACTTATGGGTAACCATTGGCTGTCACTTCATGTCACGGCTGTTATTGATTGCGTGAAATCTGACCACACAGACAGCTTGTACCTCATGTGTTACCTCTTGAGCAGCAGTATCGTGGTGCCATTCCTCGACAGGACAATGGTGCGTGATGTTGAGGTAACACCGTGGCCAGCAAGATCCCCAGATCTGTCGTTAATAGAACATGTATTCGATCCACTGCCGGTATGTATGGCCAGTTACAACAATTGTGGGCGAACTTACTTCAGGAGGGAATATAACGGTTTTATGAGGCCGTTCTGAACCATACCAGTTCATGCATCATGGCCACAGTGGGTGCAACGCCATACTAATAAGGGGGCGTCCATTAATCACGTGAATTTTTTCCAGATTTCCGGAACCCCCCCCCCCCTCCCCCCGTAGTGAGATTTGGTGAGATCTGGTTGGAACCCCCCCCCCTATGATGACGTGAGATCTTGAGGTCCCCTCACCCCACCTTACCAATCTCGTAACTTTCTAGGTCAGCTACACCCCCCTCCCCCTATGGTCGGTATCAGCGTCGTCTTCTACCTTTTTTTTTAGCTCCACTGATCTTCAAGAAATTAAAAAGATGACGTGAGATTTTCGTTGACTCCCCCCCCCCCCTCCTTCGCGGTGAGATTTCGCTGAACCACCTCCCCCCCCCCACCCAATTTCTCATCACGTAAGTAATGCATGACCCTAAGTAATGCGAAGTTCTTTGTAAGTTTGACTTTATTTTGTAATCACTGAAATAACATCAGATACCTTTTAAATCCGTGAAGTTTCTTGTCATTTTCTACTCCTCTTTTAAGTGCTTCACTGTTTTCGTTTCATCTGTCTCAAATATCACTGATACAGAATTTTTTTGGAGCTCAAAGTGATGCCACAATTAGCCGTTTTATCATACCAGTTAGACGAAAATACTGTAATATTTATTGTAGGTACCACTAACTTAGTTGTAACTTTCATAGTTTGCCGTTTTGTTATGTTAGGGAGCGTCCATAAACTACGTGGCTCGGTCTAAAGAGGAGGGGGGGAGGCGTTGGCTGTAAAGCTACGATGAGCTACGTGGAAAAGAGGGGGGGGGGGTGTTCCGAGCCAAGCCACGTAGCTGTTTATTCATATCGTTTGTCTCGGTTAAAATGAGTACGGTACACACAACAGCATGTAAATATTTATTTACATTATTAAATTCTCTCGTTATGTAATTTACGATGGTCTGACAAGAGAAAACAGTACTAAATGTCTTCTGGAGTCAGTAAGGAAAAAAAGCTAAGTGCTACGCGGGGAGGAGGGGGCGGGGGTTGAGGGTAAAATCCACGTCGGGTTTACGTGGGGGAAGGGGGGGCTCACAGGAGGTCGAAATGGAGCTACATGGTTTATGGACGCTCCCTTAGATATGCGTTTTACATTTCAATATTTAATTTAATTTTAATTTTTTTTTAATTTCAATAGATCAGAGGCTCCGGTGGCAATTTCCCTACACCCCCATCTTCTCCCTATTTCTTGGTATGTAGAAAGTATCTCGGTTTTAAAATCAACGTAAGAGAAACTTCAGTCATAGGCGGTTGGCGAATGAAATAAATATAATTTATCACAACATAGAGAATCAATTAAAATACTTGTGCAACGTTGCTGTACTTTTGTAGGCCCACAGGCAGATTTCGAAGCATATCAGTTTTGTACCATCGATATTTTTGTCCTCGGTAGCAATTTGAGGATTTCAGTGCTGTACACGAAGCACTAAAACCAAGCAAGATGGAAGAGGTAAGTTCGTCGCCTCTTCACGATACTCGTGAGCTAAGAGGCCGTAACGTAGTGCCGCCACGGACCAGGTGATGTCATCGGATGATGGTGCCGCCCCATGACCGGTCGTCAAACCCGGTACCTCGGTGGCCCGGTCACTCGGCGGTCTTCCCCAAAGACAACAAGACGCCAGCGAGTCCGTGACGGCATGGTGGATGGTGTGGGCGTGAGGGTCAGAGGTCACGCAGATCCTCCCCGCTATTTAGCCTCTGGCCATTCAATTTGGCACTTATCGCAATGTCTCGCCTTGTTAACAGGCGATTTGTTCCGACACAGTGCCACACGAGCAGCGGCCTCACTGATCTTGTCAGAACAGGTGTTGAGTGTTTTGATTTAATGTGCCCGCTTGTATCACGCGTCATCATCCCATCGTGTGCCTCAATCTGTATTACCAACGTAAGACATGTTTACTTCAATACTTGGCGACACTCCCAAGTCATATCTTAAGTCCGTGCTTTACTATTTCATTGCAACAGTTATGAACTGTAAAGTGGGGAAGGGGTTACTTATTGAAGACTCGAAATGTAAATACCTCGGCATAACATATAATTGCAGACCTAACTGGGAAGGACACATTGGACAGGTAGTAGGGAAAGGATTCAAAATCCTTCATCTGTTGGAAATAGCGATGGGAGGATGCACTAGAGAAGTAACGAAATTGGGGTAAATTTTTTTTACTTATGACTTTACGCCTCATCGACGTCTAGGTCATTAGAGTCGGGATGGGACAAGGTACAAGGGACGGGAAGGAACTCGGCTTTGGCCTTTTGAAGGAAGCATCCACATTCGCCTGGAGTGATTTGGGGAAACCATGGAAAACCCAAATTTGGACGACCGGACGGGGATTCAAACGGGAGTCATCTCGAATCCGAGGCCAGAGCGTTAACCACTCATCTACCACGCTCGGTTTGGGGTACAAAACTTTGATCAGACCTTTGCTGGAATATGGTGTTGTAGTATGGGACTCACATTTTGGGTATCACATACAGGAGTTGGATGGGGTGCAGAGGACTGCCAGATTTGTCTTTGGAAATTACCGCAAAACACAATCGGTAACTGATATGATAATCGAGCTGGAGTGAGATTCATTGGAGGATAGAAGGAGGGTGAAGAGAGTCACCGGCGTGTACAAGGCCTATATTGATGATGAAGCGTGGAAAGATATTGGTGGGAAAAATTAAGAGAGGTGAATGGAAAGGTAAAGATGACCATTACCACAAGCTGGCACTTGAATCAGGCATAAGGGTGTAGGAAAAAAAATATTCGAAGGAAATAGTGTAAGTGATTGGAATAATTACAAAGAGAAATGATGAATAATTTACCAAAAACACTGAAAGTATTTAAAATAAAAATTAGTAGAGGACAAAAGTAGTTGGGAAAAGGAAAGGAGAAAGACGAGTGTGTATTGAGATTGCACCAACCGAATTTTACCAATTATTATTCTTATTGTGATATAGAGAGCTTGGAGGGTTTGATGGTTTTCTGAGATTTATCTGGGTTTAAAGTGAATCTAACATCCAGTAAGCATTTAAAATAGCGAGCTGGAGAGTCTACAAAGGAGAGCACCTATATTTGTTTGTGGAAATTACCGCAGAAAACAACCAGCAATCGATATGATGAAACGGCTGAGCAGGGAGTCATTGGAAGAGAGAGAGAGTCTTTGTATTGTACCAAGACTTATAATCGCGATAATGGATATTGGTAGAAGTATAAACTGGCAGTTGATTTCAGATGAAAGGGCGTAAGGGACATGAATAAATTACCACAATAAATGATGAACAACTTTCCAAAAACACTAAAGGAATTTTAAAGTTCGTAAAGGTCAAAAATTGATGGGTGGGGAAAACTCATGACTTAGAAGGTGAGAGTGTAGATACGTTGTTTGTGTGAACCATTGCAATTGAAATTAAATTAAAAACTATACGACCCACGAGAAAATTTCGAGAATAACATACGATGAATAGTGAGGTTGAATGCTTGTAATATTATGAAAAGTAGAACCTTTGTAGCGAATATTTATTTGTTTAGTGTAACAGGTACGCATCAAAATACTGACAACATATTACGAAACAGGAAAATTAAAAACACACTGTATATACGACAAACTGTCACTGACCTTAACAGAATACAGCCAATCTGAACAAAATGCACACAGCATATGAACATTTCTGTGATATGTGTTGCTGTGCGAATAAAATGTTTGCATTTGAATTATATAGCAAAACAAAAATGTTTCCGTAACAGAAAAAAAAAATTATCCGAAAAGTTACTCATTGTATAAAAAACAGTTTATTGACATCTCTGTGATATCTGCTGCTTCAATCTAGGTAGTTGGCTCTGAACTGTCTCATACGCGCGACCTCTTTAAGAATAAAATTCCGAAAAATTCTTTCTTAATTTAGGATATTATGTAATTTGAGATCTTAATCTTTAAAACGATTATGTCATTTATCGATTTCGGTTAGGTATCAGAGGAGATAAATGACTTGCAATATATAAAAAAAACACGTTGTAGAAATAATGTTGATACATTTACTCTATATGGGTCAAACTCAAAAAAAAAAAATCCCTTTTATAAAATATGGTGTTACCAAAGCGGACACCTTGGTCTTTAAAATGATACCTCATTTATCGACTTCGGTTAGTAATCAAGCTAGGTAAAAAAATAATAATATAGAAATGATGATATTTTTACCCCTTAAATGTTGAATTTGTAGAAAGCTCTTTCTTAAAATATGATATGATCAAAGCGGATACTTTGTTCATTGAATCGATACCTGATTTTTTGGTTAGGTATTAAGGCAGATAAATGGCTCGTGACACAAAAATGCGTTTTAGAAATATTAATGCTTTTGCCCTTTAAGGGTCAAAATCCGATTAATTGCTTTCTTAAAATCTGATGTGACCAAAGTGGAGACCATAAGCTTTAAAATGACACACCATTCATTGATTTCGATTAAATATGGAGGCAGATAATGGCATGAGAAAAAAAAACTTATAGAAATATATATATGAATGAAATAACGCCTGTAATGATGTCTCAGATGAACGAAGAGTTTATTTTGCTTTTGACAATATACTTACCTTACATTTTATAACTGTGCATTAAACTCATGGGTGTAAAGAAGTTCGTAATTCGGAATGAAATTTATGGTATTAACATATTTCTTGAAATCCATTTAGAAACAACCTTTTGAATATCTTAAGCTTTCTATCAACTTAATGCATAAGTTTTCAAGCCTTACACCATATATAAGAACTACTATCAGACAAATATATTTCGGAATGAATCTAAGACTTATTAATTACCCAATAGACGTTTTTATACTTGACCACCACCGTTGCAAAAAAAAAAAAAAAAAAATATATATATATATATATATATATATATATATATATATATATATATAGTAATATCCTCTTGTATAAACAGGTGATATTTAAACTAAAAGCTCTTAATTAAATGACCTAACACCGAGATTTACTGAAAGAAGATGCGGCCCATTTTTCAGAACGCTCCTACGTTTAAGTGACTTATTCACATGTGTGGTAGTTGTCGCGCTTCCCGAAGGCAGTTTTACGACCTCTTGTTAATGAGCAAGCGTCAGTAAAGTATCTGCAAGCATCAGTTGCGGAGTATTTGTGCAAACATAGTTACCACAGAAAAAACAGCTGAAAGCTGCTCATTTACATAAGTACGATCTGAAAGGTTCAGCGTAATGATGCTCTCCTTCAAAAGGAAGGTGCACCCAAATTAATAATGGTACGTTCCCTCCAAAAGTAGCTGCCGCGATTCTAATGTCACAACAGTTATTTGCATGGTCCCTAGTTTCTTCGATAACAGCCAGGGAAAATAGATGAATTTCTTCGGTTCATTTTTATTTTGTTAGTTAGCTATTTTATACGAGAACTACATTTATATAGGAAACATGTCATATTTAGATCTCTGTTTAGGTTTCTACATAGCTGATAAGAATTCAAATCGTCCTTGTTTACATAGATCAGAGGTTCCCAAACTATGGGTCGCGACCCACTGGTGAAAACGCAGGTTTTTTATACAAAAATATTTTATTTCATCTATTTAAAAAATTTAACACGATATTTTACAAGTGCAATAATCATGAAAGCTATTAGCTTAAATTAAAACTTTGTGAAAAAAAAGTTTTCTTAAACAGTCAGTCGGTAATAATTAAACGTATTTTTCATTATGTTTGTAATAAAGCGGGAGGTGGCTGCACAAAGCACCACCTCATCGAGTTGACGGCTGAAATTCCAGGATTGGTTAAAACTCGATTCGCAAATTAAAATGCCACTGATGTGCAAGGTCATACCTTGTTGGAAAACACCTACAAATCCCATTTAAGTGGTTGACTGGTAAGGTGATTTCCTGCTCCCAGTCTTCCATATTTTCATTCGTTTGGGTGCAGTAAAACACAATAATAAACCTACCAACCAACCACTAAAATCGGGTCTGCAGGTGGTTTCCTCCAAAAAGCGACTTGGTAGACCAGTTGCATTTTAATATGCTGATCGAGTTACTTCTAATCTTGGAATTTCAGCAGTCAAGTTGATGAGGTGATGGTTTGTGCAGCCGCCGGCCATTCTATAATATGTTCGTTGTTTTAGGTATTTTTGGACTATTGTTGTGCCATTTGGGATCCGTTTCGTAAGGGGTTGATCGAAAGTATAGAGAAAGTACAGAGAAGAGCCGCTCGGTTCGTGACCGCTTGATGCAGTCCTTATGAAAGCATCACAGTACTGATTAGTAGACTAGGCTGGGAGTCTCTGGTAGATAGACGACGCACGTTTCGTTTAAACTTATTGGTAAACATGTGTACTCCCACTTTCGCTCACGAGTGTAGTGAAATACTTCGTCCACCAACCTATTTGAGTCGGAATGACAGGAAAGATAAGATTAGAGAAATAAGGTGCCGCAATGATTCTTATATGAATTCTTTTTTCCCTCGTACCATTAGGGATTGGAATGCACAACAAAGAGATTAGCTTTGGTGCTTGAGCACCCTCTGCCATCCACAATTTTGTGAATTTCAGATTATATATGTAGATGTAGATCAATTCTAGTTTTTGTTGATAGTATATCCTTTGTACGAAAATGGGACAGGATAGTCGATAGCATATCGAAGTCATACAACAATTCTCATTCTGATGTTAAATAAATTCTCATATTAGGTGGGTCGCGAACATTTTTTTTACTTAAAAGTGGGCCCCGTACCAAGAAAGTTTGGCAACCGCAGACATACATAATTAGTCATCTTTCTTCGTACGTATTATAAAGCATTCTGGAAACAGTTTTTTAGTACATGGTATCAACAAGCAGAGAGAAGGAAAACAAAAAAATCTCTCATTGCGTGCTTTGCAGGTTTGTGTGTAGAATTTAGACAGAAATCTGGACTTCCGTTTTCCTGGATCGTGCCAAATTACTTCTTGAACCACACTGAAATACTCATCCACTTGTGATCCTTGAATTCATTAATAATCTGTGGCTAGGAGTCTCTAAAATTCAAGCTTGTTGCCAATAACGGTACACAAAACCTGCATTGCTGTCTTGTTGTTTAGAACAATACAGTGCTTATTCCGAAAACTATGGCAGAACATCCAACGTGTTGCATATGCAAAAATATTCGGAACAGAGTTTTAACTGGCTAACATAATTTTGAGACTAAACAAACAGAATATATTTTCAAAGTAGGATCTCAAACAGATGCAACATTATATAATTTGTGTACAATCAAATTGAACACAACATACGTGGAATTCGAGTAACTGCTATTTACGCTATTGTTTTCCAGTATAGCTGCCCATAGCTGAAATTCAACAACTACAGTTCACATCAAATTGCATATTCCTGTTTATCAAGATATTTCATATTAATTTTCTTCCAAACGTTCAAAAATATTACACCGTTCTTCTTAAAATACTCTATACATAGGCAACGGAAAGAAAAGCTTGTGGGGTATTAATGTCTTTTTTGTTATATTATTACTGTAATTTTCCTCATCTCCAGAAATATATCGTACAAGCATAATGCTAAGAAATACAGGCTACTAAAGTAGAAATGGACAGTGAAAGCAACAATTGAGATGTAATCGTAGGCTTCCGCGGCCAGAGTCAGTTGATTCTTGGCTGTCCGGGTGGCGCCGCGTCATGTTTCTTGAAACCGACGTTTCGACCCTCATTCTGGGGTCTTCTTCCAGGGCAGAACTGCCAAGACCCCAGAATGAGGGTCGAAACGTCGGTTTCAAGAAACATGACGCGGCGCCACCCGGACAGCCAAGAATCAACAATTGAGATGTCAGCTCAGTTGAGAAAGGAACATTCGCAGCGATATCTGAGTATAATTAAAACAATTCCTCTGCAAAATAATAAACCTGGTCACGTCGACAATGGCTTTAGGTGAAATTTAACTATCTCCATTTGGTTTAAATTACTTAATCTTATTAAACTGAAGCGAAAACGCATGCTCCGAATGTTCGTCAACGTAACTAAAAAAATGTTATACCAACTTACCATCGTCGCTCTAGCTAACATACCGATCTCGCAGTCGGTTGCAAAAAATTCTAGGATTTAACAACGCACAAGAAATGGGTTATGAATTATCGTACCATACTAACTGGTTGCTTAGCAATATTCGAATTTGTGGTAATTCTCCAATACACTGTTTTCACTTTCTTTCTGCAGTCACAAACTGTCATCAATCAAAAAAAATCCTGGCTGTCTCTATGCATATTGTCTCCGCAGATATTAGTGTAGGGGGATCATCTTCAGTGTTGATTCTCTCCCGTTAAAATTCAGGAAGCCCAGTTATTTTAATTTGCTGTAATATTGCCAACACATCAACGACGACTTTCATAGACAAATGTTTAACCGCAACATGAAATTATTTCTTCTCGACTTAGATTGAAGTCCATTTTTCTTGGTTTAAGCATTGGTACCAAATTAAATATTCGTTCCAAGGTGTTTGAATTCTGAACAATACAAAACACTAAATAATTATATGCAGTTCCTGAAAGCAGTACTATTTTCTTGGTTAGGCTACTATATTGTGAGATTGTTACCATAACACAAGAGGTCGTAAGACAATGGAAGTTAATCACCCATCACGAACTTTTAAGTTTTAACTTTGAATATTTAACATCACTATTAAGGATTAATAGAATCATTCTTACGTGAACGAATAGTGTGACTAAATATAATTCGTCAATGGTTGAAACGGCCAGTTTGAACAGTTACGCTAAGTGCGTTTGCAATTATTTGCTGCAGCAAGTCAAACACTGTTCTGTTTACTCGCACACTTTCAGATGCTGAGATTCTTCTCAACTAGAGAAGATGATGCCTGGAACGGCGTGAGGTCATTGTCCGCAGATGCTGCGTTGCATCTCCTCGACCGTGAACCTGGCCCTCCAGGATCCGCGGGCACAATTGCCGGCTAAAAGTCAAAGAACCTGCCTGGGTTGGGCGTTCATTATTACTAAGAGTGATGAACTGACCCCAAAGGCATCTCAGCACTTCAGATGTAAGAGAGCAAACCTCACTTCACCTGCCCTCTCTACAAAGAATATCCACAGTGAAGTGAATGTCTTTTTTTTTTTTTTTTTTTTTTTTGCTTATAGCTTTACGACTTGACGACGCTGAGGTCATTAGAGGCGGGTAAGGACTTTAAGCAAAGAAGGGAAAGGAATTCGTCCATGGCCTTTTGAAGTAAGCATCCCGGCATTCGCCTGAGGAGATTTGAGGAAACCATGGAAAACAGAAATCCGACTTGATGCCCGGATGGGAATTCCCGTCATTAGAGGCGGGAAAGGACTCTGGGCAAAGAAGTGAAAGGAATTCGTCCATGGCCTTTTGAAGTAAGCATCCTAGCATTCATCTGGAGTGATTTGAGGAAACCATAGAATTCCGAAATCTGGCTGGATGTCCGGACGGGGATTCCCGTCATTAGAAGCGGGAAAGGACTTTGGGCAAAGAAGGGAAAGGAATTAGTCCATGGCCTTTTGAAGTAAGCATCCCGGCATTCGCCTGTAGTGATTTGAGGACACCATGGAAAACCGAAATCCGGCTTGATGCCCGGATGGGGATTCCCGTCATTAGAGACCGACCGAACATGGAGGGTGAATGGTTAACGTTCTGGCCTCGCATTCGGGAGGACGCGGGTTCGAATCCCCGTCCGGGCATCTAGATTTGGGTTTTCCATGGTTTCCCCAAATCACTCCAGGCGAATGCCGGTATGCTTCCTTCAAAAAGGCCATGGGCGAATTCCTTCCCGTCCCTAATCCCCAGTCCCATCCCGCCTCTAATGACCATAGCCGTCGACGAGGCGTAAAGCAATAACTAAAAAAAAATATATAGAGGCGGGAAAGAGCATTTAGCAAAGAAGGGAAAGGAATTCGTCCATGGCCTTTTGAAGTAATCATCCCGGCATTCGCCTGGAGTGATTTGAGGAAACCATGGTTAACCGAAATCTCGCTGGATGCCCGGATTGGGATTCAAACCCACGTCCTCCGAATTCGAGGCTAGAGTGTTACCGCTCACCCATCACGCTCGGTCATTATGACTTATTAGTTGCAGTGTTGAAATATTCCTCGTTCCTACTCGGTTGTATAGCTAAATACCAGTTACCTATAGATTCACACACGTATTTAAACATAATTTTGCGTCTGACGTTATAGGACGGTCATTTAAAATGACCAAGCAATGATAGGGCGCAACTGCAGTTGTATAAAGCAATAGGGAAGGACGTATCGTGCAGTAAGAAGCTGTCATTTATGAGACGACAGGTAGATGAAAGAGAAGTAGAATGCCTTAACAGTGGACGCTAAAAAACAAAAATCACATTTGTAAAATTTGTTGAAAAAAACCTTTGACGAAAGCCACCCTCTTCATGGAGTGCAAAATTGTGACGGGAGGCTCAGATCACGAAAAGGGTTACTGAACACCCCGCTGGATGGACCACTACCCATCTACAGCGGAAATTCCCCGGCGACTCTTCACTAAACTGGAAAACACTAGTCAGGTGTTCCACCAGTAAAAACCAACGTTTCAAGGTGGAGTCTTATACATGAATGTGACATAGACTGCGACTGTAGATCACCTGCTGATCTGACCAAATTGTTCTGCCATTTGTAGATACTTCCGAACCTATTGATTTAGAAGGGAGAAGCTTACGATGTATCTCGATACTGGGCTGAGAAACTTCTAGTTCCGCACACGAAAAAATAAAGCAAGTACTATTTCGTAATAGGCAATCCTCGCAACAGTTATTTGAGGGATTGAGTGATCCTGTGAATGGTCGAGAATGAAGCTGTCGAGTAGTCGTTGTTACCCGTCTGAAAGAAAAGATCAGCTGAGTAAAATTTTGTCAAAATCGGTGGAAGGGGGATGGTTTGCTAGCCAAACCGCATTAAAGGTGTTTGAAAAATGGGGAACGGAATTCAACGAAGAATGTCGAGAATCAAGGTGTCAGGTGGATAACATTGCATGGCTGGACCTGATGTGAGGTTGGCACAGTAAGTGACTTATTGACAAATGTCAATTGGCATTTGAGAAGTACTGCTTCATTCTCGACCA
This sequence comes from Vandiemenella viatica, assembly GCA_031002005.1. Classification (NCBI taxonomy): domain Eukaryota; kingdom Metazoa; phylum Arthropoda; class Insecta; order Orthoptera; family Morabidae; genus Vandiemenella; species Vandiemenella viatica. The sequence goes on along the minus strand of CM061914.1, from coordinate 151,181,686 downwards.
ACAATTATTTTGTTTAACATAACGTAGGGCATGTATTCAGTGGGCTTCGCTTAGGGTGAATCTCCATATTTAATTTTATGTCATACTGAGCAGTCCACAGCAAGCTAGATTGAATGAAACACAATGACTCATTGGATATACCACGATCCCAATTAACAGTTGCACATTGTTTTTTTTTGTGGCTTTATTCTTATGGCTATATTTTAAGTGCTTATGACCTATCTTAGGGGTTCCCTACTTATTCTAACGCTGGAATTACAAGATGTTGATTTTACTAATATGTTTCTTTAATAAAAAATTTAAGATCCGGGAAAATGTTCCTCAATTACTTGCGCCCTCGACGCTTTCATAAGATTCAAGAATAACATTTACTTCATAAGGTAAATCATTAAAAAAAATCCAATATGAGATTTAACTGAGGCTTTGTGTAATTTAATTTAAATTTAATTACAATGGTATGTCTGTCCCGGTGGCAATTTCCCTGTGTACCCATTTTTTCCTTTGCCCGCTGTGAATTTCAACTTTATTTTAGTATTTGGGTAAATTATTCATCATTTCCCTTGGTAATTTATTCCAATCCCTGTCTCTCTCATGTACGAAAGACAATCTTTTCACACCCTTACTCATGAAATCAAATGCCAGTTTGTTGTCATTGTCATCTTTTCCCTTTCATGCATTACTACTAATACTTCCACGAATATCTTTCCAGAGCAGGTTCTTGGAACACTCCAATTTTGTTTACGTTGGAAAAAATATATAAATGACTAATTAATTACTATATATTCTCATTCTGACATTTCTTTGGTCCAGACATTTCCTTCCGAACAAATAAGACGACAAGACGCCCTTGTAAAAGGTTCATTTACAAGCAACCATGAGCAGTTATAGATTTCTTTCTCAAATGAAAGGAAATTATCCTTGAATGACACATTCGGACTCAATTTTAATTCTAATGTGGACACAGGTAGTTAGAGAGTAAGTGAAGTGGCAATAAAACGAGCTGGGTGAACAGAAATACGGGCTAAATGACAGTAAGCTCTTTAACTGCCCACGTTACAGCTGTCGGCAAGGATAAATCAGACACTTCACGACGAGTGAGGCTCCGTTACGAGTATCACTTTAATTGCAGTCTCTATGGGCTCGACCATTGACGTCCAGTGCTGTGAAGGGCGGATGCCACCAGAGTATTGCGTAATACATTTACGGTACCCACAAGGTTTCAAAGACATCTCAACTGTTACGTTATATGTCAGACCAAGATATACTTAAAGTTCATCTGAGACATGAGAAGTTCCGCGTATATATAAGGCGATGTTAGAGTTTATTGCAGCTCTGTTCTCGCAACTAGGGGAGCGTCCATAAACTACGAGACTACGTCTATGGAGGAGGGGTTGGCTGGAAAGCTACATGCTGCCGGGGGGGGGGGGGGGGGGTTCCGAGCCAATCTATGTAGTTTTTCTTTCATATTATTTGTCACAGTTAAAATAAGGTACAGAACACACAACAGCATGTGAATATTTATTTCCGTCATTTAATTGTCTCCGTAAGGAGTTTACGATAGTGCGACAAGAGAAAACAGTAAAAAATGTCTTCTCAAATCAAAAGGGGGAAAAAAAGCTACCTGCCACGGTGAGAGGATAGAGAAAAAGGCCACCTCGAGCTAAGGGGGGGGGGGGGGGGAAGAGTTCACAGGAGGACGAAGAAATGGAGCTACGTGGTTTATGGACGCTCCTTAACCTGAAATTTATCTACGCGAAAACTCACTTTCTGTGCTTGTAATCACTTGTTTGTTCGGATTCTATGTTAAAACGTAGCTTTCGGAGGAAAGGATTTGATCATCATATGTACAAAATGACTGGTTTGGTACACCTCCTTCGCGTAGACCAAATTGACCAAGTTGTGGACGACATCTGTTTTTTATAATGATTGGTATAGAACGACGGTAGTCTGAAAATTCTCAGTCACTTCTATAAATGGAAGATCTATGACCACACCGCGAAACACGAATTTTTACTAAAATTTTGATATCACTCTGTTTAAACAGATTTAACACTTAGTTACATTTACTTTTGCAAGTTAATAATTATGTGCGATATTCCGGCAACACAAACAGGTTCTGTTATCTTTCACCAAAATTGTACTGGTCAGCCATGGCCTTTCGAAGCAACAATCTTGGCATTTGCCTGGGGTGATTTGGGGAAACCATGGAATGGCAGGCCAGAAGGGGATTCGAACCACGTCCTCCCAGAGCGTTACTCACCCACCACGCTCGGTCTTTTGTCTCAGTAACATGACAAAAACAAAAATTCAAAGACAGATGAAGAGATACAGCGTTAAATAAACCATTCAAGAGGAAGAGTACGTGAGAAATTGATTGATAGTGCTAGGTCACATAGAAAGCAGAGGTGGAAACTCGAAGGAGATTGAAGAAACTCTGAATGGAGAGAAAAAGACAAAGAGGCTCAGCTAACACAAAGAGGAAGTGAAATGAGGCGAAGATCATGTACAATGAAAAGCCATTGGAATAGAGATACCGGTTTAATATCATTTAACATCATTTTTCGCCCTGATAACGACGGCGATTTGGCTCAGCATGACTCAAACTAACAGTGGAAACGTTGGGAATCCATTCGGATCCACGATCTCCAAACATCAAGATTCGATGGGGAGGGAGGAAAAGGTTCAATGAGATTGAGGTCAGGGTTAGGGAAGAAGTTCATCCGAGCATCCGGACACAATTCGCGAGTGTTGTAACTGTAGCTTTTCTTGTGCAGGAAAAGCTATCCAGTAGGATATTGCAGATGAACAGCCATCATAGATATGAGGACAACGTAGACCTGAGAGGGAAAACGTCACATGCACCATTGGTCCCATTTAATTCCCCAGACTGGAATGACACCACCACCAGTTTGAATAACAGATAATTTGATAACAAGAAGAACCAATCACTTCGTTGAGTTTACGCAGTTGTGGTACGCTGCCATCGGCATAACGCAAATCGTATCTCGACTCTTCCGGGAATCGTTTTTCCGGTTCACTGCTCAACGTGCTGATTTTTGTTCCCATAATTTGCGGTCAGCAAAGGCAACCAAGTGGAATGATGGCTGAGGTATTTATTTCATGGACATGGTTCTGGACAGTCTGATTGCTTAGATGTCGTTGTGCCTAGCGTTAAATTAGTCAGTGTTCAGTTGCACTGGCAAGGACACAACTCATTGACATCCTTCTGTCCACGGTATACTTCTCTGGAAATGATATTTTTGACGGAATCAATATTCCCGTAAAAGTTCTCTTGTTTCTGTTCTCTCACTGAGATCCTTTCTTTTCTCTCTCTCTCTCTTCTAGACACTGACTTTAGTACGAGTATATAGGCTTGATGAGCTTTCAATGTTATGTTATTCAGTAAATTACATTTTTCTAGGCACATATTTTTAATGAGAAAAGCATACCGTATCTTCAAGTTAATTTTGAACTAAATTTATTCTTTTTATTCTAGTTGTTCAGGTTTGACAGCTTCTAAAACTATACGTCATCGACATAATAGCCATTGAATGTTGTGATGAATTATATTTCGATATAGTTCTACTGATCCCGGATATAGTTAGAAGAATCAATTATACCATCACACGACTTCTTCGTTATAAATAGACTATATAAATGAGGGAACGTAAAGCCAAAAGTCACACTATAACAAAATGTGCACCAAATTCGATCTCATTTTATTACCTATTAACGGATTTGTTATAATTTTCTTTCAAACAATCATTACTTATTAAAGATAATGTCTGTGAAAAAAAAGCCTGTCTGAACATAATCACCTAATCACCGCCAAAGCATGCTTTTATTAAGCATTTTTAAATTGTCTCGCTATCCCCAGAGAGAAGAACTGTAATTCACATTTTTCTTTTATGCAAGAGCACAAAAATGTCAGAATAATCAAAAGACATAAGTAAAAATTAGTTGAAAATTACGATTATAAATTAAGTTCTTATGTGTCCTTGATAGGCAATTATGAATTATAAGACTCACGTATAAGTTGTCGAAAAAAATAATTAACATCCACTATCATCATGAAGAAGTAATTCAGTCGGCCATTATATACCTATACTAACACCTTCCATTTCTGGAGTCGATAGACATCAGCAATATGCTTGAAAATGCTGGCGCTTCAGTTAAGAGTCAAGAAATGAACAGTGTAATCAACTGCGTTGATCCACTGAGAGAAATGTGTATGTCCGCAGGATGTTTGAATGGTGAAGACTAAAAATACGTGAATTTTAGCTTCGTATTCAACAGCGATAGTTGAAATCTAAAGGTATTCCATTGTTTGAGTGCTGAAATATGGAGGATATTAGTTTTTAGATTCAACCCATCATTTCATGTTTAGCGTGGAGGAGAAAAATTGGTATCTGCCTTAGTAACACATCTACTCTTGCATTCAATCTTTGTAAAATTACTGCTAAATGCAAGGAATAACAATTTTGACTGCTTTGTTATTGTTTTAAAAGATTTATGCAAAAATCAGTGTGGAACTATTTTTGGGCTGATGCAAAAGAAGGAAAAACTAGCAGGGCATTTTTAAGGTCATGTTAGAAACCAGGATTGCATTTAAGCATAGGCTACATAGGCTGTAGCCTTGGGTCCGCACCACGAAGGGGGGCCCGTACTACAAAGAGGGGGCCACCACCTTGGCCAGTAGTAGAACTGAAAAAAAGGGTCACCCATAAATATTCTAAGCCAAATTTCAAATTTAAACATCCACAGACCCCGGTCGAAGGGGCCCCCGCCTAGGCCAGGGCAGGGGGGCCCCGCACCACATGTATAGCATAGGGGCCCACAGAACTTAAATGTGGCCCTGTTAGAAACATCTATCTCTTTCTTCACCTAGGTCTAAAGGAGTTTTTGACACCGTCTTCAAGCTACTGTGCAGTCTCAGTAATTTTGTGGTCGGTGTTGGTGGATGCGGTTGGGAGGTGTTGATTGTATCCCGGCTACCGTCGCAAAATTTTGTTGCATCGCTGTGGAACAGTTTTAAGATGACACAACGATTGCAGTTAGCAAGCAGACAAAATATATCAATAGGAGGCACCTGTGCAGAAAATTTAGTCTCTCAGATACACTTGTCCCATCATACGACGTACCTGTTGCACGCAATATTATGGCTTTGTCAGGCATCGTTTTATAACTTATTTGATTTACTCAAGCGAAATAAAACTTAAGTAACATATAAAAGAAAAAGTACAAGTTACACTAACAATTCTGTTTAACCTTAAGATAGTGATCTCATAATTTGTAACCACAAAAATATCTGGATAAATGAATAGCCGGTTGTTACTAAGGGGTGTATATTTTTCCATTCTGTGGGAGTTGTAATAATTTATAGGGCTGAAAATATTTATAAGCATGCCACTCAGCCTAAGTAGCTAATGTGTAGTAACTGTGTCCAATTCTTGGCTCGGAGGTACCTAGTTCAAGACAGGGTGGCTTAAGAAATATTCGTCATTCAGCATCTTGGTCAGCATAGATAGTAATCAGTATATTGTGCACCAAAGGCCAGAGTTAAATAGAAAAACTTTACTTGATACGAATGGAATTTGTAAACAATTTTGTTCGGTATTAGGCTTGATGGCCTCGCTACTCTCTTCTGGAAGAGTATGACTAAACAGATCTTAACCAGGTTTCACCCTCCTCCTCTGAAAAAAGCTTAATTAAAACAAAAAGTATTAAAAAACACTGAAGAAAGGAACTGGCCGTCCTATGTATGTAATGAGGCCTGATAAGCCATTTACGGGAGTATGAAATCCGCGTTGTGATTGAAGACTGTGAGGGATCCATGCTAGTCACTCTGTTGTTATGGCGGGCTGGCGCAAGCTAGGTGTTCATTCCTCTGGTAAACTGCCGTATGATTTTTTTTTTTTTTTTTTTATGGCATTTGGCAACGGAGGCCATCCAGCCAGCTCTATGTAATTATTGCAGCTCTCAGTGTGTATTATTCCAATGTATGGACGCCACAGGACGGACAGGACAACCACATACACACACAACACTTAAACATCCATGCCCGCGGCCGGATTCGAACCGGCGGCCTTCGGCACGTGGAGATAGCACTCTAGCCCCTACGCTACCGAGGCCGGCAACTGCCGTATGAAGGTTGGACAGTTTCCTACCGGCAACTAACCGGTGCTGTTCAGGGTTACTGGATAACAATGTTCGAAGACTAAAATCCCCGAGATCATAGTGTCAAAGATGGTGGATGTTAGCCAACACGGAACGTGAAGTTACAGGTTCGATTGAGACCGGTAGTCTTCCTGGAATGATAAGCGAGGTGGAAAGCCTGTTACAAGTAGGAGACGGTACTTTGCTGATTTAAAAGGCTGTCGTGAAGGAAATGTGAATGAAAGTATATGAAAGACGTTGTGACAGATTCTAGTGAAGTTGGAGTTTTTGTTGTATGTAGCATAAATCATACATTTATATATATAAAGATGAATGTATGTATGTTTGTTTGTTTGTTGGTTTGTTTGTTCTCATTCAAATCCACAGTTTTGATCCGATTTCGATGAAAGATTGCACACTTATAATTTAAAACAAGGAGAAAAATACTGTCTACATTTGGTTGAAACATTTTCTGTATAAATAATACATGTTGTGTTATAATTTCGAAAAATTACTGACGGCGATTAACAGACGCGTAGGATGTGTAGGTCTCTGTACTGCCTTTCCATATAGCGGTCTGGTAGCTCAATGGTTAAAACGCTTGCTTGCTGCTGTTTGTGTTGTGGTCTCCGATTCAAATCTCCGTGGAGGCTAAGATTTTTAAAAATTGTTTTCTATCGTTAGGGTCACGCCTGGGCCGTCGGTTATTCGGATTGAATGTTAAACTGTAGATATCACAAATTTAGGGATTCAATGCTAGGTAAATCATAGGTAGTCTTGCAATGCTGTAGGTGTACACATTTTTTACGTTATATTCATTCCTCAGTGGTGATTCGCAGTCAGTGTGTGTGTGATCTGCAGTAATAGTATTATAAATTCGGAAGTAAGTCTCTGTCTTTTTGTTACGTTTTTGACGACTAAATAGCTATACCGATATTGATGGAATTTGACAAGAAAATCTGTAGGAAAGGCACAGGACATTTTTTCCGGTATGGTTAACAGTTGTAGTCACAAAATTTTGAGAACTTATTGAATGGTGACAGAAATATGTTGAAAACTGATTCTCTTCAAGAGACAGGTTCGACGTTAGAATGATATAGTGATAGCTTTCCTGTCATATTATGCCAACTCGGTGTTGTTTGGGATCAATCCTTCGTTATCAACAACATTCTATATTCAATTCTGGCAAAGAAATTCTTAATCCACACGTACGAAGTCGCGGGTATCAACTAGCTAGCTATAAAAGTGGTCTGATTTCACCGTTATTCACAGATGAACTCGTATCTTGAATGCAAAAGTCGTCGAGTTGAAAAGCTGTGTCTGCCGGTGTCTTTAGCAGAAGAGGAGTGGTAGCAAAAGAAGAGTAGGAGAACCACGCAAAGTACTAGATTCCTTCTTATTTTCTTCTGATCCATAGAAGGAGAATAATTAATTTACCTCGTTCCCTTTTAAAATTTACCCATAAAAATTTTTAAAAAGAAGAGCTAGAATGTCATATTGATAAATCTATGATTTAAAAGGAGAAAAAAAAATAACATATGTTCGCGATGCTGCAAGTAAACCTGTTAGCTCTTGCAAGCTCATCCCACACCTGTCACAAATTAAGCTGCTGTGTCGAGCCTGTTATTGGTACACAGAGTCCCACTGAGTGATGCAACCGCGAGACAGTCGCGGCCCAACTTTTTCCGCCCCTAATCCGGTTGCGACGGCGAGAAGATGGTGCGCCGTGTCGCAACCAGAGAGGGCCTAATGTGTAGACGGGTTTACGATCAGCTGCTCGGCGTGGGAACGCCCATCACTTTCCATCTCGTATGCATCAGTCGCTTCCTACTGCCCGTCTGTGGCGGTTCTACTAGTTAACATGTCGTTCAGGTTATGCGGGGACGTACCAATAAATCAAAGTAACGTTTTACCGCGTTGCATTAAATATAGATGAGAATGCTCAACGGTATGACGGTTTAGTAAAATAATTTATTGCCAATTGCGCTATGATTTTCCCACAGTCACAGTGTGTTTTTAGTGCCTTGTCAAATGGCATTCCACAAGGCTCTGTCTTAGGACCACTTCTGTTTTTATTATAGTTCAATGATCTTCCTGGAATTTTGACGGCTAAGAGCGTTTTATTTGCAGACGACAGTAACCTTACTATAAAAAAGATACATTAATCTAGAATTTAATGAAAATAAAGTACTTAATGAAGTAGAAAACTGGTTGAAGGCAAACAGATTAAAATTTCTTCAACCCTGGCGTTCCTCAATTACATCATTCCATATTTTATTTTTATTCATTTCCATAGATCGCTTTTTTCCCAGGGGTTTACTCCTCGGTGACGTCTAGATCATTAGGAGCGGGAAACATTTGGTGGGAAGAAATTCAGCAATGGTTATTTGAAGGAGCCAAGGCGGAATTTCGAGAAACCGAGGTAAACCGAAATCTAGATGACCAAAAAACAGCTACACACCACAAATACATCAGTAGAGTCATTACTATGCAGAACTGAAGTAATTAAGTGTTACGTGCAAATTCTTGGATGCAATATAAAGCGTTGCCAATAAGATAATATTTTAGTAATCGGTTTAATATGTTTTTATTATTTAAAACTCTTTTAAACTATTACCAAATGTCTAAATAGATGTGTTGCAGAATAATTAACACCTCTTTATGTTCATGATAATTGTGTTTTATTTTTGCATATGGTTTTTATGTTTCTTTTGTTGAGTGTGTTAAACAAAGAATTTTACATAAAGCATGAAAACGTTTCAATCAAAAAAATTGAATTTTGCCCTTTTAAAAAAAAATATCAACAGCATATTTTAAACTTTAACAACCCATAGGTCCAGACAGTGAATGTTCAGCGTTAGTACTGCAAAGGAAATAAAAAAAAAAAGTTTCGTTTACAAATATCCATTGTCAAGCTGCATCTTTAAACGTAGATTCTCCTGACTCTTTTTATTATCTTTACACATCCTTTTTGTTGACTCAATACCAATAAAAAAAATACGATCTGGTACCTACATGTGCACAAAATTTTGTACGCCTAAGAATCATAGAAGTGACTGACAAATGTATCTGATTTCCCCGCCCCCCTCTTCCTCTCAGAAAATGTATAACACGAGAAAACATTAATCAATGTCAGTTATGAAGCAACTGCTATTGCACATAAGAGTACAATCTCAGATAAATTGCGTATTCAAGCAATTTTATATCAACTCAAATAGTTAGAATTTCCCTTTTAAGCTTACAAATATAATTTTTATTTTATTTGCTCTCTTTTTATTACTTAACCACACAAAAAATCTGCTAGAAATAGCTTCCAAGATAAATTACTGAAAAAAATAACAAATTTTGTAACACAAGTCATTGAATGTTGTGTGAAAAAAACTCAATTTTCATACATTTCAAGTTTAACTCCATAAACTGATTTCAGTTATTTAAGAATTAATAAAAATTATATTAAATTATGGAAAAAATAGAAGTTGCATTATGCGTCATATAAAAAATAAGATAAGTTAATGAAATATGTTATCAATGATAATCAAGGTAACAGATACATCAAAAGTACATATATAAGGTATAATAAAAAAATGTGATTTATTTTTCGCTATTTATAAATGGTATTACATTTTAAAAATGTAAAATCGTCGCTTCTGATTTTTTTACAATCTATCATCCTTCCTGATGATATCACCAAATGTGTATAATTTCCTTACTTCACACCCTTTTATTCTTTTATCCTTACTTTTATAGAAAATTTTCGTTAGTTATGATGGTAATTGTTTTTGTTGGATATTAATGTATAATACTTTTTAATATTGTCGTGTCATAATTTTCAGACGTTGTCTGAATAAAAACTGTAATATTTTCTGCCAATGTGTTCCATATTATTTCTTTCACAAAAAGCCTTTTTTTAAGGTACTGGGCAGCAATATTCAGAAAAACTCTTAAAAATCTGACTAAGGATTTGGTAGCCAGATTTGAATTCGCCAGGAAATGCCTTACAAATCCATCAAATGCCGATAAAATTATTATCCAGTTTCTAACAGTTTAAGGCAATAGTAGTTAGATTTTACGTCTGCATTATTTTTTCCTGTACTTAAAACATGTTATGATGTTCATGGACTCCTTACATAGCGCTTTTCTACTGTCGTCTGACTCACTCTATTGCTTCTTATGTTCTACCTACGCACTTCAAAGGTATTGAAGATTTCTTACGCAACTTGTCACAAAGAATGGTTTATCGACAGGCGTAGCGAAAGTAACAATTGCTTATTTCCAAAACAGCGAGTGCTGAATATCAATGGGTACTAATAGTGTTAAGTAAATTATAATTTATGCAACAAATGACTTGAAACAAGTAATTTACATATTTTTAGTACTCCCACCATTCTTCTCAATGAACTGTCGAAATATTTCAAAACTTAAGAATTCCTCGTGAAAAGATTGTTTTATCTGCAGGTGTTTTCTGACATTCAGATGTGATTTATTCCCGATACGTTCTGAGCCATGTTTTAAAGCTTTACTCCATTTATAGAGGCTTATAACTGACAAGGATTCCTCAACATACTTCGCTTCAATTCATCCTATTCTTATGAATTTATGCTCGGTTTTATAAGACATTTAGTACGAATCTGTTGAGTCACTCTGTAATGCATTTCAACTTCACTCATGTGTATCAAATATAAATGAATTCAAGTTGTATGCTAAATGGTTGAAACAAATACTTTTACCTTTCTAAACCGGCACTGCAGCCAACATCGGAATTTGTTCCTACCAGTAACCACCAAATTCAAATTTAAATACAAACCATTTTCATGTGTACATGTTTACTTTTACACGTGTTTATCCTTGGCAACAATTTTGAATATTTATTCGAAATGGAACATTAGAATGGCTCTGCAAATATGCAAATGACTTCAAACCAATTTCATCTGGAATGTGCTACTAGAATTTCGAATGACATTCAAACGAAATCGAGACTACTGATGCTGCAATATAGAAAGAGAAATTCATGAAAGTGGAATTATGTCAACCGGTTTTTCATTAGTGCTCAGTGGTGGTCAGTATAAAAGGATGACTGGGCTGCCCGCTTCACCTTATCCTTATTGCCGTCAGGACACCTTTAACGACCACACTGGTGGTAACAGCCTGCTGCAAGGTCAGATTTGTAAGCCGGATGTGGATACATTTTTCCATCTGACAAATGAGGAATCTTTATCACCCGCTTGCATTAAATTTAGTACATTTATTCATTACCATTAAAAATGATTTATTTATTTATTGGTAGTATTGTATTTTGAGTACGAAGATATTCCGGGCAGCGTCAGATCGACAGTGAACGGAAAAACGAGAAATTTTAATCAGTATATTTATAATAATTTTCGAGAAATTTCAGAATATTTTGCTACTAACATATTGTACAGATTTCAAAGCCCGCTGTTGGTCTAACCATCACTACACACGCGTGCCGAATCCTTGCACACGGGTTCAATTCGTCCTTTACAATTTGTTGTTAATGGATTTTCGCCTCGTCAACGTCGAGGTTATTAGAGGTGGGAAAGGACTGGAGGCAAGGAACGGGAAGGAAATCTGCCAAGGCCTTTTGAATGAACCATCGCGGCATTCGCCTGGAGCGATTTGGGGAAACCATGGAAAACACAAATTTGGATGCCCAGACGGGTATTCGAATAGACGTCCATCCGAATGCGAGGCCAGAGCGTTAACGCTAACCCACCACGATCGGTCTTTATTTTATTTTTACAAAAATTCCACGTATTGAGTTAGATTGTTATTTTCAGTTGTATCAACTGAACAATTTGTAGGAGTATATTAGCAGTCAAACCGAGCGTGGTGGTGTAAATGTTAGCGTTCTGGCCTCGCATTCGGGAGGACGCCGGTTTGAATCCCCGTCCGGGTATCAAGATTTGGGTTTTCCATGGTTTCCCAAATCACTCCAGGCAAACGCCGGGATGCTTTCTTCAAAAGGCCATGGCCGAATTCCTTCCCATTCCTTGTCCCCCCATCATTTCCCGTCTCTAAATACCTCGCTGTTAAGAGATGTTAAGCAGATAAACAAAAAAAAAAAAAAAAAAAAAAAAAAAAAAAAAAAAACAAGCAGTCAACACTCTACTGTAGCATTATCGAGTGTATCACTCTGGAAGTTCAAAACAATCAGCCTCTTTTTCAAGACAACGGGGGAATTGGAGAAAAGGAATACGCAATTAGAATTCATATCATTTGTTACGTAATCAACTAGACTTGACAATAAACACATGGTGTGTACCGATATTTGATTAAAAAAACGAATTTATGTAGGCCTACATTAATTACATTTTTTATTATTTTTAACACTTATAAATTGTTTCACTATGTGTACAAGTTTCTTAAATGAACCTGGATTCTTTTTATATGCGACTGTCTGTTTCAATCCTTCTTTCAACGGAATTTTCATCACAATACCGTATTCCATTTTGCACAAACGACTGCACGCTGTTTTGCTTGCAAAACATAGTTACCTGCTGTTAACAAAAGACCAGCATTACTAACAATGCGGGCGCGAATATTTGTTGCAGTTCAAAAAAAGTCCTGACCTGAAAACAGTACCAAGAAAAAGTGCAGTAATGCATCTGGTTCCTAATGTTTCAGCGGATGTTAGTAAAATTCAAACTTTGAACTCAACACTTCACATTTCATGTGTAAACGGTATTTAACATTGTAACGAAGAAGAAGGAAGAGTATCCTTGAATCATCTAACATGCTTTCGCATGTATGGGAGCTACTAACACAGTTGGTAGTGGAATGCCTTGCACACACCTGGAGATGTTTTCCAGCTTGGAGCCAGTGCCCTCTCCATTCCTGGCGATGACGTCACGCGTAGAGAATTATCCTTCCCGCGTGACGGACAGAGGGACAGCTGGCTAGGTCAGGGCCCATCTAACAGAGGGCAACGCACTCGCTCGGCGCCTAGGTCAACAATGTCACACTCACCTCAGTCAAGGACTCGTGAATCATTATACCCACTAAATAAGACGCAGTTTAATGGAAGGAGATTTCTTGAGGAAAAAAAATGAATTCTAAAGAAAAAGAAACTGTGATACTAATGAATTATGACCCGTACAGTTACACAGGAGAAATCAGAGAATATATGTATTGCTGGTCGATTTAAAACAAACTAAATCACAATAAAAAATAAAAAGATGGTTAGCTGCATAGTTTTTTTATGAATTTGTAAGCGTAAAATTTTATATCTATCTATCCTTTGCTAACCTCTTCATCTCTACATCCCACTTACAACCCACGTCCTCAATTATCTGCTTCATATATTCTAATCTCTGTCTTCCTCTACAGTTCTTACCTTCGACTGTGCCCTCCACCACAAAATTAACCAATCCAGCATGCCTCAAAATATGACCTACGAGCCTGTTTCTTCTTTCTGTTTCTTCCACAAACTTTCCTCGCCCACCACTTCCAAAACTCGTTCATTTCTTACTTTGTCTGTCCACTTAATTTTCAGCATTCTTCTGTAGCACCACATTTTAAATGCTTCAATTTTCTCCTTTTCCGGTATTCCTAAAGTCCATGTTTGGCTACCATAAAGTGCTGAGCTCCAAACACAGAGTTTTAAACAGTTATTTCTAATTCCTAAATCAATATTTTAAACTAAAAGCAGTTATGACGTTAATAATTTTCTGGGAAACTGGCATTTTTATTGGACTGTTATGAAAATATTACAATTAATCACTTGTAATGTGTATATATTATTGCAAATATTCTACTTCATTTGAGAAGTTTGAGAGAATGGATAAATGAAGGAAAGGAAAGTGCAATTGTAAAACACAATTTTCTCGGCGCTTACGGTCAACTTATCTTTCTAGAACTATAAAGTGGTAAATTAAATAAAAGAAAATTGTTAGATTTTCAGATTGTGTGATGAGAAGTTGGGTGTACGGTACGTAATTTAATATTTAAGTCATAAGTGTTTCTATCTTCAAAAATACAATCTAACAAAAATTTTGAAATCGTTGAATTTTTTTTTTTTTTTTTACTCTTAAAACTGAAGACAAATTAACGTTCAATACTTTCATACGTTAGTTTGTAAAAAGACTATAGTTTCAGTGCCATGTAATATAATTTTCTCCTAATAAAACTAACAATTTGCATCCATCCTTGCATAAGTGAGTGAAAATTGCTACATAGTAGCAACCGAGTGTGGTCCATGACCTAAAATTTAACATATTCCATACATTTCGAAGCTACTGCGGCATTACAGCATACACTTAACACGTTTCACTAGTGCTGGTTCAGGCAATTTGGTGGAGCTTCGCGATCGGAGATTTACGTCAGTCATTAGCATCTGAATCTCTGGTTCTGCCACTTAAAATATGGGCGCGCGTCTTTAGTGGACGATGATGATACGTTTCACAGCGACCGGTCCACTAAACTATTGAGAAATAACCACACACCATTCAAATCAGGCCAACGCATTTATGCTCAAAATATTTATTGACTGTTATAAGCTTTCGTAAATTAACGAATTCATTCTAAATTCAAGATCTTCTAATCAGAATTTTTCTAACTTTCTACACATTTTAAGGTTTTCATTTCATTACTAGGGACCAAGAGTTGAATTTTAACGAATGTCATTTAATCTGCAGTCTTTATACATGATGAAAAGCCATAATTGCGGGGTTGTATGAAATTTTTCATTTGTGTAAAACTTGAAATGGTTATTAAACATAGCAAATAAATTATTTATGATGACCGCATGAAAACTTTATTTTTTTTTTTTATTTTTCAAAATGACTCTACTCTAAATGTATAATGTATGGCTCATTAAATAATTAGTCGGTAGTTGTTGGAATTCAATCTTTGCCAAATTTAATATAATAAACGCAAATCTTGTTAATCTTGTCAGGTAAAGGTATGAGCTTTTCAAATCTGTTTATGATTTATAAGTTTACATTTTGTGGTTATATATTGTTGTCATCTGGTCATAACCCAACCCAAAAGTTATATTAATACCTGTTCTTAACATGAAGAAGATTATCTGTAATAATGTGACGTTGCGAGTGGTATTTCAGCACAAATCAACACGGTCGTCGAATCACGGAGATGAGAAATTAGAATTAACAGTGTGGCAAAACTTCCGTCGCCGATTAGAACTCTCCTCAAACTTTCAGAGTCTTAATAACTGCTCAAGAATAGACGTATTGATTAAAATCTCTGGAACAAACTTTAGTCGTGTTTCGAACAAATGTCAATCGTAATTATAACATAACTCGTATAAATACCTTTAAGAGAAATCTAGTCATTAATATTCATATATTAAAAAATAAAAGGATATCCCATAAGTTCTTGAGCTAGCAAGTAGTACAAAACTTTGCGAAAACAGCGTAAAGTTTTTCGTCCTTTAACAAATCTTTACTTTGGGTTAGGACAGGTATTGAAAGTGAAAGTGCCGTAGGTTTAATTTTAACTGAAGAAATAAATTCGTTCTGTGGTTAAAACTCTATGTAAGAAGAAGACGCAATCAGAGGATATTCGCGAGGACTGGTTGGAAATATTATGAAAGGATTCCCCTTCCTACCGAACAGTGAAAAAATGGGCGTTTGTATTTAAACGAGAGAGAGACAACATCCATAGTGAAAGTCTTACCCAAGTTAGAAGACACATAGTATAAAAGCGTTTGTTTTCTTAGTTCAAAATCTGCAACTGGTGTTTTCTAAACACCGAGAGTGGTGGGTGAAGGGTTGACGTTCTGGCCTCGCATTCGGGAGAACGCGGGTTCGAATCCCCGTCCGGGCATCCAGATTTGGGTTTTCCGTGATTTCCCCAAATAACTCCAGGCGAATGCCGGAATGTTTCCTTCAAAAAGACCATGGCCAAATTCCTTCCCATTCCTTGTACCCACTCCCATGTCGCCTGTAATGACCTTAGCCGACGACGAGGCGTAAAGCCATAAGTAAATAAAAAAATAAGTTTTCTAAATCTTTGCAGCAACGTCTGTTGGATGGTGTTTCATTAGTTGGCTGCAGTGACTCTGCATACTAGTCCGTCAAGTTTTTGTTGGTGTGAGACCTATCCGATGCAATTTATCAATTTGCAACCTCAGAAAAAGATTAAGCTGTCGTACGGAAAAAAGTTACATTTCTTTTTTGGGATGACTTCACACAGACTAGATTAAAACAATTTCTTCGGTTACGTAGCATTTTTCCGCGACAAGAAGCTAACATTCGCTATCCAAGGCAACAATGTTATCATAATTCAATGAAATTGCGGCGCAGCATATGAGATGGTTATAATTTTAGAATGCTTTTATACCTTTGTTGCCGATTAAGGTTTTGTGTCGCAATCGTGACTGTTAAGCGTCAGAACTTTTTATTATTAATCAGACTGTAGCTCTGTAATCCTTCAATTGTCCTCTTCCTTTTTAAAAATTGAATTCCAAGATTTAACTCATTACTCTGAAACATGGGAAATACTTCCAGTGGCTTACGTCTTCACTTCGACAATACGGGGAAGCACATTGTGAAATTCAGAAGACTTCGTGGATGTAAGGGAGACAAAGACTTTCTTTTGGAATTAACCAAATGATTTGCTTTTATTTTGAGATAGAGAATGAGAGGAGAATCACAAATGACACATTCAACGACGAGTAAAATGTTTGAGAACTCATAGAATCTGGAACTAGATAAATAATGAGAACTCAGGATAATTCGAAAGAAAATAAATAAATAAATTATTAATATTTTGTCCATGGTGGAATCAGCGAGTGTGATGTCAAATTTGGTTGATAATTGAATACAGCGACCAGTCACTGTGACTGGTCGATGTATTCAATTATCAACCAAAAAAATAAATAAATAATCAGCGATGCAGTGTGAGGTAGAATGTGGTTATAAAAGAAGTTATACGGAAACACCGTAAATACCACACAAATGACAATGAAAACTCGTTTAGCAAAGTAGAGTTATTTGTGACTCACATGTGGATATGCGATCCATTTAAGTGAAATGTTACGTTCCGGTTCATCCTGTTTAATTGCACCGGTTTTTTTTTAATATATTTTTTTAACGCCTCGTTGACATAGTAGTCATTACAGGGGGGGAGGGGAGGGGAAGAAATTGTGAACAAGGAAAGGGGAGGAATTCGAGTATGGACTTTCGAAGGAACCATTCCGGCATTCGGCAGGCGCGATTTGCAGAAGTCTTGCAGCTGAAAGTTTCCACATCATAAGGGTTGTTGCCATATTTTTAACAGCTGCCAAACAATGTCACAGTGCTGAATGGACAACCTTGTGCAGATATCTTTATGGGGCCAGTCGCGGTTGTTGGATGTTAACGACAGGAGGAGTGGAGATGATTCCTCGGCGACGATAAATCAGCATCAGTCGGCCTAGAGACCATTAACAGCGTCCGGGATTAGCAATTTGTACGCTAATGAGCCCCTGTGGGAGACCAAGGACGACACTACACTCCAGATGTCTCATCTGCCTGCTGGTAGGAGGTGACCTTAGAAGAAGATCCGTTTAAACTGCCACACAAGTATAGGTTCACCACAACGGGGCATGCCAAGCAGGATGAAGACGAAGTAATAGTTTTCTGAAACGAATCATGAACATTTTCAGGTACCTTAACGTTTCATCAGAATTCATTCGAGAAATAACAACTGTCTTACACCTCACTGGAAACGCGTGTGAGTGAAAATCAAGAAGGATAGATTCCCAGTCCCAACTCACTGATTTTTGAGTGCTTTTAATTTTATTTTTTTATTATTAAGGCTTTACGCCTCACCGAAATGTTGTTAAATAAGATAAAAATCACTGAAGTGGATGAAAAAGTGAGTTGGCTGGTAGAGGAATGCTTAAAAGGTACAAAAGCAAAGCGTTAGTGTAGGAAATGTTATATCAAAAGAAGTGGAAGTAAGAAAGATAGACCAAGAGTGGTGGTGTAACGACTAGCAATTTGGCCTCGCATTCGGGAGGACGGCGGTTCGAATCCCCGTCCAGGCATTCAGATTTTGGTTTTTATGGTTTCCCAAATCACTCCAGGCAAATGCCGGGATGCTTCCTTCAAAAGGCCATGGCCGAATTCCTTACCATTCCTTTCCCCCCATCGTTTCCCGTCTCTAAAGACCTCGCTATTCAGAGACGTTAAGCAGTTAAAAAAAAAAAGAGAGAGAAAGCGAAAGATAGTGAAAGAGGGTAGTGTATTGGGACCATTGCAGCTCATTATTCGGATGAAAAATTGTTAATGAATTACAGTTAGAAGACAGGTTCTTTGCTGATAACATAACGTTATATGATAGAACCAAATGGGAAGAGGAAGGTGAATAGCTGTAAAGTGACCTGGACAAGATATCTAGCCGAGTAGGTCAACCAGTAATGATGATAAATGCAAAGAAGAATCAGCTTATTAAGTAAAAAACTAAAGATTTTTTATGATTACAAAATCGGAAAGGAATTGCTTGTTGAAGATTTGAAGTGGAACTATCCCTGTATCACATTTGATAGTGAACTCAATTTGGCGGGAAATCCGGGGCATGTGGTTGAAAGAGGCTTCAAAACATGACCATGACCACAAGCTGGCACTTGAAGAGTGGGAAAATTTTCTTTTGTGGAAAAGGGAATCACGGCTTGGAATAAATCACCAAGGGATGTTCAAAACAGTTTATCAGAAAATTAAACATGAGAATGTACTCAATTAAATTAATCGCAAATCAGACGAGTAATTTTTTGATAGATATCCGTATGTCATATTTCTTATTACCCTTATATTTCCTGTCACAGGCACAAGTACATTGATACACTGATTGAAACAATCAGTGTATTGCACCTTTATATCACATTTAAAAATTTTATTAGCTTCCTTCGAAGTTTTCTTGAAATACAATTTCATCCTTAGGCTATGCGTCTTTAGATACAAGCTGAATATCAGTGCTAATAAACTGCTACACCCTTGGACAACCTTCATTTTTCACTGCCACTAACGTGATACTCTACTTTCATGATAGCCACGTGATCCTCTTATAAAGTGCGAATTACTCTGTTACCTTGAGGTTGAAGACGTGGTCTCTTTAAATTTTACAACCTGTAGTCCCATTCAATATTATCAACAGGTTCTTCAAAGTATTCTAGCTTCAAAAGTGTACGTATGTTTCCCATTTTCTGTCGTAAAATTGGTACCATATTTTCCTCTCATGTAGCTCGGTTTTTCGTTAGTGCAATTTGATTTTCTTCTGCCTGTTACAATCTTAACAATACTTGATTACCTGCTGCTAGATAACAATATCCTCATGTAATGGGTGAGTGGACGATTGTTATGTTATTTATCCCAACTGTTCAATTCTTGGAATTAAGTTATACGGAAGGACGCGGTTCGATATTTTGTCAGGAAATCCTGGTATCGATTTTCTATTATTTCAGAAATAATACCAGTCGAGCGACCTCAACCGATTTTCTTTCACAACGCACTTCGCGTAATGACCTCGACATCATGTTGTAAATCCAATAATAATATTGAGAGACTTGGATGGATTATATTTTACTAGAAAAAGATAATGGTTTTTGACATTTGTTGCCAAATTTGACGCTATAGCAGAGGTAATGGATCAATATTGCCACCTTAGCAATTTTGTCGCTAGATTTAGAGAATTTCGAAGCTCGAAAACGATTTAAAAAAATATGTTATCGCTAAAAAAATAATTGGTGATTTTTAGTGATATTCAACCTTGCAGAGTTTCGAAAAACTTGATTGGAATTGGGGAAGGAAATGTCTCTGTCATGACGCGGATAAATAATGGCGTACATAATACATTTAAAACGGAAAATGGCTTACCCATACAAGAATGCTGCTGGAATAAATACCTTTTTGGTATTATTTGATTTAGCCGTATCCTATCACTTTCTCACTCGAATGCCGCAGTAGAAAGGATTTTCAGTACAATGAACATTCTTAATAACAATTTGACAAACAAGAAAGCTGTAAAAAGCTAATTCTTTTTATAAGGAATCGGTTAAAAATTGTGAAAAAAAACTGATACAGTTACCAGCTTCCGGCTGATGTGATTGTGCAATTGGTAAAGAGTCTTTTAAATCTAAGACTAACGATTCATCTCTCCTTCCACATCTGCAAGTGCTGCAACTCCAACAATACACCAAGATGATGAAGAAGAAATACCGATTGAAGAAATTTGATGTTGATTTTTAATACAATGTTATGTTTTATTTAATGAAAATACTAATTATTAAAATATTTTCATATTACTTACCTTACCACTTTCCTTTATTTTATTTAGCGATTTATAGCAAATCTTTTAGTTCTAAATATCCCTCAATCTAGTGAGTTTTGAGACCAGGTCTAGCGACTTTTGTTATCGTAAGGTGGCAACACTGCAATGGATGACAATGTGTTGGAGAACGGATGGGCTGGATGCAGATCTTGATGATTAAGTTTAAAGTGGAAGGTAGGTAGGAACCAACTACTGAACTAAAAGCAATAATTCAGAATAGAGTTAGAATAATCAATTTTTTATATAAAGTTTAATGACATGCCAATGGAATTGAACATTATTTTATTCTTTGTGTCGTACACGTTTCACTCTATTTCCAGAGAATCATCAGAGACATCTGTGTTGTATTTGTACATTTTGTTAGTTACATTCCATTTAAAAACAATATAAAGTGCAGCTGAAATTAATTTTACTTACATGTAACTTTTTATTTTATCCTCTCACAGTCAGGATCTGATTATCCGAGTAGTTTTTATCAGGAATTACTGTGAAATCTTCCTAAGATACACAACACTACACAGTATCATTATTAAATTCACTATTACTATGGAATTGAAAACATGTGAGTGTAAACTCCACGCCATTTTATTCACAAGTCCATAGCGTGTGTGTTTGTTTATGTTACTGGTTTCATTGAGTTTAGCGTTCCTTGGTTTTTATAGTCAACTTTGTGTTATCTTTGATGGTAAGCGGAATTTTTTTTTGTGAATATTTATTTTGTTTTTAATATCACATATAGTGTTTGGCTAGTCAAGTTTGTGTAGTAATTTATTATCTGTTTTCCTTCAACTAATGCTTTTTGTATGTGATAATTTTCTTTAAATGTCAATACCTGTCGTTTGTTACTGCTTATGGCAAGTATTTGCATGTCTGTGTGAATGTCTGTCGGTTGATGATTGTGTTCTAGAATGTGTTTTGCAAATGTGGAGTTAGTAGCCTATATTTCAGTGCTCGTAAGTGTTCTTTGTATTGGAACTATTAAACCGAGTGTGGTTATGTAACGGTTAGCGTTCTGGCCTCGTATTCGGGAGGACGGCGGTTCGATTCCCTGTCCGGGCATCCAGATTTGGGTTTACCATGGTTTCCCAAATCACTCCAGGCAAATGCCGGGATGCTTCCTTCAAAAGGCCATGGCCGAATTCCTTCCCATTCCTTGCCACCCTTCCTTTCCCGTCTCTAAAGACCTCGCTGTTAGGAGACGTTAAGCAGATTAAAAAAAACTTGGAACTGTTAGACAAAAGGTAGAGTGAGAAACAGCCATCAGTCACTAGAATACAACTTTTATTGTATTACACAATGCATTTCGGACCCTGTGGATCCATCTTCAGGTTACTATGGTATTTACATTTGGTTTTAATTTTTCCTTAAGCGGGATTCGTGCCTAGTAAAGTTTGTTCCTGCGCTGTAAAATGATTTCAAGTAAGTGACGAGAACACGTTTATTATGAGAGAAAATACAAAATATGAAAACATTGTGAAAAACTTACCAGAATTGACGAGATGGTGAATAATTTGTAATATATACATATTTATTGCGGAGCACTGTATTAGACGCGATGTCGTTTAAGGTGCACATGTTTACATAAACACAACAAAACAGCTTACAGATGATGTTTGTTACAAGTTATTCAAAGATGAAAATTATCATTCGTTGCCAGAGTATATCGTGTCGGTGAACTTTTCTTGTCTCTAGTATTTAAAAAATTAAGCTGATAATTAATCTTTAAAAATATTAAAGTAATAGTGGCTAGTAAAGTCTACTTGTTCATTTAACATATGTTCTTGGCTTTTTATCTTGTGGAGAAATATTCCTTAAACGACATCGCGTCTAATACAGTGCTCCGCAATAAATATGTATATATTACAAATTATTCACCATCTCGTCGATTCTGGTAAGTTTTTCACAATGTTTTCATATTTTGTATTTTCTCTCATAATAAACGTGTTCTCGTCACTTACTTGAAATCATTTTTCAGCGCAGGAACAAACTTTACTAGGCACGAATCTCGCTTAAGGAAAATTTAAAACCAAATGTAAATACCATAGTAACCTGAAGATGGATCCACAGGGTCCGAAATGCATTGTGTAATACAATAAAAGTTGTATTCTAGTGACTGAAGGCTGTTTCTCATTCTACCTTTTGTCTGATTAATACAGTCACGTCAATATAGCGAATTATGGATAAAATTTAAAAAAATGTAACAGTTAATCTAACACTTGAAGAGTATGATTAAATTGTAACGTGGTGAATAAATAAAGGCCCCGTCACCTACGAGTAATTAATTGATGGCATTGCTACACTTTTTACTATTATTTATGTGTTTATAACTTTCTTTCAAATAAATCGTTGCGATTCTCATACGCAGATTGTGATGAATTTATACGGTTGGTCACAGTTTAACAGAATAATTTTTAATGATTTAACTGATCACTACATCATCTGCTTGTACATTTCTGTTCATTCTCTGACACACTGGAGTCATAACTACCGTCAGTGATCCTGATATGCCACGTCAGAATACTTCCTGCTCGTGACGAGTACTATACCAATCGTGATCGGCCGCCGATCTCAAATAGATAACTGACTTGCGTAGTTACAAGACGAGCACTGTGAGATATCATCCAATAAGTCGTTGCCAGTAATTAGATAGTATCGCCACCTTGTTCGCAGTCATTTTTACCTGGGTCCAGAGCTGGTGGCACAAGCTGTTGTAACTTCGCTGCTTGAAGTGCTAATTCCACTCTACGGGCGTAATTCGATGATGCTGCTCCGTAAATCGTACGGCTATCGATGTTTCGATTGACCTTGGCATTTGTGGTCCTATATATTAAACCGCGCCAGGGGACCTGACAGTCAGAAGAAGAGTGGTTATTTTATATAGTAGTCCGTACACGAGATCTTCCACTTTTTTTGTTGGCGTCCATATAAAGCAGATGTTGGCACAAGGAACGAGTTACAAAAGGAAATTTGTTTCAAGGACAAGAAGATGCGACGGTAATCCGAAAGCAATTGCAGTGCGAAAACTGAATGAAATATACAAAGAATTAACCTAAATGTACACTATTTAATTGTTTTTACACAAGATTACCATTCCATAGAGAGTGACCATCCGGCTATAATTACTATAATATGCCAAATGTAATTTACGTAAGTGAAATAGACGCAAACATGCTGAAAAAAATACTCATTTTATTGGGATGCACTTTTTAACAATATAATCACAATTCGTTTTGATAAATTCGGATAAAACATTAATAGATCTCTTTTATCTTGATACTTTGATTCTTTTTCTGTCTTGCTCATTCTGCTGTTTGCTTCATTCTACGACACAATACGCGTATATTCTCCTACCTCTGAGGAGCACCACCAACAGTAAACTTTGGTCGATTCGGATATCGTACAGCTGCTTAAAGTCAAAAGGGAAATCTGTTCAAAAATGATCAATAACCAATATTCAATTTAAATAACAGGTACACTGATCAGCCAAAACATTATGACCACCTGTTGGTCCATCTTTGGAGCGAAATACAGCAGCGATTCGGCTTGGCATGGATTCGAAAAGTCCTTGTAGGTTTCCGGAGTTTTCTGGCACCTTATGTCTACTCACAGGTCCAGCAATTCCCTTAAATTACGAGCCGGTGGTTTGTGGGCATGGCTCCGGGGGCGATCATATCTGAAACGGCGAGGCTGGTCGGCTGTTCGCGTGCTACTGTAGTGAGCATCTATGCAGAGTGGTTGAAGGACGGTGAAACCACGACTGGGCGACAAGGTGGTGGACGTCCACGCCTCATCACAGAACGTGGAGGTCGGAGGCTTGGCAGCTCTGTAAAGCAGTATAGACGGCGATCTGTGGCAGATCTGACAGCAGAGTGTGCTCCGAAACACTTGTGCCTGCACCAACATCACACTCATTCATACAAAACAGTAACATGTACGTACACTTCTAGCACCTGGGAAAGCGAGAGGAAACTACTATCCTAGATAAATACCCAGGAAAATTATATCAGCCACCAAGCCTGGATAAATGGTTACTTATGCATATTTTGTCGTAATGCACCGTAAAGCAGACAAAAGTGAGGGTAAATTCGGTCGTAATCACTGGAAAATCAATCAATATAAGATTTTTTTTTTTTTTTTTTTAATAAGTTCAAAGAGACAATACACAACTTGAGTTTGGACGTTGACCGTTGAGGGTCAACACCTGAAGTTTTATTTTCAGCATCGGAATGAAAACAAGATTACTCTGGAAAATGGTTCTATTAGTTCACTGCCCGATTCAGCCACTGCAGATGAATCAAGTTGAAGACTGGCTTCTAAGGGAGAGGATCTTTAAGAGCTACAGATAACTCCTCCGTATCTTCCCCATGCCGGTGACGGTTTTGTCAACAGAAATATCGCATTAAAAAATTTTCATTAGAAAACTTCTCAATACTAGGTACTGATGTAGTGAATGTTACCAAGCTTGTGAACAACCTCTTAAGTAATAATTGAAATTCGACTATGTTGGGATTTAAAATTGCGCCGCGTAATTGACAGTTTTATCACGGATGTTAAAATTTAGGTAGTGATCAAGTTGTAAGTCTTACAGATGGAAATATATTAAAATAATTTAGAAAAAATAAACAAATTCTCCAAAACATTAAAGAAATAAGCGAAAAAATAGATTTGGGATGGGTACAAATTTTATTGATAAAACTATCGATGTCCCAGATATGTTATCTTTTGCAGTTATTAAAAAATAAAACCGTCTGCCTTTAAAAACGAGTGAACCGTAACTAAGGAAACAGAAAATCATCGCCCATATAGTTTTCTAGCCTCATACCCGCGGATTATGCGTGGATTAAGAATTTTTTGCCAGAATTAAATATAAAAAGTTGTTGGTAACGAAGGATTGGTCCCAAACAATATCGAGATGGTATAATATGGCAGGAAAGCTATCGCTATATCATTCTACCGTCGAACCTGCCTCTTGAAGTGAATCAATTTCCAACATATTTCTGTCACTATTCGATAAGATTTCAAAATTTCGTGACTACAACTGTTAATCATACTGGAAAAAATATCCTGTGCCCTTCATACAGATTTCCTTATAAAATTCCATCACAACGATATAGCCATATATTCGTCAAAACGTAACAAAAAGACAGAGACTAACTTCCGTATTTATATTAGTATTACTGTGGTTCACACTCACGCACTGACTGCGAACAACACCTGAGGGATCATTATAACGTAAAAAAGTGTACACCTGCAAAATTGCAAGACTACCTACGATTTGCCTCGCATTGCACCTCTAACTTTATAATATCTACAGTTTAACATTCAATCCAAATAACCTACGGCCCAGGCCTGACTCTTACGATGAAAAACAATTTTCAAAAATCTTGGCCTCCACGGAGACTTGAACCGGAGACCACGACGATCGTAAGAAAGCTCTTTAGCCACTGAGCTGCCAGTTCACTACACGGAAACACGGTATGGAGACGTCCACATCCAACGTGTCTGTCTATCGCCGTATTTCGAAGTTATGTTATTTATACAGATAATTTTTCAACCATATGTAGACAGTATTTTTCTCCTTGTTTCTACGGATAAGTGTGCAAAGTTTCATCGAGATCGGATGAAAACTGTGGATTTGTATGAAGAACAAACAAACTAACAAACAAACATACATTCATCTTTATATATAAAGATTAAAAAAATAACTGCAGCATTGAAGCATCTTTAAAAATGAAATGAAAGCCGGTGTCATGTTGCATGTCTTTCAAAATTGAGATTTACTTACCTGTAAATATGAGAATGGCTTAGGAATTTGAAAAGAAAAAATACTACCAACAAATATTTTTTCATGCTGCCATCACTAACTAAATCAATGTTCAATATTTAGAAATGCATTATTACTGTAACAAAAGTCTCTCTGAAAATGTCGAAATTTTCATCAGTGTAAATCTGAATTAGAGGTATCAGTCTGTGCTGACAAATATTTATTCAAAATTCTGAGAACTAGGTCAGAGATGATATTGTTATCCTCTGATCGTGCCTCCTCCAACAACTTAATTCTGTAATTTTGTTTGTAATTCTGGATATCTGGTATAATTTCTATGCCATTTTACTTTCTTAGTGGCTATTATTTGAATCAGGTAAACGAGCTGGTATTTTATTTGTTCCTTTTATTTAATGAACTCTTCTTCGTATTTAACGTGTATCAGCAGATCCAATGTTTGCATTTGCACATTTCCGAGAAACAAATCACGGATGTTCCCTCCTTATTTTCAGTCATCAGCTGATGAAACACTCCAGAATAGCACGCCAGTTCCCTACCGCAGCAGTTTACCACAGCCAAACTGCGATTTCGTGACCCGATATTACTGATTTGAATTTAATAGTTTCGTCAGAAATCTCGTATTTGACGCCTCTAGCAGACAACCCAATCACGCGGAATGTTCTTGTAAGCTACAGTTTTGACCCCGTGGAGCTTACACCGTATTACTCCACCACAGAACCATGGTAACAATCGCAGAACATGTCAAGAACGGTTGAATGCTACATATCAGATGATAAGAGTGTGTTGGAAAAGTTAATTGTGAAAAATTGTGATTTACAATAATGATCAGAAAAGCTGACATCTCTTTCTGGAAAAATTCTTTGAAAACATAGAAGTTCATTAATACACAAACACTTTGTCTAAGATTTGTTAAGAAATATTTGCAGAATTTACCCAAAGCCATAATGCCTAAATCTTTTTAAAAGGTGGATATACTTGTATAATGTCATCACAGCACTTATTTTGCTTACAATCTTTCGGAGTACAAAATTCTGAACACTTCAGTCTCAACTCACATGGTTGCCATATACAGTATAATTGTAATACTAGGAAAAACTAAATTATTTATAAAGTTACTAGTTGATGTGTATTACACAGAGAGTATAACATTGTGTAGCTCAGAATATAAATTATTAACTACTATGAACTGACACCTTTAAATCCTAAGTAAAAGAGATTTTGAATCACAACTCATTTTGTTACGTGTATCAATTTTGTTCTGGTATTCTGATAACTGGAAACGACTAAGCATATCATGTATGCTTTGGATAGCGAAAAGGGAAAATGACAAATTTATGTAGTCACTTGATGTATGAATTTTTAAAGATTATAGACGACTGTAGCATAGCAGTTTACAAAAGCCTTTGTAAATTGTATTAATATATAGAAGCTAAATGTTATATTGTTTTGTTAATGGTTAATAACTAAAATAATTTTAGCTAATACTTTTATTATTATTTTTTAAGAACGATACATACTATTCCACATCATGAAGGGAATTCTCACATGGCATCAAAGTAAGCAAATGTTATGTAATCTTAATTATACAAGAAAATCAAATGAAACAAGGAAATATTATTATATATTGACGTTGATAAATGATATAATGGCCACATAACAGAACATTACATTATATCCAGTTTTTTTTAGCCAGATTTTGGTGAAACAGCAATATAAATAAACCTAACAGTGTAAAGCCATAAGTCAAACTGCGATGAAGCAGTTACACGCTATCAAACCAGAAAGGAAATAATGGTAATGCGGAGGGAAGGCTATAACCAGATACAAAAAATCTAGAAATAGTCGGGCAATATGAGGGTGGAGATTTTCCCGGCGTATAACAGCAACATAGTCTTACGGACTTGTAGCCGTATATTTTCATGAAACTATGAGAACGGTTCCACAACTTCCTGTGTTGTCTTCATCAGCTAATCGTATCTTGCACTCGAGAACCTGCAAGATCACTGTGACACTCGCTGGCGAGATAGATAACCTGAAGAATACAACAGGGCACGTTGTTGAAACGTTGTCATCGCTTAGTGAAAATATCCGCCAGCAAACCAGTGAAAAGACTATGTTACAATAGTCACGCAGTTTGCATATATATATATATATATATATATATATATATATATATATATATTATATGATTTATCTGTACCTTAAGGTGAAAATGAATCACGTAATGTTATTTTCTGGCGTGTTTTATATTGACAACTTATGCGTTGCCAGAGATTAAACCAGCGATGATACGCGATAGTAGAGAAGATAGTGAGCAGCTTAGTGCCACTGGGAATTGAGATCGCGTTTGCGTTTGCCTCCGGCCGTTTCGGTAGCGAGGCCGGTCTGTCCTGGGAGGAGCAGCTCGGCAGGAATGCAAAACGGCAAAAGGATGCGGAGGTCGCGGGGTCACGGCGTGGGTCGACTCAGCCTTCAGACAGCGCGGGAACTGTCGGAAGTCGAGGCGAACGGCGGCCGCACCTGACGTATGGGATTGCCGTCTCAGCAGATTAATTTGGCTTGTGAGCGGGTGCTGCAAGAAGAAGCGAAAAGTAAAACAACTTGCAAACACGTTGCACGAGATGTGTTTCGTCCGGAATCAAATGTCGGCGTACATGCACAATTTAAAACTGATGGTATTATCATCTCGTTGGTAAACAATCTAAACTTTTTCACTTCGTTAATAGTGCCATCAACTTGGCCTTAAAGTAATTGGAAACTTCACAGTAATCAAAGAAACAGCAGAAAGAATTGTGAGACCTTTGGAAAACAATCCATACTCCAAGATAAAGAGCAAAAACAATATATATTGTAAGTAATAAAAGACTGTCGCATCCGTTTTCCATCTTGTTTCAATCAATCCTTATAAGAAAAATATTAAACTTTTTTGTAGGCCAATTTAACGTAGGTAATAAAAATTCGCTACAAAACTTTAAGTACTTATGTTGTTCTAATCCTTATATCAATTGTTCTTTAAAAATATTTAAAATTTTAAACTGAACAATAAATTATGAGATTTTCGAATTAACATAATGGTATTTATTGCGATCTTCGCCCTTTCTAGGGCATGTGTTAGAGTCGGGCAATTTTTTTAAAATTTTTTTTTTACCTGTTACTTACTAACTAGGAAGGAAAAGAAACAGCTGTGAAGACTTACAGAAATATATATATATAAATGTTAAGGACCACCCACACGACATAAAACTGTTGGTTTTATCACGTATTAAAACTTTTTTTAGTCTATTAAGAATGACAGTCCCTAATTTCAACAATTCAAAAATAGATTTTTTTTGTGAAATTATATTAATCATGAACAAGTTGAGTATCTGGAGATCTGGAAAGATACCATGTAATAGGATCATAAAAGAGCATAATCGTATAGATTTTCGTATGAAATCGAATGTCTGAACCATCTACAACAGTTTTTCTCATCCTATGGTCCACGAAACACCTGTGATCCGCGAAGGAGTGACACGTGGTTCGCAAGGAGAATATAAAAATTCTAATTCAATTAAAGATATAATAACAAAAATAAATCAGTAAAGTTGTCCACGTAAAATGGATACATTACTGGTGTTGTATAAGGCTATAAGATAGTATCCACTTTAATAAAATTGTGCCTGAAGACTGCGCTCACCTCAATAGTTCGTCAACTTTCGGCGAGTCCCGGTGATTCCCGAAGTGTTAGACTGACTGCCATCACAGTGCTGTTTGATTATCCAGGAAATTTCAGGTTAACAATTGCATTGTCTTTATTGGCATTTATACTTTTAAAAGATAGTGTAAATTTCAAATAAATAAATGAATTTGATTTTATTTGCACTTTTATTGTTAAAAGAAATTGTAACTGCGATGACAGCTAAAAGATAATTGTCTGTTGTGGTAGTAACTGCATAAAAATACGAAGAGCAGGAATAAAAGAAATTGAATGCAGGTATTAAAAAAGTTACAAAAGTATGTTCGTTTAAATTTACATGTTTCTTTTTATTTATTTTGGGCGACTAAACGCAGAAATTCATGTAAGGAGGTGAACATCCGATGTTTTCGCTGTATTCTGTGCAGCTTTTATTGGAATAAAGTGACAACATAACCTTAATAATTTTTGCACAAATATAACAAATAGGGAAGTTTGTTAAATCTGGGGGAAATTTTAGTCAAAGCATAGATAATAACCAAATAAATAATCAAATAAAAAATAGTAATTCGTTTTTGAAATTATACTTTACTTAGAAACTTTTTCATAACAATAAAAATTTCTGTCGAATTAAATCAAATGGAGATATTTAAAAAATACTAAACAAATACGCGCAGAATATATTTAGAGAAAGTTTGTAAATAACACAAAAATCAATAAAAAAGATAATCATTAATCGTTATTTTTTTTCCTTAGAAACTTTTATAGGACACGTACCGATAATAATTGGTATTTTATTAAACAACACTAAAATAAAATACAAATAGGTAAAAAGTTTAGTCCCATTTAAATGAATAATCAATAGCATTATTATTTTACATAACATATATGTATATATATATATAAAAAGTTTGAGAAATGAGGATCTAGAATGTATGTTTCAATAATCTAAAAGCCAGTCACGATTTACTCCGATGCTGGTTCTCACCAAGGAAGTGTTATGTATAAAATCCCATTTATGTTGGTTTCAAAGTTGCACAATGTTAAAATTCCATTGGATCATTGATCTTTTTTTATTGCTCTGGATTTTTCATTGGTTTTGGTACACGTTTCTTTTAAGTCTTGTGATTATTAACAAACAGATTTTATAACTTCTAAAAGTATCGTCTTAATGGGTTATTACGTATCCCGTCAGGACACCAGTAACCATTACATAATAACGCCAGTATTATGAATGCTCATAAC
Organism: Vandiemenella viatica; assembly: GCA_031002005.1. Taxonomy (NCBI): domain Eukaryota; kingdom Metazoa; phylum Arthropoda; class Insecta; order Orthoptera; family Morabidae; genus Vandiemenella; species Vandiemenella viatica. Next base: position 151,150,541 of record CM061914.1, on the reverse strand, counting down.
TCATGGAGCTCCACCCATAGCCTCGAGGAAGGTACGGAGATCCTACATGACGGCATATCCGGTTTGTTGATCCTTCTTCTCTGCCTATCATCTTTGCATTCCTCAAATAGTCACTCGCTGATATCAGATCGTGTTATACGATATCAGCAAAGGATGTGTCAATAAATAATGGACTAACGTGATCTAAACGCCTCAGTTTCGAATATGTAGCTCGAGTTGCAGATTATTGAAATATTTACAACATATATTTGGAAACTTAACTTATCTGTACAGACTGATGGTCACCAAATTTTCCTGAAATTCCACTTTTCGCAGTTTTCCAGTTTCATTGTGGTCTGTGGACGAGGTCGAGAATTTTTCGGACAGGGTAGTAGCACATCCCGTGGATTCAATCTGAGTGAACTTAAAGTGGGACATTAAACATTTAACATCACTTGATGACGTTTAATGTTAATAATTTGCTACATTTTATAAATATCACCTCATATTGCGCAAGGCTCAACTCAATTTGATGGGAGCATTCTCACTGGATGGAGCAAGTAGTACCCAATCAAAATATACCATACTCACCTTCGCGAAAAGGATAAAGCCATATAAGAGGCACCTTAAATAACGCACAAAAGGAGAAAGTGGGAAGGGACTGGGGGCAAGGAACAGAAAGGATTTCGGCTATCGCATTTTAAGGGAACCATTCCGAAATTCACTTGGAGTGATTTCAGGAAACCATGGAAAACTCAAATCTGGAAGAACGGAAGGGGATTCGAACCCGCCTCCTCCCGATTGCGAGACCATAGCGTCACCGCTCACCCACCACGCTTAGTAGAAAAAAACGTATTGAAGTATTATCCGTAAGGCCATTTCCAAGCACACAGCCCTATAAGATACGATAAATAATTATCCGTAACTTTCATCAGCTCAATGGATACTAATTCACTTCACTTAGAATATTTGAAAGGCTGAGAAGTCGTGGCTGTATGTTATTAGTGTCATAAATAAATGCGGCGAAGGAACAAGAGAGAATGTGTTGTTCTCAGTCAAGGTTAACGTTTGTTAAATGTCACTAATATGGTTACCAATACCGAAACAATAATCTATAATCAGCCTTACATGTTATCACTTTCAAAGGGTGGTGATTAGTAAGAATTCCGAAGACTGCTTAATAAATTCTTTTGTTTACTGCTCTCTGACAACCTATACCACCCATCTATTCATGCAATGCAAATATTCAAGTTCTTTAGGACAAGAGGGTGTCGGCAACAAAGATAAATTACTGTCTTCCTAAGAACGCACTCATTGTCATTTGTCACGCGGTTTCTCGACTATCGCCACTATAGCTTACTGTGTTAAACCAGTTACTGCGACCTAGCGCAGTGAAGGGCTTTCTTCGAACTTCAATTTGAACTACAAACAAATGTTCTACCCCACAGTCAATTTCACTCAACCAGTAACCGCAACATGGTCATTAAAATATTATAGTAGACTAGCCCGTACCCGCGACTTCGTACGCGAGGATTAAGAATTTTTTTGCCAGAATTAAATATAGAAAGTTGCTAACGAAGGATTGGTCCCAAACAATATCGAGTAGGAATAATATGACAGGAAAGCTATCACTATATCATTGTACCGTCGAACCTGTGTCTTGAAGAGAATCAATTTCCAACATATTTCTGTCACAATTCGATAAGGTCTTAAATTTTCGTGACTAAAACTGTTAATCATACTGGAAAAAATATCCTGTGCCCTTCATACAGATTTCCTTATAAAATTGCATCACAACGATATAGCCATTTAGTCGTCAAAACGTAACAAAAAGACAGACACATACTTCCGTATTTATAATAATATTACTGTGGTTCACACTCACACACTGACTGCGAACAACACCTGAGGGATCATTATAACGTAAAAAAGTGTACACCTACAAAATTGCAAGACTACCTACGATTTTCCTCGCATTGCACCCCTAACTTTCTAATATCTACAGTTTAACATTCAATCCGAATAACCTACGGCCCAGGCCTGACTCTTACGATGAAAAACAATTTTTAAAAATCTTAGCCTCCACGGAGATTTGAACCACAGACCACGACGTTCGTTAGCAAGCGCTTTAACCACTCAGCTGCCAGTCCACTAAACGGGAACACGTACGGAGGCGACCATATCCAACGTGTCTGTCTATCGCCGTATTTCGAAGTTATAAGACAACATGTGTTATTTATACAGATAATTTTTCAGCCAAATGTAGACAGTATTTTTCTCCTTGTTTCAAAGGATAAGTGTGCAAAGTTTCATCAAGATCGGATGAAAACTGTGGATTTGTATGAAGAACAAACAAACTAACAAACAAACAAACCAACAAACAAACAAACACACATTCATCTTTATATATAAAGATATTTCAATAGCATAAAGTAACGACGCCTATACTAGGTGCAAAATTGGTCGAAAACATATAATACAAACATTACGGAAGGGGTATGTTCGTTTAGAAAGTCTCAGCCACAGGTTATTGCAATTTATGGTTATTTCTTGTCTTCATATCTCCTGATAGACTCTTCAAGTACAGCCAGAAGAAAGTTTTTCTCCTCTGCCACATCTTTATTGATGTGAAAACTTGTATAAATGCATTGGGTGATTGTTGGATGGGGGTAAATCTGTAAGTTCGAGTCACCGACATGCTGTGGCGTGTTGCGCATATGATATGCACGTTGGGCGCTTTTTGGATGCGTAAAATCTTAAGATCTTGCGTATCTAACATGCCGTTTTAGCAGTGTATATCTGTAACTATAAGTATGACGCGTTGCGCTTAGACAGCAGTAAAAGTATAGATCAGCGGTCGGCAACCTTTTAGCAGGCAAGGGCCGCAAGGTGGCAAAACAAAGTAAAGGCGGGGCCGCACATACACAGGAAAAATGCGAAAACTAAGTTTTCAAATTTTATTAATACAAATGAATATACAAATGAAGAAAAGTTACAAAATTGATCTTACATACTGAATTCAGTGTGATGTTTGAGGTTGCATTTGACTGGCTATTTTTTTGTATGTCAGTTTTCATGTTAGAAGTTGAAATACGTAATATATCTCTCAATTGCTCATCTGTGACACGAGAAGCGTATTTATTTTTTTCGATTATTGACGACTGAAAAAGTTTGCTCGCATAAATAAGTGCTTCAAAAAATTGAAATAAACTGCTGAGCAAACTTTTTCAATTCGACAAAATCAGACGACAAGCTACCATAAAATTTGACCAAATCATTCATCTCGTAAAAGGCGTTTTTTAGACTCTCATTGGATTGAAGTTCAATCACATTCATTTGTAAATTACTGGGTACATCCTCAACATCGCATGAAAAAGGGTTAGCAAAAATCTTCAGTTTGTTCGAAACCTTCTCGAAATCACCAAATCTGTCACTGAATTGACCTTGTAACTCCATTGAAATGTCTTTCATTATCTCAATATCCCAATTAAAATCAATGCCAGCTTCCTCGACAGCCTTTAGACAATTCGGGAAGTGATCTAATTTTTTTTTTCATAAATATGTTTTATGAAGAGCCGGTTTTCGGTTTGGAATGCCTTTACGTCTGTATGCATATCAGATATTGGTTTTTTTTCCCTTGAAGCTTGACATTCAGCGTATTTAATTCATGAGTTAAATCTTTCAAAAATCCAAGATCTATTAACCATTGAGGGTCTGTTAGCTCTGGAACAGATTTACCTTTCTGATTCATAAAAGTGTTGATTTCTTTTCTGAGATCGAAAAATTTTTTCAGTACTGCACCTCTCCTTAACCATCTTACTTCTGAATAATAAAGGACATCTTGATGATCTGCTTCCATTTCGGATAGAAACTCTCAGAATTGGTGATGTCAACCCATTATTTCTGATATAGTTTACAGAGGATATCACGATCTCCATTACTTTTCTCCATGAAACGACTTTGGAACATAACGCTTCTTGGTGGATAATGCAATGAAAAAATAACGGGATTTCACATACTATCTCTGCCAATTTTGTTTTAATTCTACCCACCAGGCCCTTGTTTTGCCCACTCATGTTTCTACCTCCGTCAGTTGTTAGACTTACCAATTTTTCCCATTCTAATTGCATTGACGTCATAGCCTGTTCTAAGTGACAAAACAAATCTTCCCCCGTAGTCGTTCCCTTCAAACTACATAGCTGTAAAAGTTCCTCACACACTATGAAGTACTTATCAATTTCACGAAACAAATATTACAAGCTGGGCAGTATCTATCACATCATTACTTTCACCGGTAGCTAAGGAGAACCATAAAAATTGTTGTGCTTTTTCCCGTAGTTTTTCGCATAAATTAGCGCCCAAATCTTCAGTGCGCCTTGAACAAGTTCTGGCAGAAAGGCTTATATTTTCAGATTTCTTTTTTTGATCTGGGCATACCTCTTCAGCCATAGTTAAGGCACATTGTTTTATTAATTCGCTGTCGGTAAACGGTCGCCCAGACTTAACAAGTACATCCGCCACCATTAAACTCGCACGTATATTTGACTCGTTACTTTGAAATTGCACCTTAAAAACACTTTGTTGATTCTTGAATAAAGATTTGAGCGAGTTGATTTTGTTTTTCCGGGATCACCAACTAGGCACGCAAATTTTGCTTTATGCTCGGTATCTTATTGACGATTGAGGTTATATCCTTTTTGTATAGCAAGGGTTTTTTGGCATTTTAAGCATAACGCCTTTCCATTGCAATTAATAAAAAAAAAAGCATAAAACTGTCCATGCATCGCTAAACACTTTTTTGTTCAATTAACTTCCTCTTTTTTGTAGCCATCAGTAAAACTTATAACCAACAATGCAAAATACACGCTGTAAGAATAAAAGCCGTGTTGAAACCATGTCACTTAATTTTGCTATGTAATTGTATGAGCTATCAATATCTCACACTGTAAACAAAATAGTAGGTACTCGTAGGTCACAGAACAATAACCAAATAGTAGGTACAGGGCCGCGGCGGCGGCGTGCACACATGAAATAACTTGTTTCACTCAATGACGCAGCCAGCGCGGACGGACGGCGGGCGAGCGAGAGAAGATTATTGTAAACGCTGACCTATTGTTTCAATCATAGGAGAGAGTGGGGGAATCGTTCCCGCTCGCACTTGTCCTGCTCTTTTCGCGTAGTTCATTCGCCGCGCTGTTAGATCGCGTTCACTATTTTATGCATTTATATTTTATTATTTTATAATATGGGTTTTCGTATGATGATTTTTATAATAAGGACGGGGGCCGCAAATAGAGAGGTCACGGGCCGCATTCGGCCCGCGGGCCGCGCGTTGCCGACCGCTGGTATAGATTATACTTGTTTCTAATACATAAAAATGAATGATTGTTTGTTGGTTTGTTCGTATTCCATGCATTCATCCGATTGCGATGAAACTTTCATAAGTTATTGTGTGTGTCCGTGGAAAGGTTCCTGGTACCTGAGCGATTAACTCGATTACCTCCGAAAATTTCTCCGTCCGGTCGCGGGTTCAAATCCCGTGACGAGCATGAATTTTTAGGAGTTGTATTCGATTACATAAGCTGCAACGGGACGTTCCGTGGTTCTGATTCCACGTTAAACTGTAGGCCCCTGGGGAAACGAATTGGCATTCCTGCCTCTGACACAATATTTGATGCATCTCCTTCTAGAAGATTCGACCAACCTTCGCGTTGTGGACTAAGTTAGATGTTTCTTTTTGAAGTGAAAACTTCTTTAGGTGCGTTTAGCGATTTTTGGGTGAGTAAAATCTTGTGAGTTCGCGTCATCGGCATGCTATTGCTTACAGTAGATCTGTTGCCGTCTGGTGGCTCAGTGGTTCAGGAGTCTCACTAGGGAACGAAAGGTCCTTGGTTCGAATCGCTGCGATGACATGCACTGAAGTCGTACAGTACCAACCAGGACAGTTTCAAAGAGGGCGTGATTCCTTACGAAGAAACGCTGAGGTTTGTATTGCCTTGGACGGGTGTCACATTGCAGACCTGTTATTAAGTCCGCAAGTATGCGTTTGCGACCCAATGTTTAATAGACATTGTCATCTACTAAAATATTGTACACTTTTTTTAACACCCTGTATGTGCACACTCAGGAATTTCATGTGCATGTATTCATTGAACCATTACCCTTCAGATATTATATCATAGCTGTACTTATGGAAACTAGTACAACCTAAAAGTTTATAAGATTGTATTCTTGGTTGCAAGAGCACATGTCTAGGAGGCTGAAAGAATTGATAAAAACGCAGGAGAGATTTCTCCTAAGCGCCATGCAGCAACGGCATATAAAAGGGCGTCATTTATGTGGGAGGTGCCTCCTTCCTGGTCACTATCTTCAGCAGCACCGCGAAAAGACGTGAAATAGCTGTAGCGAGGCCAGCTGGCCCGTCGTAAAGATATCGTTCCACTCCACGCTCTATCATCGCAGACTGTCCGGTGGGCGGCGAATACACTCTGAACTTTAGGACGGTCCCCGATTAATAGCAGATTGTTGGATCCACACCAGTATAAGCTTGCCAAGGACAGTGCTTTCCAACCGGACCTACGGGAAAAAGCGAAGCACTTTGCTCGGTAAATAAGGCGATCACGAGGATCTTCTTTGGGATGCGTCTACTGTGTCACTTGGACAACGGCCAGAGTGAGTGCATAATGAGGATAGAGTTATGCGAAACAACACTTCTGGATCTTTTTTTAGGTTAAGAAGTGTCACACACTGCAGATGCCACCTGTTTTATGCTAATGTGCGTTATTTAGCATTTCACTGTGAACGGTTGTTCTACAGGTCAATAGATAACGATTATGAAAGGCTCTCGCTGTCCTTGACAATCACTTTTTTTTTTCTTCTTTCAGTCTTGCGCTGTGTATTAATGTTACTTTAAACTGTTGCAGTCCCTCGTCCTTGGAATGATAAAAGTTTATTTTCCAGCATTAAACACGATGGTACAACAGATGTAATTTATGAGCAACATGATTCAGATCTTTGCTTTACAGTTCTTGTTAATTTCAACAAAATCATTTCAACCTAATATATATGACATATATGATTTATCTTACAGATATTAACTACAGGAAACTTTATTTCATGCCCAGATACGCGTAGAAAGGGGTACTAAATATAACGACGACCACTAAAGTGCGACTGAAGACAAACAACTGTTGATGAGTGTAAGAGCAACAGAAGGTTCCCGAAGTTTGTATTCGAAACAGCTCACTGAACACATCTCTCAATTTTATAATTTAACTATCTGGTAACTTTATAAAATTGGTTACAAACACTCAAACTTAAGATTTAGTATCTTATGGCAGACAATGACAAATTAAGGAGGATGATTTAAATGCACTTGTCGTATTTTCACTATTTTTTTTATTATTGTCTCATTTTAAGTTTGCACTGTGATTAGATTTGCATCATCATCATCAGTAATCTGCTATAAAGTAGGTTTTTCACGTGGCTGCTCTCCATGATCTCTTGATTTTTTTTATTTTTTTATTTTTTTGCCCTTCTTCTCATGTCCATGAAGTTGCCATTTTCTTTGATGTTGTATGTGGTCTTGTTATCCTGTGATCTCCTTCCTCTCACTCTCCCCTCGCAAAATAGTCCCCCCATGGCGTCTTCTAACAGGCATCCCCATCGCAGCAAAAGTACAATCCAGTTCTATTTTTTTTATTATTATTAACGGGAGTAGTTTCTTTCTTTCACCAACTCTTTTCATCGCTTTTTCCATTTAGCTTAACTTCTGTTTTCTCCTCCAAATGCTTCTATCCGTTTTTTGTCTTCAGTGCCCCTTAAAGAGCCATGCTCCATACAAAACATTTGCCAAGTCTTTTCCTCAGCTCTTTACTTACTGTCCCATTAGTTTTGCCATGCATTAAATTTCTTTTCAAATTAAGTCAACGTATAATTTTTGGCTATCAATATTAACTGAAGAATGTTATGCGTAATGTCCATCGACGTCCAATGTCCTCGGAATTGCTGTTATTATCTATTAATAACTTATCTGCAATTAGGAAAAAAGTTAATTGGAATTCTGATGGAACCTCAACTAAAGAACTTACGAAGTTGTCTCTTGAAAGACGTTCCGTTTAAACAGCAAAATTTTCTTACTTTAATTAACGAGCTATCAAGTTCATCCTGTAAAGCAGTGAATTTCAATTAACCTGGTTGCCGCAAATGCAGAAATTGGTCTGGTCACTGAATTAATGATCCATTATTACATGCTCTAAAATGAAGATGAAATGAGAAATAAGCAAACCACTGGCTCCAGAGTCCTTGGCAGATGAGAACTTGGCCACCAACAAATCTGGTTACACAACGTTTCTCTGAAATTCATTCGATACAATTAGCCGTGTAAAAGAAGAGAATCTTGTATCAGGAGAACCAGTTTCACATGTAATGGCTTCCAGTAGTCGTCCGTAAATTGTAGCTATGGGCAGTAACGGTTCGTGGAGATGTTCTTGAATGTCAGCAGACGGGCGTAACAGAGGTCACTGTGAATGCCGTTTCTCACGGAATTTGGCGAGAGTGTTCATCAGTGTAATAGCCAGCGGATAGGTCGGGAGGCGTTTGTGCTAACTTAATTTTCATTACTCACGCTTAATTTGGGTGCGAACACAAGGCCCTCCACTATCCAACTCGTCTTGAGGGAGCAAGGGGCGTCCGGAAATACAGAGTTGCTGGTATTTGATAAATGTAGACTTTCAATACAGTAGTCAGTACAGTTCTTTCCTTTGTGGTTACTTTTTTTTAGGTTTATGACCTATCGTATAAATATAAAACTTTTATCGTTAGGATTCATACTAAATTACGAACATAAAAATAAAACTTTCATTAAATTAAATGTTACGTGTTACTATCATAAATGTTAAATGTGAATGACATTTTGTTTCATGTTTAGCTATCTAGAATATACAGTTTTTAAATTTGTTTAGTATTATCTCTGACAAATGCTGCAACACATCAACGGAGAGTTTTGAAAGACAAATAAATAACACGGTATTCCAGAAAAAAATCCAGACTTTAATAACATAAATGTTGTTTGCTTTTCTCCATGTTTTTATTGAGCGTATAATATTAATTAGATGACACAAAGAAATATGGACATTTTTACTATTCTGTGTTTTCAAATTAAATACATATTAGCGTTTTGGAATTTAAAAAATTTCCATCTACTTGTTAAACATATTCTATGTGATAACAACCATTAAACATCACAACTAATGAAGAGCGACTTTAGTCATTTTGTCACTGCGTCAACGTGTAAACGTGCCAAAAGGTTCGAAACGTTGAGGTCACGTGACAGAACTGTGACCAGAGATGTTACTACAAAATCGAGATTATCAGCATTATTTAATAGCAGTTCTATTCAGTCAGTCACCAGCGAAGTAATTAATGTCCAAGACTTGAAATAAAACTATGTATTGCTTTTCGATCAACATATCCGTTTTAGTTGCTTTTTTTATTTATTTATATTTGTTCATTGTAGATGTTTTATTATAATCTTTGTTCATAGGTATGTAGGATATTTTTTGAGCAGCAGAGGTTTTAACTAGATGGAATCTTAGCTTGGCCAGAACGATGTCAGCCATTTGTAGTTAGAGCAGAGGGCATGAGTTATTTAGTGCTTCGTGCTAATGATGATAGTCTGATATTAATCGTGATCTACGTGGCCTGGACGAGTGCTGAAACTAATATTACGTGACATAACAAAAGTTGTTAAGATTTATTTTGCGTTTTTATTTCAGACCCATGTAAATAGTTCTAACTGAAACGTGATGTAAACTACAATCGAACCAAAATCAGGGTTATGAGCGATATTCAATAGCAATGGTATTAGTTAATCAGATGGGAAGAAACCATTTGTCAGAACACTCTGTTCCACACGTCATTTTTGACGGGATTAGATGCTAGTTTAGTATAGATAATAGGTCAGATTGTTGCTTGAAACATTGCATGCTTCCAGTTTAAAACCCAGAGGATTGAATTCGTCACACAGAACTGAATGGTGATAACACTTTCAACGAGCGTGGAGGGTGAGTGGTAACGCTCTGGCCTCACATTCAGGAGGATACGAGTTCGATTCTTCGTTCGGTCACCCAGAATTGGATTTTCAATGGTTTTCCCAAATCACATCCGGCAAATGTCGATATGATTTCTTCAAAATGCCATGGCCGAATTTCTTCCTGCTCCTTGCCCCAGTCCTTTCCCGCCTCTAACAACCTCGACGTCTATAAGACGTGAGGCCAGCAGCAGAAGCAGATAAAATTTTCGTATATGATTTATTTATATATACTTTAACATTTGCTTAGTGAATTCAGTGACCTAAGTATTCCGCAATAAATTTGTGTTGTTCCACTGTTTGTAATTAAGATATAAATTACGATAAATCGATTTGTGGCTTGACTTCTGCATCTTAATAAAGTATTTTCGACGTAGTGGCGACCTTTGGTAGAATGAATATGCTATCTGGAAACAATTACTACAACGCAGCAACGTAGCAGTTGGAATTAAGGGAGCGTGCATAAACCACGTAGCTCCATTTTGGGTTTTGGCTCCTTCGTACCCCTCCCCCCCACGTAACCCGACGTGGCTTTTGTCTCTACCCCCTTCCCCCCCCTCACCCACGTATTACGTAGTTTTTTTCTATTTTGTTTCCAGAAGACATTTTGTACTGTTTTCTCTTCTCAGACTATAGTAAATTACATACGGGGATAATTAAATGACGGAAATAAATATTTACATGCTTATGTGTGTTCTGTATCTCATGTGACAAATAATATGAAAGAAAAGCTACGTGGCCTGGCTCGGAAACCAGGCGTAGCCCAGCGTAGCTTTCCAGCCAACCCCCCCCCCCCTAGACCAAAGTCACGTAGTTTATGCACAATCCCTAATCTAAGAATCATAGGATTGAATTTAGGTAAATTAATTGTTTTCGGAGGCAGCTGCAGGAGTTTCATTACATTGATGCATATTTCAAGACAGGTACCTCTAACGGTCTTCGTTGAAGTCTTTCATTGGGAAATCTTTCATTGTGGTACTTTGTGTACAGATAGCTTCTACGCACCTCTTACTTGCATGCACCGAGCGTGAGAAAGAGTGCAGTAAAGTGCGCCTGACAGGTCTGTTCCTCGGCACGAGTTCTGTCTATTAGAAGAAACCGGAACCAGGACGAGTGTGGACATCGAAGGCCAGCATCCTCTTGGCACCGCGTTGGCTCCATATATCTCCACTCAGGCATGGGTTGTGTTGACGACTTGCCCTCCAAGACACTGATCTAGCTCCAGTTACAACCTGTTGGCTTGCTTAGCATAGTGTACCAGAGCGGTGTGGAAGTGTATAATCGGATATTGGAGAAGATACACAGCATTCACATTTTTTATTCACGTGCTTTACCCTCAAAGTCTCAATATTTTATCGGGTATTTGAACGTAGCTAATTAACTTCAATATCAAATTAATCATTACACAGTCACGTAGATAATATCAGCGATAATTACTGTATAGCTATTCATCTTACAAGTCAGCACACTTAAATACCTAATACAATTTTCCTGAAACGCTCCACTATATTATTTTAGCATTATAAATCATTTCATTAATCTCTATCGTTGTTATCTCAAAAAACTGCAGAATTTTTCCGTTCTGTAGGTAGTTCGTAATTCCGCCAAATTTTACTGTCTTGCTTAATGACTCAAAACTGAAGCTATTGCAACACAGATTTCTTCATAAATAATTCAATATTAAACTCATATATTATTCTGAATTTGAATTCCTTTCGATTTTTAATAATAGACAGGTCATAAACAGGTCGTTGCGATATCGCTGACTGTATGGAAATTACAATGCGTTCGTGTTGTGCACTGTATTCATTTTAACTGTGATTATTCCAGGAAAACAAACAACAATCAGAGATCGAATCAAAAAGTGGGTTATCACCGAACATAGATTACAACAATGCAATATGTTATAGACTTAAAAGAGTATGTAATTATTTTAAAAAAATCAATACTTATTAATTAAATAATAATAATAATGAACCTTTGATAATAACTTAAATATGTCAAGATAATGACAGCCACCAATAACGTATGCAGCTATAACATAAGTAGTGAATGTTAAAAGCAAATGAAAACTATTATATTTCCGTACTTTGTAAGATTTGGTTGTACCAAGGAATAGTATTACTGTCATGACATTTTTAGATTAATTTTTATTGGCATTAAAATGAATTTAAATAATAATATTATTATGAGACAGACGAATGTATCAGATATCGAATTTGACGGACAGTCGTTTACTGGCTAAATGATGGACTGTAAAATTCGTTTCAAGGGTAACCATTAATAATTAATCGACATTTATCAAGACAAAAATAATATTACGCAGTACAACCAAAGCTACAGAGTGTATCCTCTCTCTTTTCGTCAGCCGTAGGCCATACTTAACAGAGAAGTAACATAATCTAACAAAACAAGTAAAAGGAAATACAGTAATAAAAATAATACTTACCACATTAACAGTTCGGAAATAATTTTTTAACATTTATAAATGGAACTTACACATGTAATCTTACATCTTTTACAACTGTTACACATCCGAATTAAATCTTAACCTTTATAGAATAGAGTATAAGACTGCAGATCATGGTTCGTTACAATCTCTCTTTCGATAAGCGTCAAAATGGCACCATTCACTCATCGTATACTTTCTTCAGTTCTTTTTAGCTTTTAAAGTCGTAAATGAATTCCCAAACATTCGTCTCTTACACAATTCTCTTTTTTCTTATTCTGCTGAATATCTCTGCATTCCTCATTTTATGCATCCATTCAATTTTCTCTGTTCTAATCTTCAACCTATTTCAAGACTTTGCAAGTACTTTTCTTGCTTGCTTCTGAGTGTTCATATCTCTAATTCACACGACACTATGCTCCAGACAATTATTTGTCAAACTTCTTGCCTCATTTAACCGCGATTTTTTTGTCTCTTCGCCTTCCTTTACTTTTTAATGTAAAAGTTCTGTTCTTAAGTGCTACCGTATAACAGTCATTCCAAGACAATCAATTTTCTAAAGTGTTTGCTGTTGTAGAACTTTGCTTCCACTAGCAAATTGAAAGTGTCTTCTCCTTTCACACTATAATTACTATAGCATTTCCGGTGTACATTCCAAGATCTCGTCTGAGTCTTACAACACCCTTCATCATATCTGGCAGTTTTCCTTTCCACAACACCATCATCACTATATCTTGCGCGTATTTTATGGTCTCTAGTCTCTCTCCCTCCAACACCAGGCCCTTTATTTCTTTGAAGGAATATTAACGTTTAGCAGTATATTGCATATTGAATAACTTTTGAGATAGAGAGCAGTCCTTACTCCTGTCACCGAATTATATTTCATGCTCTTCTTCTCCTCTTCTTCTGTCCCTATAGGACTCCTCATCAGTATTCTATCTTTCCTTCCTGTACCAAGACAGAAGGAGGGTGAAGAGATGGCTGGAAGTGAACAAAGCGTAAGTATATTGGTTGAAGAGTTAGGAGAAGTGCATGGAAGGGAAAAAATAACTAAGGGCACAATCTGGCTCCCGATTTTATGCATGACGGAACAGGAAAATTTTCTTTTGTGTAGGGGCATCAAGGACTGTAATAAGTTACCAAAGGAAGTGATGAATAATTTGCCAAAGACGCTGAAGGAGTTTAGCATTGAAATTCCTAAATCGCAATAATAGACGGGGGAGGAATTTAACATTGAAGATTTAGCCTATGAGATATTGATAATCAAAAATAGTAATTAGACGACTAGGGAAATTGCAAAAAGAGCATGCGCTCCATAGTAATTAAAGTTCAATTAAATATCTGACCTGGCATTCAGGAAGACGCATGTTCGAACCCTCGTCCGGTAATTCAGATTTCGATTTTCCGTGGTTTCCTGAAATTACACCAGTCTAGTGACGGGATGGTTCCTTCAGAAGTCCTATCCTGCCTTTAAAGACCTTGACGTCGACGAGGCATAAAGCCACAAGGAAAAAATCTTTCAAAAACTCCATCAACATAGATCAGTACACTGTGTTTTCTCCAAGTCCATAAGATACGTTTCTTTCTATTAAATTCTAAAATTCTTAAACTTTTTAAAATATCAGAGCAGAATAATATTCTTCCTGTGGCCATTAATTATCAACACGATACAACACGAGAAAAAAAGCAAAAAAATAAATAAATAAAAATAAAAACAAAACAAAAAACGAAAAAACAGACAAGATGGTGCATCACATTAATTTACTAATGAGGTAACGTTTGAAGGAAAACAAAATGCATAGAAAGACAACGATTACAATATTTGAAGTAAAAATTATATTTAATAGCTCCAAAAACTTTTCTGTCTCATCGTAGACGTTGTAATGATAAATATAGATAATATAGTGAAAAACTAATATTGTTTCCAGATCGAGATAAGCTCAGTGGCATTTCACGCTGTGTTGCTTGAGGATAACATCTTCTTCCATCCGCAAAGCAGAGAACTTCTAGGTATCAGATGTTTAGTAAGTCATAGCGCACATACATTTACCGTAACCGCAAGGGTTTCTTATGCCGATGCCTAGGGGATTATGGACATTGGTTTCGAACGAACAGGTACGCGGCGACGTGAACTAGTGCTGCACTCTGGGAGTGGTCAGCCATACTACCGCTAACCCCAGTCGTGGTTGGCTTATCCACGCAGCCGAAAACAGTGGCGAAATTGCAAAATTAAACAAAACAGAAATATTCGATTATTGCTGGATGAAATTATGTGACTTATAGGTTTAACGGGTATGATTGCACATCATACAAAATAGTTTTACCGTCGGACGGTTTTATTCTCCGACTGCGATCAATGGAATTGTAGACGCATTCCTACAGTATATACATTCTCGGTCTTTTTTTTTTAAAAAAAAAAAAAAAAAAAATCGTGTTCCTTAGTTGAGTGTTTTCAGGTTGTTAGCCGAAAGAATTAAAATTTCGTAAAAGTATTAACGTTTCTTTATTTATTTCTTTATGCAATAAACATTATTACTTCTTGTAAACGTGATGAAGATTCCACAAGACATAATCCACCGAAAAAAATACAGTAAAATGTTAATAACTTCATTGTTGCCAAATGATTTCATTTAAAAATTAGCCCTGAAGACTACGGATATTCAAAACTGAGTCAAATGTCAAATTATTTCATGACATACACTGTGTGAGAAGTCATGCCTAACATAAGATGCTCGAAAACAACTGTAACTCGCAACCAATCACAAAACTACTTTAATCCGAATTCTCGAGAAAATTCACAGTGACTATAAGTTTCACTAAAGAGTAATTTTAATGCATACTACAACAAACAAGTAATTCACAAAATTAATTAAAACAGAACTGAAATTATTTTTGACTTGCAATAGCAATTTTAAACCAGTAATTTGCAGACCTCTCTGAACAACTGGTTAAATGCTTTAAATTTTGTTAAGAAGTAGATCTAAATGTAACTGATCCGATACAAATGATTGATTTTAGTTACATTATCACACATCGAGAAAGAACTTGCTAATATTATTATTATTTTTTCCTATTTTTTTAAGAGATGGAAGAGGAAAATTGCGACCTCTAAGGAAGTAACCATACTTCAATTAATTTAAAAAGAATCGTGTATTAAATTTATGAAGATAACATATGGTTAACTATAGAATCGACCACTGATTTCCAAAGTGGCTAAACAAGGTTATTAACGCCTGGACTGGGCCATTATTTGTGTATGTTAAATCGAAAATTGTTTCCAATTAACTATTTACTGTTATCCATCTATTGATGCAATAGAGTTTAGGAGTTCAGCTTAGTTCTCCCGTACATTTACTAGTTTAATTTTGTTGTAAGTGACAAACAAGTTATTGATCACTGGTAGAGTACAGAATCAAGAACAAAAGACTAGTCATGTAATCTGTTCAAAGCTTCATATGTTGGCTTCAACGCTAGTACAACATCCCCATAGACGGACGTATTAACAACGCTAATACTATTAATATGCGTGAATAAACTACAAAAATAAATAGAAACATAAAGTATAAAATTCCTTCGCGCTTATACGGTGATATATTAAACTGTCGAAATTACTTGGAATGTCTTATTAAATGATCAGTAGTTACTTTACTACTGTGTTAGAAAATTTCTCGTGTTGACAATAGCTGGAGATGGCCATAATTCTAAATGTTAATGACAGATAATCTTACAAAATGTATCAGAAAACTAAAATTTGCCAGTAGAGCCCGATTTATAGTTTCGAACTTTACCACTGGAATCTATGACCAATCTATGACTGAGTGGTGAACTTTTTATAAAATGTAATAACACTTTACATTCAATTCTCTCAAACCACACACCCCAAGTTGGTCGTTCTTACAATCAATTAATTTCTACGACTTCATTTCTTCTCGTCGATACCGACTCGCCACCCCAGAGGCGACGCTGATCCTGAGACAGCAACCTGAGCAGCCCATGGAGACGATACAGCTCGCAGCCATGGAGGTCGCCGTCCAACTACAAGGTGGGAGACAGTAATTGATGGGTCCGAAGATGGCATAGTCAAATAAACCTTTCAAATTTCAGAAGAGGTTTTGAATTGTTGAGTAGCGGGATAATGTGTATGTATGACCTCTAAAATAAACTCTGCACATATACTACCAGTACTGCTCGTCTAATTAGGAGCCGTCCACTGTCGTCATTGACCTACGACCTGGCTTACGTTTCCCTTAGCCTTTCTGTGTAACTCAACGCTCGACTTAATACAGGAAGGGTCTCAAACCAGCTTCCCTCTCTTTCACAGTGGAACGTGAAAACAACCATTGACCAAATTGATGCAGGGCAGGTTCACAGTGAAAACCAGATCCACTGATCAATCTGAGACCATAAAACCATATACCCATAAATTACACTGACCAGCCAGAACATTATGACCACTTGCCTAATATTCGGTATGTCCGCCTTTGGTAAAGATAACAGCTGTGACGCGTCGTGGCATGCAAACAGTGAGACATAGTTAGGTCGCTGGAGGGAGTTGGCACCACATCTTCACACACAAGTCACCTAATTTCCATAAATTCAGGGGAGGGGAACGATGAGCTCTGACTAAACGTACAATCACATCCCAGACGTGTTCGATCGAGTTCAGATCTGGCGAGTTGGGGGGCCAGCACATCAATTACAACTCGCCACTGTGTTCCTACTCAATCACATTCCTGCCCTTGTGACATGGCGCATTATCTTGCTAAAAAATGCCGCTGCCGTTGGGAAACATGGTCGTCATTAAAGGGTGTACGTGGTCTGCAACCAGTGTACGATACTTATTGGCCATCTTGGTGCCTTGCACGAGCTCCATTGAACCCATGTTCACCCACGTGAATGTCCCCAGAACATAATTGAGCCGCCGCCAGCTTGTCTCCGCCTCGTACAGTAGTACAGGTGTCAAGAAGCTGTTCTCCTGAAAAACGATGGATTTGCACCCTCCCATCGGAATGAGGGAGAAGGTATCGTGATTCATCAGACCATGCAACGCTCTGACACTGCGCCAACGTCCAGTGACGATTGTCACGTGCCCATTTCAGTCGTAGTTGCCGATGTCGTGGTGTTAACATTGTCACATGCATGGGTCGTCGGCTGCGGAGACCCTTCGCTATGAGAGTTCGGTGCACTGTGTGTTCAGACACCCTTATAATATGCCCAGCATTAAAGTCTGATGTTAGTTCCGGCACAGTTCGCCGCCTGTCCCGTTTTACCAGTCTGCCAAGCCTACGATGTGCAACATGTGTAATGAGGGATGGCCGCCCAACCCCTGGACGTTTGGACGTGGTTTCAGCGTGGTTCCTCCACTTGTTGAAGACACTTATCACAGCATTCTATGAACATCCGAAAAGTTGTGCAGTTTACGAATTGCTCGTGCCGAGCCTCTGGGCCACCACAGTCTGTCCTCGGACAAACTCAGATCGCGTGCCTTTCCCATTCTAAACACGGATAGCACGCTCACTGATACAATAGCGTCTGTCTGAATAGCAGTCATTCCTCGTAAGGTGAAGCTGCTATCGCCTGGACTGATTTATATCGATAGTTGTGGGGAGTCATAATATTCTGGCGGTTTAGTGTATAGACAGCACTAAAGAAGTTCCTTTTTTCTTTTTTTTTTTTAAATGTGAAGTTAAAAATTTGTACCATCTATAGGACACTCCTTTAACTCTGTCTCATTGCTTTTGATGGAAGATCACTTCATCGTACGTTTCCACTTATATCTTAATCTTGCTACGCGCCTTCGTATTGTACTCTGTTTCCTTAACGGAAAATAATTAATGAGAGGCTGACAATGAATGTAAATTTGTGACCGAGTGTCTACATCGTTGCCTTGTTGAACGTTCAGTAAATTAACTATTCATACTACGAAACAAGAGATGAGTCAGAGATGGCGCCTTTGTTTCTCTCTGCACAGTGTGAAGCTCTGTCGTCACGCCTTCGGCTCTTGCCTTAATCACCACTCCTATAGGGATAGATTAACGGTACGATTTTTCTTATAAGTCGTATGTCTGCAGTAAATAAAGAAGACTGTTGGTTTCTCTATCGCTGGGCTTTCTTTAGCAGTAATAAAACTTTTAACACAAGTATAAACTAAGAATAATATCTTCTATACCAATACGTGACACAACATTATCAGTCTTGGGCATCGATATCGTTTCTAGATAGTCTGAATAATGATAAACATCTCCATCGTTATAAAAACTCACCGTAACAAATGAAGAATATTTTACCGAGTTTGGTGGGTGGGCGGTAACGTTCGGACCTGTCATTCGGGAGGACGCGGGTTCGAATCTCCGTCCGGCCAACCAGATTTTGGTTTCCCGATGTAAAGTCAGGTGAATGTCGGAATGGCTCCTGCAAAAAGTAACAGCCGAATTCCTTGCACCTAGTCTTTTCCCATTTATAAATGACCTCGAGGCATAATGAAAACAAGAATCTCTCTGAAACAATCTTTCACAAACTTCTTTCCTCACCTATCATTCATTATACTTTATTGGTCCATTTAATTAACAACATCCCAGTATAACATCACATTTCTAATGGAGTAGTTTTCCTCCATAATAAACAAAAAGTGCTATACACCTAAATTTTTACTCAATATATTTTTTAAGTTAAAAGATTTCTTGAGATGGTAGTTTCAGCCAGCACTTCTCTTCCTTTGACCACGTTATTTTTATTATTAGCCTGTCGTTATTCTATGACTTCTGCCATAGTTCAGACGTTTTGTATCAATGTTATCTGTATTTGGTTCTAATTTATCTCCCAACATTTTGACCATTTATTAAGAATTTCAGTCTTATCCCTTAAGAGGCCGTTATAAACAAATAGCTACGTACTGAGTATTTCTCCTTGAATCCTTACCAAAAACAAATACCAATATTCCTTAATTAAATATCAGTTGGGACATACTACATTTTCTCCTAATCCCGTGGCACGTGTTCACACTGTTTAATTTCAAGATTGATTTACTATTCCAGCAGAAAATAATTCGAGGCCTTTTTTTCCCCAAGGCATTATTTTGTTTGTATTTTTGTTTGAATGATTGTTACGGAATGAGTTTAACTCAAGTGTATTAGCAGGTTTTATTATTCCGGTTGAATCGAACGACTGTGACATTGATGATGAATATTCGCTTATTAAAAACACGAAAAATTTGTTTTCGGCAGTATACTCATACAGATATTTTGTGAATGAACGGTGTAAAAATATATTATTTTCAGCGCTCAAATTTTATATTTACGTAACTGGAAGTGAAGTACCGTAAAATACATAGACCCAATTTTATTTTAGCGATGCTGAATATATAGCTGATTTTTGCAAATCAGAAATCAGTTAAAATGAACTACCGGCTGAAAAAACTGATTGGTCATCTCGATGGTACTTTAAATCGGAAATATTTTCTTTGCTACGCAAAGATTACTTTTCAGGGCACGCATTATTCCATTTGGGTTTTCATCTTCTAGCCTCAGTCTTTCAGACATCCTAAGATGTGCGAAATACCATCATAAAGCTGTCAATGTCATCTTTCTTCAGCAATGCCCGTAGGTACGATCATGAGATCCCATCACTCCCACCTACATAGTCTCTCCGACCGCAACAAGACTGCAAAGACCACGAAGGAGTGGGCAACCAGTAGTAACGGCTGGGTGGAATTAATCACGTGGTACCATTGCCGCACCTGTATTCAATTACTGTCAAGAAACGGAATGGTGACTCAGCGGCTGAGTTGTTCATCTGCTTGTATTACCCCGGTGATAGTTCGCTACACAGCATACAAAAGCATTTTTCACTGAACCCAGGTGTGTCAGCGACACAAGGTTAGGTACTGGAACATAAAATGAAATGAAACTATGTTCTTTAGTTCGATGAATATATTTTAAATATACATATGATAATTCATAAAGAAGTAAAATAATTCCCGGGTCTAAACGAACTTTTTTTAAGTTTATATAATCTCTGCTGCGAAACTATATCTATAAACGAAAACCGGATATATTGGTCTTATAAAAACTCGGAAACTACGGATCAGATTTCGATGGGGTTTTCACCGTTTTAAAGCTAAGAACCTCAATTCATTTGTTTGGTATATCTTATGTGCAACGTTAAATAACGCAGGAGCTTTAAATGAAATTCTGAACGTATGATGACAAATCCGAAAGATGGAAGGATTAGATGCTGCATTCTTCGCGTCAAAGACACACCTGCAATCTCTCTGACCATAGCCCTTAATGAAAGCAATAAGATAACTTTACAATAATAACTATTTTGCACACTAAATAAAACTTGAAGTATTCTTTCCTTTAATTCAGGATATTCAATTTTTAAACGCCATAGACCTAATAATTATTTACAGCACTGTTTTAAGAATTTGTTTTTTTGCTATATTTTGCACCTATATCTAGCATTGCATTTAAATAAACCGAAGAGAAAGCAGTAAAGTCGTATCAAGTAAATTTATAAATTGCCCCCTAAAAAAAAACAAATTGCCCCCCTGTGGGGCGTGGGCCCCACGTTGGGAAACACTGCCATAGATAGTCGTAAAAACAACAGAGATTTTCTTTAAGCACGATCCCTGGCCTATGTCTTTGGCCATCGGCATTATTCTGTTTACGATAATATTATTCCGGATTCACTTTTGATATTTGTATAAAAGGCTGAATCTGCGAAGTTAAGTATCTGGCGTTTCCAGCAAAAAGTATATCCACTCACTTCGCGATTGAATCAAATGTGAGTGTCTAACATAGTCTAGCGTTGTTCAGTAATGTAGTAATGCAATTTCTTAACCAAATTAACGACGCTTGATATACATCAATCTTTTCGAACGAATGAAAATACTGTACGTGCAAATAAACTTCAACCCACCCGATTCTTGGTAGGGGGCGCCTGAAACGAGTTTTGCTTTAATTCCGAAAAACGGTGGCGCGAATTTATAAAACTTTGTACAAATTTGTCTAATTGCAGGAATAAAAATAGGATACTGGTAAATCTACATCAACTATACCGGGCAACGCCGGGAACTCCGCTAGTCTATGATAAAACGTTTAGGAAGCATAAACCTTTAGATTCTACGCAATAGATTAACAAATACACTTTTTTCCGGACTTAATCCCTCCTCTAATATATTCTTACCATAGGCTTCATGACCTCAGTGGAGGCTTAGCAAGTCTGCAAAGTGATCCCTTTTGTAGTAATTTAACCCTTTTCGGTGACGCTAGAAATTGTTTACCGTCGAATCACGCACTTCATTGATACTGTATGATTATCTGGACTAGCCCTACAGTTGATCTTTGATCAGTTGCATCATTCACCTTCCATCAATATCTTTTGGTTCATAGATTTTACTGATGTGGCAATAAACAAAGTCACTAAAATGGTAACAATGTGAAAAATACACAACTTCACTATTAACGGAAACATTAGACAGTAAAAATGGCTGACAGTCTTGCTTCGCTAACAAATGTGCGTGAGAAATATTACGAAAACAAACAATCCAGGACAGGCTTGGAAGCTTCAACCAATGACAATACAAAATTCTTCGAAACATCAATAAAGGCTAAAAGCCAAGCCAAACAACGCAGCATTGTTACGTTACTTGTTAAAAATTGCCAATGTAAATCAAAGAAACGCTGAAACATCTATAAAGATTGACATAAAATGTCTAAGAGCACTAACAATTAATATGAATGGAATTAACAAGTTCGATGAATTTTAAAATCTAATGAAATGTGCCTGTACTATGCTGGCGTCTGTTTATAACAAATTTAAAAATTTAATATTAATCTGGTAATAGGCCATATTTCCGCAGTTGTTGAACAATAATTTTATAAATAACTCCGTCTATAAACAACTGTTTTGGTGAATTTTCTTTTCTTTTATTTCCCAGACGCGTTTCGCCCTTGTGGTGTAGGGAATCGTCAGTGGAGATATAATGGTAATTCTCAATTGCACTTTTGGGACAGCACCTCATACAATTTCCCAGCAATTTTCAACATTCTTTCACTAGTAAACAAGTAGTGAAGTAGTGGAAGTTGAATGAACAGTGATGATGTTTATAAATTTAAATATGAATCTATTTCCCCCACACTACGTTTGAGTAGCAGTAATACCTCTGAAGCTGATTTCTGTACCATCATACGGATTCAGTATGTATGATTGACGGGAATGATGACCACCTGTTGCTCTGGAAGTTTCTGCAGTGAGAGTGTCCTTTCTCAAGTGGGACCCGTCCCTCGAAGGTCGCGATTGGCGCCACCTCTCGGGAATGCGGCGTTCCTCCTCCCAGACCGTAATGAGGCGTCGTAAATTGTGGGCAGATGTCGCCCAGAGAGTATGGCGAAACGTTGTCGTCCTTGCGTCGGCCGATCTGGGTCGGTTCTGCAGTCCGGTCTGAGATGAACCCTCGTCTTCTCCTTTTGCGTCACTAAGATGTTTTACGTGATGCTGCCGTGCTGTTTTTGGAGGCATGATTTTTGATAGTACTTACCAGAATACCGTACGACAAAATTTTAGTTGCGGCAAATAGATGCTCACGCTCGTGCCTTTTCTTTTTCTGATGGTTTCATTTTTCAGGTAAAATTTCATCACGCGCACAAGTGACATGAAAAACCGAGAAGAAAATTAGTCAAGCTTTTCATACAACGGATATTGTATCATCACCAAGCAATCAGAGATGTTATACTGTCGTATACGTCCTCTGACGAGTCTTTCGTCAGAGTTTAAATACTTTATACAGATTTTATGTCCTTTACTGCTATATTATTCCCATTAACTCAATTTGGTCATAATGATTTCAACAAATGATCCATTTTTAACATAATTTTCTTAAACATTTTAAATAACATCAAAATTTGTATTTTATATTACATTTTTAAGAATATTTTTTCTCGCTGTAAGAACTGTAAACAAATCAAACACATCATGTAGGAAAAAACTGTAAGAATGTAAGTTGAACACATGACGAGTTGACTAATTATTTTTTTTCAGCAGTTTCAGGTGCCTGAATATCTGACAGCTACTTCTCCCGATAGTGGATGTCATCCAGCAGAACTTGAATCAAATACTGGTGCATCATCACTAAAAAATATCTTCTGCAGAACTAATAACGAGACGACGAAAAACGAAAGACGTTGTTCTTAAATAACGAAAAAAATGCAAAAAGCAAATACTGTCTTGAAACATTAACGATAGTATACACGGAGGTAATGAAAATCAGGAAACAATGGTTTGTAGTAACATGACGTTGTCTCGACTCCCTTGCAGTGGTAAAACTATGTTTGATCTAATTTTATTAAGCTCTCATGTTGTATTTTTACATTTAGACGGTTGATAACAATACTATCGTAGCTAACAATTGCTAAATTTTACTTACTTACAATTATATAACTCATAAAGTTAACCAATCTTGTAATTACGATGTTTAGTCAACCATGTTTGCAAGATATACCAACAAACATAAAGATGCGACGTAACTGTAGTGACTGAACATGAGGCTTTCCTATAGAAAAACATCTTATATTCATGTCCCGCAAAAGTGTTAGTTACGATACTATTGTTCTGAACCGTCCATGTAGCGAAACATTTGTCTCTCGTATGTGAGTGTTTTCGAGGATCATGAGCTGTTATATCTTACCGAAAAAGCAATGGAAAAAAAAATTAAGTTAGAAGTAATAATCGAGGATCAGATGTTCTACCGAACTAGATCAACCGCAATAGCTGTGGTAAAGGACATTTGTTCGTCAGTACGAATAATAAGCAGGAAATAAGGTTTCAGCATAGTTTATTTCTTTACGACACTTACGAAATTATGACCGCACATAATTTCTTAGTTGTCATGAGGAAATAAGCTGTGCTACCCGCAAATGTGGCTGCGTGCTAGAAGATGCCACCACATTGGATAGGGTGCAATAGGATCAGAATTGAGTCCTGGTCCCCACAGACCGGCTGTCCTGATTGCTCCGCTTCACAAACTATGCGTTTCAAAACAAAAAAACATAATCATATATGTATGTTCGTTTGGGCCAACTAGGACCACGTTAAGTCTTTGATTGGCTTGAATTTGTTGTAGTTGTGTTGACATCAGTGTTACAACTAGGCTTGTTAGCTTGTTAGTCCTAGAGGAGACCTACAGTTTAACTTGGAATCCGAAACATGAAGCGTTCTGGCGTACTTCACATCACACAGCCCGGGTGAAGGGCTTATGAAATACCCCCCCCCCCCCCACGAGACGGATTTCAAACCGGGGACCTTTTGATCTCAAGTCAAATGCCTTAACCACTGAACCACCAGGCACCCATACTTACTATATTCATGACGTAGTTAAACGTTTCGAAAACAGATGTAAACATAATCATTCCACCAGTAGAATAGGCGCTCCGGATCTGACAAATCTGGTTCTGCCACGGGTAGAGAACTTGTCCTCCCACCTTCACAATCACACACAGGAAAAACTACACACACACAAAGTTATGCTCTAATCGTACTGATGCTACAATGTTATTTGTCCAAATGCATCAAGAATCGTCAAAATGAAAATATCTATAGTAGACTGAATCGATTAGACTTACACTGCAGAAGTAACTACTAACAGAAATGTCTCGTGTCCGATGTGGCTAAAACGCCGTAACTATCTCTAGTTCCTGTCTTCATGTGTCCTCAGCAATTAAAAAAAATAAAAAAATGTGGGTGGTGAAAAATTCTTTGCACCAAAACTAATTTCTGCTATGTTTCATTCAATCTCTAATGGAAGGATACAATGAAGATTTCATGTAGTTTCTAAAGCGGTGGTCTGTTATTTTGCCAAGCAGTATGCATGGAATCTTGTTAAAGGCACATTCGTAGTTCACGTGAAGAGCGGTAATGAAGTTGACTTCTCCTGCAGTTGCTTCTGTATGCATGTGATTTACTACACTATTAATACCCGAAGATATAATCAATTATTACAGTCTGAAATACATGCGTGATGTATAAATACACTGTTCAATCAGCTGAAAAAAATAGAACTGATGATGAATGAAAAAAAAACCACATTCGTACTTCAGAGATTAATATTAGCCTCGGGTCCTTGCATTAAAAAAATTCTTGGTCCTCAGAAAAATTCTTCTGGTTAGAAGGAAATTCAAAGAAAATCATTAAAAAGGTTAGCTAACTGACCCAAATCAAAATAAATAAAATCCGTAAATCTTACGTATTTTTACTAATGAGGGAATTGACATGGAAGTATTACACGCATTAAGAGATAAGAGGCTGGAAATGGATGTTTTTACGAGAAAATCTTAGGTAGGCAGAAAATTTTATTGACCAAATGCATACAGGATCAGTTTCTCTTTGCTACTGCCATCAAGGAATGGAAAAGAAACAGTAATAAAATCAATAAGAGGTTAAATAACTTTGAGATTCAGAACATCTAACTGTTATCAATTCGTTTATCCGTAAAACGTTTTATTTACCCCATAGTACAAACAACATTTTTTTATGGAAGTTATAGGCAGTTATGTCCAATATTAATGATTATCTGGGTGTTTAAAGAGCTAACTCACCTGCAGACGGCATAAGGATTGTTTATTTCTAGAAACGAAATGTGTTTAACACTAATTCTTAGAGTTTGTACGTTGATTCACTATACAGTGATCAAAAATTGACTCATTTACGAAAACAGTATTTCACTAAATAAAACATAATAGCGTTACGGTTATAATATAGACATTATTTCTTACCATAAGTAAGGTCAGAAGACAAAAGGTTTATAATCTAGTTTGGTAACGGCTATGTCACCACATTGTTTGTTTAATTTTAATTTTTAATCAACGATCCATAACATCGAGAGAAATTACATTGATTCACAAAGTGAAATGAATACACACTGTAAAAGGTAGATCTGGCTCAGAACAAGATCTCATAACTTTCTGTCTCTAAACAGCTACGAGACTTGGCCTATTTTTTACAAGAATTGTTTTTGTGGGATGTTTCTTATCCAACAATTAAAAAAGAGTAATGAGTGGGAATTACTTGTTCCGCTGTTCAATTATAAATCGCGAGTTGATCACGTGCTGCCCCCACGCGTCGTTTCCAGCAAGTAATGGGTATATCTCTGCCCCCCTAGCGGACAACCCAGAAACTTTTTAGTTGCTTTGAAGATGCTAGTAATTGACGAAGTTACTGGGTATTACTGAATGAAAAACAGCAATAGCAATGATTCTTAATCAGTAGTGAGGAATAGAAAGAATTTAACAGATCGCTTCAAACATTTTACAATGGAAAACATATTTTATCGATTTTTGACGGAGAGTACCAAGAGATTAGTGAGCTGAAATTTGTTTTGGCTCCTGAAGATATTACTCTTTCAACTAAAATAAACAAACTAGATTATTTATATTTATCAAATATTTTCCAAACAAATAAACCGAGTTATGTAACCAGTATTTCTTTAACTGCTCGATAAATTTAATTGTTGTAATTTATTTTACTGACTCCCTGGATGTCAATTACAAGGAACGATAAATGGCGGATATCTTAAAGCACAATTCGACTCTATGTTTACATTATAAATGAGACGTTTATGTGAAGCTGTGTGCAACACGCGGTATTCTGGTATATAAGGTAAGAACTTTACCCACCATAGCAACTTCCAGGAGAGACGATACTGACAAAAGGTAGCGAAAGTTGGTAATAATCGATTTCAGTGAATGTTACAAATGTTGTAGGGTAGTATCCTGTTAGATACAGATTTATGGGATTTTATGTGACGGTGGTCAGTTTCCTAAATAATGTTTCCCAAAGTATTTATATCAGCTTAAATATCGAGAAAGTTGTAATTTCGTCATTGGCACGTACCATAGCAAAGCGGTAAAGTTCGCCAACTATCATTTTGCAGAATCAGACTGGCGCCCGGTTCCCGGTATTTCTTATATTTTTTTCCTGTCAGTGCTTTTAATTTTTCAACCATTATGATTATAACAGTGAATTTTGATTTTCCATCCTTAAACTCTTAACAAACAATTTTTATTGTTTTTGGCAAATTGGCAGTATAAATTCTAAAAACAAAATTTTGTTCTGTGTCATACATTTAAAAAAAAAAAAAAAAAAAAAAAAAAAAAAAAAAAAAAAAAAAAAAAACAACAACAACAACATAATTTTAACTTCTCTTTGTGGGCATCCCACTTAATGGTTCAAAAATTTTCAGCTGCAAATTTTGTGTCTCCTATAATAAGGTTGAAAAAAACCGCCAGTGGGACTCAGTGTGTTGAGACACCACACACTGGATAGCGGAGGTTCAACGGGATAGGGAAAGCGGCCAGGCACCAGCGTACAGCCGTCCTTATTGTTGTTTTTAGGCAGTTTTCCTCAATCATGTAGGCTAACGTTGGAGCGATTTCTAATCTCATAAACTGCACACTTCACAGTCAAAGAATACACCCATCACAGGCCTACAGAACATACAAAGTTATATATTTCGCAGACAGATGGCAACAAAATACTTTCCTCCAATAGAATATGAAAGCCGGGCCTAACAGGACCGGCTAGACCGCCGCGCGGGCAGAAACTCAGATCCTCCCCCCCTCGCTCATCCTCTTTAATAAAATTCGTTGGATACTGCACACCTCAATAGATCGGCAACCTTCGGCGATCCTCGATAACGCCCGAAGTGTTAGTTACACAGACTGCCACCACAGCGCGGCTTAGCTAACCTGAAATTTCAAATAAATAACTGCATTTGATTGTATTTACACTTATATTTTTAAAAGGAAGTGCACAATAAATCTCAAATAAATAATCGAATTAGATTGTTAAAAGAAAGTCAGAAAGGCAATTATTTGTTCCCGAAATAACAGAACAAAAAATATAATGCGAGTCAGAGATTTAAAAAATTGATATTTAAATTTATATATTGCTTTTTATTTTTATGACGACTAGAAGCAGAAATTCATGTAAGGAGAACGGCAGCTGATGTTTACGCTGTATTATCTGTATAAGTTACAGGAAGCAACTAATAATATAACCTACGATCTTTAAACTTTTTTATATTTTTATTATTGTTTTATTTTTTTGACAGACAATGAAGTATAGGCCTACTGAAGCCGAGAGTAAGTTTACACGTAAATAAATAATTGAATTTGATTTTATTCGCAATTATAATGTCACAAAAGAAGTGCGATGCTAACTAAAAGACAATTGTCGGTTTTGTAAAACAATTTAAAAAAAACGGAAGTTTATTAAAAAGTCAGGCAGTAATCGTAGGTAATCAAGAAATATTTCAATGAAGTAAATGATCATTATTAGTTTCTGAAATTACAGTTTGCTTAGAAATTTGATTTAATCTAACTTGTAAGTTAATTCCCTACACACTCATTTTCCGCCTATCCTGTATCCACCCACTTTTGCCCTTTTCAAATTTCAACTTTAAATTTCAACGTTTTTGATAAATTGTTCATCATTTGCTCATGACCATCAATTTTGTTTTGGAAGTAATTGCAAGTAGTAAAAACTGAGGGCAGAGATAAAAAAAGCAACCCGAGGAGAAGTCGCGTTGTCCATTTTCTTACTGTGAGTCTGAGTCAGTGTATGTTTTGTTACCTGACATTACCTGTTGTGGATGAGGGGTAAAGCGGAATCCTACTGTGTAGAAAGGTAGTTTTTCTATCACAACTACTGATGTGGTTATAACATGCACTTTAAAAATTGTCACTAGCCACGAACGCTGCCCGTGTAATGGGATGTACTTTAGTTATTCATAACTGTCCGCGTAGTCCGTGTTGGCCGAATAAAAAAAAAAAAAAAAAAAGTTCGAAAAACTATATAGGTGGCTACAGGCAGCTGGACGTTAACTCTTAGCTTGTAACTTTCCCGGATGGCTACGCTTGCTTCTGCTGACTTACTTACAGTTATGCAGATGTTAGGAAAATAATAGAAGCCTGTATCTCGGATACCAACGCACGTTGCGGAAAATCCCTGAGACCTATTATTAAGTGGATAATACCCTACTTCGTATAACAGAATAGCCAAAGTCGATGATTTCTAAATCTGGTAGGCCGCTGGTGAATTTTGTTTTTAGTTTTTTTCTCTACCACTGCCACTCCAACCCATTCAGCCAAGTATCAAAACAAGAAAATCCCTTCAAACACAGAAGTCATCAAGATGTTTCGGCCAAGGAGTTGGGTCTGACATGCACGTATTATCCTTGATTCTGAGCTAAATACTTTTGGTATTGCATGTTGCAAACTTTTTAGATCCAATCCAATGTTAAATACAAAATTCCAAGTGCTATACAATCGAAATGCCGCTTTCCATTGACATGAAAAATTGTTTTGATTATCCATCCAGGTTTTTTTCTCCGCTAATCAGAGATAAAGAATGCTTCAAACTTTAGTGTATTTTGGTTACGGTAAGCTAATTAAACCTTTTATACATTAAGCACAATGTAAAATTTTACACAAGAAGAGCAACCATAATTCAGGGACTCAAGATGATGTGAAAGGATTTTCGCTCGGATGGTAAAAATGGCTAAATAACTTACTGTGAATGATATAGTTTACGCAGAAAACATATTTTGTGGGGTTTAATTAAATTAATAAAAATTCATGGTAAGATTAAGAAATACGCAGACATGTAGTTTCCCAAGCGAAGAAAGTTTGAAGAGCCACGCAGCCAATAAGACTAAGGGAACGGAAGATGATCTGTTGTGCTGCCCCAGGTTGCAGAACTTGGCGCCTGTAAAGCTGCAACCTGCTGCACGAAAAAGATGCATCAGTTGCCTGCAAAGGTGCAATGGCTCTAAAAACATTGGAACTAGCTACGAGATCCATCAAGGAAGCGTGAGATATTCAGTGCTATTAACTCATATTACAGAGAACTTCCACTGACTTAACAAAATAATTAATCGGTTAGACTTTTTTATATTTGTATCGAAAATTCTTATTGCACTTCGTTCAAAATTAATAAAATTCTTCATAAATACATAACCTAT
>CM061914.1:151055746-151119007 GCA_031002005.1 Vandiemenella viatica | reverse complement strand
TTGCCTCGAGTGATTTGGGATACCATGGAAAAACCCAAATCTGGATGCCCGGACGGGGATTCGAACCGGCGTCCTCCCTAATGCGAGGCCAGAAAGCTAACAGTTACACCACCACACTCGGTTTGACTGCTAATATACTTCTACAAATTGTTCAGTTGATAATACAACTATAAATAACAATCTAACTCAATACGTGAAAATTTTGTAAAAAAAATAAAATAAAATGAAGACCGATCGTACTGGGTGAGCGATAACGCTCTGGCCTCGCATTCGGATGGACGTATATTTCGAATCCCCGTCCGGGCAACCAAATTTGTGTTTTCCATGGTTTCCCCAAATCGCTCCAGGTGAATGCCGCGATGGTTCATTCAAAAGGCCTTGGCAGACTTCCTTCCCGTTCCTTGCCTCAAATCCTTTCCCACCTCTAATAACGTCGACGTCGACGAGGCGAAAATCCATTAACAAAAAATTGTAAAGTACGAATTGAATCCGTGTGCAAGGTTGAGGCACGCGTGTGTAGTGATGGTTAGACCAACAGCGGGCTTTGAAATCTGTACAATCTGTTAGTAGCAAAATATTCCGAAATTTCTCGAAAATTATTATAAATATACTGATTAAAATTTCTCGTTTTTCCGTTCACTGTCGATCTGACGGGGCCCGGAATATCTTCGTACTTAAAATACAATAAACTACAAAAATAAATAAATCACTTTTAATGGTAATGAACAAATGTACTAAATTTGATGCAAGCGGGTGATCAAGTTTCCTCATTTGTCAGATGGAAAAATGTATCCATATCCGGCTTACAAATCTGACCTTGCAGCAGGCTGTTACCACCAGTGTGGTCGTTAAAGGTGTTCTGACGGCAATAAGGATAAGGTAAAGCGGGCAGCCTGGTCATCCTTTTATACTGACCACCACTGAGCACTAATGAAAAACCGGTTGACATAATTCCACTTTCATGAATTTCTCTTTCTATATTGCTGCATCAGTAGTCTCGATTTCGTTTGAATGACATTCGAAATATTAGTAGCACATTCCAGATGAAATTGGTTTGAAGTCATTTGCATATTTGCAGAGTCATTCTAATGTTCCATTTCGAATAAATATTCAAAATTGTTGCCAAGGATAAACACGTGTAAAAGTAAACATGTACACATGAAAATGGTTTGTATTTAAATTTGAATTTGGTGGTTACTGGTAGGAACAAATTCCGATGTTGGCTGCAGTGCCAGTTTAGAAAGGTAAAAATTAAATTGTTTCAACCATTTAGCATACAACTTGAATTCATTTATATTTGATACACATGAGTGAAGTTGAAATGCATTACAGAGTGACTCAACAGAGTCGTACTAAATGTCTTATAAAACAGGGCATAAATTCATAAGAATAGGATGAATTGAAGCGAAGTATGTTGAGAAATCCTTGTCAGTTATAAGCCTCTATAAATGGAGTAAAGCTTTAAAACATGGCTCAGAACGTATCGGGAATAAACCACATCTGAATGTCAGAAAACACCTGCAGATAAAACAATCTTTTCACGAGGAATTCTTAAGTTTTGAAATATTTCGACAGTTCATTAAGAAGAATGGTGCGAGTACTAAAAATATGTAAATAACTTGTTTCAAGTCATTTGTTGCATAAATTATAATTTACTTAACACTATTAGTACCCATTGATATTCAGCACTCGCTGTTTTGGAAATAAGCAATTGTTACTTTCGCTACGCCTGTCGATAAACCATTCTTTGTGACAAGTTGCGTAAGAAATCTTCAATACCTTTGAAGTGCGTAGGTAGAACATAAGAAGCAATAGAGTGAGTCAGACGACAGTAGAAAAGCGCTATTTAAGGAGTCCATGAACATGTTTTAAGTTCAGGAAAAAATAATGCAGACGTAAAATCTAACTTCTATTGCCTTAAACAGATAGAAACTGGATAATAATTTTATCGGCATTTGATGGATTTGTAAGGCATTTCCTGGCGAATTCAAATCTGGCTACCAAATCCTTAGTCTGATTTTTAAGAATTTTTCTGAATATTGCTGCCCAGTACCTTAAAAAAGCTTTTTGTGAAAGTAATAATTCGGAACACATTGGCAGAAAATATTACAGTTTTTATTCAGACAACGTCTGAAAATTATGACACGACAATATTAAAAAGTATTATACATTAATATCCAACAAAAACAATTACCATCATAACTAACGAAAATTTTTGATAAAAGAATAACAGGGTGTGAAGTAAGGAAATTATACACATTTGGTGATATCACAGACAGAAATCAGGAAGGATGATAGATTGTACTAAAATCAGAAGCGACGATTTTACATTTTTAAAATGTAATACCATTTATAAAAGGATGCGAAAAATAAAACTTTTTTTTTATACCTTATATATGTACTTTTGATGTATCTGTTACCTTTATTATCATTGATAACATATTTCATTAACTTATCTTATTTTTTATATGACGCATAATGCAACTTCTATTTTTTCCATAATTTAATATAATTTTTATTAATTCTTAAATAACTGAAATCAGTTTATGGAGTTAGACTTGAAATGTATGAAAGTTGAGTTTTTTTCACACAACATTCAATGACTTGTGTTACAAAATTTGTTATTTTTTCAGTAATTTATCTTGGAAGCTATTTCTAGCAGTTTTTTTGTGGTTAAGTAATAAAAAGAGAGCAAATAAAATAAAAATAATATTTGTAAGCTTAGAAGGGAAATTCTAACTATTTGAGTTGATATAAAATTGCTTGAATACGCAATTTATCTGAGATTGTACTCTTATGTGCAATATCAGTTGCTTATAACTGACATTGACTAATGTTTTCTCGAGTTATACATTTTATGAGACGAAGAGGGGGGTGGGGAAATCAGATACATTTGTCGTCACTTCTATGATTCTTAGGCGTACAAAATTTTGTGCACTTGTAGGTACCAGATCGTATTTTTTTTTTATTGGTATTGAGTCAACAAAAAGGATGTGTAAAGATAATAAAAAGAGTCAGGAGAATCTACGTTTAAAGATGCAGCTTGGCAATGGATATTTGTAAACGGAACTTTTTTTTTTTATTTCCTTTGCAGTTCTAACGCTGAACATTCACTGTCTGGACCTATGGGTTGTTAAATATGCTGTTGACATTTTATTTTTTAAAAGGACAAAATTCAATTTTATTCATTGAAACGTTTTCATGCTTTATGTATAATTCTTTGTTTAACACACTCAACAAAAGAAACATAAAAACCATATACAAAAATTAAACACAATTATCATGAACATAAAGAGTTGTTAATTATTCTGCAACACATCTATTTAGACATTTGGTAATAGTTTAAAAGAGTTTTAAATAATAAAAACATATTAAGCCGATTACTAAAATATTATCTTATTGGCAACGCTTTATATTCCATCCAAGAATTTGCACGTAACACTTAATTACTTCAGTTCTGCATATTAATGACTATACTGATGTATTTGTGGTGTGTAACTGTTTTTCGGTCACCTAGATTTCGGTTTACAATGGTTTCTCGAAATTCTGCCTTGGTTCCTTCAAATAACCATGGCTGAATTTCTTCCCACCAGACGTTTCCCGCTCCTAATGATCTAGACGTCACCGAGGAGTCAAACCCTGCGAAAAAAGTTTTCATTATAACCTTTATGCATCGAGTGTATAGTACGATATCTTGCCAGACGTTTTTCCTCAGTAGCGATCTATGGAAATAATAAAAATTGAATATGGAATGATGAAATTGAGGAACGCCAGGGCTGAAGAAATTAGTTTATTTATTTTCATATTAATATTCCACAGATCTCTGTTGAGGAAGGACCTCTGAGATGTGAAACATGTTATGGTTAATGTATATACTTACAAGATGAACAATAATCATAGTAAAAAAATTGTTTCGTGTTACAAACAAAGATAATAAATAAAAATAAAATAAAACGGAATTTTCCAAAAGGCGTAGGTATTAGATACAATTAATTCCCTTTTTACAGATTCTTGAATGCACTAAAAGGAGTTGCCAATAAGATAATTAATAGTTTTTCTTTAAATACGTCTCTACTATCTACAAACTGTTTTATACTTTGAGGAAGTTTATTAAGAAGATGTGTCTCAAAACAATTAACTCCTCTTTGTATCTAATGACAGTGATGCTCGTATTTTGTGAAAAGTATTTTTTTTCTTGCATAGTGATTTTCTACCTGCGAATTTTATGTAAACAAGTTAAACTGTTTTGCAACAAAGCATTTGAGAAAATATATATGCTATAAGAATATTGAGCTTTTTAAAGAGTTGTCTGCATGACGTTTTTAACTTTATCATATACAGCACCCTAATATCTCCTTTCTGTGCTGTAAAAACTTTTATCTTTTTGTGTAGGATTCCCCCCCCCCCAAAAAAAAATTATGCCATACAACATGACTGAATGAAAGTAAGACTAACACGCCTGTTTCGATAATTCTAGATCTCCTATTACAGAAATTTTTATTATTTCAATCGTCGCATTGCTCAACTTAATGTGATATGCTCTCGTTAAATAAGTTTCTTATCTATTTTATCGCCAAGGAATTTCATACTGTTTCCAAGGTTTTGTTATTTTTATATTTTACTAGCTGGTACCCACGACTTCGTTCGTGATTGTAAAGAATTCATATTGACAGCTATAGACATCTAACCACCCTAGTGCACGATGGGGGACTCGATACTATTACCACACACAAGTACCAGTCTTCTGCGCTATGTAGTTCCGGCAGCAAGGTAAAATTTACGGATATACACAATTCTTTGGATGAAACACGAAAATATTCATGATCGACCAATTTCAAACACCATATCTCGCACACTCCCACAGTTACCGAATTTCGGCCAACGTTGTGATCGATGGGAGACTCTGTGTTACTACCACCCACAAACGCCAGTGATCTGCGATTGATAGTTTTCACTTAAAAGTGATACACCGTGACACATGCGTCTTTGGCAGAAATATGAAATTGCCGCAGGTCCACCATTTTCATCCCCCATATCTTCCACACCCCCATAGCTACAGACATCTAACAACCATAGCGCACGACAAAAGACACGATTCTACTACCACACATAAACACCAATGCTCTATGCTATGTAGAAGTGGTAGAAAAGTGAAATCTGCGGAGACACATGCCTTTCGTCGAAATACGAAAATATCCTTGGTCGGCCACTTACAACCACCATATCTACCACAGTACCACAGTTTCTGAAATTCGGCCGCTGTTGTGATCGAAAGGTGACTCTGTGCTACTACTACACACAAACGCCAGTTATATGTGATCTGTAGTTTTCGCTGAAAAGTGATACACCATGACACTTTTGTCTTTGGCAGAAGTATGAAATTGCCACAGGTCGACCACTTTCAACCCCCATTTCTCCCACACCCCCATTGCTACCGACATCTAACAACCATAGTGCACTACATGAGATACGATTCTACTACCAAACACAAACACCAATGCTCCATGCTATGTAGTTGTGGCAGAAAAGTGACATATGCGGAGACAGTCGAAATACGAAAATATCATTGGTCGGCCAATTCCAACCACCATATCTACCACAGTACCACATATTCTGAAATTCGGCCGCTGTTGTGATCTAAAGGTGACTCTGTGCTACTACTACACATAAACGCCAGTTATCTGTGATCTATAGTTTTCACTGAAAAGTGATACACCATGATACTTTTGTCTTTGGCAGAAGTATGAAACTGCCACAGGTCGACCACTTTCAACCCCCATTTCTCCCACACCCCCATAGTTACCGACATCTAACAACCATAGTGCACTACATGAGATACGATTCTACTACCAAACACAAACAACAATGCTCTATGCTATGTATTTGTGGCAGAAAAGTGACATATGCGGAGACAGTCGAAATACGAAAATATACTTGGTCGGCCACTAACAACCACCATATCTACCACAGTACCACAGTTTCTGAAATTCGGCCGCTGTTGTGATCTAAAGGTGACTCTGTGCTACTACTACACACAAACGCCAGTTATCTGTGATCTGTAGTTTTCGCTGAAAAGTGATACACCATGACACTTTTGTCTTTGGCAGAAGTATGAAACTGCCACAGGTCGACCACTTTCAACCCCCATATCTCCCACATCCCCATAGCTACCGACATCTAACAACCATAGTGCACGACAGGAAAGACGATTCTACTACCACACACAAACACCAAAAGTCAATGTTATGTAGTTGTGGCAGGAAAGAGAAGTATACGGAGATACGAATTTTTCGTCGAAATATGAAAACGCCCTGCACTGACCAACTTTAATCATTATATCTCCCACATCCCCACAGCTGTCGGCATTCGGCCAACGCTGTGCACGACAGGAAACTCCATGCTACTTCCACCCACAAACATCAGTGATCTGTGCTAGGTAGTGGTGGCTGAAAAGTGAAATATAGGAAAAAACACGTCTATTTTTATATATATATAAGATATACAAAGCCTGCTGCGCATAAGATTTTGTTTTAAACTAAAATTAATTTGTTTAGTCATAAAATAATTGTTTAAAAAACATAAAAACCGCCTTCAAAAAATGGTACTAAAAATTTTAAAATAACTTTATACAATGCTTAGAAGAAAGTAAATCTAAATGGACAATATTTTACATTACTGTTATTGAAATTTTTACATTAATTAGTTATTTTTGGAGTCGGTGCCAGCTGTCAGATCGCGCAGATCGAATTACTGAACTTTATTTGGTGTTCGAGGCGAACCGAGAGAACGAACAAAAATTCCAAATATTTTACAGCATGTCGTGAGGAAGATAGTTTTATTGCGGGAGACAGCTTAGGGTAACAAATTAATGGCATGTTATCTGTGGCTCGGCCTCATTAGTCATCCAGGCATATCTCTGGTGCTATAGTGTCAGTTGGTAGGCTGCATCATGCAGTAAATACTTTATAGTTAGTATAATATCGGTGTATCATCTAAATGTTTCAGTTTTGTTGAAAAAATGTTGTTAGAATTAATTGTAGGTAAGTAGTAACATGATTTTTTATGTATAATTGTTATTTATTATTGTTTTTATCTTTTTCTTGTTTTGGCTGGCACCAATTCCAAAAATAACTAATTAATGTAAAAATTTCAATAACAGTAATGTAAAATATTGTCCATTTAGATTTACTTTCTTCTAAGCATTGTATAAAGTTATTTTAAAATTTTTAGTACCATTTTTTGAAGGCGGTTTTTATGTTTTTTAAACAATTATTTTATTTTTAAATTTTTAGTGGTATTATAGTTAATTTGTATTTAAATATGCCGCAGCAGTTCTCATTTTGTGAACTTCGTGGTAGCTCAGTGGTTAAAGCGAAAGCTTTAAAAAAATCTGTCTTTACAACAACTTTCAGAATGGGGAGAATTGGATGCTGTGTTAAGAAATGTTAGTTTACATTTTGATCCAGGCTGCGTTTCGTTCTAATCATAACATCTGCTAAAGCTGCTGCTCGATAATCGAAACATATAACATCTGGACATTAATACATACTACATACACAAATCTGTCTCTGGAATATATCTGTTCGTTCCAGCATCACACAGAAAATATAGATATTTAATTGGTTTTCACAGCGTAAAAGCTGAAATCTGAAGTACATGTTGAGACATTAGGACACATACATTTTATAAATATTCTGCAATGACTTAAAATAGCTTAATTGATTTTGACGGTACTTAAAACTTTGGATTTTGTAAAGAACATTGGAAATTATAAACGATGGGGGTAAAGGAGAAGAGGGATTGGGCTTTTGTATACCAAATGTAGACTGTCTTTTCTGATTGATTTAAAGTATACATTTGTAAATTTCTATTGATATCACATAAAAGTTTTAGGTGTGTATAAAAAAATAATTAGGGGGTGTGGAGGTGAAGAGTAGTTTGATTTTTGTTAAGGTAGTGTGGACAGCATTTTTCTCTTTGTTAAAGTATACATGTGCAAAGTTTCATCGAAACCAGATAAAAACTGTAGCTTTGTGTAAAGAACATTTATAAAAATTAAATGGTGTAAGGGAGTGAGCGGTTGGGTTTTGTAAACAGAATGTTTCTCTTTGTTCTTAAGTATACATTTGCAGTGTTCCATCGAAATCTGATAAAAACGGTACGTATCTATAAAGAACATTGGAAATTAGGAGGGGTGGGGGTAGAAGGGAAGAGGGGTTGGGCTTCTTCAACCTAATTTAAACACAATTGTTATGTATTTTTTAAAGTATACGTGTGCAAATTTTCTTCAGAATCAGATAGAAACTGTGCTTTGTGTAGATTAAAGGGGTGGAAAGGGGGAGTGAGGTTTGGCTTCTCTAAACCAAATGCAGACAGTATTTCTGTTTGTTTTGAAGTATACATGTGCATACTTCCTTCAAAATCAGGTAGAAATGGTAGCTTTATCTAGTGGACATTAACAGTTATTAAAGGGGTAGAAAGGGGAATAGGGTTTGTGTTTTTGTCAAAGTAATGTGAGTAGTATGTTTCTTTTTCTATTTGCTTTAAAGTATACACATGCTAAGTTCCACCGAAATCGGATTAAAATATGGGTTTGTTCAAACATTAAGGGATGTAAACGGGGAGCTAGGGTAGTTTATTTCATTTTTGGTCAGAAATCTTCTCCATAAAAAAATACAGATATGTGCCAACTCTCATAAAGATCGGTCAAATGGTGTCAACTATAGCTTATCAAAAAGAAAATTGACAAAAGTGAAGGGGCGGAAATGGGGGAAGGGGTTCAGTTTTTGCAAACCAAAAGCTGAAATTATGTTTCTCTTTGTTTAAGAGTAAAAGTTTGCTAAGTTCTATCTAAACTGGATAAAAACTGTGGGTTTGTATAAAAATTAAACGGTTTAATGAGGATTGGGGGGTGGTTTTTATATTTTTTGGTTAGAAACCTTCCTCGTGAAAAAATACATATAAGCGCCAACTTTCATGATAATAGGTCAAATGGTGGCGACTATAGCTTTTTATATATATAAGAAAAAACATTGACAAAAATTAAGGGGTTGGTAGGAAAGAGAGGGGTTGAGCTTTGGCAAACCAAATGTTGAAAAGATTTTTATGTTTGTTTGAAAGTATACATTGACAAAGTTCAATCAAAATCAGATATGAAATATAGGTTTCTATAAAATTAAGGGGTGTAAAGGGGGACATGGGGTGGCTTTTATTTATTTTTTGGTCAGAAATCTTCTCCATGAAATATTACATGTGTATGACAACTTTAATGGAGATCAGTTAAATGATGTCGACTATAGTTTTGTATAAAGAACATTGGCAAAAATTAAGGGGTGGATAGGGTGAGAGGGGCTCAGTTTTTTCAAACCAAATGTTGACAGCATTTTTCTCTTTATTTTTAACTATACATGTCTAAAGTTGCATTGAAATCGGATAAAAATGTGGGTTTGTATAATAATTAAGGGGTGCAAAGGGAGAGAGGGTTGTTGTTTAATTTTTTTGGTCAGAACCTTTTCCATGAAAAATTACATGTACATGCCAACTTTAATGGAGATCAGTTAAATGGTGTCGACTTTAGCTTTGTATAAAGAACATTGGCAAAAATTAAGGGGTGGATAGGGGGAGAGGGGTTCGGTTTTTTTAAACCAAAAGTTGACAGTATTTTTCTGTTTGTTTTTTAATATACATTTCCAAAGTTCCATCAAAATCGGATAAAAAGTGTGGGTTTGTATAAAAGTTAAGGGGTGTAAAGGGGTAGAAGGGGTGGTTTCTCAATGAAATTCATATGGGACCACTTTGGAGGTATACTCTATCCACTATAAAAATTTCATTTAAATCGGTTCAAAACTGGCGAAGATATCGCTGAACATACATCAAAAAAAAAAAAAAAAAAAAGAAGAATTGAGAACCTCCTCCTTTTTTGAAGTCGGTTAAAAATTTAATTTTAATCAGTTTGCCTTCAACCAGTTTGCTACTTCACTAAGTACTTTATTTTCATTAAATTCTAGATTAATGTATCTTTTTTTATAGTAAGGTTACTGTCGTCTGCAAATAAAACGCTCTTAGCCGTCAAGATTCCAGGAAGATCTTTGATCTATAATAAAAACAGAAGTGGTCCTAAGAC
Source organism: Vandiemenella viatica (assembly GCA_031002005.1). Lineage (NCBI taxonomy): Eukaryota > Metazoa > Arthropoda > Insecta > Orthoptera > Morabidae > Vandiemenella > Vandiemenella viatica. The sequence continues at coordinate 151,108,884 of CM061914.1, read as the reverse complement.
AGAGCCTTGTGGAATGCCATGTAACAAGGCACTAAAAACACACTGTGACTGTGGGAAAATCATAGCGCAATTGGCAATAAATTATTTTAGTAAACCGTCATTCCGTTGAGTGTTCTCATCTATATTTAATGCAACGCGGTAAAACGTTACTTTGATTTATTGGTATGTCCCCACATAACCTGAACGACATGTTAACTAGTGGAACCGCCACAGACGGGCAGTAGGAAGCGACTGATGCATACGAGATGGAAAGTGATGGTCGTTCCCACGCCGAGCAGCTGATCGTAAACCCGTCTACACATTAGGCCCTCTCTGGTTGCGACACGGCGCACCATCTTCTCGCCGTCGCAACCGGATTAGGGGCGGAAAAAGTTGGGCCGCGACTGTCTCGCGGTTGCATCACTCAGTGGGACTCTGTGTACCAATAACAGGCTCGACACAGCAGCTTAATTTGTGACAGGTGTGGGATGAGCTTGCAAGAGCTAACAGGTTTACTTGCAGCATCGGCGTAACTTCTCCTTTTAAATCATAGATTTATCAATATGAAATTCTAGCTCTTCTTTTTAAGATTTTTTATGGGTAAATGTTAAAAGGAAACGAGGTAAATTAATTATTCTACTTCTATGGATGAGAAGAAAAATAAGAAAGAATCTAGTACTTTCCGTGGTCCTCCTAATCTTCTTTTGCTACCACTCCTCTTCTGCTAAAGACACCGGCAGACACAGCTTTTCAACTCGACGACTTTTTCATTTAAGATACGTGTTCATCTGTGAACAACGGTGAAATCAGGCCATTTTTATAGCTAACTAGCTGACACCCGCGACTTCGTACGAGTAGGTTAAGAATTTCTTTGCCAGAATTGAATATAGAAAGTTGTTGGTAACGAAGGATTAATCCCAAACAACACCGAGTCGACATAACATGACAGGAAAGCTATCACTATATCATTCTAAAGTCGAACCTGTCTCTTGAAGAGAATCAGTTTTCAACATATTTCTGTACCTATTCAATAAGTTCTCAAAATTTTGTGACTACAACTGTTAATCATACCGGAAAAAATGTCCTGAGCCTTTCCTACAGATTTTCTTGTCAAATTCCATCAATATCGGTATAGCCATTTAGTCGTCAAAACATAACAAAAAGACAGAGACTTATTTCCGCATATATAGTATTATTACTGCAGACCAAACACACACTGATTACGAATCACCCCTGAGGGATTATAACGTAAAAAAGTGTACACCTACAGCATTTGCAAGACTACCTATGATTTGCCTCGCATTGAATCCCTAAATTTGTGATATTTACAGTTTAACATTCAATCCGAATAACCGACGGCCCAGGCGTGACCCTAACGATAGAAACCAATTTTTAAAATTCTTTGCCTCCACGGAGATTTGAACCGGAGACCACAACACAAACAGCAGCAAGCAAGCGTTTTAACCATTGAGCTACCAGACCGATATATGGAAAGGCAGTACAGAGACCTACACATCCTACGCATCTGTTAATCGCCGTCAGTAATTTTCTGTATTATTTACACAGAAAATTTTTCAACCAAATGTAGACAGTATTTTTCTCCTTGTTTCAAAGGATAAGTGTGCAATCTTTCATCGAAATCGGATCAAAACTGTGGATTTGTATGAAGAACAAACAAACAAACATACATATATACATTCATCTTTATATATATAGATGTATGATTATAATGGGTGCTGCATACAACAAAAACTCCAACAACCGACAACATTACAGCTACACTAGAATCTGTCACAACGCTTTTCATATACTTTCATTCACATTTCCTTCACGACAGACTTTTAAATCAGCACAGTACCGTCTCCTACTTGCAACAGACTTTCCACCCCGCTTATCATTCCAGGAAGACTATCGGTCTCAATCGAACCTGTAACTTCACGTTCCGTGTTGGCTAACATCCACCATCTTTGACACAATGATCCCGGGGATTCTAGTCTTCGAACTTTGTTATCCAGTAACCCTGAACAGCACCGGATAGTTGCCGGTAGGTAACTGTCCAGCCTTCATACGGCAGTTTTCCAGAGGAATGAACACCTAGCTTGCGCCAGCCCGCCATAACAACAGAGTGACTAGCATGGATCCCTCACAGCCTTCAATCACAACGCGGATTTCATACTCCCGTAAGTGGCTTATCAGGCTTCATTACATGGATAGGACGGCCAGTTCCTCTCTTCAGTGTTTTTTAATACTTTTTGTTTTAATTAAGCTTTTTTCAGAGTAGGAGGGTGAAATCTGGTGAAGATCTATTTAGTCATACTCTTCCAGAAGACAGTAGCGTGGCCACCAAGCCTAAGACCGAACAAAATTATTTACAAATTCCATTCGTATCAACTAAAATTTTTCTACTTAACTCTGGCCTTTGGTGCACAATATACTGATTACGATCTACGCTGACCAAGTTGCTGTAAGACGAATATTTCTTAAGCCACCCTGTCTTGAACTAGCTACCTTCGTGCCAAGAATTGGACACAGTTACTACACGTTAGCTACTTAGGCTGAGTAGCATGCTTATAAATATTTTCAGCCCTATAAATTATTATAACTCCCACAGAATGGAAAAATATACAACACTTAAAGTTAGTAACAACCGGATATTCATTTATCCAGATATTTTTGTGGTTACAAATTATGGGATCACTAAGTTAAGGTTAAACAGGAATGTTAATGTAACTTGTACTTTTTCTTTTATATGTTACTTAAGTTTAATTTCGCTTGAGTAAATCAAATAAGTTAGAAAACGATGCCTGACAAAGCCATAAAATTGCGTGCAACAGGTACGTCGTATGATGGGACAAGAGTATGAATGAGACTAAATTTTCTCCACAGGTGCCTCCTTTTGGTATATTTTGTCTGCTTGCTAACTGCAATCGTTGTGTCATCTGAAAACTGTTCCACAGCGATGCAACAAAAATTTGCGACGGTAACCGGGATACAATCAACACCTCCCAACCGCATCCACCAACACCGACCACAAAATTACTGAGACTGCACAGTAGCTTGAAGACGGTGTCAAAAACTCCTTTAGACCTAGGTGAAGAAAGAGATGTTTCTAACAGGGCTACATTTAAGCTCTATGGGCCCCTATACTATACATGTGGTGCGGGGCCACCTGCCATGGCCTAGGCGGGTGCCCCTTCGACCGGGGTCTGTGGATGTTTAAATTTGAAATTTGGCTTAGGAAATTTATGGGTGACCCTTTTTTTTCAGTTCTACTACTGGCCCAGGTGGTGGTCCCCTCTTTGTAGTGCGGGCCCCCCTTCGTGGTGCGGGCCCCAAGGCTACAGCCTATGTAGCCTATGCTTAAATGCAATCCTGGTTTCTAACATGACCTTAAATACGCCCTGCTAGTTTTTCCTTCTTTTGCAGCAGCCCAAAAATAGTTCCACACTGATTTTTACATAAATCATTTAAAACAATAACAAAGCAGCCAAAATTGTTATTCTTTGCACTTAGTAGTAATTTTACAAAGATTGAATGCAAGAGTAGATATGTTACTAAGGCAGACACCAATTTTTCTCCTCCGCGCTAAATATGAAATGATAGGTGGAATCTAAAAACTAATAACCTCCATATTTCAGCACTCAAACAATGGAATACATTTAGATTTCAACTATCGCTGTTGACAAAACGAAATACGAAGCTAAAATTAGCGTATTTTTAGTCTTCACCATTCAAACATCCTGCGGACTTACACATTTCTCTCAGTGGAGCAACGCAGGTGATTACATTGTTTATTTTTTTACTCTTAACTGAAGCGCCAGCATTTTTCAAGCATATTGCTGATGTCTATCGACTCCAGAAATGGAAGGTATTAGTACAGCCATATAATGGCCGACTGAATTACTTCTTCATGATGATAGTGGATGCTAATTATTTTTTTCGACAACTTATACGAGAGTCTTATAATTCATAATTTCCTATCAATGACACATAAGAACTTAATTTATAATCGTAATTTTTAACTAATTTTTACTTATGTCTTTTGATTATTCTGACATTTTTGTGCTCTTGCATATAAGAGAAATGTGAATTACAGTTCTTATCTTTGGGGATAGGGAGACAATTTAAAAATACTTAATAAAATCATACTTTGGCGGTGATTATGTTCAAACAGCCTTTTTTTTCAAAGACATTATCTTAAATAAGTAATGATTGTTTGAAAGAAAATTATAACAAATCCGCTAATAGGTAATAAAATGAGATCGAATTTGGTACACATTTTGTTATAGTTTGACTTGCCTTTACGTTCCCTCATTTATATAGTCTATTTATAACGAAGAAGTCGTGTGATGGTATAATTGATTCTTCTAACTATAACCGGGATCATTAGAACTATATCGAAATATAATTCATCACAACATTCAATGGCTATTATGTGCATGACGTACAGTATATTTATACTGTCTTAGAAGCCGTCAAACACCTGAACAATTGGAATAAAAGCATATAATTAACTTGAAGATACGGTATGCTTTCCTCATTAAAATTATGTGGCTATAAAAATGTAATTTACTGAATAACATAACACTGAAAGCTCATCAAGCCTATATATTTAAGTCAGTGTTTAGAAGAGAGGGAGAGAAAAGAAGGATCTCAGTGGAACAGAAACAAGAAAACTCTTACGGGAATATTAATTCCGTCAAAAATATTATTATTTTTTAACTGCTTTACGTTGTAGCGTATCACCAGGGGGGGGAATTATTAATTAATTCTTAATTACGCTATAGAGGATACTACAGGGCGTTCGCCGGAAAACGCTACCCTCCAAGTCTGTTGCCGTCGGCAACTTGCTCGGTCAGTGGAGCCAGCAGTTTCCGCCAACCGGCACCGTGAATCACCGCACTGTTTAACACCTCCGCTGCCCCAACAGTGCATTCCAGTGACCCTTACATTGTTAAGAACGGTTTCTTTGCATTGTAGATAGTTTGTGACTTCAGTCTGTTATTAATCAGTGTTGTGAATAAACGTTTCTTTGCGGTTTGGCTGGTTTGGGGCTTCATACTCTTATTAATCTGTACCGTGTTTGAGTGTGAGTATAATTATGGTACGTTACAGTTTGCAACAAAGAATATTTCTCTACGATACATATGTGAAGAAGAAGTCGTTTAAAAAGTGTCGCAGTAAATTTCGTCGCGAATTTCCTGGCGCTTTACTGCCAGCTAAATCAACAATTCTGCGTCTGGTTAAAAAAGTAAGAGAAACGGGTTCATTTTTTAACAAAAAGAGACTGTCGGTCAACCGTATTCTCACAGAGGAGAAAATTAACGATATCGCTTTTCGACTAGAACAGTCACCCAAAAAATCATTAAGTCAGTTAGGGCAGCGTGTGTCTCGAAATATGTTCAGAAGATGTGAAATGTGCATTACACAAGAGGGTCAACACTTCCAGCATCTTTTATAAGGTAAGCTAATGAATTACGTCACATTTAAATGCTTAGCACACAAGTTTATGAAGTTTATGAAGCGTAATTATTATGAAATAGTCCGCGGCCGACGGTCGAACAATGCCGGAAACTGAGCGCTCGCTCGCCGGGAGCAGTTTCTTCCTTGTAGCGCTAACAGTGGGTTGCGTTTCCCGGCGAACGCCCTGTATAATTGAATATCAAAATGGAAATTATTCAAATGAGAATTGGATGATTCTGGGATTTTAAAACTGTCACAAAAAGACATTTTAATAAAGATTTTTCCAATGGCATCTACAAATCTGAGCGTATTTACCATTACGTTAATAAACAAGAGGTTGTGCAATTTTCCAAGAAACGCTCAGACGTAGAATGAGCCCTTTAAATGCAAGCAAACAAGAATAGTTGTACTTTAAAAATCTCACAATTATTCTAATACAAAGTATGTTACCAGTTATGATGATAGCAAACAGTAATGAATTTTAATAGGTTGGGACGCCACGAATGATTAACCTGCATTCGACAGTTACACAGTCTAGCTCAGTGGTTTTATCAGATCAGAGCAAGGATCTTTATTTCAGATGCGCTTAAGGGTACAGTTTCAAAAGTGAGTTGCAGGCTGAATGGCTTCGTAGAAACACATTACCGTTCCACGGCAGGTAGCGCTGAGCGGAGATGGCCACCTGGTCGATCGTCGTAACTGGCCACGCCAGCAGTATGCGGCAAGTCGCAAGTTAGAAGTGCCTCAGATGGTCTCCAGGACACAAGTCAGCCCAGCAGACATGGACCCCAAGTCGCCAGTGACTCGTCTGGGCTCCTGACTGGAAGGAAGTCCCTCGTCTTTTTCTGCCGCCACGGAGGTAAACTCTGACTCCGCCTCTTGTGGCTCGAAGACGACATAGAACATAAAATTCCCCGAATCTTAGTGCTATGTTCCCTGTGATTGGCTGACCATCTGACGTCATGTGAATCTGTGCTTCTCTTGGCCACGTTAAGTTTCGGCAAACCTCGGGAGCCGATGTCTCCTTCGGGAGGAAGGAATTCTGTTTACCGGTTGCCCGACAGAAATCCCTAATCCTCTTAACATTCTGCCCAAAAGGCGCCAGCCAGACTGCCCTTCACTGAAGCGTAAAATTCTTGCCTCTCACCCTTTAAAGCGCATCTTTCGAACATACAGTGGACATCCCAAGAAATGGAAAAATATTATAATCCTTTACTTTATATACAATAAAAAGTGATATGTAACAGGGAGCTTAGCGAATCGTTACAACGTCTCTCAACAGCGAGGTCTTTAGAGACGGGACAGGGTGGGGGCAAGGAATGGGAGGGAATTCGGCCATGGCCTTTTTAAGGAAGCATCACGGCATTTGTCTGGAGTGATTTGGGAAACCATGGAAAACCCAAATCTGGATTCGCGGACGGGGATTCAAACCGCCGTCCTCCCGAATGCGAGGCCAGAACGCTATCCGTTACACCACCACGCTCGGTCAAAAATATTATTTCCAGAGAAGCATACCGTGGACAGAAGGATGTCAATGAGTTGTGTCCTTGCCAGCTAGCATGCGTTGTTACAGCGGCTAGATGATCACAGTGCAACGGAACACTGACTAATTTAACGCTAGGCACAACGACATATAAGCAATCATACTGTTCAGAACCATGTCTATGAAATAAATACCTCAGCCATCATTCCACTTGGTTGCCTTTGCTGACCGCATATTATCGGAACAAAAATCAGTACATTGAGCAGTGAACCGGAAAAACGTTTCCTGGAAGAGTCTAGGTACGACTTGCGTTATGGTGGTGTTATTCCTGTCTGGGGAATTAAATAGGACCAATGGCGCATGAGACGTTTTCCCTCTCAGGTCAACGCTGTCCCCGTATCTATGACGGCTGTTCATCTGCAATATCCGACTGGATAGATTTTCTTGCCCAAGAAAAACTACAGTTACAACACTCGCGAATTGCGTCCGGTTGCTCGGATGAACTTCTTCCCTAGCCCTGACCTCAATCTCATTGAACCCCTTCCCCCCCTCCCCATCAAATCTTGATGTTTGGAAATCGTGGATCCGAATGGATTCCCAACGTTTCCACTGTTAGTTTGAGTTATACTAAGCCAAATCGCCGTCGTTATCCGGGCGAATTTTTTTTTTTTTTTTTTTTTTTTTTTTTTAACTGCTTAACGTCTCTTAACAGCGAGGTCTTTAGAGACCGGAATGGATTGGGGGGGGGGCAAGGAATGGGAAGGAATTCGGCCATGGCCTTTTGAAGGAAGCATACCGGCATTTGCCTGGAGTGATTTGGGAAACCACGGAAAACCCAGATCTGGATGCCCGGACTGGGGCTCGAACCGGCGTCCTCCCGAATGCGAGGCGAAAACGCTAACCGTTACACCACCACACTCGGTGGGCGAAACATGATGTTAAATGATATTAAACCGGTATCGCTATTCCAACGGCTTTCCATTGTACATGACCTTCGCTTCATTTCACTGCCTCTTTGTGTTAGCTGAGCCTCTTTGTCTTTTTCTCTCCATTCAGAGTTTCTTCAATCTCCTTCGAGTTTCCACCTCTGCTTTCTATGTGACCTAGCACTATCAATCAATTTCTCACGTACTCTTCCTCTTGAATGGTTTATTTAACGCTGTATCTCTTCATCTGTCTTTGAATTTTTGTTTTTGTCATGTTACTGAGACAAAAGACCGAGCGTGGTGGGTGAGTAACGCTCTGGGAGGACGTGGATCGAATCCCCTTCTGGCCCGGCTTTCCATGGTTTCCCCAAATCACTCCAAGCAAATGCCAAGATGGTTGCTTCGAAAGGTCATGGCTGATCAGTACAATTTTGGTGAATGATAACAGAACCTGTTTGTGTTGCCGGAATATCGCACATAATTATTAACTTGCAAAAGTAAATGTAACGAAGTGTTAAATCTGTTCAAACAGAGTGATATCAAAATTTTAGTAAAAATTCGTGTTTCGTGGTGTGGTCATAAATCTTCCATTTATAGTAGCGACTGAGAATTTTAAGACTACCTTCGTTCTATACCACTCATTATAAAAAATAGATGTCGTCCACAACTTGGTCAATTTGGTCCACGCGAAGGAGGTGTACCAAACCAGTCATTTTGTACATATGATGAACAAATTCTTTCCTCCGAAAGCTACGTTTTAACATAGAATCTGAACCAACGAGTGATTACAAGCACAGAAAGTGAGTTTTCGCGTAGATAAATTTCAGGAGCGTCCATAAACCACGTAGCTATCCCTCCTGTGAACTCTCGCCCCACCCCCCCCCCCCACCCCCACCCACCGTAGCTCAAGGTGGCCTTTTTCTCTATCCTCTCACCGTGGCAGGTAGCTTTTTTTTCCCCTTTTTGATTTGAGAAGACATTTTTTACTGTTTTCTCTTGTCACACTATCGTAAACTCCTTACGGAGACAATTAAATGACGGAAATAAATATTCACATGCTGTTGTGTGTTCTGTACCTTATTTTAACTGTGACAAATAATATGAATGAAAAGCTACATAGATTGGCTCGGAACCCCCCCCCCCCCCGCCATGTAGATTACCCGCCAACCCCTCCTCCCTAGACGTAGTCTCGTAGTTTATGGACGCTCCCCTAGTTGCGAGAACAGAGCTGCAACAAACTCTAGCATCGCCTTATATATACGCGGAACTTCTCAAGTCTCAGATGAACTTTAAGTATATCTTGGTCTGACATATAACGTAACAGCTGAGATGTCTTTGAAACCTTGTGGGTACCGTAAATGTATTACGCAATACTCTGGTGGCATCCGCCCTTCACAGCACTGGACGTCAATGGTCGAGCCCATAGAGACTGCAATTAAAGTGATACTCGTAACGGAGCCTCACTCGTCGTGAAGTGTCTGATTTATCCTTGCCTACAGCTGTAACGTGGGCAGTTAAAGAGCTTACTGTCATTTAGCCCGTATTTCTGTTCACACAGCTCGTTTTATTGCCACTTCACTTACTCTCTAACTACCTGTGTCCACATTAGAATTAAAATTGAGTCCGAATGTGTCATTCAAGGATAATTTCCTTTCATTTGAGAAAGAAATCTATAACTGCTCATGGTTGCTTGTAAATGAATCTTTTCCAAGGGCATCTTGTCGTCTTATTTGTTCGGAAGGAAATGTCTGGACCAAAGAAATGTCAGAATGAGAATATATAGTAATTAATTAGTCATTTATATATTTTTTCCAGCGTAAACAAAATTGGAGTGTTCCAAGAACCTGCTCTGGAAAGATATTCGTGGAAGAATTAGTAGGAGTGCATGAAAGGGAAAAGATGACAATGACAACAAACTGGCATTCGATTTCATGAGTAAAGGTGTGAAAAGATTGTCTTTCGTACATGAGAGAGACAGGGATTGGAATAAAGTACCAAGGGAAATGATGAATAATTTACCCAAACACTAAAATAAAGTTGAATTTCACAGCGGGCAAAGGGAAAAATGGGTACACAGGAAATTGCCACCGGGACAGACATACCATTGTAATTAAATTTAAATTAAATTACACAAAGCCTCAGTTAAATCTCGTATTGGATTTTTTTTAATGATTTACCATATGAAGTAAATGTTATTCTTGAATCTTATGAAAGCGTCTAGGGCGCAAGTAATTGAGGAACATTTTCCCGGATCTTAAATGTTTTATTAAAGAAACATATTAGTAAAATCAACATCTTGTAATTCCAGCGTTAGAATAAGTAGGGAACCCCTAAGATAGGTCATAAGCACTTCAAATATAGCCATAAGCATATAGCCACAAAAAAAAAAGGTGCAGCTGTTAATTGGGATTGTGGTATATCCAATGAGTCATTGTGTTTCATTCATACTAGCTTGCTGGGGACTGCTAAGTATGATATAAAATTAAATATGGAGATTCACCCTAAGCGAAGCCCACTGAATACATGCCCTACGTTATGTTAAAAAAAATAATTGTTGGTCGAGAATAAAGCAGTACTTCTCAAATGCCAATTGACATTTGTCAATAAGTCACTTACTGTGCCAACCTCACATCAGGTCCAGCCATGCAATGTTATCCACCTGACACCTTTATTCTCGACATTCTTCGATGAATTCCGTTCCCCATTTTTCAAACACTTTTAGTGCGGTTTGGCTAGCAAACCATCCCCCTTCCACCGATTTTGACAAAATTTTACTCAGCTGATCTTTTCTTTCAGACGGGTAACAACGACTAGTCGACAGCTTCATTCTCGACCATTCACAGGATCACTCAATCCCTCAAATAACTGTTGCGAGGATTGCCTATTACGAAATAGTACTTGCTTTATTTTTTCGTGTGCGGAACTAGAAGTTTCTCAGCCCAGTATCGAGATACTTCGTAAGCTTCTCCCTTCTAAATCAATAGGTTCGGAAGTATCTACAAATGGCAGAACAATTTGGTCAGATCAGCAGGTGATCTACAGTCGCAGTCTATATCACATTCATGTATAAGACTCCACCTTGAAACGTTGGTTTTTACTGGTGGAACACCTGACTAGTGTTTTCCAGTTTAGTGAAGAGTCGCCGGGGAATTTCCGCTGTAGATGGGTAGTGGTCCATCCAGCCGGGTGTTCATTAACCCTCTTCGTGATCTGAGCCTCCCGTCACAATTTTGCACTCCATGAAGAGGGTGGCTTTCGTCAAAGGTTTTTTTTCAACAAATTTTACAAATGTGATTTTTGTTTTTTAGCGTCCACTGTTAAGGCATTCTACTTCTCCTTCGTCTACCTGTCGTCTCACAATCTTGACAGCTTCTTACTGCACGATACGTCCTTCCCTATTGCATTATACAACTGCAGTTGCACCCTATCATTGCTTGATCATTTTAAATGACCGTCCTATAACGTCAGGTGCAAAATTATATGTAAGTATGCGGGCAAATCTATAGGTAACTGGTATTTAGCTATACGACCGAGTAGAAACGAGTAATATTTCAAGACTGCCACTAATGAGTCATAATGACCGAGCGTGGTGGATGAGGGGTAAAGCTCTAGTCTCGCATTCAGGAGGACGCGGATTCGAATCCCCATCCGCGCATCCAGTCAGATTTTGGCTTTCCGTGGTTCCTCAAATCTCTTCAGGCGAATGCCGGGATGCTTACTTCAAAAGACCATGGACGAATTACTTTCCCTTCTTTGCCTCTAATGACGGGAATCCCCATCCGGGCATCCAGCCAGCGTCGGTTTTCCATGGTTTCCTCAAATCTCTTCAGGAGAATGCTGGGATGCTTACTTCAAAATCCCTTGGACGAATTCCTTTCCCTTCGTTGCCCAAAGTCCTTTCCTGACTCTAATGACGGGAATCCCCATCTGGACATCCTGCCAGATTTCGGTTTTCCGTGGTTTCCTCAAATCACTACAGGCGAATGCAGGGATGCTTACTTCAAAAGGCCATGGACGAATTCCTTTCCCTTCTTTGCCCAAAGTCCTTCCCCGCCTCTAATAACTGGAATCCCCGTCCGGGCATCCAGCCAGATTTCGGAATTCTATGGTTTCCTCAAATCACTCAAGATGAATGATAGGATGCTTACTTCAAAAGGCCATGGACGAATTCCTTTCCCTTCTTGGCCAGTGTACACTCCCGCCTCTAATGACGTGAATCCCCATCTAGGCATCCAGCCAGATTTCGGTTTTCCGTGTTTTCCTCAAATCACTCCAGGGGAATGCCGGGATGCTTACTTCAAAAGGCCATGGACGAATTCCTTTCACTTCTTTGCCCAGAGTCCTTTCCCGCCTCTAATAACGGGAATTCCCATCCGGGCATCCAGCCAGATTTCGGAATTCTATGGTTTCCTTAAATCACTCCAGGTGAATGCTAGGATGCTTACTTCAAAAGGCCATGGACGAATTCCTTTCCCTTCTTTGCACAAAGTCCTTTCCCGCCTCTAATGACGGGAATCCCCATCCGGGCATCAAGTCGGATTTCTGTTTTCCATGGTTTCCTGAAATCTCCTCAGGCGAATGCCGGGATGCTTACTTCAAAAGGCCATGGACGAATTCCTTTCCCTTCTTTGCTTAAAGTCCTTACCCGCCTCTAATGACCTCAGCGTCGTCAAGTTGTAAAGCTATAAGCAAAAAAAAATAAAAAAATATATATATATAAAATAGACATTCACTTCACTGTGGATATTCTTTGTAGAGAGGGCAGGTGAAGTGAGGTTTGCTCTCTTACATCTGAAGTGCTGAGATGCCTTTGGGGTCAGTTCATCACTCTTAGTAATAATGAACGCCCAACCCAGGCAGGTCAACAATGCTCTTTGACTTTTAGCCGGCAATTGTGCCCGCGGATCCTGGAGGGCCAGGTTCACGGTCGAGGAGATGCAACGCAGCATCTGCGGACAATGACCTCACGCCGTTCCAGGCATCATCTTCTCTAGTTGAGAAGAATCTCAGCATCTGAAAGTGTGCGAGTAAACAGAACAGTGTTTGACTTGCTGCAGCAAATAATTGCAAACGCACTTAGCGTAACTGTTCAAACTGGCCGTTTCAACCATTGACGAATTATATTTAGACCCACTATTCGTTCACGTAAGAATGATTCTATTAATCCTTAATAGTGATGTTAAATATTCAAAGTTAAAACTTAAAAGTTCGTGATGGGTGATTAACTTCCATTGTCTTACGACCTCTTGTGTTATGGTAACAATCTCACAATATAGTAGCCTAACCAAGAAAATAGTACTGCTTTCAGGAACAGCATATAATTATTTAGTGTTTTGTAAAGTATTGTTCAGAATTCAAACACCTTGGAACGAATATTTAATTTGGTACCCATGCTTAAACCAAGAAAAATGGACTTCAATCTAAGACGAGAAGAAATAATTTCATGTTGCGGTTAAACATTTGTCTATGAAAGTCGTCGTTGATGTGTTGGCAACATAAAATAACTGGGCTTCCTGAATTTTAACGGGAGAGAATCAACACTGAAGATGATCCCCCTACACTAATATCTGCGGAGACAATATGCATAGAGACAGCCAGGATTTTTTTTGATTGATGACAGTTGGTGACTGCAGAAAGAAAGTGAAAACAGTGTATTGGCGAATTACCACAAATTCGAATATTGCTAAACAACCAGTTAGTATGGTACAATAATTCATAACCCATTTCTTGTGCGTTATTAAATCCTAGAATTTTTTGCAACCGACTGCGAGATCGGTCTGTTAGCTAGAGCGACGATGGTAAGTTGGTATAACATTTTTTTAGTTACGTTGACGAACATTAGGAGCATGCGTTTTCGCTTCAGTTGAATAAGATTAAGTAATTTAAACCAAATGGAGATAGTTAAATTTCACCTAAAGCCATTGTCGACGTGACCAGGTTTATTATTTTGCAGAGGAATTGTTTTAATATTACTCAGATATCGCTGCGAATGTTCTTTTCTCAACTGAGCTGACATCTCAATTGTTGCTTTCACTGTCCATTTCTACTTTAGTAGCCTGTATTTCTTAGCATTATGCTTGTACGATATATTTCTGGAGATTACAGTAATAATATAACAAAAAAGTAATACCCCACAAGCTTTTCTTTCCGTTGCCTATGTATATATTTTGAAGAAGAAAGGTGTAATATTTTTGAACGTTTGGAAGAAAATTAATATGAAATATCTTTATAAACAAGAATATACAATTTCATGTGAACTGTAGTTGTTGAATTTCAGCTATGGGCAGCTATACTGGAAAACAATAGCGTAAATAGCAGTTACTCGAATTCCACGTATGTTGTGTTCTATTTGATTGTACACAAATTATATAATGTTGCATCTGTTTGAGATCCTACTTTGAAAATATATTCTGTTTGTTTAGTCTCAAAATTATGTTAGCCAGTTAAAAATCTCTTCCGAATATTTTTGCATATGCAACACGTTGGATGTTCTGCCATAGTTTTCGGAATAAGTACTGTATTGTTCTAAACAACAAGACAGCAATGCAGGTTTTGTGTACCGTTATTGGCAACAAGCTTGAATTTTAGAGACTCCTAGCCACAGATGATTAATGAATTCAAGGATCACAAGTGGATGAGTATTTCAGTGTGGTTCAAGAAGTAATTTGGCACGATCCAGGAAAACGGAAGTCCAGATTTCTGTCTAAATTCTACACACAAACCTGCAAACACGCAATGAGAGATTTTTTTGTTTTCCTTCTCTCTACTTGTTGATACCATGTACTAAAAAACTGTTTCCAGAATGCTTTATAATACGTACGAAGAAAGATGACTAATGATGTATGTCTGCGGTTGCCAAACTTTCTTGGTACGGGGCCCACTTTTAAGTAAAAAAAATGTTCGCGACCCACCTAATATGAGAATTTATTTAACATCAGAATGAGAATTGTTGTATGACTTCGATATGCTATCGACTATCCTGTCCCATTTTCGTACAAAGGATATACTATCAACAAAAACTAGAATTGATCTACATCTACATATATAATCTGAAATTCACAAAATTGTGGGTGGCAGAGGGTGCTCAGCACCAAAGCTAATCTCTTTGTTGTGCATTCCAATCCCTAATGGTACGAGGGAAAAAAGAATTCATATAAGAATTATTGCGGCACCTTATTTCTCTAATCTTATCTTTCCTGTCATTCCGACTCAAATAGGTAGGTGGACGAAGTATTTCACTACACTCGTGAGCGAAAGTGGGAGTACGCATGTTTACCAATAAGTTTAAACGAAACGTGCGTCGTCTATCTACCAGAGACTCCCAGCCTAGTCTACTAATCAGTACTGTGATGCTTTCATAAGGACTGCATCAAGCGGTCACGAACCGAGCGGCTCTTCTCTGTACTTTCTCTATACTTTCGATCAACCCCTTACGAAACGGATTCCAAATGGCACAACAATAGTCCAAAAATACCTAAAATACCTAAAACAACGAACATATTATAGAATGGCCGGCGGCTGCACAAACCATCACCTCATCAACTTGACTGCTGAAATTCCAAGATTAGAAGTATCTCGATCAGCATATTAAAATGCAACTGGTCTGCCAAGTCGCTTTTTGGTGGAAACCACCTGCAGACCCGATTTTAGTGGTTGGTTGGTAGGTTTATTATTGTGTTTTACTGCACCCAAACGAATGAAAATATGGAAGACTGGGAGCAGGAAATCACCTTACCAGTCAACCACTTAAATGGGATTTGTAGGTGTTTTCCAACAAGGTATGACCTTGCACATCAGTGGCATTTTAATTTGCGAATCGAGTTTTAACCAATCCTGGAATTTCAGCCGTCAACTCGATGAGGTGGTGCTTTGTGCAGCCACCTCCCGCTTTATTACAAACATAATGAAAAATACGTTTAATTATTACCGACTGACTGTTTAAGAAAACTTTTTTCTCACAAAGTTTTAATTTAAGCTAATAGCTTTCATGATTATTGCACTTGTAAAATATCGTGTTAAATTTTTTAAATAGATGAAAAAAAGATATATTTTTGTATAAAAAACCTGCGTTTTCACCAGTGGGTCGCGACCCATAGTTTGGGAACCTCTGATCTATGTAAACAGGACGATTTGAATTCTTATCAGCTATGTAGAAACCTAAACAGAGATCTAAATATGACATGTTTCCTATATAAATGTAGTTCTCGTATAAAATAGCTAACTAACAAAATAAAAATGAACCGAAGAAATTCATCTATTTTCCCTGGCTGTTATCGAAGAAACTAGGGACCATGCAAATAACTGTTGTGACATTAGAATCGCGGCAGCTACTTTTGGAGGGAACGTACCACTTATTAATTTGGAGTGCGGGTCCACATTCCTTTTGAAGGAGAGCATCATTACGCTGAACCTTTCAGATACTTATGTAAATGAGCAGCTTTCAGCTGTTTTTTTCTGTGGTAACTATGTTTGCACAAATACTCCGCAACTGATGCTTGCAGATACTTTACTGACGCTTGCTCATTAACAAGAGGTCGTAAAACTGCCTTCGGGAAGCGCGACAACTACCACACATGTGAATAAGTCATTTAAACGTAGGAGCGTTCTGAAAAATGGGCCGCATCTTCTTTCAGTAAATCTCGGTGTTAGGTCATTTAATTAAGAGCTTTTAGTTTAAATATCACCTGTTTATACAAGAGGATATTACTAATAATATATATTTTTTTTTATTTTTTTTTTTTTCAACGGTGGTGGTCAAGTATAAAAACGTCTATTGGGTAATTAATAAGTCTTAGATTCATTCCGAAATATATTTGTCTGATAGTAGTTCTTATATATGGTGTAAGGCTTGAAAACTTATGCATTAAGTTGATAGAAAGCTTAAGATATTCAAAAGGTTGTTTCTAAATGGATTTCAAGAAATATGTTAATACCATAAATTTCATTCCGAATTACGAACTTCTTTACACCCATGAGTTTAATGCACAGTTATAAAATGTAAGGTAAGTATATTGTCAAAAGCAAAATAAACTCTTCGTTCATCTGAGACATCATTACAGGTGTTATTTCATTCATATATATATTTCTATAGGTTTTTTTTTTCTCATGCCATTATCTGCCTCCATATTTAATCGAAATAAATGAATGGTGTGTCATTTTAAAGCTTATGGTCTCCACTTTGGTCACATCAGATTTTAAGAAAGCAATTAATCGGATTTTGACCCTTAAAGGGCAAAAGCATTAATATTTCTAAAACGCATTTTTGTGTCACGAGCCATTTATCTGCCTTAATACCTAACCAAAAAATCAGGTATCGATTCAATGAACAAAGTATCCGCTTTGATCATATCATATTTTAAGAAAGAGCTTTCTACAAATTCAACATTTAAGGGGTAAAAATATCATCATTTCTATATTATTTTTTTTTTACCTAGCTTGATTACTAACCGAAGTCGATAAGTGAGGTATCATTTTAAAGACCAAGGTGTCCGCTTTGGTAACACCATATTTTATAAAAGGGATTTTTTTTTTTGAGTTTGACCCATATAGAGTAAATGTATCAACATTATTTCTACAACGTGTTTTTTTTATATATTGCAAGTCATTTATCTCCTCTGATACCTAACCGAAATCGATAAATGACATAATCGTTTTAAAGATTAAGATCTCAAATTACATAATATCCTAAATTAAGAAAGAATTTTTCGGAATTTTATTCTTAAAGAGGTCGCGCGTATGAGACAGTTCAGAGCCAACTACCTAGATTGAAGCAGCAGATATCACAGAGATGTCAATAAACTGTTTTTTATACAATGAGTAACTTTTCGGATAATTTTTTTTTTCTGTTACGGAAACATTTTTGTTTTGCTATATAATTCCAATGCAAACATTTTATTCGCACAGCAACACATATCACAGAAATGTTCATATGCTGTGTGCATTTTGTTCAGATTGGTTGTATTCTGTTAAGGTCAGTGACAGTTTGTCGTATATACAGTGTGTTTTTAATTTTCCTGTTTCGTAATATGTTGTCAGTATTTTGATGCGTACCTGTTACACTAAACAAATAAATATTCGCTACAAAGGTTCTACTTTTCATAATATTACAAGCATTCAACCTCACTATTCATCGTATGTTATTCTCGAAATTTTCTCGTGGGTCGTATAGTTTTTAATTTAATTTCAATTGCAATGGTTCACACAAACAACGTATCTACACTCTCACCTTCTAAGTCATGAGTTTTCCCCACCCATCAATTTTTGACCTTTACGAACTTTAAAATTCCTTTAGTGTTTTTGGAAAGTTGTTCATCATTTATTGTGGTAATTTATTCATGTCCCTTACGCCCTTTCATCTGAAATCAACTGCCGGTTTATACTTCTACCAATATCCATTATCGCGATTATAAGTCTTGGTACAATACAAAGACTCTCTCTCTCTTCCAATGACTCCCTGCCCAGCCGTTTCATCATATCGATTGCTGGTTGTTTTCTGCGGTAATTTCCACAAACAAATATAGGTGCTCTCCTTTGTAGACTCTCCAGCTCGCTATTTTAAATGCTTACTGGATGTTAGATTCACTTTAAACCCAGATAAATCTCAGAAAACCATCAAACCCTCCAAGCTCTCTATATCACAATAAGAATAATAATTGGTAAAATTCGGTTGGTGCACTCTCAATACACACTCGTCTTTCTCCTTTCCTTTTCCCAACTACTTTTGTCCTCTACTAATTTTTATTTTAAATACTTTCAGTGTTTTTGGTAAATTATTCATCATTTCTCTTTGTAATTATTCCAATCCCTTACACTATTTCCTAAGAATTTATTTTTTCCCACTCGCTTAAGCCTAAAATCAAGTGCCAGCTTGTGGTCATGGTCATCTTTACCCTTCCATGCACCTCTCTTAATGTTTCCCACCAATATCTTTCCACGCTTTATCATCAATACAGGCCTTGTACACACCGATGACTCTCTTCACCCTCGACCGAGCGTGGTGGTGTAACGGTTAGCGTTCTCGCCTCGCATTCGGGAGGACGGCGGTTCGAATCCCCGTCCAGGTATCCAGATTTGAGTTTACCATGGTTTCCCAAATCACTCCAGGCAAATGCCGGGATGCTTCCTTCTAAAGGCCATGGCCGAATTCCTTCCCATTCCTTTCCCCCATCCTTGCCCCCCCCCAATCCTTTCCCGTCTCTAAAGACCTCGCTGTTGAGAGACATAAAGCAGTTAAAAAAAAATCTTCACCCTCCTTCTATCCTCCAATGAATCTCACTCCAGCTCGATTATCAAATCAGTTACCGATTGTGTTTTGCGGTAATTTCCAAAGACAAATTTGGTAGTCCTTCTCTGCACCCCATCCAACTCCTGTATGTGATACCCACAATGTGAGTCCCATACTGCAATACCATATTCCAGCAAAGGTCTGATCAAAGTTTTGTACCGCAAACCGAGCGTGGTAGATGAGTGGTTAACGCTCTGGCCTTGGATTGGAGATGACGCCGGTTCGAATCCCCGTCCGGTCGTCCAGATTTGGGTTTTCCATGGTTTCCCCAAATCACTCCAGGTGAATGCCAGGATGCTTCCTTCAAAAGGCAATGGAAAAATTACTTCCCGTCCCTTGTCCCCAGTCCCATCCCGACTCTAATTACCTAGACATTGATAAGGCGTAAGGCTACATGTAAAAAAATTAATAACTACCCCAATTTCGTTACTTCTATAGTGCATCCCCTCATCACTCTTTCCAACAGATGAAGGATTTTGATTCCTTTCCCTACTACCTGTCCAATGTGTCCTACCCAGTTAAGTCTGCAATCAAATGTTACGCCGAGGTATTTACATTTCGAGTCTTCAATAAGTAACCCCTTCCCCACTATAGAGTTCACATAACTGCTGCAATGAAAATTGAAATAGTAAAGCACGGACTTAAGATATGACTTGGGAGTGTCGCCAAGTATTGAAGTAAACATGTCTTACGTTGGCAATACAGAATGAGGCACACGATGAGATGATGACACGTGATACAAGCAGGCACATTAAATCAAAACACTCAACACCTGTTCTGACAAGATCAGTGAGGCCGCTGCTCGTGTGGTACTGTGTCGGAACAAATCGCCTGTTAACAAGGCGAGACATTGCGATAAGTGCCAAATTGAAGGGCCAGAGGCCAAATAACGGGGAGGATCTGCGTGACCTCTCACCCTCACGCCCGACACGATCCGCCTGACTCGCTAGCGTCTTGCTGTCTTTGGGGAAGACCGCCGAGTGACCGGGCAGTCGAGGTGCCGGGTTTGACGACCGGTCATGGGGCGGCACCATCATCCGATGACATCACCTGGTCCGTGGCGGCACTACGTTACGGCCTCTTAGCTCACGAGTATCGTGAAGTTGCGACGAACTCACCTCTTCCGTCTTGCTTGGTTTTCGTGCTTTGTGGACAGCACTGGAATCCTCAAATTGCTTCCGGGGACAATAATATCGATGGTACAAAACTGATATGCTTCGAAATCTGCCTGTGGGCCTACAAAAGTACAGTAACGTTTCACAAGTATTTTAATTGATTCTCTATGTTGTGACAAATTACATTTATTTTATTCGCCAACGGCCTATGACTGAAGTTTCTCTTACGTTGATTTTGAAACCGAGATACTTTCTACATGCCAAGAAATAGGGAGAAGATCGGGGCGTAGGGAAATTGCCACCGGAGCCTGTGCTCCATTGCAATAAAAAAAATTAAAATTAAATTAAATATTGCAATGAAAAACTCATATCTAAGGAAACGTCCATAAACCACGTAGCTCCATTTCGACCTCCTGTGAGACCCCCCCCCCCCATTCCCCTCACATAACCAGACGTGGATTTTGCCCTGAACCCCCCCCCTCCCACCTTCCTCCCCGCGTAGCACTTACCTTTTTTTCCTACTGACTCCAGAAGACATTTAGTACTGTTTTCTCCTGTCAGACTATCGTAAATTACATAACGAGACAATTGAATAATGCAAATAAATATTTACATGCTGTTGTGTGTACCGTATTCATTTTAACCGAGACAAACAATATGAATAGAAAGCTACGTGGCTTGGCTCAGTACCCCCCTCCCCTTTTCCACGTAGCTCACCGTAGCTTTACAGCCAACGCCTCCCCCCCTCCACTTTAGACCGAGCCACGTAGTTTATCGACGCTCCCTAACATAACAAAGCGGCAAACTATGAAAGTTACAACTGAGTTAGTGGTACCTACAGTTAATATTACAGTATTTTCGACTAACCGGTGTCATAAAACGGCTAATTGTGGCATCACTTTGAGCTATAAAAAAATTCTGTTTCCGTGATATTTGAGACAGATGGAATGAAAACAGTGAAGCACTTAAAAGAGGAGTAGGAAATGACAAGACACTTCACGGGTTTAAAAGGTATCTGATGTTATTTCGGTGTTTACAAAATAAAGTCAGACTTACAAGAACTTCGTATTACTTAGAGGCATCCATTAATTACGTGAGGTGAAATTGGGTGGGGGGGAGATGAATAAGCGAAGTCTCACCGCGAAGGAAGGGGGGAGTCAACGAAAATCTCACGTTATCTTTTTAATTTCTTGAAGATCAGTGGAGCTAAGAAAAAGGTAGAAGACGACGCTGATACCGACCTTAGGGGGAGGGGGGGTGTAACTGGCCTAGAAAGTTACGAGATTGGTAAGGTGGGGTGAGGGGACCTCAAGATCTCACGTCATCATAGGGGGGGGGGTTTCCAACCAGATCTCACCAAATCTCACTACGGTGGGGGGGGGGGGAGTACCGGAAATCTGGAAAAATCTCACGTGATTAATGGACGTCCCCTTATTAGTATGGCGTTGCACCCACTTTGGCCATGATGCATGAACTGATATGGTTCAGAACGGCCTCATAAAGCCGTTATATTCCCTCCTGAGGTAAGTTCGCCCACAATTGTTGTAACTGGTCATACATACCGGCAGGGGATCGAATACATGTTCTATTAGCGACAGATCTGGGGATCTTGCTGGCCACGGTATTACCTCAACGTCACGCACCATTGTCCTGTCGAGGAATGGCACCACGATACTGCTGCTCAAGAGGTAACACATGAGGTACAAGCTGTCTGTGAGGTCAGATTTCACGCAATCAATAACAACCGTGACATGAAGTCACAGCCGATGGTTACCCATACGTTGACGTAAGGAGTAACATCTCTGTGCCTCTCCAAAACATTAGAAGAATGGGATTTTTTTTCTAAGTCAGCGCCATGCTGAGCGACGATGGCTATGCGAGATAGTGTAAATGCTTCTCGGTTCTGCACTACCTCGGACGACCATCGGAGGCGCGTATAGCGGCGACCCGGACAGAGGTCCCGTTCTTACAATGTTACTTCTGGCATCATGGTGTGAGGAACCATCGGATATGACTTCAGGTCGCGGCTGGTAGTGATTGAGGGAAACACACAACAGTACGTCACGGACATCCTGCGTCCTCATGTGTTACTTCTGAGCCCATAGTTTTGCGGTGCTATTTTTCATCACGACGATGCTCATTTACACAGGGCTATGCTGTTGTGATGTTGAAGTACTCCTGTGGTCTTCCCCAGATCTGTCCCCAATAAAACATGTGTGCGAACAGCTCGGATATCAACTCCGTCCCAGTATCCTGGGTATTGTAATGAATTATTAAGTACAGTGTTATTAGGGACCAAGTGTTCCCACGGTCTGTGTGAATCTTGACGGCGTAGCATGTCAAACAGACATGTATTGGTGAGTCAACAAAGTGTCCAGAGTTTCACGTCCGGTGGGTGACTAAAACGTTCTACCTGACGTGGACACGCGGTGGATTTATTGCCGACCATAAATAACCAAGGCCCTCTTACTGTTTGGTCACGTTTCGGAAAAAAAAACCGCCGAATGCCGTTAAGTAGAGCCGGTGACCTAAAATGTATCTTAGTGCCGTTTCCTAATAAAGAGGCGCTTTCGGAAAGTGGTGGGAGTGTAGTATATTGAGGGATTTTAGTTATAGTATATTGCAATTTTTACTCGGGATAATTTTTCTCAAGCCGCAGCTATGTAATTTAATTCCACCCAACGAAGCAGAGTTCAAGGTTGGGCAAAGTCACTTCCCGTGGGAAGCAGTCCCCCTACCACGGTAGCCCAGAAAGCCCTTAGTAAGGGGTTTTAAACGAATAGAACGAATGTCACATGACTTCCCCCACTCCGCTTCACGCGCGGGAGCTCACTTTGGCGCAGTTCTCGAGGAGCCTGTTCGTCGAGCCTCACGACATGAAGATTTTATTAGGTAAAGGCTAATGCATTTATACCCTTCTGCTGGCTTAGAAAGAATATTCCGAGTGACAGGATTTTATTAGTAAGAGATTCCTTTCATGAGAGCTATTTTTGCAGTATTTTTTTTTTGTTATTTCAAGTTTATTGCTATGTGCCCAATTTTATTGAAGGTATTAAATTCATTCCATTCTTTCAGCTACATGTTTTCATTTGTATCGCTGATTCCTGCTCATTACTAGCACTAAGTGAGGGCAGAACGTAATTGCTCTGATCCTACGACCACATATCTTCGGTGAAAACTGATTGGGGAGTGATTGATCAGAGGCGAATCCAACTAGGTTGTGGGGAACAGCCGCTCGTTCTCTACAGGAGACGATCCAGCCAATAGAGAAGCTGCCAACAAATTTATTAACGTTTAGGTGTTTTTTTTTTGTTCTGTGATCCAATCAGATGCTGTTACTCTGGTGAGCGGCGCGGTAATTCGCCAAGGGCAGGGCGACATATCGCCGTGCGAGGCGTACAGAGTCTTGCTCGGAGCTGAAGAACGGAGGAAGGGACACTCTGGTTCGGATCCTCATCTGATCAAGCAACAAGTAATCTGCTCTGCTCTGGACGACGGAAGAGGGCTCGGAGCTCGACAGGCCAGGTCACCAGCGGGAGAAAAACAGCAAAACCCCGTGGCGCCATTCATGCAAGGGTCTACTGACCTCGCCAGGAGTGCAACGGTAAATCTTCGTTCACGACGGAAATTTCTGCAATCGATTCCACCCAGTAATCGACCCTGAGATATTGCTATTGCTCTAACTGCTAGGCATTTAAGACATTCAACGATGTATAATTGTTTACATCTTAATAAAACAAACTTCATGTTTGCACAATTTCATATTTTAATAAATTGTACACCCTCTTTTCAGTTCTCCTATTAATTCAAATAATATTTCATGTGACTAGCTAAAAATTCATTATTAATTTGATATCCAAACTTGATAATTTTATTATTGTTGGAACAGTATGATACAGTATTTATTTTCCCTAAAAGCAGACGCCATAATATCAAGGACCAGTTACAACAGTGGCAGACCAGCTTGACTTAGGAGAGGATATAACGACTTTGTGACACCCTTCTCAATCGAATCAGTGCATGCATCCAGGCCAGACGGTGTGCACCACCATAGTGTGGGCTCACACTGTCAAATTCTTTGAAAATTTGACTGGGTTTTGTAATCATCGAAATATGATCACATACCCTCACAGCCCGTGAAGTTTTATTTCATTTCCCCCTTCCCTTCTAGGTGTTTTACTTTTTTGTCCTGTATTGTATGATAGATCGAAACCATATCTAAATTAATAGCAGCGCAGCAATTAATAAATATGTAATAAGGCACAAATGGTGGGACAAAATTAATTACACAACACTACAGTAACTATGTTTTTTCTTCAGGTCATATGAATGAATACTAAATTTCAAAGCATATTCGGTAAACTTAAAATGCGAACACGTACAGTATGGTTTCAAATGTTTAACAAGAAGTGTTTTGGATTTATTTATTTATTTTATTACAACTTTTTACAACCTAATATCTAATATCTAATGCAATTATAGGCGTCTTATTACAAAATTTAAGTACTTGACTAAATGTAGGTTAAATATAAATAAAATAAAGTAATACATGATAATAACAATGAAATAATACATAATAATAACATAACCCCTTAATCAACCCACCACAACTATTTTATTATACGCTACTGATAACTATAGTAACTGCTAACTACAGTATGAAAGTTGGCTTTTTAGGACAGATCTTCAGCGGGATCCACGTCCTCCGAGATTAGGGAGCGTGCACAAACCACGTGGCTCGGTCCAGGGGGGGGGGGAGGGGTTGGCTGGAAGGCTACGCTGGGCTACGAGGGGGGTTCCGAGCTCAGACCACGTAGCTTTCCTTTCATACCACTTTTCACAGTTAAAATGAGGAACAGAACACACAACAGCATGTGAATATTTATTTCCCTCAGTTAATTGTCTCCTTATATTATTTACAATCGTCTGACAAGAGAAAACAGTACAAAATGTCTTCTGGAATCAAAAGGGAAGAAAGCTACGGGCTACGTGAGGGGGGGGGGGGAGGGGGTAGGGAAAAGCCACGTAGGGATGTGGGGAGGGGGGGGGGGTTCACATTAGGCAAAAATGGAGCTACGTGGTTTATGCACGCTCCTCTTCTTGAAGTCTGGCTCAGCAGATGCGATTTCTGGAATGGCCAGGACCATACAGGGTCTTCAGAGGGTTCGTGAACGCCAACTCCTAACTGAGTCAATACGATGCTGAGGAGGTGTATTAAATCTCCTTTGTTTTATCAATTTACAGTTTATTTCCTCCTGTATAATTGCTTTTATATCTTACGTAAAGAACTTAATTTACGAAGGGAACTTAATTTAATAGCTGTCTCCTTTCCATTTTGCTGCCACATCATTTTCATAAACTTTTTTTTTTTAGTGGTGAATCTCCTTTATTCCCCTTCATCATGGCATGCAATACTTGGCAGTCAATGGCCGAGCCGCTTAGTATGCATTATACATTCCTGATGATGCTTTGTCGGGCTAGCCGCCGCATACCATACGCTGACTAATACTTGAATGCAGCGAAATGTTAAGGAGAAAGAAATCTTTAACTATAGATTACTATTATGTTTCGTTATGTAACACGTACTTCCACATAACAAATAATCTCTTTTTTTTCTCCTGTTCTACTACGAAATAAATTACTCTACTGCTAATTACGGATACAGTGTTTTGGATGTAATAAACAACAAGTATGTATTAAAAATAAGATGAAATATCCTCTCATTTTATACTTCAATCCCATAATTACTGTTAAAATACAGTGCCAGTGGAGATCAGTTAACACTCGGATATGTTATTAGGGAGGACTGGGTTCGAACCCTGTTTCGGCCATTTCGAATTTTGTTTTCGAAGCTTTCCTGGTATTGCGTTATGTGAATGTCGGTATGCCACTGACAGATTCTTTCCCACTCATCCTTTCTAGACTCTAAAGACCTCGAGGTCGACAAACTGGAGAGTCTCTGAGAAACAAGCTGCTAAAATTATTTATATGTACGTTCAGTGTGGTATCTGAAGTTTAGGTTTTCACAAAATATTTTAGTACTTTTAATAAATTTGATACTACAGCAAACAATGTTTTCAGTAAAAAAAACAATTGTACCACTGGATAGAGAATTTTAAGAATCTTATAATAAGTTTGTCGTAAAATACTTTTAATGAAAACTTTCAATGAGTTTCTAAGATATTTTCAAATGATTTTTTTTTTTGTTGGGAAGATAATTAAGCCAGACAAATAATAAACTTAATTAAAAATAATTTTTTACTTTTTTATACACAAAATGAATTTGTTAATTCAACTGGATACACACACTGTGTACAATACCCACATTGCGTTGTCAATAGTGTGATATCATAGAATGTTGAGAACACATGCAAAAGCAATGCCCGACGCCAGACACATACCAACGAACCTATAAAGTTGAGGACACCAATACCCCGACCGTGATGGATGCATAAAACCGAGAGTGGTGAGTGAGTGATAACTTTCAGAAGAGTGATACAAAATTTCAAGGTTTTCAAGAAGAAGAACAACAACAAGAAGAAGAAAGATACAACATCTGTATCCAAGAAAGGAGGAAAAACTATTGGAAGTCAAGAGAAGAAGCATCGAGATGAATGCACAGCATCACTTTTCGTTGTCCTTGGATGGATAAAATCGAAGAGAAGAAAAAAATAATAATAATTTTAGTTTAAAATAACGTAATACAACGAAATTGAGTATACTTAGCCGCTTATACGCTACAAGACAATCAGGGAAGAAACTATATCTACTGAAGCAACAAATTAATAAAAACTAAAAACTCAACGAGAAATTTGCTAACAACTTATACGTAAAGAAAGCTTAGAAAAAATGCGGCAGGTAATGCATAGTGATACTAAATTACGTAAAACTGGCCATAAACATTGGATTGAATTTCGAAGTGGACTTTTGAAATATCACCTAACAGCATCCCAGTGTGAAGCTATAAACCAGTCCCTGGCCATCAAGATTTAATGAGGCTTCAAAATATATTCCCAAAGGAGTTGATTGCAGCCTTGCGTTTAAAGATTCTTAGTTACTGACGTCATGATTGCATTCCATAACACCTTGGCGACCTAATCAAATTCAGAAATTTACTGTTGTGCATCCCTTTATACGAGCCGAAGTCGTAAAAGTCACTTGGAACTAAATCACACTGTGTTCCGATTGGCTGCGTTTGGAGCTCTTTCCCCGGGCTGTGAGAAACTGATTTCGGAATCTCTCGCCTGTGTTTTGTTCGCTCTTCCGGCGCGCATCGCAGATGACAAATGACTCAGCCAAGCGTGGACTCCATGTTTCTCAATGGACGTATCGCAAGAGAGTTCTCGCGCAACTTCACAGAACAGCTGGAATAATGGCCCACGGTAAAGAGATTCATAAATGGTTATCTGATTTGGTTCCTCAGGCATCAAAGTTCATTCCAATGACAAAATGTAGCATACAGATATTTTTGTTCAAGAGAATTGTGCTACTGTCGAATACGTGATCACAGTCAATCTCATTTTCAGACTCCAGTTCTTGATCTTCCTACATTGGAAACGTGTTAGGGTTTCTTGAGCGACCAATCAGTATCCCGTTTTATACATCCCACAGAGGCCTTCCACGATGTTGTACCCATTTACAAAATAACCGTAATATCTGGTTATCAACTGTCTAAATTAATCTCTGGGGTTGATTTTATTATATTGTACATGAATTCACTCAGATCGTTTTCACATTCTTGGTGCCATCTCCAACTCGTAGCTTTTCTTTAACTGAAATTTTTAAATCTGCAAATTTATTCTAACAGAATATATTATTAGCTCTATCTTGTTGTTTCCTTCTATATTTCATCATAAAAGTACCTACCCATCAATCGTTGTTGTCTATAATCTTTTTAGTAACAGATTATTTAACATGTTTGTTTTAACGGCATTTTAAATGTTTCTGTTGGTATTACAAAGTCTTCACGGGTTTAGTGTTAAAATGTGAAATTTTCAACGCTCAGTGCATCGAACTGCAAGTTCTGCTTATTCTTCGCGGGAAACTAACCGAACTGGAATATAGTTTATACACAATATTTCTACGACTCTACGTCCCTTTTTCAGGTGAAGAGTGAACATGAACTTTTGAATTTTGTCGAGAATGCGTTGTTTACAGGCTGTGATGGTAGTGGCGGGTGATATTACGTTGCCTAGCAGCAGTATCAGATAACATTAGCACTCCGCGGAACACGGAAGGTTGACGACGAGCAGCATCAATATCAGGCAATCAAAAATCACTAAGTTGGTTGTTGAGACTCCCCATCGCCAAAGTTCCGTGTTTTGTATTCAGTGGGTGCTTATGACATCAGATTTAGCTGCTTAGGTAACGTAACAGCGCCCGCCGTTGCAACGCAAATCTATTAACAGTGCGCTCTTGGCAAGGGTTAATATTCAGGTTTTCCGGTTTGCCCTCTTTTCAACTGAAGATGACGATGGAGAGTACAGTTTTAGAAATATTGTGCGTAACAATATTTTAACATTGTTAGTTTACCGTGAAGAATATATCAATTTACAATGCCGAGAAAAAATTAGTTCATTTACAAGTTTTGTTTATTTTTTTATTGGCTGGTGTCCTCTCTAAAAATTCAGAGCAAACTCCGCTACAATAGAATCAACGAAGAATTTTTTTCATTCTTCTGAGACAGCAAAACAATTTTCCCATATTATTAAGCATACAGAGTCATATTTTGTGTCAATATTAACTTTTTTCAGGACATTACACGTGAAATGGAACAGATGTTTTCAGGATACTACTTTAAATCATGCTTATTGTCGACATTAACTTTGAAAACTGGAGCTATGCTGGCTGAAAAGAAAATACCGTCTTCATAAATTGCTCATGAGGATAGTTTGTGCATGCTGATTAGTTTGAATGATCGATTCCAAAAGAGCGGCACCAATTATTGTCAGCTAAATTAACGAACATGACTTGTACCTCTACGCTCTGAAGACACATACAAGGTCATCTGACTGTAGAACAAGGACTGAGCAGAGGCGGATACTCATCAACTCGATTTGAGCAGGCTGAAATCCCAGTAGAAACGTTTATTGACTTAGTTATCCAAAAAATGCTACTGTTAAGACATAGTAGTGTTGTGAAGTTATCTCATCAACAGTGTAGTGAAATCTAACGCTTCTCTCCAATGTCTGATATTCTTTATAAGCTCTTTGTTGAACAACAAATCCGAATCACTTGGAAGAACATCGGGCTACCAGATTGACAATCTCTCATTTGCATACCACCCAGAAGATAATGGGCGCCTGTGAAAAGACAGGTTAATTAACTCATGAATGCACCTGGTTAAGAGGCATCTCGGATTAGAGCATTATTTTAAACACATTTGTATTCAACATAAATTGCTTACGGGATTCACGCTGCTTTGAAATACTCCTCCTTCTTCTTCTTCCCGACGTTTCGACCAGGGCTTAGGTCTTCTTCAGGGCGTCTACCGAATCTGCTACAGACTGGGATCTGCTGGATACTGGCGTGGTTGGTTGTTTACTTATATGTACTGTCGTTTGCTGCCAATATCTATAATCCAGAGATGCTGTTTACTATTTAATATATGTGGGTCCAGAGTTAATTATTAATCTAACACACATTTCCAAGCCTCGCTAAAACCATAACCACCTACAACGACAGGTAGACGGCAACTGAAGAAGACCTAAGCCCTGGTCGAAACTTCGGGAAGAAAAAGAAGGAGGAGTATTTTAATGCAGCGTAAATCCCGTAAGCAATTTATGTTAATATGACGGCTGCGAAAAAAGGCAAAATCTTTTACATTTGTGTCCAGTTTACTTACTTATCGCTTTACGCTTCGTCGACGACGAGGTCATTAGAGGCGGGATGGGACTGGGGATAAGGAACGGGAAAGAATTCGGCCATGGCCTTTTTGAAGGGAGCATCCCGGCATTCACCTGGAGTGATTTGGGGAAACCATGGGAAACCCAAATCTGGATGCCCGGGCAGGGTTTCGAACCGGCGTCCTCCCTAATCCGAAGCCAGAACGTTAACCGCTCATCCACCACGCTCGGTTTGTGTTCAGTTGTTCCCTGTAATGATAATGGTATGAATATTTATATTCCGCCTCGTTTTAGGTAACACACACATACAAAAAAAGAAGAAAAATACGTGACTCATTCTGTGATTTTTATTATGTTGCCGTGCACGTTTCCGGGTGTAGGTGGGTACGATGGATGTATCACTCCATGAGGACTCTCTTGGGAATATGAACTTGGTGATTTGTCGTTGGCTTTTACCCTGCGTGGTGGGTGAGTGGTTAACGCTCTGGCCTCGTATTCCGGAGGACGCCGGTTCGAATCCCCGTTTGGGCATCCATATTTTGGTTTCCCATGGTTTCCCCAAATCACTCCAGGGGAATACCGGGATGCTTCCTTCAAAAAGGCCATGGCCAAGTTCCTTCCCGTTCCTTGCCCCTGTCCCATCCCTCCTCTAATGACCTCGACGTTGACGAGGCGTAAAGCAATAAGTAAAAAAAAAAGTCAATGCCTTTCGCGGTGTGTATTCAGATGTGTCATTGTAGGTGTGGATTACTGTGACTGTGCATGTTAGTTCAGTATGTTGTTTATAGGCCTATTGTATAAACTGACACTCGAATAAGGGAGAGGGTGAAATCCGATGCCAGCTCATTCAGGCCTACTCTGCCGGAATAGACTCCGGGGACCGCAAGACTTAACGTCCCCATCCAACAGACGAATCATCAGCAACAGTGACGCAGTGAGGAGAGGTTTCCGGAGTTAACCCAGGACCTCTGATGATTAGTAACTGTGCACCAGCACCTCTCCTACGCTGCCAGCCAAGTCCTGACGATGAATATTTCATCCACCACCAGACCTTATGAGATCCCACTTCATCAGACGTTTAAATAATAATAATAATTTTACAATTTAATCAATATATAAATGTATTTGTTTTTAGATACAAGGCCGTACAGTATAGGCCTACTAGTCTGTGTAAAAATGGGTAAATTTAAGTTTTTATATGTTTTGTTTTGTTGAAATTGGTAGGCTGTGTGGTGTTGTTTTGGTTTTTAAGCCAAGGAGAAGCAGATATTGTTATATGTGAGATTTTATGTTGTATCAACGAGAACTGTAAATATTTGAAATTATTAAGATGTGTCAATAAATAGCAGTTGATAGCAAAATAAACGTGTGATACGGTATCCTGGGGCCACACATATCTTCAGAACGTGCTATCGATTATAGATCAGATTGTAAAAGAACCTGGAATGATTGGTAAGGCCAACCTGGATTTCTTTAAATAACGACTACAAAGAGGATACCTCGCAACCTGGAAACTGGTAACCCCGTGTCAGACGCCGAACACCATCACGGTGCTGCAACCAACTGAACTAACGAGGCGGTTGAAGATGGGTTGAAAAACCTTCTGGTACTAACAGGCAGGTACAATCAACAGAACGTTAAAAGAAATCATTAAACCACTGTAACACACAACAGACAAACATTTTATTAAATGAATGAATAAAACGTAATGTATTAATTTAATCAGTTAATCCCACACCGTGAATTGTAGCCATCATGTTACCCGCTCTGTTTCGAAGTATTTTTTCTCGTATAGTGATGTCACTTTCGTCACTCTTGTACGTTATGTTGATAAATGGAATCACTTGCTAGGTTACCAACACAAAAAGAAGTTTAATTAAAAAATAATCACTGAACTCTGAAAATAAATGTTAAAAATACATACATACAGTACCAGAGACAAAGAGATATCCCGCGAAAAATAAGTCTGAAAATTTCAGGTCCAAAACATGAATATCTAGCTATCGCGAAATTGGCATATATCATTATCAACGGGCAAATCTTTTTCTTCTTCTTGTTACTCACCACTTTCTCTCAACATTTTTGGGTGACTGTTTTTGGTGAATTTTACTCATCGTTGGCATGGCAAAATATAAACAGTCTGGTGATTCAGTGGTTAAAGTTACTGACTTGGGAATCGAAAGGTCCCCAGTTCGAATCCCTGTCTTGACGAGGATTTTCATGGGCCCTTAACCCGACTTCAGCTCTAGCACAGCTTCAAGTGTAATGTGTAAACTTTAGGTCCTCTGTACCAGGTAGGATTGCCGAGTTAGGTTAACGCGTCTACTACAGAGGCGGGATTCGTAGCTAGTAGAAACCCTGTCACTCGGTCATTACGACCACACGGAATTATTATGGCAAAATATGGGGCTTTAGTTTTACGCATGCATACCC
Source organism: Vandiemenella viatica (assembly GCA_031002005.1). NCBI lineage: Eukaryota > Metazoa > Arthropoda > Insecta > Orthoptera > Morabidae > Vandiemenella > Vandiemenella viatica. Next base: position 151,076,356 of record CM061914.1, on the reverse strand, counting down.
TTGCTGACGCCAAGCATTTTGTACTTTCTGCCTGGTCGTACTACATACTAATGAGAGAAGTGGAGTGTTACCAGCTGTCTATACAACGATAACTATGATCTGCGTATGATAAGTGTATTTTTTGTTTGCGTAGTTTATGAGGCGGATATACCGGCAGACGTGAGTCGGGGCACCTTGTACCTCCCCGATCCAGTGTACACAATGGACGGGTAATGGATGTTTAGTACACAAATTCCCGACAGATGCAGCACTGCATAGCCTCACCACTAGCCAAGGAGAGTGATGGGTGACAGGAAACTGTTAAGTAAGCCAGCAGAATCGAGATGTGGTGATGTCACCGTAGCTGAGGGCATTCCTCGTGCACCTGTTGCGTCTTCACTTTCGCTCCGGTCACAGAGCTGTGATCTGGGTCAAGGCTCCAGGAAGTCTGTCTGCGGGCAGACCACTGTTGCTCAACGCCGAACATCCTCCGCACTCGGACCGTCCGAGCCACGCGGCTTGTTTATGGACCGTAAAACCAAGTCGGGCCTCTTTGTTTCTACACCAAGAGACCATTTTAGGGCCTCAACTCTCATACGAGTTGTTTCTTGTTTTTCTCTTCATATAGTCAGCAATCTAAACGTCAGGACTCTTCAACCCCAAATTACAACTTAGGCTACAACGTAAAAAGCAGTTAATAAGTCCAAAGGATTTATTTCTCTGCTTTTGGTACATAGTGGTGATTAAGTAAACGCTTATTGTTTTTCGTTCACAGGAAATCCTTTTTGTTTTTGAGATTTGAAACTTTTTAGTTGGTTGACGTAGTCAAACATAAATACCGATAACTCACTAGGGATTCTGATACAGTGTTTCCTCAGTACTTCATGTTTCGGAAATAAGAGTGGAACCGTAACCTAAACTCGCTATAAGAATCTATAGAATCATTCTCATATTCGTTGTGGTCGTGGTTGCAATTTTGTTCCAATAATCTGCGGTTTACAACCCGTTAGACTCAGGCCGACGAGGTACCATACGTTGGATCGGGGAGGAGCGGAAGGGTACAACGGACCGGGCACAAGTCAAGTCCCCGTGTACGGGCCGTCCTGACCGCTGATTTTAGGCCATTTTCCGCACCAATCAAGGTGAATGCCGGGACGGTCCCCAAACTCCGCCCCATAAACCACACATTTCACAAACAAAATACACTTATCACACGCTGAGCAATGGGCGTATCCAGTGAGCGGCAGGGGGGGAGGGGCTGATGCCCCCCCCTAGATGAAAAATCAAGCTGCCTTCAGTGCGCTTCGACGAGTGAAGAACTGGCTCAGGAACACTATGGGAGAGGAAAGATTGACTGAATGATGCCTGATGACTGTGCATCGAAATTTCGTGAAAGTACATCGTGAGATATTGACAAATAAAGTTATTGGATATTGTTCTGAGAATCCGAAACAATTTATGTTCACATAAAAGCTGTAACTGAGTTACGTTGATTGACTGCATGGTAGGTCCTTGGATTACTATGTTAATCAATAATAAAAACAGTTTCCTCAATAGGTTTGAGTTTTATTTTGCAAGAAATCCTCATGTTTAAATCCCGCACACCAATTCCTCGAAAAAAAAATAAGAGTTGCCTCCAGTAGGAGGAGGTTGTCTTAGCAAGCCAGAAACCGGGAAAACCCGTGACGTCACGAAGTGGTGGGGGGACCTCCCTCCCCTCCCCTCCGGCGGGCTTTTGAATCAGCCAACGGTGGCCAAGGTCGTATGACGTCACACGTTAGTTCTTTGGCCGGCCGCCCAGATGGCAGCAGCAGTCGGGCTTGCGCTGGACCGTTAGTACACTGATCCGCTGGTAGATGGCAGCCCCCGTTAGTTCTTTGGGCGCAGACATTCCACACCACCCACCCAAGCCCTGAGGCAATGGCTATTTCTGTTCTGGAATGCGGACGTCAGACAAGTTGTATCGTGGCGACAAAACTATGGATTCGTCTATCACTTTAGTTCCTAGTGGCCATCGTGTGTTGCGTATACCAATTCCACCTTTACCGAGTAACTTAAATATAATTAAAGTCTTATCTTCGAGGAGTTTAAATGGACCCATTGGTTTAAGTAGACAATGGACGATTAGTTCATCCATTAATCGGGAAATCGAGTATGATGGTCTCCATGATGTCACGAATCCACTTCCTCTCAGATGTATACTGTTTGATACAGAAGTGGGTGTTGACGTCACTGCCGGAGTATAAAGGCCATCACACCAGCCAGCTAGCCCTCAGTTCCCGGTCGGCGATCGTCAAGTCCAGTTCACTATGGCTAGTGAGGTTCTCCTGTTTTCAACATGCTACAAGTTAAACAGCAGTGACACCAAGCATATCACTGTTGGTTTGTCACCTAAACTGGAATTTAATCCAGTAGTTGTACTCGAAAAAGTTGGGTACAATAAAGTCACTCTCACACATGATGAGTGGGTTGTACTGAGACAGATGGTCTATACAATTGGTGGCTTATTCAACAACACTGAGCATCTACAAACGAGTGTTTCGCTCGGCAACAACACCATCTCTTCCCGAACAGTGGCTGGAGTGAAAACTATATGGTTTTACAACAATGCTGTGCCTGCCTATGGTGTGTTTCTCGGCGAATCAACATGGGACAACATGGTCGACGCCCTGCCAGCAGTGACCGGCGCCATCAACACCATGAAGCCCTGGAGTTATCAAGTTACCAAGTACTACAACGAGTTTGTGAATACGTTATCAGTGAAAGTGATTCGTGACTTCCCCCGTTGTTCTGTGAATGGCCTGATAGATTTGCATTTTGATAGTGTACATGTCAATGAAGTGTCATACAGCCCCTGTTCAACACTAGTCTATGAACGTTTAAAGTTAGAAATTAAAGCATATAAAAAACTGTTAGTGTATGACTATGTTAAGCGCAAAGTTGAGCAAGATTTAAAAGGAACTGATGTATTTAGCAGAGGTGGTGATGACGTATGCGGTAATAATTAGTGTCCCTCAGTCCGCTGCGATGTGTCGTCCAGTAATGTTCTTAACGTCTGTGTACCAGCTGAACGCCGGAGATTCCAAGCGGCTGACTTTCGGTTTGTCACCGCAACGTGATTTCGAGCCTGTTGTGGTACTTGAGAGGGTGGGCTACAACAAAATCACCCTTTCATCCGAAGAATGGGACGTCCTCGCCATGGAGTCGGACGCAGTCTCCAAAATGCTCACCGGCAGCGGCCAGACCAGCATCCCGCTCGGTGAGCATGCTGTATCCTGCCTGACGGTGTCGGGGGTGAAAATGTTATGTTTTCACAACAGCACTGATCCTATCAGCGGCATTTTCCTCGCCAAGTCTACATGGCAGAACCTCATCGACGTGCAGCCTGCAGTGACTGCGTCCTTGTCCGCCAGGAAAAAGTGGAGCTACAACGCATCAGTTTACTACAAGGTATTTGTGAATGAGTTGGCGGATAAAGTGATGAGTGACTACTACAAATGTACGGCTTCGGTGACAAAGTTAATCGATGTACACATCGGCGGCGTTCACCCTAGTGATGTGTCTTACAGTTCTACAATTGACTATATGCAACTAAAAAATGAAATCATTGCATACAAAAATTTAATTGTACTTGATGATGTCAAAAAAATTGTAACCAGAGAATTTCAATGTGAGTAAATAAAATCATTTTACCAGATTTTTCTTTTATCATTTCACCTATCCTAATTAAATAATAAGATAGAATATACATTTAAAAAAAAAAATTTATTTCACCCACCAATTGGCGATTAAAAATACATTTTCAATTGCACACATATTATTACAAAATATATGTAAGTTACAAAGTTTTCTCAAATTATTTTTCTTGAGTTCTCGCAGTTGTGGACATCCTAAATCTTCTATATTGTAGCATACTTTCTTCCTGATAATTTTCTGTAACCATCGAGCCTTCTCCAGTCCTTTAACGTAAATGATTCAATCATCCTCATTGGTTATTGCTTGTAGTATAGAGCACATCTTGCAGAAGGAAACGCCATCAGAATCCCAAGGTATTCCATGGTAATTATGTGTTAGCCATCTAACTGATGGTTCATTACCACCACGCGATGGTGATGATACAGAAATACAATGTGTAGAGATAATTTTGTCAGACCGTGTTACACACACAGCAACTTCTTTGAAAATAAACCCACCATCCTTCTTCGTGAATCCCTGTGCGTCCAGGAAGATGGTCGGCATGGTAATGGTTGACAAGACTCTCTGCTACTTGATTTTATGTCAGCTTACGCACGACACTTGTTAGAGGTACGTATTCTAAAACACGATCGTGCAAGATCAGACAGTATGCAGCGGTGTAGGCAGGAAAATTCTCACTGCTATCAAACTCGACACGAATGTCTACAGGCCCCGTTTTAACAGACTCGTTTTTGGTTTGTGGGGTTGAGCATTTGGGAGAAAAAAAAGATGATCACCTTGCTTCACAAAGTTTATCCTTGCAGTTTTAATCCAATTCACTATTACATCAACCCTGCCCGGTTTGGCTACTGAGAGGATCATACCATTGACGGGAATTTCGTAATAGTTAAGACCGGTCTCTTAATGTATGCACTATCTTCAATCAAATCTGTTACCGCAATAGTTATAACCGTGGTAACTACTGTCGATTGTAATTCCTTCAGAAGCATTGCCGCAGCGGTAGCTGCATTGTCAATGTATTGTTTGGATGCAACATCATCGTCGTCGATGGGGTCAGCTACATGTTTGAGTATTCTACCTTGGCAATCCAAATTACCGTCCTTTGTAAGAAGTATGTTTTGAGCTGGGTGCACCAAAACTCTCCTGCTCTGTATCGTCGAAGTTATCCCAAACTTGTCCATGGCTGCAATGATGATAGTACCTAGTGTGCTTGTCTATTTATTTAAAAATGTATCAAAACCGTTGCGATATCTTCCATGATACATGTCGCAGTCTTTGTCAATAACCAAAAATCCATGTTTAAAATCATTCCAGCAGTACCCACATAGGTTCTTAAACTCCTTGAACGTCATGTCGGTGTTGACGTGGTCGTTGTAAATGTGTTTGAGATTCATATCGTCCTGTTTAAAGATTACGATCAAGTTAGCATTGTCTCTAACCAACTGTTTCGGTATACGGCTATATGTCTGGCACAAGTAAAAAGAATCGACTGATCTGTGCCTGCCCATGCAAAAGTAATCTCGTATATTATTCTGCTTCTCACACGAAACATCATCAAACACAAACACAGAATTAGGTAGAGCTTCACTTGGAGGAGGTACACTTTGATATACATATATCCATGCCTACAGCGAGCTCAACACAACAACCAGCCCAATCATGGCAAAGAAAAAGTGGGACAGAACCCCCATGGCTCAAGACTGACAAAAAAAATCATCATTAACATGTGTTCCAAGTAACAAACTCCTCACATCAAAATCATATCATTTAACTCACACTACAGACCTCTCTGCCATTCAGTATCGTTGGTAATATGTACAGAGCTATTCACATGATCAGCACCACCTCTATCCCACGCCACAAGCCTTTTCTGCTATTCAGTAATATTTGCCCCACGTACCACGAGTATCAGTAGGCACATGGTCATCAGACAAATATCATAACTCCCACACTCTTACTAGGTCTCACACACTAATCCATACGTCACCACACACAAGCACACACAAACAACCATTAGACAGACGTTAGAGTGTGTGCAAAGGATGACATGTTTTGCCGTTCACCTCAGTACTTATCACATTATCAATTAATCACCTCAACACATAGGTAGCCAGTCATTGTGAAATCTCAAAGTCAAGTAGAATCCTATCGTGATAGACACACAACCACATAGAAAGACACACACTCACATGTCCATGCATACACACAGTTACCATACATCACCACACACACATACATGTAACTGGAGGAAAAGGACTGAACACCCTAGGTCCAGACTGAATAGCTACAGGATGTGCGAAATATTTCATTTCTTTGCCACAAACCTCGGTGCTCATCATACCCAAATGATTACATCTACATAGGTGTCCACTAATGGAAAAATCTCAAGTAGACTCCTACCACCATAATTACACACATAACCACAGAGGAACACGTACACACACATATGTCCATGCATATACCACAATTTCATAAGTTACCACATACATACAAGTAACTGCAGGAAAGGGACCCGACACACGACGTCCACACTAAGGTGTTACATGATAGGCAGATGATAGCATGTCTTTACAATACACCTCAGTGCTCACCACACATACTTGATTTTTAATGTGCCATCAGTAAAGCTGGTGGCTGGAACTAAGCTCTTGGCAATGTTTGGCCAAAAGTCATTTGTTAATAGCAGCTCATCAAAGACAAATTTTGGGTGAACCTGCCCAGGCGGGCGTGGCGGGAGGTGGCACAGCAGAACGGTTTCACTCAAACGGTACCGTTAAGCCGGTGTCTGCCGCTAGAAGGTTGGGTCGAATCCCGGTTCTCGGGAGCGGCCGCTGCTGAGGTGGGCTTCGGTGATCAGGTGAAGTGGTTCCCCCTACCACTGGTATGGACCAAACAAATGGACCGGGGATCTTGGTCTTCGGAAGACTGAGATCGTTGTGGGGTGAAGTGGTGCAGCCCTCCCGCCGGTAGCACTCATTGCCAACGCCCGGGCAGTAAGAACGACCCGTGGTGCAGGGAGGTGACGCGACCCTGATGGGAGGCGACGGACGGTATCGGTAAACTGGCGTGATCTGGCAACGGCCGGGGGCGTCTCCAGATTGTACAGATTGGCCCTCGCTGGGACCGGTGATCAGTGATAAAGGATCTTGTGCTCCCCTTGCCGCCGGTATGAGCCATTTGCTGCCAAAGTAGGTCCTCTTATATATGCGGACCAGTAGTGTATGGTCTTTGACCCGGGTGGGGCAGCGACACCCGTACGCCAAGGCTTTATGCTGAGGTGTGATGCGCACTACGATGGTGCTCTGCGAGCTTGAACGAGAGAGCGGGAAGTCGCACTCGTCAGAGGCATCCACACCGGAGTGCCAGTCGGGTGCGGCGGAACGTTTCACTTGGAGCGTACCCTATAGCGTGTGAACCTGATGCCTGTCGCTGGTGCTTGCGCTGGCGACGGCTGCGGCGGAGCGCGCGAAAAGGGTAGGTCCGCGTCGCGCTCGGTCCGCTACGGCTTCAGCCTTGTTCCCTGCGGGGACAGGTGGGGCCGGGCGCTCGCTGGACTCGCGGAGATGGCTGTAGCTATACGGTCAGGTTTCCTCTTCGGCCTGGTCCGTGGCAGGCGCCGCGTCTCCGACGCTCCCCGCGGACACCCACACTGGTGGCGCAGTGTGCCTAGCCTCACCATCCCCGCTGTAATGGCGGGTAGTTCGGAAGAGTCCACTTCCTGAGCTGGTGGTGTAGTGATGGTGGTGGATCGATGGGGAAGGTGGGGGGGATCCACGAGGGCGCGATAAATGTTAATTTCGGTGCACCCGTTGATCGGACTCATCTACCCTGGAGCTTTGTTGTCTTTATACAGTCTAATACTTGCTGCAACTAACAAGTGTTCATCACATTTATCTCCACTAGAGAAGAAAATGGCTGCCGCCTATTCTGATACAACTGGCTGAGGACGGTGTTAAGTACAAATTTAGCTTGAACCGCGAATCGTCAATACAATTGCCCCTTAACTCGCAAACATCCATTCCAGAGTTCTTTTCAAACTGAGGATCACAAATGATACGAGTAGATTTAAACACGTAAAATACTATTCCTTAGGTACATGCCTATTTATTTTTGATTAATTATTTATTCGTTTCTTAGTCGTTTATAATATACATACTGACGTAACCAAGAAAAACTCTGAGACCGTCAGGCAGATTCGTTCATTCAATTTCTTATTTTTCTTTGCAAAGTAAGTGCAAATACTTTGCGCTAATATATGACTGCGAGGCGAAACAGTGATATGACAGATAAAACATCAGCTAATCGGTTAAGTTTTCAACATTATTCTACTAAAAGAATGAAACCCCTTGCGTTTAATGCTCACTACAGATTCGCAATTCACATTGTGTTCCTTGAGAGGATCGTCGTTGATTACGATGACTTTTCAGTTGTACCAGTTCAAAGATACGTATTAATCTCATATCCTCTTCACATGGTACAGTCCTGACGTGAAATTACAGATCAATATCGTTGCGAAATATAATGTAATCTAGGACATGCGTAGCTTTCTGTACGTTCTTTTTTCTATTTTTTATTTTCTTTGCTTCGGATTTACGACTCATCGACGTCGAGGTAATTATAGACGGGAGAGAAGGATCGGGAACCAATTAAGCGTTTGTCTTTGAAGAATTTTTTGCTTTTACAGTATTTCCTTATGGCTTTACGCCTCGTCAACGTTCAGGTTATTAGAAGTGGGAGAGGAATGGGGGAAAGAAATGGGAAGGAATTTGGCAATGGCATTTTGAAGGAACCATCCCGGCATTTTCCTGAAGTGATTGTAGGAAACCATGGGAAATCCAAATCTGGATGCCCGAACGGGTATTCGAACCTGAGTCTTCCAGAGCGCGGGGCCAGATCGTTACCGCACACCCACCACGCTCGGTACCTGTTGAAGGGATCATCTCAGCAGTTACCTGCAGTGACTCCGGGTAATAATGGTAAGCCGAAATCTTAATAGCCTGACGTGTATGTGAACCCACGTCCTCCAGAGCCCCAGGTCAGAGCGCTTTCTTATCCGTGCTAGTATAAAGGTATTATGTAATCCCATAGTAAAGACTGGTGGAAGAGGAATTCAATTATTAAGGGAGGTAAAGAAGTAAGGTCATCTTAGCTTTAATTGCAGGTGTTTTAATGTACGGACTTGTAACATTAACTGTCCTTTTAAGGAAGACGGGTCGTGAAGGTTCCATTAGCTGGATATGGGTGAGAACTGGCCACAGCAGTACTCGACCGTAGCTTTTCATTTACGTTCGTAGTGCAACAGTGAGTGCTAATGTAATACTTAATTTTTCCTTCGCTTGTGCAGTTAGAGCACATAGTGATTGTAGCTAGCAGTAGTTGTAAATCTTCCAGTTAGTAGAGAGACTAGTGTTTGCATATCAATTAGTCTTATCTCTTCCAGCTGCAGTCCCATAACTTTACGCATGCAGTCCTATAACTACACTACAGCAATTTTTTATTCCTTACTGTAGGATTAATGTTGAGAGGAAACGATTCAGGTATAAATACTTTTATGTAGTGAGTATTTTAAACAGTTCTAATGTATTGGTTGTCGTATCGTCTTCCCACTTAGTTAATTCTGTTACTTGTTTCTCTGTTTTACATTCATTGCGCTCTTTTGAAACTGAACTATTAGTGATATTTATGAAATATGTTGCCACTCCATTGGCTGTGGCACCGTAATGATGTCCGGCTCCTGACACGGGATTACCTTGTTCGAAAAATTTTTATCATCTGGTCGTGGCCGGTAGGGTATGAGAAGTGTCAGTTAAAAATGCCTAGACTGCGTAACAAAGGCCTAAACCTCTCCGCAGTGCTTATGGGGTGAGGACAAATGACACTTGATGCTGGCTTGTTAAGCCTTGGTGCCCTTTGGAGGAATTAGCTTAAATGGTACGGTACTGGATGGCTAGCTCCATCTCGTTTCATCTCTCATCCGATCTATACTAAACAGAACACTATTATAATCATCCATACTACGATAACACGAACACTGTCACACTGGGCAAGGCAGCGGGAAACCAATACAATTGACCTTCCCAGACTTTCCTATGGAGGGGCAATAGTAACCGCCTACGCCCGGATTTAAGGCATTCATAGAAGAAGATGGAACGTACGGAATGTATACGAAGGGTATGAATGCGCTGTAATGTATTGAATGATAAAGCTGTCAAATATGGATAGTTTGCAATTGTGCATATTCACCAACGCCACAGTGGCTCTCAGGAGCTGCTGTCGATAAGGTCCTCTCAGATATAAGTGGAGGTTATGAAAGTATCTTCTCTTCTTGACTGATTTGCCATATCTGATTGAAGTTGTTGCCTGCGGAGGCAGCCCTGTAAAGAAATATCATAAATTTATCATACAGGTATCAGTATATGAGCCGTCAATCAGAAAATTAGCAGCAACTTGCACAGCAATGCCGAAGCAGATGCAGTAGAAGAGCATTATAGATATTTACAATAAAAAAAAACTATATGGCTTTCGATCTTTGTGACCATTCAGCTAGCCCCGAGTCTTTAATCATGAAATTATTGGACACCACTGTGATGACAACAGATACTAAACATAATAATTAACTAAAACCTGCCATGCCCGAGGCTAGGTTCACACCACTGCCACTCGAGATCATTTTAGTTAAGAACTCTTAATGTAACGGCAATAGATTCGAATGTACACCCCTTATGTATTCAAAGCGCGATTATTTAGGAAGTTATGGTGAAGTCAGTCATAATATTCACTCTAAGGACTCCTGGAAAATTGTGGAGTTTGGCAGAGGACTTGGTTTCCCTTATCCCTACGCCCACGCAAATTCACGACAAAGTTCGAAACGTGCAGCACAGCCAACATAAAAGACTGTGATCACTGGATCAGATATATGCGAAGATGTTCCGCTGCTACTACCATACCCTTGAGTACAAACTGATCGACTGTAGAGGTAGGATTTTAACTTGTTGCGTTTTCTTCAGGGATCTTTCAGGGATGTATTAAAAGTTCTGAAATTTGACAATAGTAATGGAAAACAACACTGCATTGTCGATATGAAACAAATGAAAATCTTGATAAAACTGAAATGTTTAATTTTGGATTCATGATCACATTTACTATATATTTACTAATAATATGCCAACATTTCCCGAAACTTAAAGGTGCAGTATGGCATTTAAAGAATTTCTAGAACTACTTATTTGTAGTTCCATCACCGTAATAAGACACCAGCTACAAATGGATTTCTAGCAAGAGAATTTTCGGAAAATTCAATCGAAATGGAACCAGTCTTCCGTAATGCATGAATTCTTCGACAAAAAAAGGATAACCATCTGGATGAAATGAACGCCGACGAAGAAACTCTGACTGTAAACCGATTTCTCCAGCTACCATCCACCTCAGAATCATGGACTGCATTAAGAGCTGAATTATCATGTGAAAACTAGCATGGATTTAGGATTTTATTTATTTTACTCTGAAATAAGAACCTTGCATTCAACGTGAATAAAGATTTGTCTTGGAATCAAACATTGGTACTTCCAAATTTTGTCATGGCTCCTCTATGTTGAGGTTATTAGAAATGGGAGACGACTGCGAACAAGAATCGAGTCATGACCTTTTTGAAGGAACCATTCCGGAATTCGCGTGAATTAATTTCCACAAACCATTGAAAATCTATTTAACATGATTGCATCGAGGATGGAACCCTTGTTAGCATAAAGTTAGACCCAAACTTTAATAGCTCACCTACTAGACTCTGAACCAAATTTTTGAATTTTCAAAACAGAATGAGAACACCATAAGAGAATTTGATGGTACATCAACATAACGATCATATGTAATACTGAAACAGATTGTTGAATGGGCTCTTATTTCGTAAGTTGACGGTCACACGATTTTCGTTTTAGACGGAAGTGCGATATGACTACTTGCTGTCCTGAACTTGGTAAATAAGTCTGAGAATTGAATCTTTGGATTATTATTAGCGAATAACTCGTTTATTGATAAGGTTTTAGAGGTCAGAATTCTCAAACGGGATCGCGATTCTGTTTGAGATGATACAGTTTGACGGAAGGCATTTTAGCTCCTCCATAATAGCCCAAGCGAGAGCTGAAATTCGCCACCGACTATAGTCATTCCGCCTCGTAGACGCTTTTCACAATCGCCTAGGTGAATGTTGTAATGATCTGGTGAAGGAAACTTGCCTAAGAGAGCCTCATAATACACGCTGGCATAAAGCATAAGCAGTAACTGTTGAGCGTGTTGGTTACTGAAACAGCGAACTGGATTAAAAAATTGGGATATCGATGAAGAACGAAAGAGAAAGCACTCATAAGACAGATAAGTGCAAGACAGGGATGAATTTTTAGAAGATAATTTACTGAGATAAAAATAATAATAATTAATGAGTGTTTTGTATCTTATTGTTCAGTTCAAAAATTGATATCCACTTTACTGATATATGATTTCTTATTCGTATACGCATTCACCTTCTCGATCGCATTGACTGGAATTTAAGCAGCCAGGCTTTATAGAAGAAACATTGTCGCCCTTAACCGGATTAAAACCTTAATTTACTATTTGGTTGCCAGTCTAAAGTTCGGGCACCTCGTATCGTGTGGTGCCTTGAATACAGCGAATGAACTAATAGTATGGTATCGAAAAGAGAAGTTGTCATGCGACATTTTTTATTACTGTGCTTACAGCAATTATCATCTGTGGCAGTTCTTTCGTTGACAGATTATGGATCAGAAATTTGGAAATAGGACGATGCGCTGAATACTAGAAATATTTCTTTTGTGTTCCAACAGAAACAGATATTGCAGCTCAGAAAAAAACAACAGCTTCAGACTTTCACTTACTTTACAAACGTGGCTGAATACCTCGTAAGTGCAAAAAGAAGCTGTTGACGTAACGTGAGCTACAGGCTCTCTTAATGGATAACACTGGTTCCAAACGTACCTGGAGAAGCACTCAGCCTTCTGGCAATTTGCCAAATTATAAGAAGAGTAGAAACATACGCAAAAGTTGATGGTGGATGTTTCACATGTTTTGGATTGGAACGAGCTTTCAATCGTACTGAACAACGGCCTTTGCTCCTGGTACAAATAATATCAAGGTAATAAAGGAAACTGGGATAGTCAATAAGACATTAAGAATCAATTCTTTAGTAGCAGAAACCGAATCCATGTTGCATTAAAGGAAAACAAAGAGTGCTCAGTATATTACATTCTAGAATTATATCTCTTATAATTACTCCTACTGCACAATGTCGATAGGCTTTCCTTTTGTTTTCGATAGCGAAAATTGGAAATTACACGTCTAATCTCTTAGCAGAAATGTTGTCAGAATCAAAACAAACATAAGCTGAATTGTCCTCTGATAAACGTATATTTCTGCTCTCCTAATTTTTAGAACCATTGTCCGCTTTGATTACTTGAATTTCAATTCTCAAACGTTTTCGTGCCACTATGGTCTGATAGCTGAAAATGTTCTTGTGTTATATTAAGAAGATCCTTGACGAACAACAAGGTAGGGAAGTGTTGTTTGCTGTTGTTAGTTAAATTTGTTCCAGAGAAATAAACATTTAATTCCTGTATTCGAAAACGGAATACAGTGTAGAAATTCGAAATATAAACACATATACTGGACTAAAATATCACGGAATTATACTGTTAAGAGGTTAGTTACGTTTTGAAAGTTCCTTGTTAATGTCACAATTTCAATCAGTCGCAGTCATTGGAGCTGGTAAATATATGATGAGATGACAGTTGCGTCATTATTTTACAGTCAACTTCAAATCCACGTTCGTTTACAATCAGTTCTGTTAACACTGTAGTAAACTACAACCTTCGTTAAATCTACTGTTATCAAACTCCACACATTTATTCAGCGAAGCCGGTAGCTGAGCGGTAAAGCTCTGGGCCTTGCATTCTGGAGGAGACTGGTTCGAATCCCTATCTGGTAATTCGGATTTCAGTTTTCCATTGTTTCCAGAAATTACTCAAGACGAATACCAAGATGGTTCCTTCAAAGACCAAAGCCAAACTCCTTGTCCCCAATCTTCTTCTGCTTTCAATTATTTCGACGAGAATAAAGTAAAGAAAATACATTTCAACATCTACAAAATATTATTAGCGTTTTATGGCAGTGGCTCTGAAAAATTACCAGAAAAGTTCAAGGAAAAATAAATAATTAATAATCTGAAAAAAAGGTTTTAAAAATAATTGATTAAAAAAATCATAAATCGATTTGAGTTACAATTCGTGACTGCAAAATATTTCCTTCGAAATTCTGTGTTCATCTATTTATAATTAACCGGGAAATGGAATTTAAAAGGTTGTGATAGTTAAATGACTGAATAAGTGAGTAGAAATTTTCCTCCAGCATAATACCTCTTTCATCTACTGTGCTTTGAGAAAGGAATGACATGAAGGAAGAACTGCTGACAATATTGAATACCACTTGCCAAAGAGAACAAGTGGAAATACCAACTAAGTGTCTAAAAAGCCGTTACGAAACCCTTAAAGTGTCTCGCAGTTAAGAAATCTTGTAATAATTTGCTGCACATCTTGCTCGGGAGCCTATTTGGGAGAAGCTATGAAGACGTTTCATTCCTGGTCGTGACGATAAACCTTTCACTGAACGCGGAGGTCGGATGTTTTATAGATCACAGCGACGCTGCGAAGCATTTCATAGAAGAGCGTGCAACGGGGCCGATGAGGTCAGGTAGTCTAGAGACCGCTTTGGCAATCATAGTACATACTTCGATCCTGAACCGCCACATCCTGAAGAGTAACCCCGGAACAGACTACTAGTGCTAACATTCCTGTTGCATTATCCCGAGCATGAGCTTCGGGGTCGCGGGAAAGTGTGGCTGCCCTCTCAGCAGGTGATTCAGCGTCATGAGGCAAGTCATCTCGCCGCGCCCGCAAAGTAGAGAACAAATCGGTTACGCCCCCTGCGATGCAACACCTGCGCGGGGCTTTGCGTCATGTTACGACGGCGCAGTGGGTTGGAGACTGTCGCAGCAGGGAGAGAGGTATATTTCTATCAGAAAGTAACTTGCTGATGTTTAATGTCTGTCAGGTCGTTTATACCATACTCGTTAGGGGGCGTCCATTAATTACGTGAGGTGAAATAGAGGAAGGAGGCGGTCCGACGAAATTTTGTCAAATCTTACCAAGTTTGGGGGAGGAGGTAGACGGAAATCTCACGTCATCTTTTTAATTTTTTGGAGAACCCTAGAGCTAAAAAAGAGGGTATAACCACCGTAGGGTGCAGGAAAGCTAAAAAAAATGTCTGAAAAACTACAAGGTTTGTCAGCAGGGCGGCGGTTCGAATCCCCGTCCGGGTATCCAGATTTGGGTTTTCCATGGTTTCCCAAATCACTCCAGGCAAATGCCGGGATGCTTCCTTCAAAAGGCCATGGCCGAATTCCTTCCGATTCCTTGTCCCCCATCCTTTCCCGTCTCTAAAGACCTCGCTGTTAGAGAGACGTTAAGTAGATAAAAAAAAATGTGTTGCAGGGAAAGGGGGAGGGGAAATCCCTGATGATCTAACGTCAAATTGTGAGGAGAAAAGGGGGGGGGTGTTAGGGTCTAGAATTCTGAAAAAACACCTAACGTAATTAATGCACGTCCTCTATTACGGCAAAGGCGAATACTACTGAGAGTTACCCCTCCATCGTTACTTAGTGTGGATGTCTTTTCTTGCTTTTACCTTTACGCCACATTAACGTCGAGGTAATTAGAGGTGGGAAAAGAGTGGGGACATGGAATGGAAAGGAATTCGGCAGTTGACTTTTGAAGGAACCATCCTGGCACTTTTCTGGAGTGATTTTGGGAAACCATGGAAAATCGAAAACTGGATGGCTGGACGGGAACCAAACCAGCGTACTTCCGAATGCGAGGCCAGGGTTATAACGCTCGGTACTTGCCGTGGAGAAATTACTGGGTTATTTTCTGGTTGAGTTCTCAAGATTGAACGTATTGGTAAGCATGAATAAAGTTTGATAAGGTGTGAGCTGAGTGTGCTATTTCTGTCAAGTATGAAAATAGGAACAAAGTAGAGTATGAAACCCAGCACCTGCCACATTCAAGGCTAGTCTTCCGAAAGACCCAAAAGGAATGGACGAATCAAAATTAACACTGTCGTATACCCCTACATGAGCGGTCTGTTAGCTCAGCACTTGCTTTCAAAACGTTCGTTGCTCCGGTCCCGGGTTCGAATCCCACCAGTCCAAGGAATTTTGAGAGTTGTGTTTGATCATATGAGCGACGCCAGGCCGCTCCGTGGTTCGAATTCCACGTTAAACTGTAGGTCCCAGAGGAAAGGAACTGGCCGTCCTAACTCTTACACAATGGCTTAGTATGCCTCCTTAGGGAGGATCCAACCAACCTTCGGGTTGTGGACTAAGTTGAGTTACAAGTACTGTTCATGTCATTTATAATTTTCAAAATGGTGAAAACAATCCACTATCTTACTCATCGTGGTAAATCCAAGAGATGAGTATGTTCAGATGTGGCCAATCAAAAACCTAATTCAGCTGTCTGGCTTTGTTTTTTTTTTTTTTAATACGGGATTTATGGTTCGTCGACATAGTGGTCATTAGGGTCAGGAGAATTAACTGGAAGAAATTCGGCTATAGTTTGTTAAGGAAACAACCCCGGCATTAATTTTGTGAAGAGTTTTATATTTATAAATCAAACAGAAGTGGCCAATCAGTGATTTCAGGAGAACCATTAAAATATTTTTAAAATTGAAGGAATGGAGGTTTTCCAGATGTAGCAACTGTATAAATAGTCCTCTTTTCCCATTGCGGGAACGTATCATTCTGATCGACATTTCGAAGCAGCTCCTCGACTTCTTCTTCCGTCTAAACTTTTTCCACATTGCCAAAATAAAGATAAATCAGTGGGGTTCGAATTTTTTGAAACATTAAACCTACCAATTGTAATGATTTGATAATACAACCAAACAAATCTAAGGTTTAGGCGGTGTCGGGCAGTTATTTTTGCGATAACATCAATCGTGAACAAATTTAAATTAAATAAATGCAATAATAAAATAATAAATACCCATCCAAACTTACCCGGGCTCCCAAGTTACCGCGTGTATTAATATCGGTGTAAGGTTGCTCTAAGCATTCGTGCCAGACTTTTGTAATTATGGCTGTACTTTGCGCTCATATATCGTAAAACATTTAATAACATCGAGAAATATTCCAACGTTCTCCAGTTAAAGGCCTCGTACTATTTATAGTGTTAAAATACAGACTTGAAGTTAAAAATGAGCTGTAACACGTGCTATCCGCTTCACTCAGATAGGACAATTATTTTCTGAGGTATGATCTCTACTACGAAAATTTGAATGTCGTGGGTTTAGTTCGCACGCACAGTTCACGACTTTCGACTGCCACAAATGTTGGAAAGGTACTGGAACAACTTTCGTTCTTTCTCTATGTAATAAAGTCCAGTGGTGGCGTTATGTAAAGTTTTAGCCAAATTATTCAAGTTTAAAAATACTTCGACAGAAATTGTCGCTCATTTGGACGAGACTACCTCTCCACTAAGTTCCGTTTGAGTGTAGTTTCGGATAACACTGTAGCGCAAAGTTGTACCACTTCTTAAAAGCATCGGACCGGCAAGGTTTATTAAAACCCTGGTTGATTGCTCCACATTCATCTTCGCAGAGTCTCATACCTGGTCTCACATTGTGAGGCAATCATCCTCGAACTGAAAGAAAATGGCAAATCATATCTGAACAGGTGAAGATTGTGGAAGAAGTTGAAGATGTATTAGTGATCAATTTTGATTTATAAATATAAAAATCTTCACAAAATTAATGCCGGGGTGGTTTCCTTAACAATCTCTAGCCGAATTTCTTCCCGTTAATTCTCTTCACTCTAATGACCACTATGTCGACGAACCATAAATCCCGAATTAAAAAAAACAAAAAAAAAAAACAAAGCCAGACAGCTGAGTTGTAGATGATTACACAAGGCATTTTAAATCAATGTTTTTACTGATATCATGAGTAATATTTCTCAGCGGTATTCCGTTCTGTGTCTTGTATAGTTATTTTTAATATGTTAGGGATTTTTCGTTCGTATTTTTATGTAGGAGTAGAATGTTAAACTTCCAATATTTTACTCATTTAATCTTGTTTTCATCGGTATAAATAGATTTTTTTTAAAAATTAACGTGCTGAAAATGCAAGTTTTACTTTCTTAATAAACAGTAATTATGCAATCACTAATATGAATTCATTTATTTATTGTGAATGTTATTGCGTTGAAAATTCACTAAGTCACACGGCGTTCATCTAAAGGAAATTCAGTACGCAGTCAGTATTAAAGGACGCAGCTCGAGTCGACTGGAAATACCTTCGAAAAGCTAAGCAAGTATCATCAGTTTCATCCGTTGATCAAGCAAATGTCACAAACGAGTTTTTGTTCAAAGTTTTATGTCGTATCTAGTTCAAAACAGGAAAAAAATCGTAATAAAGGAAAGAGAAGGGCTCAATGCATTTGATCTAAATTTCGCTACCGTGATGTTAAACAATACTAAGTCTAATTTTGCCCTCCTGATTTTTATTTTATTTATTTATTTCTAGTGGATGGAATCGTCCGAGATTCTCATACGTTCCGTAGAGAACAACTGATTCATGTTATTTGAATCTGGTTGTATCCGTTATTACGGTTGCTGTAACATATTATTGTGCTCGAAGATGCTTTGGTTTCCTTTTCTTAATATTTTTCATTCTACCAACGAAGATGAAATCTGGTTCCACATACTTCTCCGATATCCTGAAGTAACATTCAATATTTCTCATTTTCTTTATATTTAAATCTTGTAGCCACCACAAAGCAAAATTTCCATTGCACTTGGTATTTGTCTCCAAAATATCCTTGTATCACTATTGTGTTTATGTCGTATAGGCATTCAAGCCGAAGGTCTGCAATGATTTACAAGAATGAATTATTTGAATAAAGGTAATACTTCATTGTTAATGCCGCAGTTTCAAATACGCTTCGTTTTATTTGCACAGCATTCCTTGCAACAGTGTTTTGTTGAGACCGCTCCGCGTTCACCTGCTCTTCTAAGTGAACAGTGAAAAACTCGCCTTGTCTGTTCTTGAGATGGGATTCCACAACTCTTACATGCGGAGGCCTTGCGGCATGCGGCGTTTTTCTTCTTCTGACAGCTCAGTTCTCATTGTCTTAGGAAGGAAGCCGAGCAGGAAAAAAAATCGTCAAGTGAAATATGTTAAATACGTTAAGTAACTCATTTCTTAACTTATGCACTCACTGGGTTTTTCTTCTTTTTTCAATAAAGAATTTAGTTTTTTACAGGCAACATTATCAACCAGCAGACAGTAAATTTCAATTCACCAGGAATTTCTGTTTCATTATTAACGTTCGCTCTTAGCAATGCAAGGATAATGTTATTAATTTCTATCAAAATTTTATTGTATCTACAAACAATTATTGTTTTCCTGCAATTTACGGTATTGTAACCATTCAATTAATCATTTTTGATTGAGTGGACGTTTTTATTTCATAATTTTTACATTTCTAAATTATGTGTCACACATGACATTTGTGACCTATTTTGTAGACTATTTAGTCTCTAATTACAGTGTCATACTCGGAATTATCTTATTTAAATTTTGTTAACAGGTTTTGAGGCAATTTTCTGACCCGTATTATCATTGGTGGTGTCTACGTACTACGTATCCCACGTTACAAGTTATCATGCTACTCGGCTTACGTATATCCCATGGTTTTATCGTCTATTGACCACGTTCAAAGATGCCATCTACTTTCTCTGTGTCATTAATTAATTCACAGCTACACATTAATGTGCACATTAGTGTTGCAGCCATACTCTGTGTTCACAGAGAAAGATTTGACATAGCTGACAATCTAGAATCAGAAAAAATATGGAATTGTAGATAATAGCGAAAGTTATCGATATCAGTTTTACAATCAAATCAGTAGTAGAGGACATGGGTCCCCAAGTCGGACCCCCCACTTTATTTCGGTTAGATGGAGTTTGTATTCTGGTAGAAAATATTTTAGCACGCAGATGTCGAAAGAAATGATGTGTTTCGAAGTTTGAAGAGCTGCCCGCCAGTTACGCTATTAGTGTTTTCAGTAAAAGTGTAAGCTTTTGCAGAAGTGTATTAAATAGAGTATTAATAGAATTCCAAAGGGAGAGAGTTACATTCTGTTCATGGCAGAGTCTTTGGCAAATACTACTCTCTATAACTGTGTCATTATTTTACTTTGATATCTACTAAAAAAAAAAAAAAATTTGATGCCTTAAACCGCCAAGTCAAAGATGTCCTATGTAAGTCCCTTCTGAGATCCTTAAGTCGGATTCCCAAAATTCATATTAATATTTCGTCAATTTCTTTAAGGGGAGCCAGGGGTCGTCAAATAACAAAATGTCCCAAGTTTTTAAAACAGAACTACTGTATATGTTGACAAACTTACAAGTTTCCCTGTAAATGTTCCTTAAAGTTTATAGGTTTTACATGGGCAACATAGACAACGCCGGCTCCCATAAGCGATTATAAATGCTGTTTTCGGATGGAAAAAAACTGATATAAACCTTGGTGAGAAAAATAGTGATTTTTTTATTAGTGAAGAACTTATTAGCATAGAACTTATCAGTCCCAAGGTAACGTAAGACGAGAAATATGGACGGATTTTAGCAAGATATGCTGAAGTTAAATGGAAGGATAAAGAAAACAGAAGGTCGAAGGTACATGAAGATATGTTTGAAATTACACGTTCCATAGATTGAAAACGTAGGGTAAGCACGTAACCTGTGACTGGGAAGTAGCACTTTCAGATACTCAGTATAAAAACTAATCGTTCAGTAAGTATTCCTTTATTCC
>CM061914.1:150892842-151054746 GCA_031002005.1 Vandiemenella viatica | reverse complement strand
TGCGTTATTCGGTGTTTATGTGATAAATGGATCGTAATAAAAAAAAAAAATAAAAAAAAATGAAAAAAAAAACACTATGGAAATACGAGTAATCATACTTGAAGGATCGAATTTCAAAAAAATCTTCTTAAAATATGATTTGACCACGGTGGAGACCTTAATCATTACTTCATTTTTCTATATCGTTTATAGGCCTATATCAAATAAGATAAATGGCTCGTGACACAAAAATGCGTTGTAGAAATATTGATACTTTTGCTCCTTAAGGGTCAAATTTCGAAAAATTCCTTTCTTAAAATATGATTTGACCAAAGCGGAGATCTTATTCTATAAAATTATACATCATTTCTTAGTTTCGGTTAGATATCAAGTGAGATAAATAGTTCGTGACAAAAAAAGTTATGGAAATAATAATAATTTTGTCCTATAAGGGATGAATTCCAAAAAAATCCTTTCTTAAAATATGATGTGACCACGGCGGTGACTTTAATCTTTCAAATGATACCTCATTTATCGATTTCGGTTAGGTATGTAGGAAGATAATAGCTTGTGACCAAAAAAAAATCACCCTATAGAAATATATATGATTATTGATGCAAATTGAAAACGGAGATGATTTTACTGATTACAGCTAAAATACAATTCATTTTGGAGAAATAAAAAAGGAGTTGACAAATTACATAATCCTTTCTTTTAAATTACCACTAACGTTCCTCATCTACGACTTTAAGAGCAGTGTGAACGTTGCGTACACTTAATAAAATTAAAATTCACCAGTAGTTGCAAATAAGCAGCTTCGTTTTTAACGTTAGTTTCGTGTCTCTACGCAGTTCAGCAATAAAGCCTCCAGCTACCTGAATTGGCTGTATTATCTTTGGAAGCAGTCCTAAAAGGAGGCAGAGCTGAGCTCTCGCTGCCTCGAGCCTCAGATGATATTCTCGCCAGCCATGGCCGGGCAAACTCTGGAAATAATTGCGGGTTTATTCAGCGGCCGCCTGGCAGAAAATCGCCGTCGCTGCTCGCTTGCTACTTACCTCTGCAGACGACAAAGGGGAGAGTGCGGATAATACCTGAGCCACACTCACAGTGAACTACGCAGTTCCACCCCACCAGCGGGCCCTCTTAATTCGTCTCCGTCGGCGGCGCCTTTTAAGTAATGTTTCTGCGAATCTGCATTCAAATTACTCTGTCACTGCAATCTTGTCGGGAGATGGGTAAAGAAAAAGTTTTCTTTTAATTCTTGAGCGATACTGTTCCTACAGCGTCGTGAAATCACAGCTCTGTTCCAAGAACAGCTCTCCAGCAAACTGCTCTTAAATAAAAGTACCTGGGTGACCGATCTTTGCTCGGCATCTTTCGATTTCTAATCAACATGTAAGATTTTGCGAAGTTATATTATAGTTAGACGTTTTACTTGAAGGTTCTCCGGGTATTTGGAACTGTACAATTCCTTGCTCTGACCAAATAGAAGATTAACAAACATCGGTAGGCTTACTTCTACTAAATGAGCTAAGAGCCTTTTGCAAGACATGAAATACAAGAATTACTCTCTTTTTTGGTAAAATCGTGTTACAAACTTGAAGATCAAAAAGTTACCTACATATGAAATTTCATTTACATCGCTAGAGACATTTCTGAGATCGTCGTGTTTACCATCTCATAAATTGTTTTAAAAAAAATCTTATTATTATGTTAAATAGATATCTTAGTACTAATCAGGAATTAAAGGTTGTTGGTAATTCATTTAGACGAGTACATCACAAGTGCTAAATTCATTCACTCTGGTAAAACTATGCTCATACCTCGCGCTTACTTCACACCTTTTGAACCAACAGTAGCTTTCCAAATGATAAGAAAAATTCCCAATAAAAGAAACCTTCGCGATGGCCATTAATAAAGCACAAGGTCAGACGCTTCAAAGCACAGGATTTTATTTACCAAAACCTGTCTTTTCGTATCGAAACCTGATTTTTCACGCGTTCGTAGAATCAATTAATATTTATCTTTGTGTTAAAGACACATACGGTCAAAAAGAAAACGATAACATTATAACTGCTAATATTGTTTATAAAGAAGTTATGTAAAGTAAAGAAGTTTTTTAAAAAAGCACACCTGCCATAGCCAATATCTATTTTTTTAAACATACTTTTTAAATGTTTTACAGTTGAACATGTAGTATTTAATAATAACGACTTTTTACAATAAGGCTGATATTTATTATTACTCTTGTGAGATCCCACTCACAAAATCATTGTTATAAAAATTGTAAATAAAATAGGTTAAACAGACTTCACAGCATAAGTAGTTTGTTTAGACATTTGGGTAATTTTAAGTTTTTTTGTAATTTAATTGTTTGTGGTTGATACAACTGTTTTTGTTGGCGGAGTTGGAGTGGAGTGGTTAAGATCGCGAGAGAGGACTAAGAAAGAATGTATGGATAGGAATGTGTTGGCAGTGTATTGTAGCAGCGAGTGTTTGAAGTATAAAATAAAGTTTGGCAAAT
This sequence comes from Vandiemenella viatica, assembly GCA_031002005.1. NCBI lineage: Eukaryota > Metazoa > Arthropoda > Insecta > Orthoptera > Morabidae > Vandiemenella > Vandiemenella viatica. The sequence continues at coordinate 151,052,243 of CM061914.1, read as the reverse complement.
GAATGAGTGTAATGATTGAATTATTTGACGATAATACCCGTTGCGCTAAAATGTATAACTTGTAAAGTAGTTTGTTGGCTAGTAGTATTAACACGCTAAGAGATATCGCTACCGCAAAAACCAACAGTAGGGCCATATGTTGCAAGTAGCGGGATATCTACTTACTGCTGATTAGAATTCAAAATTAGCAGTAGGGACTTAGCACTCTTCAGAATAAAATATTTCATTGATAAATATGCTTGCATTTACTAATTTCAATAAATATACTTGCATTCACTTATTTCCACATTATTATTTTACCACTCGGTAACTGACCATGATATTTTGCGAAATATTTGCATGGGTCAGCTACTATAAAAGAACTGTTCGCCTAAAGATATAAGAGTTCCTTGTTGTAAACAAAGAGAAACTAACTACCAGTGGGCTTTCTGGTACCCGAAACGTTTACGAGATGGAGTTAGAGCCGTTTCAGAAATACCAAATACACAAAAAATTTCGTATTTTGTAAAATCGCGTTTTTGCAGGGTACACCTCTTTAGATAAACTTAAAAAGCAAAACGTTATCTAGATATGAAATTTCATCCAAATCGTTAAAGCCGTTTCTGAGACACCAAATATATATACACATAAACAAGAACTGCTCATTTAAAGATATGATATACCATTAATTATTATATCCCATTTTGATATTGATTAAAATAATGACGGTAGGTCGTTCTTCCCATTTTATATCTTGTAATAAATTCTGTTTCTTGGTTCATCCCTTAACTGTCGATGTTTTTTGTACAAAATAATTTTGTGGTTTATAGTCGGTACGCTAGGCAATTCTTTTAGTAGGCAACGATCTGAGATTAAATTTTCAAGCCATAGATTTTTTTTTCAGACAAAAAGCGCTACAAAAATTAACAACTAAATAACCTTTTCTGGGTTTTATGACGGAAAGAAAAAAAAGAAAAATAGTATTTTATAAAAATCGTCTCAGTCTATGGTCACTCCTAATATCAGAAGTAGTTGTTTCAGAATGCACAGTGTTATGTGAGATGGTCAATGACATTGGCTTCTTAGTTCAAAACGCCTCACGACAAGTCAATGATTTCGATCAAATGTAGCTTTTATCAGCAGGGGAGAAAATATCAATTCACTTGCTATCCAGGCAATAAATTCTAAATAAAAACAGGGTAAAGGTTATCCACAGATCTGAAAAGAAGCGAAATTTTACATTACATCAAATAGTAATCTGATTTCCTTAAGGAAAAACTGTTGATTAAAAGTGATAAAATTTTCTTCACAATTTAAAACCAAACGCAGACTAACGTAAATTAATTGCAACTGCAGCAGGACTTGTTCCTTATTCGTTTTTTATTAACATCAAAAACTAACAAAAGAAGCGTAAGTGATGAAATAATTCCTTCTGCGTTATTTCTAAAATATTTAGATAATTACTCAACATCATATTTAGTCTCAATACAAATACTTTGATTTAGTCAATATAGGATTTTTGTATGATTATTGATTTCATTCCAAAATTTACGAATATTTGTGTTTGCCATTGAATTCAAAATATCTTAGATCTTTACGTTTTTTTTACTTGTGGCTTTGCATTCGTCGACATCGAGGTCATTAGAGGCGGGATGGGACTGTGGACAATTAACGGGAAGGAATTCAGCCATGGCCTTTTGAAGGAACCATCTCGCCTGGAGTGATTTGAAACCATGGAAAACCCAAATCGGGATGCTCGGACGGGGTTTCGAACCGCCGTCCTCCCGAATGCGAGGCCAGAACGTTAACCACTCACGCACCTCGTTCGGTCTTTACGTTACGTTGGACTTCGAATAAATTATTTCAAAATGAAATCTTTCATTCTGGTAGACTGTGACGAGAATGAACTACCAGGATAAATGTTCCATTCAAAGGTTACAACTCTCATGCTATATGGATCCATTTTCTTTTCATGTTCAGTCAAGGAACATGTTAAACTCGTCGTTAATTAACTAATTCATCCCGTCCTCAATTAATGATGATCATCTTTAATTATTTCGTCCTCCAATCACAGTTCACTGTCGTTGGTAACCAGAGGATTTTATTCCCCCAAAGGTTAAATAACTACTTTTTTGAATGAATTAAATAGTTCCATGAAATGACAACACCGACGAATCACTTTTCAGTTCATATTTATTTCTACATTAACTCCATAATAATAACGCGGATAAGGTACGATACTTCTCCAAGGATACTAAAGCAAAAATATACTAATGGTCCAGCGGTTATACTCACAGATGATTGCTTGACGACTCTAAAAACAAAACTTCTGACAACTAACTCTGCGCGCCACTTCCGCGCGTTGAAATAAGCGCTACAGAAACACCAAGTAAGTAATAAACAGTGCCGACATACGTTTCTCGAACTCTAACAATACTTTGACAATCAAATTCATACAAAAAAAATCACAGCTTGAATAAAAATCACTCAAAAACATTGTAAAATCCCTTAAAATGAAAGTTAATGCTTTTACACACACAATTGTCAACATAAACTGTCCAAACCGTTGAGAATTGTCCTCCAAACGTCGTGCCTCACATCAACACTTACAATTACAAACTTTTAATTAATGTTTCATAAATAATACTGTCCTTGATCGTATTATATATCATTTATATTCTTTCACTCCATTAAACAATGTCCATTTACATGATGAATATACACAATTTCACTAAAAATATACAAATCCACTATTAATCAACTCCCATCTTGCTACACATAACCTTAAAACAAAATTTCATAAAATGGCCGGTCTCAGGCGGTAACGGGATGTTACAAACAATTCAGGTATATTCCCTCAATCATGATATTGGATGGAAATACTTCTGCCTTATTTTCTTTCTATGACGTTATTGTTTCAGTCGATCCAACCGTAGCTTGTTGAAAGAATAAACCAACCAACAGAAAATACTTAGAAAAGCAGAGTCCATTTTAAGGTTATGTTCTGAACATAGTACAACCTTGTTCTATGTCTCTTTTGGCACATATATGTCAATAACAACATGAGACGGACCAGCCTCTTCTCCAGTTCACTCATTCAACAGGAGTTTTTTTTTTTTTTTTTTTTTTTTTTTTTTTTATAATGGCATTTGGCAACGAAGGCCATACAGCCAGCTCAATGTAATTTTTGTAGTATTCATTGTATAAATCATCATCCAGTATATATTGTATTTTCCAATGTATGGACGCCACAGTACGGACAGGACATTCACACAGACACACACAACACTTAAACATCCATGCCCGCGGCCGGATTCGAACCGGCGGGGTTCGGCACGCGGAGCCAGCACTCTAGCCCCTACGCTACCGAGGCCGGCTTTCAACAGGAGTTACTTATCCGAAAACGACTTAGTGCTTAACAAGATGGAAAAATTGTAGGCCATAATTTACTCCTGTTACATCACAATACAATCGATACCATAAATGAAAACAAAACTGTTTCTGTGATCAACTGATTTATGTGTGTGTTTCAAAATGGCAAGTTACCGCATGTGTCCACGAATCACGCTAATATCCATATATTTTTTCTTTAGTCAGAACATATTATGTGGAACTATGTCTCCTTCACAACATCACGCAACATTTATTAGGTTCTTATTGTCAGTATTCAAAAAGTTTTAATTAGAAGATAATAGCAGTCGTAACTTTGATATTAAGTTTCCATTATCGGAAGTAATTCCTAGAATCAAGGATAAGCCATGATCCAATGAGACCGATTTGAAGCAGTGTAACTCAGAACGAAAGGCTAATAGAATAGTCTGGTCTCCATATTGACGGTATCTATCTTATGAGCACAGTGAATGTCTGTTACATTGAATATAAAACCTGTGTTTTGTAAGTTACAGTCTCTCTTGAAGTGATGCACTGCTTAAATCAGCATGTAATCACAACCTTAAAGAAGTATTTAAACTTCATAATCACATATTTATTTTACCATCTTACCTAGTTTATTATATTCAGGTAACCACTACCATTGCAGAGGAAATTTTTAAAATATATTCCTTGAAACTCAAGTGATTTTTATTCCAATAATAATATTTTTATAGCAGATTCACTTTTTAAATACAAAAGGCTATGATAAAAACTCCGCTGAATTAGTTATAATAAAAATAAAAATATATGCTGCATTTAACAATTACATTATTCGTTGCTATTTTGTTGGATTAATTTATATAGCAAATTGACGATGATAATCAGCTTACGAATCGTTTCAATAACCAGTTTCCGGCCTAAAATCAAGTATTCGAGTACTATTCTTATCCCAATTGATATGATTTTTTGTTTGATTCAGTGAAGAAGGGAGAAAGTTCAACTTTTTACAGATGTGTAACACAGTATTAATGTGCACTTCATTTTTATTATGTTCTTTCACTTTTTTTGTGGTATATTTCTGTAGATTTTCTCAGAAGTTAATAACGTTGCAACATAATAAACATCCTCAAATCTGTAAATTTTGTAAGGCTGTCTTTGACATTTCTTGAAAAGAATTAGGCAACTGACCGCTACGCATTAACCCAGGCCTGTAGACATGACAATGTGGCAACTGGTTGTGCTGCTTTCCCAGCTCTTCCGTTACATCAGGATCGATGAAACACGGGCACAAAAACTGATGTACATACACACTAGCCGTTTCAACGCGATTAACGCCAACAAAAAGAGTAACTCAGTTTCCACGTGTTCAATTTGTTATCTCACTTTTCTGCGCTGGAATAATGTTTTTGCTGCAAGATACGATCGTCCAGCGCACTTCCGACAGCCAAATGAAATACGCTAAGCACACAACGTAAAAACAGTACTTCACATATCCTTCCAAAATATATATTAGTGTGAGTGAACAATGCAGTCCAAAAAGTCATTCATCCAGAAAGTGCATGAGCTCTTCGCAGAATCAAATGTAAAGTCTAGTATTACAAACTTTATTAGTACATCGAACACATAATATAGCTCCAAAACCTGTCTCATTTTGTACCAGGTATAAGCGAGTAATACGACACTATTGACAGTGGTTTCTCCACAATTTGGGTACCAGCTACACATACTAGAGCATGCAATACCATATTTCATCCCCACGAAGAGTACTGCAAATTACGGTAATCAACATACCAACCCATAACATCAAAACCTCATTCGAAGTACCAAGTGAACCTAGTATCCGGAAGAACGCTGGTTCAAATTGTTTTTTTGTTGTTTTTTTTGTTTAAGGGTGCGTTGACGTCGTGGTCATTAGCGCCAATAAATCCCCGTCGGGTCATCCAGATTTCGGTTTCCCATGATTTCACGAAATCACGTTCCTTGGATAGGCTATGGCCGAATTCCTTCTAGTTCTTGGTGTCCCCAATTCTCTTACGCCTTTAATGACCACAACGTCGAAGAGGTACAAAAAAGAGAGTTTTCCTACGTCCAGGAGACCAGGCTTGACACCCTCGTACGTAGCTGTAAGATTGGTTGCAATCTGAACAACAATGTAGAAGCTTTTAATTTTCCTAAAGCGACAGCAAATTATTCCACATACTTTAGCACGATTCGCGCTGCTTTGAGCGATGTTTTACTTCCAATGTTTCGGTACCCAACCTGAGGCATTCATTAGGACTGCTCAGAAGTGATGTATCACTTCTGACGGTTGTCACACCACTCCGTCATTTATCGTCTTCTTATTTTGGTTACCAGCAGCGCGTGTCAGATGTTTCAGAGATGTTGTTGTCGTTGTAGATTTTGGATTGCGATTGTCCCTGAGTGGGCATTTCCACATTTCACTTAACCCATAGCCGCCATATTTATTGAAAGTTTTGGGCTGTTTGAAAATTTCTATGGATTCCCTTATTTTTCGTACTAAACAGCCCTGATGAAGGCCACAAGTTGGACGCCGAAACGTTGGAAGTAAACCATCGCTCAAAGCAGCGCGAATCCCAAAAACTGAGTGGAATATTTTATTAACATGACTCCTGCTAAAGTGTTAAATATTATATTCGCAGATTCAGCTGACTAATGGTTATACGATTGCAGTAATACGCCGAAATGGCAGAAGTCATGGAACAGGAAGATGAAAATATCCAGATGGCGGTATACTATTTAATTTGATCTAATTGCGATGGAGCGCACACTCCCTTCACATTCATCTTTCTCCTTTATTCTTCCCAGCTTTTTTGTACTCTACTAATTTGAACTTTAAATTCTTTCAGTGTTTCTGGTAGATTATTTATCTTTTCTTTTTGTAATTTATTCCAATCCCAATTTAGCGTAAGTTGCCACTCAGCGCACCATGCCAAAATAATATCCAGATCACGCTGAATTTCTAAGCAATCGGCCAAATACCTTACTTCCCTATAAATAACCGCATCATTAACAAACAATGTAAAATGGTTTTTCACTTTGTCTCCGAGATCGTTTATAAAAATTAAGAAAGAAGTGGTCCTATTACACTTCCTTGAGGTACACCCGATGTAACATCTAGATTAGAAGAACTTTCTCCTTCAACGACGACATACTGCGACCGACCAGTTAGAAAATCCTTTATCCATTCACAAAGCTTCGCTAAAAGGCGGTTGTGTGGCACAGAGTCAAAGGCTTTCTGAAAATCTAAAAAAATCGTATCTACTTGTGAACCTGCATCAATAACTTTCATTACGTCATGTGTAGATAGGGCCAGCTGTGTTTCACATGATCCTTTCTTCCGAAATCCGTGTTGATTTGTTGTAAGCAAATTATCATCATCTAGAAAATTAATAATGTTCAAGTACATAATATTCTCCATAACTCTACAACAAGCAGATGTTATAGATATGGGACGATAGTTTCCAGGATGTGCCGTACAATGTCGGGGCGAGCTTTCATTTGTACGTTCGTGCGTTGATTGAAAGTTTTTCTGTCATTATTATGGCCACACGACGTGAATTAACACACACTAGAGCAACGAAAATACGAAGGCCAGTTAACCGAACAACTGTTTGACTAATTTTTTTAACTAATTGTGCACTATTTCACAGAACCGTCAACCACCGGACACCTCTGCTAGCAACAGCGTACTCTGAAGTAAAACAATATCAAAACATGATATATACCCTATCGAAACTCCCGTGCTTCCAAGTTAACTACGATACAACCACCATGAAACCCAATAATGAAATGAATATACCATTTGGGGAAAACTCAGAGCAGAATAGAGCCTTGATAGCCGACCACACGGATGCAGACAATGATATATGTCACATATACACGGACGGCTCCAAGACTGAAGAGGGCGTGGGGTGTGCATATGTAGTAACACAAACCTCAAATGTTGGCATGTATAAACTTCCGAAAGAAGCCACTGTATACACCGCAGAAATGACAGCCATCCTAAAGGCAGTACAATATGCGCAAGATACACCGCAAACGAAGATTATCATCTGGTCTGACTCAAGAAGCGCGATCGAATCACTTAACAATCTACATGCTGGCAACGGGAGAAATATACTAGGCTACAAAATCATGGAACAGATACAGCACCTACAGAGCGCCCAAAAACAGGTATACCTGATCTGGATCAAAGCACACACAGGTATACCAGGAAATGAACTGGCAGATACAGCAGCCAAAACAGCAACAAAATCAGGAAGAAACCACCCCCTGGCACCAGCTACAGACATCATATCCACAATCAGTCGCAGCACAAGAGATAAATGGAACAATATATGGAGAAAATCCATAGAAAACAAAGGCAAACACTACGGATACCTACACCCAACGATCCCATCCAAACAGTGGTACCAAACATGGTACGTAACAAGAAAAACCATGAGCATTATAGCTAGGATAAAATTCAACCACGGTAGCTTCCGAAAACATCTATATAGACTAAACCTAATAGCATCTCCTCTTTGCGGCTGTGATGAGACGAGCGAGGGGGATATAAATCATATGTTATTTGCATGCAAAAGGCACTGGCAGCAGTCCACCAGACTGCTGGAAGATCTGCAACAGCTAGGTGTTAGCCTCCCGACAAACACCTTGAACATTTTGGGCACGGAGGACCGAAGAGTGTACAAGGCCATTGTGACGTTTATAGTGAGTAACAACATAAAAATATAAATCCACCCGATCCTAAGGGACGGTGACCAGTAGACTGTCTGTCTAAACAGCAAAATACTTCTCTGAGATGTCTGCTATGCAGAATTCACGGCATACGTGTGAGATCTAAAACATCCTAACCCCATGTCCAAAATCATAAAGGAGTACTCTAAATGTGATTTGTAGAGGTGTAGGCAGAGACCAGTATGAAGGACAGTGTGACATGAGATCTGTTAGCTTCAACAGCTTATTAGGTGTGATAAACATGGTTCTGCTAATGCAAAGAGCAAATTTGTACTACCCCAAAATGTTTACAATGTAAATATTTGTGTTGCAAGTTTCACTGTTTGTAATAGGAATTTTTGTAATAACTTTAAACATGTAAACTAAACTTGGTATTCAGATGTACGTTTATAAATCATGAAATATGGTGGCAGATGTAATTCAACAAGGCGTGTAACTCATTGTAATAACTATATGTATTGTGCTGGCTGCATGGTCTTGGAAACCAGATGCCAATAAAAATAAAAAAATGTAGATGTGTAGGCAGAGACCAGTATGAAGGGACAGTTGTGACATGAGATCTGTTAGCTTCAACAGCTTATAAGGTGTGATAAACACGGTTCTGCTAATGCAAAGAGCAAATTTGTACTACCCCAAAATGTTTACAATGTAAATATTTGTGTTGTAAGTTTCACTGTTTGTAATAGGAATTTTTGTAATAACTTTAAACATGTAAACTAAACTTGGGTAGCCAGATGTATGTTTATAAATCATGAAAGATGGTGGTAGATGTAATTCAACAAGGCGTGTAACTCATTGTAATAACTATATGTATTTGTGCTGGCTGCATGGTCTTTGAAACCAGATGCAATAAAATAAAAAATAAAAGTAGATGTGTAGGCAGAGACCAGTATGAAGGACAGTGTGACATGAGATCTGTTAGCTTCAACAGCTTATTAGGTGTGATAAACATGGTTCTGCTAATGCAAAGAGCAAATTTTGTACTACCCCAAAATGTTACAATGTAAATATTTGTGTTGTAAGTTTCACTGTTTGTAATAGGAATTTTTGTAATAACTTATAACATGTAAACTAAACTTGGTACCCAGATGTATGTTTATAAATCATGAAAGATGGTGGTAGATGTAATTCAACAAGGCGTGTAACTCATTGTAATAACTATATGTATTTGTGCTGGCTGCATGGTCTTGGAAACCAGATGCCAATAAAAATAAAAAAAAGTAGATGTGTAGGCAGATACCAGTATGAAGGACAGTGTGACATGAGATCTGTTAGCTTCAACAGCTTATTAGGTGTGATAAACATGGTTCTGCTAATGCAAAGAGCAAATTTGTACTACCCCAAAATGTTTACAATGTAAATATTTGTGTGGTAAGTTTCACTGTTTGTAATAGGGATTTTTGTAATAACTTTAAACATGTAAACTAAACTTGGTACCCAGATGTACGTTTATAAATCATGAAAGATGGTGGTAGATGTAATTCAACAAGGCATGTAACTCATTGTAATAACTATATGTATTTGTGCTGGCTGCATGGTCTTGGAAACCAGATGCCAATAAAATAAAAAAAAAAAAAAAATAAAAATCTCGTATTTGGACGCCCCCTAGCAGACAACCCAATTACGCGGAATGTTCTAGTAAACTGCAGCTTTGACCCCGTGGAGCTTACACCGTATTAAACAACCATAGAACCATGGTAACAATCGCAGAACATGTCAAGAACGGTTGAATGTTGCATATCAGATGATAAGAGTGTATTGGAAAAGTAAATTGTTAAAAATTGTGATTTACGATAATGGTCTGATAAGCTGACATCTCTTTCTGGAAAAATTCTTTGAAAGCATAAAAGATCAGTAACATACAAACACTTTGCCTAAGAATTGTTAAGAAATATTTGCAGAATTGACCCAAAGCCATAATGCATAAATCTGCTTAAAAAGGTGGTAATGTTTGTCATCACAGCACTTATTTTTCATACAATCTTTCAGAGTAGAAAATCCTGAACACTTCAGTCTCATGGTTGCCATATATAATTTTAATAATAGGAGAAACTATATTATCTACAAAGTTACTAGTCGATGTCTATTACACAGAGAGGATAACATTGTGTAGCACAGAATATAAATTATTAACTACAATGAACTGACACCTTTAAAACCCTAACTGAAAGTGATTTTGCATCACAACTCATTTTTTTACGTGTATGAAATTTCTTCTGGTACTGACTTCTGTAACTGACTAAGCAGATCATGTATGCTTTGGATTACGAAAAGGGAAAATAACAAATTTATGTAATCACTTCATGTATGAATTTTTAAAGATTATAGACAGCTGTAGTGGTTTACAAAAGCTTTGAAAATTGTGTTAATATATAGAAGCTAAATGGAATATTGTTTTGTTCGGGGTTAATAATTGAAATAATTTTACTCAGTATTTTTATTATTATTTTTAAGAACGATACATACTATTCCACATCACGAAGAGAATTCTCACATGGCATCAAAATAAGCAAAACTGATGTAATCTTAATTATACAAGAAAATCAAATGCAACAAGTAAAAAAAAATATTATATATTGACGTTATTAAATGATATAATGGCCACATAACGGAACATTATGTATAGTAAACAGTATCAAGGAATGGGTACAAAATTCATGGACATATGATGACTCAATTTTGTATCATTAATTCGATTTTTATGTTTTTTTTTATATTTTCGTAAATGTTTGATTTATTGTTGATATGATTTTTTAACTAGAAATACATAAATATTTTGGAAGTGCTGTTTTAATTTATTATTATTATTATTCCGAATAACCCTTTTGGAGGGTACGATAAATCAACTTTGGCTATGTTTCTTTGTATTTAATTTTCTTTGCTTCCAAACTTCCTTCATTCTTTGAGAGTGTTTGTTCCTTTTGTTCCTGAAACCATTTCCTTCCTTTTATGTATTTCTGTCTCTCCTGAAAACCTGCCTTGTGAATTACTTCTCTAAAAAGTGTTCTGTTGTCTATTATACCTGCTATCACTCCAGAATTTTTCATGTCCTTTTCAGTTTCAGTGAACCATGTGGGTTTGGAAAAATCCATCCCGCGTCTGACTTGCAACAAGCGGCGGAGTGGTCAGCGTCTGTTCACCAGAGGTGCGGCTGAAAACCTATTCCTCGGAGATAACAACCTCGAGACGTATTTTTAGGGGACTCGTTCCCTAACCCAACAAACAATCAACAATGGATATGCACTTTGTTTAATTTATAAATTTAAAATTGTAAAATGTGTGACGTCACAACAGGAGAGGGGTGGTCCCACAAATGTGACAACCTGTGACATGCGAGGGGGAAGGGGTCCTAAAATCATGAAATTCGTGTGACGTAATTTCTGGATGGCCCCTTACAGGCTTATAGCCAGATATTTTCATGAAACAATGAGAACTATTCCACAACGTCCTCTGTTGTCTTCATCAGCTAATCGTATCTTGCACTTGAGAACCTGCAAGATTACTGTGAAACTCGCTGGTGAGATAGGTTACCTGAAGAAGCCAACAGGGGATGTTGTTGAAACGTTGTGATCGTTTCATGAAAATATCCGCCAACAAACCCGTCAAAAGACTATGTTGCAATAGTCACGCAATTGCATATATATATATATATATATATATATATATATATATATATATTTATTTATTGTATGATGTATCTGCACCTTAACGTGAAAATGAATCACGGAATGTTAATTTCTGGCGTGTTTTATATTGACAAATTTGCGTTACCAGAGGTTAACACCAGCGATGATACCCGATATGAAGAGAAGATAGTGAGCAGCTTAGTGCCACTGGGAATTGAGATCGCATCTCGTTCCTGCGTTTGCCTCGGGCCGTTTCGGTAGCGAGGCCGGTCTGTCCTTGGAGGAGCAGCTCGGCAGGAATGCAAAACGGCAAAAGGATGCGGAGGTCACGGGGTAATGGCGTGGGTCGACTCAGCCTTCAGACAGCGCGGGAACTGTCGGAAGTCGAGGCGAACGGCGGCCGCACCTGACGTATGGGACTGCCGTCTTAGCAGATTAATTTAGCGTGTGAGTGGATGCTGCAAGAAGAAACGGAAATTTGAACATCTTGCAAACACGTTGCAGGAGATTTGTTTCGTCCGGAATCAAATGTCGGTGTACATGCACAATTTAAAATTGATGATTTTATCATCTCGTTGATAAACAATCTAAACTTTTTCACTCCGTTAAGAGCGCCAATCAACTTGGCCTTAAAGTAATTTGAAACTTCACAGTAATCAAAGAAACAGTAGAAAGAAGTGTGAGACCTTTGGGAAACAATCCATAATCCAAGATAAAGATAAAAAACAATATATATTGTAAGTAATAAAAGACTGTCGGATCCGTTTTCCATCTTGTTCCAATCAGTCCTTATAACACAAATATTAAACTTTTTATTTGTAGGCCAATTTAACGTAGGTAATAAAAAATCGCTACACCACTTTAAATACTTACGTTGTTCTAAACCTTATATCAATTGTTCTTCAAAAATATTTAAAATTTTAAACTGAACAACAAATTGAGAGATTTTCGAATTAACATACCGGTATTTATTGCGATCTTCGCCTTTGCTGGGGCATGTGTTAGAGTCGGGCAATTGTTTAAAATTTTTTGTTACCTGTTACTTACTAACTAAGAAAGAAAAGAAACAGCTGTTGAGACTTACAGAAATATATATATGTATATCTGTTAAGGACCACCCCACACAACATAAAACTGTTGGTTTCATCACCTATTGAAACATTTTTTTTAGTCTATTAAGAATGACAATCCCAAATCTCAACAATTCAAAAATAGATTTTTTGATCTCAAATTATGTTAAACATGAACAAGTTGAGTACCTGGAGTTCTGGAAAGATACTATACGATAGCATCATAAAAGAGCATAATCGTATAGATTTGCGTTCTGAAATCGAATGTCTGAACCATCTACAACAATTTTTCTCATCCTGTGGTCCACGGAACACCTGTGGTCCGCTTAGGAGTGACACGTGGTTCACAAGCAGAATATAAAAATTCTAATTCAATTAAAGATATAATAACAAAAATAAATAAGTAAAAGTTGTCCACGTAAAATGGATACATTACTGGTGTTGTATAAGGCTATAAGATAGTATCCACTTTAATAAAATTGTGTCTGAAGACTGCGCTCACCTCAATAGTTCGTCAAGCTTCAGCGAGTACCGATGATGCACGAAGTGTTAGACTGACTGCCATCACAGTGCTGTTTGGTTAGCCAGGAAATTTCAGGTTAGCAATTGCATTGTCTTTATTGGCATTTATAGTTTTAAAAGGTAGTGTAAATTTCAAATAAATAAATGAATTTGATTTTATTTGCACTTTTATTGTTAATTTAATGCAGGTATTAAAAAAGTTACAATATTATGTTCGTTTAAATTTACATGTTTCTTTTTAATTATTTTGGGCGACTAAACGCAGAAATTCATGTAATTAATATGTTTTCGCTGTATTCTATGCAGCATTTATTGGAATCAAGTGACAACATAACCTTAATAATTTTTGCACAAATATAACAAATAGGGAAGTTTGTTAAATCTGGGGGAAATTTTAGTCAAAGCATAGATAATAACCAAATAAATAATCAAATAAAAAATAGTAATTCGTTTTTGAAATTATACTTTGCTTAGAAACTTTTTCATAACAATAAACATTTCTGTCGAATTAAATCAAATGGAGTTATTTAAAAAATACTAAACAAATATGCCCAGAATATATTTAGAGAAAGTTTGCAAATAACACAAAAATCAATAAAAAATATAATTATTAATCGTTATTTGTTTTTCCTTAGAAACTTTTACAGGACACGTACCGATAACAATTGGTATTTTATTAAACAACACTAAAATAAAATACAAATAGGTAAAAAATTTAGTCCTATTTAAAGAAATAATCCAGAGCATTATTATTTTACATTATATATATATATATATAAAGTTTGAGAAATGAGGATCTAGAATGTATGTTTCAATAATCTAAAAGCCAAGTTACGATTTACTCCGATGCTAGTTCTCACTCATCAAGGTAGTGTTGTGTATAAAATCCCAGTTATGTAGGTTTCAAAGTTGCACGATGTTAAAATTCCATTGGATCATTGATCTTTTTTTATTTCTCTGGATTTTTCATTGGTTTTGGTACACGTTTTCTTTTAAGTCTTGTGATTATTAACAAACAGATTTTATAACTTCGAAAAGTATCTTCTTAATGGGTTATTACGTATCCCGACAGGACACCATAAACCATTACATAATAACGCCAGTACTATGGATGCTCATAACTCATGGAGTCCCACCCATAGCCTCGAGGAAGGGACATAGATCCTACATGACAGCATATCCGGTTTGTTGATCCTTCATCTCTGCCTATCATCTTTGCATTCCTCAAATAGTCACTCGCTGATATCGGATCGTGTTATACGATCTCAGCAAAAGATATGTCATTAAATAATGGACTAACGTGATCGAAACGCCTCAGTTTCGAATATATAGCTCGGGTTGCAGATTACTGAAATATTTACAATATATCTTTGGAAACTTAACTTGTCTGTACAAACTGGTGTTCATCAAATTTTCCTGAAATTCTACGTTTTCCGATTTCATCGTGGTCTGTGGACGAAGTCGAGAATTTTCCGGACAGGGTAGAAGCACATTCCGTGGATTCAATCTGAATGAACAGAAAGTGGGACATTAAACATTTAACATCACTTGATGAAGTTTAATGTTAATAATTTGCTACATTTTATAAATGTCACCTCATATTGCGCAAGGCTCAACTCAGATTTGATGGGAGTATTTTCACTGGATGGAGCAAGTAGTACCGAATCAAAATATACCAGACTCACCTTCGCGAAAATAATAAAGCCATACAAGAGGCACCTTAAAGAGCGTATAGCAAAAAAAAAAAAAAAAAAAAAAAAAAAAAAAAAAAAAAAAAAAAAAAAAAAAAAAAAAAAAAAAAAAGGGCGGGAAGGGACTGGGGCATGGAACGGAAAGGATTTCTGCTACCGCATTTTACAGGAACCATTCCGAAATTCACTTGGAGTGATTTCAGGAAACCATGGAAAACTCATATCTGGAAGGATAGAATGTGATTCGAACCCGCCTCCTCCTGATTGCGAAACCATAGCGTCACCGCTCACCCACCACGCTTAGTAGAAAAAAACGTATTGAAGTATTATCCTTAAGGCCATTTCCAAGCACACAGCCCTATAAGATACGATAAATAATTATCCGTAATTTTCATCAGCTCAAATGGATACTAATTCAATTCACTTAGAATATTTGAAAGGCTGAGAACTCGTGGCTGTATGTTATTAGTGCCATAAATAAATGCGGCGAAGGAAGAAAAGAGAATGTGTTGTTCTCAGTCAAGGTTAACGTTTGTTAAATGACACTAATATGATCACCAGTATAGACACAATCGTCCATAATCAGCCTTATATGTTATCACTTTCGAAGGATAGTGATAAGTAAGAATTCCGAAGACTGCTTAATAAATTCTTTTGTTTACTGCTCTCTGACAACCTGTAGCCCACCCATCTCTTCATGCAATGCAAATTTCAAGTTCGTTAGGACAAGAGGGTGTCGCCAAAAAAGATAAATTACTGTCGTCGACGCACTCATTGGCACGCGGTTGCTTGACTATCTGCCACTATATCTTACTGTGTTAAACCAGTTATGGCGTCCTAGCTCCCTACTTGCACAGTGAAGGGACTGACTTCGAACTTTAATTGGAACTACAAACAAATGTTGTAGCCCACAGTCGATTTCACTGAACCAGTAGCCCCAACATGGTCATTAAAATATTATAGTAGATATTTCAATAGCATAAAATAAAGATGCATATACTAGGTGAAAAATTGGTTGAAAACATAGAATTCAAACATTACGGAAGGGGTATGTTCCTTTAAAAAGTCTCCGCCCCAGGTCATTTCAATTTATATTACTTGTCTTCATATCTCCTGATAGACTCTTCAAGTACAGCCAGAAGAAAGTTTTTCTCCTCTGCCACATCTTTATTGAGGTGAAAAATTCTATAGATGCATTCGGCGATTGTTGGATGGGGGTAAATCTATAAGTTGGAGTCACCAACATGTTATGGCGTGTTGCGCATATGATTTGCACGCTGGACGCTTTTTGGATGGGTAAAATCTTAAGATCTTGCGTAACTAACATCCCGTTTTAGCAGTGTATATCTGTAGCTATAAGTATTACGTGTTGCGCTTAGACAGAAGTAAAAGTATAGATTATACTTGTATCTAATACATAAAAATGAATGTATGTTTGATTGTTTGTTCGTCTTCCATGCATTCCTATACCATTCATCCGATTTCGATGAAACTTTGGTAAGTTATTGTGTGTCTCCGTGGAATGGTTTCTGGTAGCTGAGTGATTAACTCGCATACTTCCGAAAATTTCTACGTCCGGTTGAACGAATTGGCATTCCTGCCTCTGACACAATACTTGATGCATCTCTTTCGGGAACATTCGACCAACCTTCGCGTTGTGGACTAAGTTAGATGTTTAGTTTTTGAAGTGAAAACTTCTTTAGGCGCGTTTGGCGATTTTTTGGATGAGTAAAATCTTGCGAGTTCGCGTAACCGGCATGCTATTGTTTACAGTAGATCTGTTGCCGACTGGTGGCTCGGTGGTTCGGGTGTCTCACTGCGGAACGAAAGGTCCCTGGTTCGAATCGCTGTGATGACATGCACTGAAGACGTACAGTACCAACCAGAACAGTTTCAATGAGGGCGTGATTCCTTAGGTCGAAGAACTGAGGTATGCATTGCATTGGACGGGTGTCACATTGCGGACCTGTTATTAATTCCGCAAGTATGCGTTTGCGACCCAATGTTTAATAGACATTGTCATCTACTAAAATATTGTACACTTTTTTAACACCCTGTATGTGTACACCCAGGAATTTCATGTGTATGTATTCATTCAACCTTTACCTTTAAGATATAATATTATAGCTGTACTTATGAAAACTAGTACAACCTAAAAATTTATAAGATTGTACTGTTGGTAGCCAGAGCACAAGTCTGGGAGGTTGAAAGAACTGAAAAAGACGCAGGAGAGATTTCTCTTAAGCGGCATATAAAAGGGCGTCATTTATGTGGGAGGTGCCTCCTTCCTGGTCACTATCTTCAGCAGCACCGTAAAGTAGACGTGAAATAGTTGTAGCGAGGCCAGCTGGCCCGTCGTAAAGATATCGTTCCGCTCCACGCTCTATCATCGCAGACTGTCCGGTGGGCGGCGAATACACTCTGAACTTTAGGATGGTTCCCGATTAATAGCAGATTGTTGGATCCACACCAGTATAAGCTTGCCAAGGACAGTGCTTTCCAACCGGACCTACGGGAAAAAGCGAAGCACTTTGCTCGGTAAATAAGGCGATCACGAGCATCTTCTCTGGGATGCGTCTACTGTGTCACTTGGACAACGGCCAAAGTGAGTGCATAATGAGGTTAGAGTTATGCGAAACAACACTTCTAGATCTTTTTTCAGTTTTAGATGTGTCACACACTGCAGATGCCACCTGTTATATGCTAATGTGCGTTATTTAGCATTTCACTGTGAACGGTTGTTGTACAGGTCAATAGATAACGATTATGAAAGCCTCTCGCTGTCCTTGACAATCACTTTTTCTTTTCTTCTTTCAGTCTTGCGCTGTGTATTACTGTTACTTTAAACTGTTGCAGTCCCTCGTCCTTGGAATGATAAACGTTATTTGCCAGCATTAAACACGATGGTACAACAGATGTGATTTATGAGCAATATGATTCAAATCTTTGCTTTTCAGTTCTTGTTAATTTCAACAAAATCATTTCAACCTAATATATATGACATATATGATTTACCTTGCAGATATTAATTACAGGAAACTTTATTTCATGTCCAGATACGCGTAGAAAGTGGTACTAAATATAACGACGACCACTTAAGTGCGACTGAAGACAAACAACTGTTGATGAGTGTAAGAGAAACAGAAAATTCCCGAAGTTTGCATTCGAAACAGCTCACTGAACACATCTCTCAATTTTATAATTTAATTATCTGGTAACTTTATAGAATTGGTTACAAACACTCAAACTTAAGATTTAGTATCTTATGGCAGACAATGACAAATTAAGGAGGATGATTTAAATGTACTTGTCGTATTTTCACTATTTTTTATTAGTTATTGTCTCATTTTAAGTTTGCACTGTGATTAGATTTGCATCATCATCATCAGTAATCTGCCAAAAGGTAGGTTTTTCACGTGGCTGCTCTCCATGATTTCTTTTTTTTTTCCTTCTTTTTTTTTCCCCTTCTTCTCATGTACATGTTGTCTGTGGTCTTGTTATCTTGTGATCTCCTTCCTCTCACTCTCCGCCCGCAAAATAGTCCCCGCATGGCGTCTTTTAACAGGCACCCCCATCTCAGCAAAAGTACAATCCAGTTTTTCTTTTTTTATTATTATTGTTGGGAGTAGTTTCCTTCTTTCGCCAACTCTTTTCATCACTTTTTCCATTTAGCTTAACTTCTCCAGATGCTTCTATCCGTTTTTTATCTTCAGTGTCCACATCTCTGCCCCTTAAAGAGCCATGCTCCATACAAAACATTTGCCAAGTCTTTTCCTCAGCTCTTTACTTACTGTCCCATTAGTTTTGCCATGCATTAAATTTCTTTTCAAATTAAGTCAACGTATAATTTTTGGCTATCAATATTAACTGAAGAATTTGATGCATAATGTCCATCGACGTCCAATGTCCTCGGAATTGCTGTTATTATCTATTAATAACTTATCTGCAATCAGGAAAAAAATTAATTGGAATTCTGATGGAACCTCAACTAAAGAAATTACGAAGTTGTCTCTTGAAAGACGTTCCGTTTAAACAGCAAAATTTTCTTACTTTAATTAACGAGCTATCAAGTTCATCCTGTAAAGCAGTGAATTGCAATTAGCCTGGTTGCCGCAAATGCAGAAATTGGTCTGGTCACGGAATTAATGATCCATTATTACCTGCTCTAAAATGAAGATGAAATGAAAATTAAGCAAACCACTGGCTCCAGAGCCCTTGTCAGATGAGAACTTGACCATCAACAAATCTGGTTACACAACGTTTCTCTGAAATTCATTCGATACAATTAGCCGTGTAAAAGAAGAGAATCGTGTATCAGGAGAACCAGTTTCACATGTAATGGCTTCCAGTAGTCGTCCGTAAATTGTAGCTATGGGCAGTAACGGTTCTTGAATGTCAGCAGACGGGCGTAACAGAGGTCACTGTGAATGCCGCTTCTCACGGAATTTGGCGAGAGTGTTCATCAGTGTAACAGCCAGCGGACTAGGTCGGGAGGCGTTTGTGCTAACTTAATTTTCATTACTCACGCTTAATTTGGGTGCGAACACAAGGCCCTCCACTATCCAACTCGTCTTGAGGGAGCAAGGGGCGTCCGGAAATACAGAGTTGCTGGTATTTGATAAATGTAGACTTGCAATACAGTAGTCAGTACAGTTCTTTCCTTTGTGGTTACTTTTTTTTTTTAGGTTTATGACCTATCGTATAAATATAAAACTTTTATCGTTAGGATTCATACTAAATTACGAACATAAAAATAAAACTTTCATTAAATTAAATGTTACGTGTTACTATCATAAATGTTAAATGTGAATGACATTTTGTTTCATGTTTAGCTACTTAGAATATACAGTTTTTAAATTTGTTTAGTATTATCTCTGACAAATGCTGCAACACATCAACGGAGGGTTTTGAAAGACAAATAAATAACACGGTATTCCAGAAAAAAATCCAGACATTAATAACATAAATGTTGTTTGCTTTTTCCATGTTTTTATTGAGCGTATAATATTAATTAGATGACACAAAGAAATATGGACATTTTTACTATTCTGTGTTTTCAAATTAAACACATATTAGCGTTTTGGAATTTAAAAAATTTCCATCTACTTGTTAAACATATTCTATGTGATAACAACCATTAAACATGACAACTAATGAAGAGCGACTTTAGTCATTTTGTCACTGCGTCAACGTGTAAACGTGCCAAAAGGTTCGAAACGTTGAGGTCACGTGACAGAACTGTGATCAGAGATGTTACTACAAAATCGAGATTATCAGCATTATTTAATAGCAGTTCTATTCAGTCAGTCACCAGCGAAGTAATTAATGTCCAAGACTTGAAATAAAACTATGTATTGCTTTTCGATCAACATATCCGTTTTAGTTGCTTTTTTTTATTTATTTATATTTGTTCATTGTAGATGTTTTATTATAATCTTTGTCCATTGGTATGTAGGATATTTTTTGAGCAGCAGAGGTTTTAACTAGATGGGCCAGAACGATGTCAGCCATTTGTAGTTAGAGCAGAGGGCATGAGTTATTTAGTACTTCGTGCTAATGATGATAGTCTGATATTAATCGTGATCTACGCGGCCTGGACGAGTGCTGAAACTAATATTACGTGACATAACAAAAGTTGTTAAGATTTATTTTGCGTTTTTATTTCAGACCCATGTAAATAGTTCTAACTGAAACGTGATGTAAACTACAATCGAACCAAAATCAGGGTTATGAGCGTTATTCAATAGCAATGGTATTAGTTAATCAGTTGGGAAGAAACGATTTGTCAGAACACTCTGTTCCACACGTCATTTTTGACGGGATTAGATGCTAGTTTAGTATAGATAATAGGTCAGATTGTTGCTTGAAACATTGCATGCTTCCAGTTTAAAACCCAGAGGATTGAATTCGTCACACAGAACTGAATGGTGATAACACTTTCAACGAGCGTGGAGGGTGAGTGGTAACGCTCTGGCCTCACATTCAGGAGGATACGAGTTCGATTCTTCGTTCGGTCACCCAGAATTGGATTTTCAATGGTTTTCCCAAATCACATCCGGCAAATGTCGATATGATTTCTTCAAAATGCCATGGCCGAATTTCTTCCTGCTCCTTGCCCCAGTCCTTTCCCGCCTCTAACAACCTCGACGTCTATAAGACGTGAGGCCAGCAGCAGAAGCAGATAAAATTTTCGTATATGATTTATTTATATATACTTTAACATTTGCTTAGTGAATTCAGTGACCTAAGTATTCCGCAATAAATTTTGTTGTTCCACTGTTTGTAATTAAGATATAAATTACGATAAATCGATTTGTGGCTTGACTTCTGCATCTTAATACATAAAATATTTAACTTTTCGACGTAGTGGCGACCTTTGGTAGAATGAATATGCTATCTGGAAACAATATACTACAACGTAGCAGTTGGAAATAAGGGAGCGTGCATAAACCACGTAGCGCTCCATTTTGGGTTTTGGCCTCCTTTGTACCCCCCTCCCCTAACCCGACGTGGCTTTGGTCTCTACCCCCTTCCCCCCCCCCCCTCACCCACGTATTACGTAGTTTTTTTCCATTTTGTTTCCAGAAGACATTTTGTACTGTTTTCTCTTCTCAGACTATAGTAAATTACATACGGGGATAATTAAATGACGGAAATAAATATTTACATGCTTATGTGTGTTCTGTATCTCATGTGACAAATAATATGAAAGAAAAGCTACGTTGCCTGGCTCGGAAACCAGGCGTAGCCCAGCGTAGCTTTCCAGCCAATTCCCCTCCCCCCTTCCCCCCAGACCAAGTCACGTAGTTTATGCACAATCCCTAATCTAAGAATCATAGGACTGAATTTAGGTAAATTAATTGTTTTCGGAGGCAGCTGCAGGAGTTTCATTTAGGTTGATGCATATTTCAAGACAGGTATCTCTAACGATCTTTCATTGTGAAATCTTTCATTGTGATACTTTGTGTACAGATTAGCTTCTGCGCACCTCTTACTTGCATGCACCGAGCGTGGGAAAGAGTGCAGTAAAGAGCGTCTGACAGGTCTGTTCCTCGGCACGAGTTCTGTCTATTAGAAGAAACCGGAACCAGGACAAGTGTGGACATCGAAGGCCAGCATCCTCTTGGCACCGCGTTGGCTCCATATATCTCCACTTAGGCAAGGGTTGTGTTGACGACTTGCCCTCCAAGACACTGATCTAGCTCCAGTTACAACCTGTTGGCTTGCTTAGCATAGTGTACCAGAGCAGTGTGGAAGTGTATAATCGGATATTGGAGAAGATACACAGCATTCACATTTTTTATTCACGTGCTTTACCCTCAAAGTCTCAATATTTTATCGGGTATTTGAACGTAGCTAATTAACTTCAATATCAAATTAATCATTACACAGTCACGTAGATAATATCAGCGATAATTTCTACTGTACAGCTATTCATCTTACAAGTCAGCACACTTAAATACCTAATACAATTTTCCTGAAACGCTCCACTATATTATTTTAGCATTATAAATCATTTCATTAATCTCTATCGTTGTTATCTCAAAAACTGCAGAATTTTTCCGTTCTGTAGGTAGTTCGTAATTCCGCCAAATTTTACTGTCTTGCTTAATGACTCAAAACTGAAGCTATTGCAACACAGATTTCTTCATAAATAATTCAATATTAAACTCATATATTATTCTGAATTTGAATTCCTTTCGATTTTTAATAATAGACAGGTCATAAACAGGTCGTTGCGATATCTCTGACTGTTTGGAAATTACAATGCGTTCGTGTTGTGCACTGTATTCATATTAACTGTGATTATTCTAGGAAAACAAACAACAATCACAGATCGAAACAAAAAGTGGGTTATCACCGAACATAGATTACAACAATGCAATATGTTATAGACTTAAAAGAGTATGTAACTTATTTTAAAAATCAATACGTATTAATTAAATAATGAACCTTTGATAATAACTTAAATATGTCAAGATAATGACAGCCACCAATAACGTATGCAGCTATAACATAAGTATTGAACGTTAAAAGCAACTAAAAACTATTATATTTCCGTACTTTGTAAGATTTGGTTGTACCAAGGAATATTATTACTGTCATGACATATGTAGATTAATTTTTATTGGCATTAAAATGAATTTAAATAATAATATTATTATGAGACAGACGAATGTATCAGATATCGACTTTGACGGACATTTGATTACTGGCTAAATGATGGACTGTAAAATTCGTTTTAAGGGTAACCATTAATAATTAATCGACATTTATCAAGACAATAATAATATTCCGCAGTACAACCAAAGCTACGGAATGTCTCCTCTCTCTTTTCGTCAGCCAGAGGCCATACTCAACAGAGAAGTAACATAATCTAGCAAAACTAGCAAAATGAAATACAATAATACAAGGAATACTTACTACATGAACAGTTCGGTAACCATTTTTTTAACGTTTATAAATGGAGCTTACATTTGTAATCTTACAACTTTTACAACGGTTACAAATCCGAATTAAATCTTAACCTTTATAGAATAAAATAAAAGACTGCAGATCATGGTTCGTTACAATCTCTCTTTCGATAGGCGTCAAAATGTCACCATTCATAGGACGCTAATGACCTCGATGTTGACGCGCCCTAAAACAACAACAACAACGGCACCATTCACTCATCGTATCCTCAGCGTCTTTCTTCAGTAGTTTTTAGCTTTTAAAGTCGTAAATGAATTCCCAAACATTCGTCTTCCATTTGTCTTCTTACACAATTCTCTTTTTTCGTATTCTGCTGAATATCTCTGCATTCCTCACTTTATGAACCCGTTCCATTTTCTCTATTCTAATCTACAACCTATTTCAAGACTTTGCAAGTACTTTTCTTGCTTGCTTCACACGACACTATGCTCCAGAAAACTATTTTTCAAACTTCTCGCTTCCTTTAATCGTGATCTCTATGTCTCTACGCCTTCCTTTACATTTTAATGTAAAAGTACTGTTCATAAGTGCTACCGTATAAGAGTCATTGCAAGTCAATAAATTTTCTAAATTCTTCAAATATTTTGCTGATCCAGAACTTTGCTGCCACTAGCATATTGAAAGTGTCTTCTCCTTTCATACTATAATTACTAAAGTCTTTCCGGTGTACATTCCAAGATCTCATCTGAGTCTTACAACACTCTTCATCATATCTTTCCTTTTCAGAACGCCATAATCACTATATCTTGCGCATATTTTATGGTCTCTACTCTCTCTCCGTCAAATACAACGCACTTTATTTCTTTGAAGGTATATTCCAGTTTTGCAATATGTGTCTTGAATAACGTTTGAGACAGAGAGCAGTCCTTACTCCTCTTCTGAATTATATCTCATACGTTTCTTCCTTTTCTTCTCCTCTTCTTCTGCCACATATTGAACTCCTCATCAGTCTTCTGTCTTTCCTTCCTGTACCAAGACAGGAGGAAGGTGAAGAGATTGCTGGAAAAGGCGTATATTGTTGATGGGATTAGAAGGATATTGGTTGAAGAGTTAGGAGACGTGCATGGAAGAGAAAAAATGACTAAGAGCACAAGCTGGCTCTCGATTATATGCATGACGGAACAGGAAAATTTTCTTTTGTGTAAGGGCATCAGGGACTGGAATAAGTTACCAAAGGAAGTGATGAATAATTTGCCAAAAACGCTGAACCATCCGAACATGTATTCATCGTAATTGAATTAGAGAAAAATAATTTATAATCTATCTTAGTATCAGATTACTATACAAATAGAGACGTACGAGACACAAACACCAGTTAAAAATGGTGCAAGACAAGGTTGTAATGTGTCCCTATTAATAATTAACTTAAAAATAGAGAAATCAATGAAGGAAGTAAAGAAAAATTTGAATGTGGTATAAGTATTCAAGAAGAAACAGTCTTTAATCAGCGATTCACCGTTAACATTTTGATGGCAGAATAATAGAATGAGGATATTGAGAAATTTCTCAATGACACGAACAAAATACTGATGTGTAAATTTGGAGTAAATATAAACCAAATCAAGAAAAATGTCATAAAATGTAGCAATTACGTTATATTAAACATACAAACATAATCAGACGTAAGATTATAATCGTGACCGAAATAGGAATGATGTTAAAAAGCAAAACAGCCATGGTTAAATCAGTCTTCTTGAAAATTAAAAAGAAATTTAATATCAGACATTAATGTAGGACAGAGAAATAGCTCTCTAATACTATACGTATGCAGTATAACACTTACAGCAGTGAAGTTTGGACTTTAGGAATACCATAATAAAGAAAGACTGAAGAATTTTATTTCTAATAGAGTAGAAGGATGCTAAAAATTATATGGACAAACAAATAATGAAGTAAAGTTGTCTTGGAAATAATGCGCGAGGAAAGACGTATACGGAAGAGACTCACAGAAAGAACAAACAGAGGGTAGTGGGGGAGCAGTAACGCTTCGTACACGCTTTCGGGAGGATGAGAGTTCGAATCCCCGTGCGGACATCCAGATTTGGGATTTCCATGGATTCCCCAAATCACTCAAGCTGATTGCCGGGAAGTTTCCTTTAGAAGACCACGGCCGAATTCCTTCTAGTTCCTTGTTTCGAGCATCTATTGATCTCGAAGTCTATGAGGTGCAAAGCCATAAGTAATATATATATATATATATATATGTGTGTGTGTGTGTGTGTGTGTGTGTGTGTGTGTGTACAACACGAGAAAAAAAGCAAAAAAATAAAATAAATATAAAAAAACGAAAAAACAGACAAGATGGTGCACCACATTAATTTGCTAATGGAGGTAACGTTTGAAGGAAAACAAAATCCAAAGAAAGATAACGATTACAATATTTGAAGTAAAAAGTAAATTTAATAGTTCTGAAAACTTTTCTGTCTCATCGTAGACGTTGTAATGATAAACATAGATAATATAGCGAAAAACAAATATTGTATCCAGATCAAGATAATTTACATGGCATTTCACGATGTGTTGCTTGAAGATAACATCTCCTTCCATCCGCAAACCAGGGAACTTCTAGGTCTCAGATGTTTGTGCATTAGTAAGTCAAGCGCACATACATTTACCGTAACCGCAAGGGTTTCTTAGGCCGATGCCTAGGGAATTATGAACATTGGTTTGGAGCTTTAGATTGGTTTCGAACGAACAGGTACGCGGCGACGTGAACTAGTGCTGCACTCTGGGAGTGGTCAGCCATACTACCGCTAACCCCAGTCGAGGTTCGCTCATCCACGCAGCCGAGTACAGTGGCGAAATTGCAAAATTAAACAAAACAAAAATATTCGATTATTGCTGGATGAAATTATGTGACTTATAGGTTTAACGGGTATGATTGCGCATCATACACAAAAGTTTTACTGGCGGACGGTATTATCCTCCGATTGCGAACAATGGAATTGTAGACGCATTCCTACAGTATGTACATTCTCGGTCTTTTTTTTCTTTTTTACGTATAGTGTTCCTTAGTTGAGTGTTTTCAGGTTGTTAGTCGAAAGAATTAAAATTTCGTAAAAGGTTTCTACTATAGAACTATAGGATAAACATTATTACTTCTTGTAAACTTGATGAATATTCCACCAGACATAATCCACCGAAAAAAATACAGTAAAATGTTAATAACTTCACTGTTGCCAGATGATTTCATTTAAAAATGAGCCCTGAAAACCACGGATATTCAAAACTGAGTCCTGAAGAATTATCTCATGACGTACGCTGTGTGAGAAGTCATGATAACATAAAACGCTCGAAAACAGCTGTAACTTGCAACCAATCCCAAAACTGCTTTAATCAGAATGCTCAAGAGAATCTACAGTGACTATAATTTTCACTACACAGCAATTTTAATTCAGACTATAAAAAACCAATAATTTACAAAATTAATTAATTAACAAACTGAAATTATTTTTGACTTGCAATAGCAATTTTAAACCAGTAATTTGCAAACCTCTCTGTACATCTAACTATAACTGATCCGTTACAAATAGATTGATTTTATTTACATTATCACACATAGAGAAATAACTTGCAAATATTATTATTTTTTCCTTTTTTTTTAAGAGATGGAACAGGAAAATTGCGACCTCGAAGGAAGTAACCATACTTCAATTAATTTAAAAAGAATCGTATATTAAATTGATGAAGATAACATATTGTTAACTATAGAATAGACCTCTGATTTCCAAAGTGACTAAACAAGGGTATTAACGCCTGGACTGGGCCATTATTTGTGTATGTTAAATCGAAAATTGTTTCTATTTAACTATTTACTGTTATCCATCTATTGATGCAGTAGAGTTTAATAGTTCGGCTTAGTTCTCCTGTACACTTACTAGTTCAATTTTGTTGTAAGTGACAAACAAGTTTCTGATCGCTTAGAGTGCAGAATCAAGAACAGAAGACTAGTCATGTAATCTGCTCAAAGCTTCATATGTTGGTTTCAACGCTAGTACAACATCCCCATAGATGGACGTATTGACAACGCTAATACTATTAACGTGCGTGAATAAACTACAAAAATAAATAGAAACACAAAATATAAAATTTCTTCGCGCTTATACAGCGATATATTAAATTCACAAAATTGCTTGGAATGTCTTGTTAAATGATCAGTAGTTACTTTACTACTGTGTTCTAGAATTTCTCGGTGTTAACAATAGCTGAGGATGGCGATGATTCTAAATGTTAATGACAGATAATCTTGTAAAATGTATGAGAAAACTAAGATTTCTAGTTTCGAACTTTACCACTGGTATCTATGACCAAAGCAGTGAACTATTCAGAAAATGTAATAACACTTTACATTCAATTCTCTCTAGCCATACAGACCAAGATGGTCGATCTTACAGCCAAGCAATTTCTCTAGCTTCATTTCTTCTCGCTCGATACCGACTCACCACCCCCGAGGCGACGTGGATCATGGAACAGCACCCTGAGCAGCCCTTGAAGACGACCCAGCACGCAGCCATGGACGTCACCGTCCAACTACAAGGTGGGAGACAGTAATTGATGGGTCCGGGGATGGCATAGTCAAATAAATCTTTCAAATTTCAAAAGAAGTTTTGAGTTGTTGAGTAGCGGGCTGATGTGTATGTATAACCTCCAAAATAAACTCTGTACATATTCTACCAGTACTGCTCGTCCAATTAGGAGCCACTGTCGTCATTGACCTTCGACCTGCCTTACGTTTCCCTAAGCCTTTCTGTGTAACTCACCGCTCAGCTTAATACAGGAAGGGACTCAAACCAACTTGACTCTCTTTCACATTGGAATGTGAAAACAACCATTGACCAAATTGATCACAGGGCAGGTTCACGGTGAAAACCACAACCACTGATTGTAAGTATCAATATGAGACCATAAAACCTTATACCCATAAATTACACTGACCAGCCAGAACATTATGACTACTTGCCTAATAGCCGGTATGTCCGCATTTGGCACGGATAACAGCAGCGACGCGTCTTGACATGGAAGCAATGAGGCCTTGGTAGGTCGCTGGAGGGAGTTGGCACCACATCTGCACACACAAGTCACCTAATTCACGTCAATTCCGGGGAGGGGAGCGATGAGCTCTGACGCCACGTACAATCACATCCCAGATATATTCGATCGGGTTTAGATCTGGCGAGTTGGGGGGCCAGCACATCAATTACAACTCACCACTGTGTTCCTCAAACTACTCCATCACACTCCTGCCCTTGTGACATGGCGCATTATCTGAAAAATGCCACTGACGTTGGGAAACATGGTTGTCATGGTGGTCTGCAACCAGTGTACGATACTTATTGGCCATCTTGGTGCCTTGCACGAGCTCCATTGAACCCTTGGATTCCCACGTAAATGTCCCCAGAACATAATTGAGCCGCCGCCAGCTTGTCTCCGTCCCGTAGTGCAGGTGTCAAGAAGCTGTTCCCCTGGAAAACGATGGATTTGCACCCTCCCATCGACATGAGGAAGAAGGTATCTTGACTCATCAGACCATGTAACGCTCTGCCACTGCGCCAACGTCTGGTGACGATTGTCACGTGCTCATTTCAGTCGTAATTGCCGATGTCGTGGTGTTAACATTGTCACATGCATGGGTCGTCGGCTGCGGAGACCCTTCGCTATGAGAGTTCGGTGCACTGTGTGTTCAGACACCCTTATAATCTGCCCAGCATTAAAGTCTGATGTTAGTTCCGGCACAGTTCGCCGCCTGTCCCGTTTTACCAGTCTGCGAAGCCTACGATGTGCAACATGTGTAATGAGGGATGGCCGCCCAACCCCTGGACGTTTGGACGTGGTTTCACCGTGGTTTCTCCACTTGTTGAAGACACTCATCACAGCATTCTACGAACACCCGAAAAGTCATGCAGTTTACGAAATGCTCGTGCCGAGCCTCTGGGCCACCACATTCTGCCCTCGGACAAACTCAGATCGCGCGCCGTTCCCATTCTAAACATGGATAGCACGCTCACTGATACAACAGCGTCTTTCTGAATAGCAGTCATTCCTCATAAGGTGACGCTGCTATCGCCTGAACAGATTTATATCGATATTAGATAGGTGGTCATAATGTTCTGGCGGATTAGTGTATAGACAGCACTAAAGAAGTGTCTTTTTTTTAAATGTGAAATTTAAAAATAAATTACTTTCTTCACGGCACTTCTTTAACTCTGTCTGATTGCTTTTACTGGAAGATAACTACATCCTACGTCTCGACTTGTATGTTAATCTTGTTACGCGCCTTCGTATTGTACTCTGTATCCTTAACGGAAAATAATTAATGAGAGGCTGACAATAAATGTAAATTTGTGACCGAGTGTCTACATCGTTGCCTTGTTGAACGTTCGGTAAATTAACTATTCATACTACGAAACAAGAGATGAGTCAGAGATGGCGCCTTTGTTTCTCTCTGCACAGTGTGAACCTCTGTCGTCACGCCTTCGGCTCTTGCCTTAATCACCACTCCTATAGAGATAGATGCACGGTATGTTTTTTCTTATAAGTCGTATTTCTACAATAAATAAAGAAGACTGCTGGTTTCTCTATCGCTGGGCTTTCTTTAGAAGTGATAAAACTTCTAACACATGTATAAAGTAAGTATAATATCTTCTAGACGAATGAGTGACACAACATTATCAGTCTTAGGCATCGATATCGTATCTAGATAGTCTGAATAATGATAAACATCTCCATCGTTATAAAAACTTTATTTCGAGGAAAACACTGTAACAAATGAAGATTATTTTACCGAGCTTGGTGGGTGGGTGGTAACGTTCGGACCTGTCATTCGGGAGGACGCGGGTTCGAATCTCCTTCCGGGCAACCAGATTTTGGTTTCCTGCAAAAAGTAACGGCCGAATTCCTTGCACCTAGTCTTTTCCCATTTATAAATGACCTCGAGACATAATGAAAACAAGAATCTCTCTGAAAGAATCATTCACAAACTTCTTTCCTCACCTATCATTCATTATACTTTATTGGTCCATTTAATTTACAACATCCCAGTACAACATCACATTTCTAATGGAGTAGTTTTCCACCATAATAAACAAAAAGTGCTATACACCTAAATTTTTACTCAATATATTTTTTAAGTTAAAAGATTTCTTGAGATGGTAGTTTCAGCCAGCACTTCTCTTCCTTTGACCACGTTATTTTTATTATTAGCCTGTCGTTATTGTATGATATCTGCCATAGTTCAAACGTTTTGTATCAATGTTATTTGTATTTTGTCCTAAATTATCTCCCAACATTTTGGCCATTTATTAAGAATTTCAGCCTTATCCCTTAAGATGCCGTTATAAACAAATAGCTACATACTGAGTATTTCTCCTTGAATTCTTACCAAAAAAAATCAAAATTCCTTAATTAAATATCAGTTGGGACAAACTACATCTGCTCCTATTCCCGTAGCACTTGATCACACTGTTTAATTTCAAGAGTGATTCACTATTCCAGCAGAAAATAATTTGAGGCCTTTTTTTCCCCAAGGCATTATTTTTTGTAATTTTTTTTTTGTTTTTGTTTGTTTGTTTGTTTGTTTGTTACGGAATGAGTTTAACTCAAGTGTACTAGCAGGTTTTATTATTCCGATTTAATCGAACGACTGTGGCATTGATGATGAATATTGGCTTATTAAAAACACTAAAAATTAGTTTTTGGTAGTATACTGATCCAGATATTTTGTGAATGAACGGTGTAGAAATATATTATTTTCAGCGCTCAAATTTTATATTTACGTAATTGGAAGTGAAGTGTCGTAAAATACATATACCCAATTTTATTTCAGCGATGCTGAATATATAGCTGATTTCTGCAAATCAGAGATCAGCTGCACTTTTCTGAAGGACCAACAGGAAAATTATAAGCAGTATAATGACTACCTGAACTACTGACTGAACAATCTGACTGGTCATATATTTTAAATCGGAAATCATTTCTTTGTTACGCAAAGATTACTTTTCAGGGCACGCATTATTCCATTTGGGTTTTCATCTTCTAGCCTCAGTCTTTCAGACATCCTAAGATGTGCGAAATACCATCGTAAAGCTGGCAATGTCATCTTTCTTCAGCAATTACCATCATGAGATCCCATCCCTCCCACCTACATAGTCTCTCCGACCGCAACAAGACTGCAAAGACCACGAAGGAGTGGGCAACCAGTAGTAACGGCTGGGTGGAATTAATCACGTGGTACCATTGCCGCACCTGTATTCAATTACTGTCAAGAAACGGAATGGTGACTCAGCGGTTGAGTTGTTCATCTGCTTGTATTACGCCGGTGATAGTTCGCTACACAGCATACAAAAGCATGTTTCACTGAACCAGGTGTGTCAGCGACACAACGTTACGTACTGGAACATAAAATGAAATGAAACTATGTTCTTTAGTTCAATTAATATATTTTAAAAATACATATGATAATTCATAAAGAAGGAAAATAATTCGCCGGACCAAATGAACTTTTTTAAGTTTATATAATCTCTGCTGCGAAACTATATCTATAAAACGAAAACCGGATATTTTGGTCTTATAAAAACTCGGAAACTATGGAGCAGATTTCGATGGGGTTTTCACCGTTTTAAAGCTAAGAACCTCAATTCATTTGTTTGGTATGTCTTATGTTTCAACGTTAAATAATGCAGGAGCTTTAAATGAAATTCTGAACTTATGATGACAAATCCCAAAGATGGAAGGATTAGATGCTGCATACTTCGCACCAAAGACACAACTACAATGTCTCTGACCATAACCTTTAATGAAAACAATAAGATAACTTTACAATAATAACTATTTTGCACACTAAACAACACTTGTTCTTTCCTTTAATTCGAGATATTCAATTTTTAAACGCCATAGATAGTCGTAAAAATAACAGAGATTTTCTTTAGGCACGATCTCTGGACAATGTCTTTGGCCATCGGCATTAGTCTTCTGTTTACGATAATGTTATTCCGGATTCACTTTTGATATTTGTATAAAAGGCTGAATCTGCGAAGTTAAGTATCTGGCGTTTCGAGAAGAAACTATATCCATTCACTTCACAATTGAATCAAATGTGAGTCTCTAACATAATCTAGCGTTGTTCAGTAATGTAGAAATACAATTTCTTAACCAAATTAACGACGCTTGATATACATCAATCTTTTCGAGCGAATGAAAATACTGTACGTGCAAATAAACTTCAACCCACCCGTTTCTTGGTAGGGGTCGGCTGAAACCAGGTTTACTTTAATTCCGAAAAACGTTGGCGCGAATTTTATGAAACTTTGTACAAATGTTTCTAACTGCGGGAATAAAAATAGGATACGGGTAAGTCTACGCAACTATACCGGGCTATGACGGGAACTCCGCTAGTCTATGATAA
This sequence comes from Vandiemenella viatica, assembly GCA_031002005.1. Lineage (NCBI taxonomy): Eukaryota > Metazoa > Arthropoda > Insecta > Orthoptera > Morabidae > Vandiemenella > Vandiemenella viatica. The sequence continues at coordinate 151,019,350 of CM061914.1, read as the reverse complement.
AACGTTTAGGAAGCATAAACCTTTAGATTCTACGCAATAGATTAACTAATATACTTTTTTCCGGATTTAATACCTGTTACAAAATTCTTATCTTAGGCTTCAGGACCTCAGTGGAAGCGTAACAATTCTGCAAAGTGATCCCTTTTATAGCAATTTGAAACTTTTCAGCGACGCTAGAAATTGTTTGCTGTCAAATCACACACTTCATTGATACTGTATGATTATCTGGAATAGCCCTTCACTTGATCTTTTATCAGTTGCATCATTCACCTTCCATCAATGTCTTCTGGTACCTGGAATTTACTGATGTGGCAGCAAACAAAGTCATTAAAATGGTAACTCTATGAAAAATACACAACTTCTCTATTAACGAAAACATTAGACAGTGAAAGTGGCTGACAGTCTTGCTTCGCCAACCAATGTGCGTGAGAAATCTTACGGATACATACAATTTAGGACTGACTTGGGAGCTGCAACCAATCACAAACAGAATTCTTCGAAACATCGATAAATGCTGAAAGCCACGCCAAATAACACAGCATTTTTAAATTACTTGTTAAAAATTGCCAATGTAAATCAAAGAAACGCTGAAACAATTATTAAGATTAACATAAAACGTCTAAGAGCACTAACAATTAATATGAATGGAATTAACAAGTTCGATGAATTTTAAAATCTAGTGAAATGTGCCTGTATTAAGCTGGCGTCTGTTTATAACAAATTAAAAAAATTAATATTAATCTGGTAATAGGGCATATTTCTGCAGTTGTTGAACAATAATTTTATAAATAACTCCGTCTACAAACAACTGTTTTGGTGATTTTTCTTTTCTTTTACTTCCCAGACGCGTTTCGCCCTGTGGTGTAGGGAATTGTCAGTGGAGATATAATGGTAATTCTCAGTTGCACTTTTGGAACAACACCTCATACACTTTCCCAACATTTTCAACATTCTTTCACTAGTGAACAGTAGTGAATGAATGTTCAATGGAACTTCAATGAACAGTGATGATGCAGCAAAATCTTCTCGGGTTTCCCGCCGGCGGGACACCCGATAAAATTTTGTTGCATCGATACGCCGGGAAAGTCTCCATTCACACAACAGTGATGATGTTTATAAAAAAAAATTAAATATGAATCTAGTTCCCCCATACTGCGTTTCAGCAGCGGTAGTACGTCTGAAGCTAATTTCTATACCATCATGGAGATTCAGTTTGTATGGTTGACGTGAATGATGACCACTTGTTGCTCTGGAAGTTTCTGCAGTGAGTGTGTCCTTTCTCAAGTGGGACCCGTCTCTCGAAGGTCGCGATTGGCGCCACCTCTCGGGAATGCGGCGTTCCTCCTCCCAGACCGTAATGAGGCGTCGTAAATTGTGGGCAGATGTCGCCCAGAGAGTGTGGCGAAACGTGGTCGTCCTTGCGTCGGCCGATCTGGGTCGGTTCTGCAGTCCGGTCTGAGATGAACCCTCGTCTTCTCCTTTTGCGTCACTAAGATGTTTTACGTGATGCTGCCGTGCTGTTTTTGGAGGCATGATTTTTGATAGTAGTGACTAGAATACCGTACGACAAAACTTTTGTTACGGCAAATAGATGCTCACGCTCGTGCCTTTTCTTTTTCTGATGGTTTCATTTTTCAGGTGTTATTTCATCACGCACACAAGTGACATGAAAAACCGTCAAGCTTTTCATACAACGTATATTGTAACATTACCAAGCAATCAGAGATGTTATACTGTCGTATACATCTTCTGACAGGTCTTTCATTTAAATACTTTCTCCAGATTTTATGTCCTTTGCTGCTATATTATTCCCATTAACTCAATTTAGTCATAATGATTTCAGCAAATAATCCATTTTAACATAATTTTCTTAAACATTTTAAATAACAACGAAATTTGTATTTTACATTACATTTTTAAGAAAATGTTTTCCTCGCTATAAAAACTTTAAATAAATCAAACAAATTATGTAGGAAAAAACTTTAAAAATGTACATTGAACAATTGACGAGTTGACTAATTTTTTTTTTCAGCAGTTTCAGGTGCCTGAATATCTGACGGTTACTTCTCACGATTGTGGAAGTCATCCAGCAGAACTTGAATCAAATACTGGTGCATCATTACTAAAAAATATCTTCTGCAGAACTATTAACGAGACTGAAAAACGAAAGACGTTCTTCTTAAATCACGAAAGAAATGGAAAAAGAAAATACTGTCTGAAAACGTTAACGATAGATGGTATACACGAAGGTAACGAAAATCAGGAAATAATGGTTTGTAGTATCAACGTTGTCTCGACTCCCTTGCAGTGGTAAAACTATGTTCGATCTAATTTTATTTGTATTTTATGTTGTATTTTTACATTTCGACGGTTGATAACAATACTGTCGTAACTAATAATTGCTAAATTTTACTTACTTACTATTATATAACTCATAAAGTTAACCAATCTTGTAATTACGATGTTTGGTCAACCATGTTTGCAATGTTTGCTAGATATACCAGCAAAGGTGAAGATGCGACGTTACTGTAGCGACTGAACATGAGGTTTGCCTATAGGAAAACAACTTAAATTCATTTCCCACAAAAGTGTTGGTTACGATACTATTATTCTGAACCTACGATGTAGCGAAACACTGGTCTCTGGTATGTGATACTTGTGAGTGTTTTCGAGGATCATGAGCTGTTATATCTTTACACGCCAACGAAGCAATGGAAAAAATTTAAGTTAGAAGTAATAATAGTGGATCTGATGTTCTACTGCAGTAGGTCAACCGCAATAGCTATGGTAAAGGACCTTTGTTCGTCAGTACGAGTATCTATTGAACAGGAAATAAGGTTTCAGCATAGCTTATTTCTTTACGACACTTACGAAATTATGACTGCACATAATTTCTTAGTTGTCATGAGGAAATAAGCCGTGCTACCAGCAAATGTGGCTGCGCGCTAGAAGATGCCACCACATTGGATAGGGTGCAATAGGATCAGAATTGAGGCCTGGTCCCCACATACCGGCTGTCCTGATTGCTCCGCTTCACAAACTATGCGTTTCACAAACAAAAAAACATAATCATATATGTCCGTTCGTTTGGGCCGACTAGCACCACGTTAAGTCTTTGTTTGGCTTGAATTTGCTGTGGTTGTGTTCATATCAGTGTTACAACTAGGCTTCTTAGCTTGTTAGTCCTAGAGGAGACCTATAGTTTATCTTGGAATTCGAAACAAGAAGCGCTCTGGCGTACTTCACATCACACAACCCGGGTGAAGGGCTTATGAAATTCCACCTCCCCCCCCCCCCCCCGCCATCCCCCCGTGACAGGGATTCAAACCGGGGACCTTTTTATATATATATATAAACTGCAATGGAGCACAGGCTCCGGTGGCAATTTCCCTACACACCCATCTTCCCACTATCCTGCACCCACCTACATTTGCCCCCTACAAATTTTATCTTTAAATTCTTTCAAAATTTTCGGTAAATTATTCATCATTTCTCTTGGTAACTCATTCCAATCCCTGACACCCTTACCTAAAAAAGAGAATCTTCCCACACCCTTGTGCCTGAAATCGAGTGCCAGCTTGTGGTCATGGTCATCTTTTCCCTTCCATGCACTATTTTTCATACCTATTGCAATATCTTTCCATGCCTCATCGCCAGTATACGCCCTGTACACTCCCATGACCCTCCTCATCCTCCTTGATCTCAAGTCAAATGCCTTAACCACTGAACCACCACGCTGTCATACTTACTATATTCATGACGTAGTTACACGTATCGTAAACAGATGTAAACATAGTCATTCCACCAGTAGAATAGGCGCTCCGGATCTGACAAATCAGATTCTGTCACGGGTAGAGAACGTGTCGTCCCACCTTTACAATAACACACAGGAAAAATTACACACACACTAAGGTATGCTCTAACGTTATTTCCTGCCTTTTAAGTCATACTGATGCTACAATGTTATTTGTCCCAATGCATCAAGAATATCTTACAACTATAAAATGCCGGATATTTTACAAGATTCGTTAAATGAAAATATCTGTAGTGGACTGAATCGATTAGACTTAATGTTACACTGCAGAAGTAACTACTAACAGAAATGTCTTGTGCCCGATGTGGCTAAAACGCCGTAACTATCTCTGGTTCATGTCTTCATCTGTCCTCTGCAATTAAAAAAAACCTTGGTAATAAAGAATTCTTTGCACCAAAACTAGTTTATTTTTGCTCTGTTGCCTTCAATATCTAATGGCAAGATATAATTAAGATTTTATGTAGGTTTCTGACGCGATGGTCTGTTATTTTGCCAAGCAGTATGCATGGAATCCTGTTAAAGGCTCATTCATACTTCACGTGAAGAGCGGTAATAAAGTTGACTTCTCCTGCAGTTTTTCTCTTTGCATATGATTTACTATACCGTTAATACCTGAAGACATAATGAATGATTAATGAAAATATTCACATTCTTACTTCAGAGATTAATTTTAATTTCATCTGGGGTCCTTCGATTAAAAAATTTCTTGTGCCTCCGAAAATTTCTTCTGGTGAGAAGAAAATTCAAAGAAAATCATTGAAAAGTTTAGCTAAACTGACCAAAATCATAATCCCGTAAATGTTACGTATTTTTGCTAATGAGGGAATTGATATGAAAGTATTACAGGCATTAGTAGATAAGAGGCTGGAAATGGATGTTTTTACGAGAAAATCTTGGAATAGAGTTAAGAGATTTGAACATCAATTTGTAGGTCAGGCATTATAAATGTAAATGGTAGTAGGAAGAAAATTTTATAGACCAAATGGATACAGGATCAATTTCTCTTTCCTACTGTCATCAAGGAATGGAAAAGAAACAGTAATAAAATCAATAACAGTTTAAATAATTTTGAGATTCAGAACATCGAACTGTTATCAATTCGTTTATCTGTAAAACGTTTTCTTTGCCTCGTGGTACAAACAGCATTTTTTTTTTTATGGAAGTTATAGGCAGTATTATGTCTAATAATAATGATTCTCTGGGCGTTTAAAGAACAAATTCGCCTGCAGACGGCAAAAAGGTTACATATTTTCAGTAAAGAAATGTGATAACCTCTAATTCTAATTGTTTCGACGTTCAATCACCGTATAGTGATAAAAAATTGATTAATTCATGAAAACAGTATTTCAAAAAGTTTCTTGCTACACAAAATAAAACATAATAGCGTTACGGCTATATTACTATAGACATTATTTCTTACTATAAATAAGGGCAGTGAGTGGGAATCATTTATTCCGCTGATATATAGACAGAAGGTTTATTATATAGTTTGCTAAAACATCACATGCATAACGGCTAAGCCACCATATATTTTTTTTATTTAATTTTAAATCTACTATCCATAACATCGAGAGAGACTATAGTGTTTCACAAAGTGAAGTGAATTCACACTGTAGCAAGGTTGACTTGGCCCAGAACAAGATGTCATAACTTTCTGTCTCTAAACAGCTACGAGACTAGGCCTGTTTTTTACAAGAATTGTTTTTGTGGGATTTTTCTAAGCCTACTATAAAAAAGTAATGTGTGGGAATGACTCGTTCCGCTATTCTTTGATATATTGCGAACTGATCACGTGCTGCCCCCAAGCGTCGTTTCCAGCAAGTAATGGAAATATCTCTGCCCCCTAGCGGACTACCCAGAAACTATTTGATTGCTTTGAAGATGCTGCTAATTGAAGGAGTTACTGTGTATCACTGAATGAGGAACAACAATAGTAATGATAATCAGTAGTGAGGAATCGAATAGAGATTCACAGATTGCTTCAAACATTTTACAATCTAAAACATATTTTATTGGTTTTTGGTGGAAAGTACAAAGAGATTAATGGAGCCAAAATTTGTTTCAGCCCCTAGAGATATTACTCTCTCAACTAAAACAAACAAACTACATTATTTATATTTGTCAAATATTTTCCAAGCAAATAAATCGAGTTCTGTAACCAGTATTTCTATAACTCATGATAAATTTAGTGTTGTAATTTATTTTACTGACTGCCTGGATGTCAATGGCAAGGAATGTTAAATGGCGGATATATTACAGCATAATTCGACTCTATGCTGATATTATAAATTGAATGTGAATGTGAAGTTGTGTGTAACACGCGGTATTCTGGTATAGAAGGTATAAAGAGCTTTACCCGTCATAGCAACTTCCAGGAGAGATGTTTCTCACCAAACGATTGCCAAAGATGGTAATATTCGATTTCAGTGAATGTTGCATATGATGAAGGTTAGTATCCTCTTTTTTTTTTTTTTTTTTAGAGACGATAACAAACAGGGAACTGTTCTAAGGCTCAGAGAAAGTTTACATGTAAATAAATAATTGGATTTTATCTTATTTTCAGTTATAATGTCAGAAAAGAAGTGCGATGACAACTAAAAGACAGTTGTCGGTTGTGTAATGATCTATTCCCTGTAACAGTTACAAAATCCACGTGCAACATAACCTAATGTTTCTTTAATAGTAGGTAAGAAACAGGGAAGTTTATTAAAAAGTCAGGCAGTAATCGTAGGTAATCACAAAATGTTTAAATAAAATAAATGATCAATATTAGTTTCTGAAATTACAGTTTCCTTAGAAACTTGCTTTAATCTAACTTAATTATTCATAACAATAAAAACTTCCATCAATTTTGTTTTGGAAGTAATTTCAAGAAGGAAAACTGAAGGCAGAGATAAAAAACAACCCGGGGAGAAGTCGCGTTGTCCATTTTGTTACTGTGAGTCTGAGTCAGTGTATGTTTTGCTCCCTGACATTACCTGCTGTGGAAGAGGGGTAGAGCGGGATTTTACTGGGTAGAAAGGTAGTTTTTTTATCACAACTAATGATGTGGTTATTAACATGCATTTTAAAAATTTCACACAAGTCGCGAACACTGCGCAAGTAATGGGCTTTAGTTATTCATAAGTTTCCTCGTGGTCCTTGGTTGCCGAAGAAGATAAAAAGTTCGAAAAACTATATAGGTAGCTAAAGGCAGTTGAACGTTAACGCTTACCTTCGGGAAAAGAAGGGGGGGATAAACAAAATACAGCGTGCTACAGATGAACTCGATTCTGCATGGTGATAGCCGTGGAACATTGCAACTTTATCGCATGGCTACGCTTGGTTCTGCTGACTTATTTACAGATATGCAGATATTACGAAAATTATAGAAGCCTGTATCTCGGACACCAACGAACGTTGCAGAAAATTCCTGAAACCTGTGATTATGTGGATAATACCCTACTTGATATAACAGAATCACCAAAGTCAATGATTTCTAAATCTGGCAGTCCGCTGGTGAATTTGTTTTTAGTTTTGTTCTCTATCATTGCCACTCCAACCCAGTCCACCAAGTATCAGAACATGAATATTCCTTGAAACACACGGAGTGACAGAAGCCATCAAGATGTTTCGGCCAAGGAGATGGGTTTGACGTGCGTGTATTATCCTTGATTGTGAGCGTAATGCTTTTGGTACTGCGAGTGACAAACGTTTTAGGTCCAATCCATTGTTAAATTCCAAGAGTTGTAAAATCGTAATATAGCTTTCCGTCAACATGAAATTTTATTTTGATTATCCATCCAGGTTTTTTTCTCTGCTAATCATAGATAAAGAAGACTTCAGACTTTAGGGTATTTTGGTTTCGATAAGTTATCCGAATCTGTTTATACATTAAGCACAAAATAAACTTTATACGAGAAGAGCAAATCATAACTCAGGGACTCAATGTGATGTGAAAGGATTTCAGTTCCGATGGTAAGAATGGCTACGTAGCTTACTGCGACTGACATAGTTTACTCAGAAAACATATTTTGAGGGAAAAATCAAACGAAAAAATAGCATGGTAAGCTTAAGAAATACGCAGACATGTAGTTTATCAACCGAAGATACAGTTTGAAGAGCCACGCAGCCAATAAGCCTAAGGGAACGGAAGATGATCTGTTGTGCTGCATCAGGTGGCAGAACTTAGCGCCTGTAAAGCTGCAACCCGCTGCGCGACAAAGCTGCATTAGTTGCCTACAAAGGTGCAACGGCCCTAGTAGCATTGGAACTGGTTACCTCATACATCAAGGCAGTGTGAAATATTCAGTGCTATTAACTCATATTACAGAGCACTTCCACTGACTTAACAAAATAATTAATCGGTTAGACTTTTTATATTTGTATCGAAAATTCTTATGGCACCTCGTTCAAAATTAATCAAATTCTTCATAAATACATAACCAGTTAGAGTTTTACGTATTCCTATTGTTAATTTTTTTTAAAATGCTTTACTTCTCTCAACAGCGAGGTCTTTAGAGACGGGAAAGGATGGGGGCAAGGAATGGGAAGGAATTCGGCCTTGGCCTTTTTAAGGAAGCATCCCGGCCTTTGCCTGGAGTGATTTGGGAAACCATGCAAAACCTAAATCTGGATGCCCGGACGGGGATTCGAACCGCCGTCCTCCCGAATGCGAGGTTTTCTTGTTGTTAAAAGTTTGGTTAGTGTTAAGTGTTTTCTTTTATATGCCCTTCAATATTTACATTAACCCTGTTGTGTACTAGTGTATACGTAAATATTAGATACTGCAGTAACAGCTAAGGCTTAGGAGGGCGTATGAGATTTTTTCTTCCTATAATTGTTATAGACAATACGCAGTAACGAATCATAAAGAGGACTCATCGACTAAAATTTGACGAAAGAGAAGTGACTAAATAATACTATATAAGAAATTCCTCACTCCTAGCTGCACTTTTATCTCAGGTGTTCCTGAAAGGTTCAGGATCATGCTATAAAACTAGAAGGTGATTACAACCTGACTTGCATCCACTGTTGTAATTATGTTCACGTTTCTGGTGGCAGGGATAAGACAGTGTCTGAAGCCATTCTCGATCTGTTCTCGGATCACCATTTCGAGCAGCTGGTTAAAGTACCAACACGGTGTTATAACGGTAGCGAAAACATTACGATCTTGTGGTTACCAATAGGCCAGAGTTATACACTGATATTTAAACGACCACAGGAATAAGTGATCACAAGATAACTAGCTAATAAAACGCTCCGTGAAGAGATGTGGCAACGATTTAGTAGGTAGAGCAAATTCTAGGCTGCGATTCATAGGTCGAATCTTGAAAAATTGTAATGAACAAACAAAGGAGATAGCGTACAAATCTCTTCTGCGTCCACATTTGGATTATTGTTGTGCCATTTGAAACCCGTTTCGTAAGGGGTTGATCGAAAGTATAGAGAAAGTACAGAGAAGAGCCGCTCGATTCGTGACCGCTTGCTACAGTCCTTATGAAAGCGTCACAGAACTGATTAGTAGATTAGGTTGGGAGTCTCTGGTAGATAGACGACACACGTTTCGTTTAAACTTATTGGTAAACATGCGTACTCCCACTTTCACTTTTGAGTGTAGTGAAATACTTCTTCCACCAATCTATTTGAGTTGGAAGGAAAGGAAAGATAAAATTTGAGAAATAAGGTGCCGGACTGATTCTTATATGAATTCTTTTTTCCCTCGTACCATTAAGGATTGGAATGCACAGCAAAGAGATTAGCTTTGGTGCTGAGCAACCTCTGGCACCCACAATTTTGTGAATTGTAGAGTATATATGTAGATATGTAGATGTAGATTTATACATATTGTCAGGCAAAGTATGCAGATTCACATACCGAAACGGACAGTTGAGAAGGAAATAATCAGCTTTGGTATACGCTTGAAGTCAAAAGATTATTCGGAAAACAACGCAGGATACAAGCACGCTTCAGAAGGACTGGGTGTCGTAATGACTTAGAAATCGTGGATAAGAGAACTTGCGAAAATGCTATGCGTGAGGTCTTTAATAATTCCGTTAGAATTCTCTTTCTAAGAGGCTCATAGAAAATCCAAAGAAATTTTGGTCGCACTTACGAAAAGTCTGTTGAAGTGACATCAACACTCCAACGCTAATTCATGATGGATTTGAGGTTAAAGAAAGCTGCGATAAAGCTAACGTACTTAATCATTCACTGATGAAAATAAGGATAGCACACTCATTTTCCCAGGACGTGTGATGTTAGAGATGTATTTGTTACGAATAGATACTGCAGGTATTATAAAGCATTTAGAGCTTCTAAAGTGGCGGAAAGCATCGGGTCCGGATGGGATCCAAATAAGAGTATTTTCATAGTACGCGGCGGAAATCGGATCATTTCTGTCATATATATATATATAGTAAATCCTTAGAAGAGCGAAAATCGCGCAAGTAAATCTAATTTTCAGGAAAAAAGATGGAAAAGATCCTAGAAACTACCAATCTATATCTATAACATCTGTTTATAGTATAGATATGGAGCATATTACATGCTTGAACATTATGAACTTTATAGACGAAAAAAATTTCCTACACCGAACCAACACGGATTTCGGAAGATAAGATCATGTGGAACACAGCTCGCCCTTTTTTTTTACACTACGTAATGAAAGATATTGATACAGGTTCACTAACTCAGTCCATTTTTATGGATTTTCTGGAAACCTTCCACTCTGTGCCTCACAATCGACTTTTAGCGAAGATTCGAACGTACCATATATCGGATCAACTTTGTGCATGGATAAAGGATTGTCTAACTGATCGGTCGCGATATGTCGTCGTTGATGGAGTAGCCTCTTCTAAAGTAGGCGTTACACCTGGTGTCCCTCAAGGAAGTTGAATAGAACCATTTCCTTGATTTTCATAAACAATCTTGGAGACAACGTGAAGAGCAATTTGGGATTGTTTGCTGATGATGCGGTAATAAACAAGGAAGAAAGAAATTCGACCGATTTCTCATAAATTCAACGCGATCTGGATGTTATTTTGGCATGGTGCGACAAATAGTAGCTTACATTAAGCCGTAAAAATGCGCAAGCCAATACGCATAACTAAAAAAAATAATCCGTTTCTTCAGAAATACAAAGTAAAGCGTTCAGTTATTGATATGGCCGATTCCGTGAAGTATTTGGGCGTAACAGAAAAAAAACATGAAATGAGACTTGCACATTAATGCGGTCGTAAGAAGAGCTAATTCTAGGCTGCGATTCATACGTCAAATCTTGAAAAATTGAAATGCAAAAACAGAGGGGACAGTGCATAAAATTCTCGTGCGTCTACATTTGAACTAATGTTGTTCCGTTTAGAATCCGATTCGTAGGGGCTGATAGACAGTCTAGAGAAAGTACAGAGAGAAGTCGCTCTATTCGTGACTGCTAAATAGATTTGTAGATAGGGCTGGAATATTCTTGTAGACAGACGACGTAGGTTTCGTTTGAACTTATTGGTAAACATGCGTAAATCCACTTTCATTTACAAGTGCATCAATCTATTTGGACCGCAATAACAGGAGTGATAAGATTAGAGAAATAAGATGCTGCAATGATGCTTATATGAATTCTTTCTGCCCTCGTGCTATGTGGGATTGGAATGCACGGAATAGCGATTAGTTTCGGGGCAAAGCACACTGCGCCACTCACAAGTTTGTAAATTGCAGAGTACATATGTAGATTGTAGATGTAGAAAGGTTTCGTTTATATTTTCTAGTTATTTTAACCTACTACACGAACTTGATGCAGTAAATAATTAAAGATAATAAAGTAAACTAACTAAGCAAATACAAAGCGTAAATCGAATATGCGTTATTTGAAAAGTCCACATTTACAACAGCATGAATAGAATATTATTCCAAAGAGCTAACTTAAAACTGCGTTATTTCGAGAAAATAAGATTTAATCAACCAATAATTAGAGAAATAAAGGTATCATAACGTTGAATTTAGGCTCGTTATAACACCGAATCAAAAAATCTCTGGTTAAGTATCGTCTGTAGTGATTAAACGAAAAACTGACTTGGTATTCACCTGGTGCCATTTTTTGATCTCCTCATGGATTAATAATCACTACTTAAATACTATAGTTACTAACAACGTCTTCTAAAATCCCGCCACACATCATGTACTGTACATACGGGACTAACAATTATGCCCAACTATTTAGTTTTCCCTACTATTTTACACGCATTTTTTATTTATATTAAGTGGATTTTGCACTATATGTGTAACGAACTTCTTCATCCTAATTAATTTTGTCAATTCAGCGTGTTTGTTGAATAAACACGTTCTTTCGGTGTTTTCCCTCATCAGCTATACTGTTATTCCGGATAAAAATTATCGCGTATCATTAATTTTCTTGTATGGGATGTGTATTTCATATATTACATCAAAGCTGATTACCCTTTTCGCCTTTATTGACCAATAATCAGGCATTTTCGGTATTATTTCTGTCATCAAACTCATCTCTTATCGGGATGAAAACTCTCCCTCGTGTTAATCTGGGATTTGGACTGTTTACGATGTAAATGTCACCCACACCGGTTCTGGTATACATAACTGAAATATAAACAAAATAGTTTTGAGAGTTATAACATTATTCAAGTAAATACAGGATTTTCAGATCATCAGATGCGTCCAGTTCATGAATTTTGCTAAGGCTATTTATTTTTAATATTAGTTGTAGTAAAAATCAAATCATTCTTCACTTCTAAATCTAAATGATAATCGTTATTTTATTTACATTTCAATCTAGTGGTATGTAATTGTTGGTTATATTATAAAATCAGATTAATATATGATGGAAATATCCACAGACTTCCAGCAAGAAGACAGATTCATAAAATTGTGACGTACATACAACAACTAAAAACTATGCCCTGGGTCCTGCAGATCAAAAAAACCTGGAGAAAGCCCACATAAACTCATCAGAAATCGGAGACAGACAAACATACAGAGAAAAAATTAACGAATGGGAAGTACCGGCAGAGAATGAAGTCATTAAGAGACCGGGGATGAAGTGGACTGAAGAAAGGAAGAGAATCCACGGAGAAAAAAAATTGAAAGCTATATGGAAACTTAGAAAACTGAATCGTTAAAGCTTTGCGTGATCCGACAGGGTCCAATTGCAGATCATAAAAATAATAAAAGCATATTAAGAGAAAAATTCTTAGCATGATTGCTTTCTCGCAGCCATAAGCAAGACTCAAATGTTTAAATATATCCTATTCCCTACTTACGTATCTTCGAAGTTCGAATCATCACTTGGTGTAAGGTATCTTGAACATCGTCATAGTAAAAAATATAACACAAAGGTAAACTTGACTACGATAAACGACTTCTCATCCGATCATCAGCCTGTTAAAATCCTGCTAAAAATCTGTATTCCAATACCTAGAATGCCGAGCAAGAGAACAGAAGTAGACTGGAGACATTACAGTGACTTAATCCAGAGTAAAACACAACTTAACCTCACGTTAAATACAGTGGAAGAAATTGATGTAGCAGTAAGCCATTTACAAAGTGTAGTTATGGAAGCAGCAAGTGAAGCGTCCACTACAATTATTGTTGAAAACCAAAATAAAACAGACTTACCACCCATTCTGGAGGATCTGAAATATCTAAAGAATAGATTTCGTTAATTATGGCAACGCTACAGGGATTCACAAGATGGCGGGGGGTTTCATCGGTTGGCTCGGAAACTGAAACGAAGACTTACAGAAAGAAAAATAGAAACATGGGAAAACAAGTTGTCTAACTTGCTATTAGAGAAGAAAGAAGCATGGCAGCTAATAAGGGAGCTCAAAGATCCAAGGAAACTTAAGACCGGTATAAACGGGCCAGCCTTCCTACCTCTAGCTAAGGAAAAATTGGCAGAATCATTTGCAACACATTTTTTTAAACTGCTTAACGTCTTAACAGCGAGGTCTTTAGAGACGGGAAAGGATGGGGAGGGGGGGGGGAGGACAACGAATTGGAAGGAATTCGGCCATGGCCTTTTAAAGGAAGCATCCAGGCATTCCCAAATTTGGATCCCCGGACGGGGATTCGAACCGCCGTCCTCCCGAATGCGAGGCCAGAACGCTAACCGTTACACCACCATGCTCGGTATTTGCAATTCAGTTCAGAACTCCTGATTATCAGCTGAACGCGAGAGAAAAGAAAATGGGGGAAGAGAATCAGCAGCATGCAAACACGATCCCACAGTTAACTACACCACGAGAAGTTCAGGGAGTAATTAAAAATCTTGCGAGCAAAAAAGCACCTGGTACAAATATCGTCACGAATAATCATCTCAAGAACTTACCCAGAAAAGCGATAATGTTGTTAACTAGGATAATTAATGCCGGAATAACGATAGGCCATTTCCCAACACCATGGAAAACAGCCAAGATTGTGACTATTCCAAAACCAGGTAAAGACCTGACCAAACCAGACAGCTACAGACCTATTAGCCCTCTGAGCTCACCGGGAAAAGTTATGGAAAGAATTGTCCTAAAGAGGATAACAGAAAAATTTAAAGTAAAACGCTTCAATCAGAGAGGAACAATTCAGATTCCAATCACGAGTTTCGGCAACTATGTTATTGTTACGTTTAGTCGAGGACATACTGGCAGCGTTCAACAAGGGAAAATCTGTAGCAGCAATATTCAGAGACGTAAACAAAGCCTATGACAGAGTGTGGAGAGACGATTTAATATACAAGCTGGAGGATAAAACAGACATCACACGCTGCTACACAAAATTGATAGCAAATTACTTGAAAGGAAGAAGATTCTTCGTAGCATGTGATGGTGCGAACTCATCAATTCTTGAAGCCCTGGATGGAATCCCTCAAGGATCAGTACTATCACCGACTCTGTACATCTATGAAAACGATATTCCTGTACCACCCGAAGTTGACTTTGCCCAATTCGCAGATGATAAGACGAAATATACTATCGGGTACATACATGACACAAACATCAGAAAACTACAGAAAGGCATCGACAAACTCACCGAATTGTGTAGAGCCATTAAAACAACGATCAACACCAAAAACTTATGGTTTCTAAAAGTTCGTAACACAGTTTGATTCGCTGGTTCCCAAACAGAGGTGTTCCGCAACCTGATTTTTTCTCCGAAGCATCGTTTCTCTAGTTTCAACTTTCTACTGTACCAGAAAATCCTCATTTCGGCACAGTCCCTATACTGTCCTTTGAATTTCATTGAATACGTAAAGCTTTTAACTTTACGGCCAGCCATAAATCGTTCGGTCTTTTAGCGCAGGTATGAGTCACCTGGCTCTCGCCGATGCCAAAGAAACGTGGAATTCACACGCATAAATTTTCCGTCACCAAGGGACATTACAAAGTCAAACATATATTCAAAAGGAACATCTTTATTAATCTTTATACATAGAAAACCAAAATTTATTTGACGAAATAATTACTTTAATGGATAAATGGTTGTTCCCACCAGGTAATGGAATTTACAGTTCATGGGTTCTTTAATTTTTGGAGCTCGTTGTGGTCACGTTGGAGATGATTGCGTACGTAGTGTTGAGCAGCGCAGGTGATTCGTAATGCTGGCTCGAAACGAGAAGAGGTGTCGGCGACCCTTCCTAGACTATCAGCTGGCGAATGTGCCGCAGGTAGCAGGCACGCAGTGCTGGCGTCTGGCGTGTGTCATCTCCAACCACCGCGGTGTCAGTCCCCGGAGACTTTCAGCAAAGCCCGAGTGAAGATGGCTCGCTACTTCTTGCCACGCCGAAACTAGAGTCCAGCATTTCTTGTGTCCAGTCCACCCGCCGAAAATCAAGTGTCCGTAGCTCCTTCATCTCCGCTTGGCCGAACATACAACAAGCATAAACACTTTATTAGTAACCAGCGGGAATGAATTCCATGGGATGGAATATGTACCATCCCTTCAGACATTTCCTTGGTTCTTCTCATTGGCTGTAACTCCTATGCACAAACAGTTTATTGTTAATGGATGTTTCTTTGCCAGCGACATCTGCAAAGCGTCTGACAGCTCAGATCCACAACACTTTATTACGGGGTTTTGAAAGAAGTCTTTCATTCGTCGAATATCTTGACAGACTAACTCACAATGTCACACTGTGTACATTTTTTTAAACAAAACCGCACTATACTCGAGGGCCTCTCCATCATTTCAGTAAATTAATGAAGAACACATTAGATAACACAAGGGAAGTCTGTTCCTTTGAACAACAACCAGACCACGTTAAATTACCTTCTTTATTACACACTCCTTTGTCGACGGAATTACAACCATTATCCTTTCCAACATTTGACAAGTACGAGTATTAGATATTCCTTACGATAATCTTATCGGTCGAGAACCACATTCAAATCAAATCAAATGAACATATGGAAATTAAATACATTATGGAAATAAAACGATTGAATCTATCAATAATATTTCTTGTTACTGGTAAACAATGAGATTTACAGAATGGGACATCTCAAGCAGAATAGAAAAAATTTCAGTGAATACATTTCAATCATGACAGGTTTCTCACTTATATAGATTACATTTAATACCATTCTCTGGGATGTAAGGGTTTGGGAGAGACTAAATAATCTCCTCCAGCCAAGTGGCAACCTCTGCTTCTCGTGGTGCACCCAGTTTGCGCGAAAGAAGCTCTGGCGACTGAAAGATTCCCGGTATAAGGAGTCACCCACTGCTTACCACGGCCTCCTCAAAGTAGGGGGAAGGGAGGCGAGTGGTCCAGGTCACTCTCTTGCCCTTGCGCTGGGAAACGGCCCCTAAATGCGGATAAATCAGAATGATCATCGGTTTGGAGTTGCAGAAGGAAACTGGAAGCCAATGCATTAAAGAAACAAAGAGTATCCCAAGGCCATGTAATCCATTCAAGTTATTTATAGAATGATTGCTTGCTCCAGGGAAAATTTACCGAAGGAAAAATAGTTCCCAATCGGATCTCTGGATAGGGACTGCTCAGGATGAGTCATCAGAATGGATAGAGATATTCTACGAGTCGAAGCGTGGAATGTTAGAAGTCTGGTGCAGGTAGACTAGAAAACTTTTAAAAAAGGCGATGGAACGACTGAAGTGAGACGTCATTCAAATTAGTGATATTAAATGGAAGGATGCACAGAATTTATCTTCTGGGGAACACGGAATAATTAACACAAACGATGTCAGGGAAGTTACTAGTGTGAGATTTGTGATAAACAAGAGAGTAAGTATACGGGCGAGTTGTTATGAACAGTTTAGTAACAGGATTATTTTGATATCGGCTGGCTCCGGCCCTGCTGAGGCATGGCCCTTTAAATGCCAAGAAAGGCCCTCCTGTAATTGGATGTAGCCGGCTAGTCCTTTCTCGAATCTCCCGATGGTGACCTGGATGTTAATCTCAGAGTAACTTAGAGAGAAGGCAATTTCCGTCGCCATAAAGCGGGGTGTTTAGGCTGCGTGAAAGGATCATTGACACTAACAAAGACAACCCGCCTACTGAATGGTAACCCAACATATTAAGCCGCGTGCTCACTAGCGAGCTGTAACTGTAACCGTTGCCCGTTACTGTTACCATGAACCATAGTGTGTACGTGGCTCGCGACGATTGTCGGTTTTTTGCTGCGAATCAAAGGGCGCTCGCAGTGCGTTCGTGGACGTCGATAGTGAAGGTTGTTGCACTCTGCGAACCAACCAGAATCATCAAGCATCATGAGTGAATGAACAAAAGTTTAATGTCTTCAATTGATAGACGCCTACAACGAAAGCAGTGTCCTATGGTACAAGGATTACTACAAAAACATTTGAAAGAAGACGCCTGGGCCAGAATCGGAGGTATTATGATTGAAATCGGTGAATTATTATTACTGAACATCAATAAACAAAATATTTTATTTTTAGGTGGAAGACCTCAACGTTAATTAAAAAACTGACAGTGACGCTGCACTACATGAACCATTCAATTCTTCTTCTTCTTCTCGTGTCGATGACAGCATCAAATATGTGGTAGTTTTTCTGCCAATGCAATGGCTTTTTCAGTAGCTGATTGGAGGTCAAATTGAGATACATTTATTCCAATTTGTTGTTAAGACAGCAAATGTACCATTGTTTCTCTCTGCCCGCACGAACATGTGGTATCTGGCTGTTCTCCCAGGTATCCCCAAGTGGCAAGTGTATCTTTGCAGCGGCCAACTGCAGCTCGAAGCCTGTTTAGCGACTTCCATATGGGCCATGATTGTTCAGACCCAGGTGGTAGACCCTCTTTTAGCTTGATCCACTCGAACCCTTGTTGTAATCTCTTCTCCCAAGCCAGTATTCTTTCATTGCTTGGAGCTCCAGTTGGTGGCTTTGAAGTTCGCATGAAGCTTGAACGGGACTTTAGTCTCGATGGCGCTGGTGTATAGCCATGTAGGGGGTGTCGGACGTTTTCATTCACTTTAAGCCTTGCCACGCTGGTGGCAACTTTCCGGCGTATATCTCCATGGGCGATGTCAGCAAGTATCTCAACTTTGCTCACAGCTAAAAACAGATCCCAAATTACCAATGCTGAAAGAGGTTTTCGGAATACTGAAAAATGTGGCAGATAAACTGAAACAGAATACGGAACTGCGGTCTTTCTTTGATCTTATACGGGAAAAGATGAAAAACAAATAATTCAGTTCAACATAAAATATTTCAGATAATTAAGCGCGCTGATCAAGGATATTACAGCTTCATACAAAATTATCGTTATTACTCCACTACGCAAGCGCCACGCCCATCATCTTTTTCCTCCACTATCAATCGAGATATAGCTCGCCCTTCCACTTCTTCCCCAAATCAAAACCAAAAAACTCTGCAGAACCCGCCATACTCCATGTTTTAATGTCCCTTGGTGACGGAAAATTTATGCGTGTGAATTCCACGTTTCTTTGGCATCGGCGAGAGCCAGGTGACTCATACCTGCGCTGAAAGACCGAACAATTTATGGCAGGCCGTAAAGTTAAAAGCTTTACGCATGAAATTCAAAGGACAGTATAGGGACTGTGCTGAAATGAGGATTTCCTGGTACAGTAGAAAGTTGAAACTAGAGAAACGATGCTTCAGAGAAACAGTCAGGTTGCGGCACACCTCTGTTGGGAACCAGCGAATCAAACTGTGTTACGAACTTTTAGAAACCATAAGTTTTTTATGTTGCATGAGGAGCGCCAATGGAGATAGTGGACGACCCGCCAAACGCAGCGACTCGCTGAAATTTCCCGCGTCTGCTAAAACTCGGGAGCCTGCAAGTTTTCAAGGGAGTGAACAAGCGGGAGAGAAGACATTCTGTTTCTGGCCAGCAAACAATCCGCACCGGCGCACCACGGGAGATTGCCGGAGAGGTGACTACCTGCGGGGAGCGCCCAGCTGATCAACAAGGTCCGTCTGGTTTCTCGGCAACTCATTTGCTACGGTAAAGAACGCCGGCGATGTATAGACACTCTTGCGTCATTCAACCCTACGCAACGCTCTGAGATGAGAATCATGGTCTAAATTGTTCAAAAGAAACTTTTAATGTTCAGTTCTGTTCAATAAACCAATCAATTTTATATTCAAAGAAAATAATAGGTGTTGTAAACCCTGCTTTCAATAACTTCCTTTCCAATGTACCAGTATACCATTTGATTAGATGAAGATATGTGTTATAAGTATAATTGCTTCGATAAAAAGTATTTCAGGATTGGAATGTCGCTTCACTCGGATAGAGAACACTTCCATTCTTGGCGCCTACCCGGGATTAATTTTGCAAATGAATTATTAATTAATGCATCTTATTTTTTTATTCTAATTTTAATAACGTCACAAACTAGACGTTACAATGTACAGCAACAATAGCGAGTATTCATCAGATATGAGTCTAGAAAATTATGCATGCATTTTTTTAAATAAATTACAATATCATTTTTTTATTATTGATTAAAGGATTACATTCACCTGTCCTTTCAATGCTCATATCAGCGGCTGGCACACTTCACGGACAATTGAGCTTATAACTTGTTTGGAAATGCGAAACAGGTATTGTTGAATTGTAAAAGAATCACCAGTAGCTAAGTATCTCAGCGTCACGGCTAATCTATCCTAAAC
Organism: Vandiemenella viatica; assembly: GCA_031002005.1. Classification (NCBI taxonomy): domain Eukaryota; kingdom Metazoa; phylum Arthropoda; class Insecta; order Orthoptera; family Morabidae; genus Vandiemenella; species Vandiemenella viatica. The sequence continues at coordinate 150,999,426 of CM061914.1, read as the reverse complement.
CGACCCTGCTTCTCGGAACGAAGTGTTTCTTCGCTCTACACCGGGCCCAATTATGTTTATTAGATATTCAATATCAGTTGGAGAGATTCTCGTGAAATTAGTTGATTTCTTAAAAGAAGAATTAGGTCACGTCTTTCTCGAAACATTCCATGAATATGTCATCTTCGTGGCCGTTTATAATCATCCACTAAAGCATCTACAAGTAAGTATGCTGCACAAGCGAGAGACACTTCGTCCGACATCGCGGAGCTCCAAACGAACACTGCGGATAGAGTCGACTTGTCGTTACGGTTACAGTGAGCGTACACACTAGAATGTGGTTACTGTATCTGCTTGGTTACTGTTACAGCTCGCTAGTGAGTACCCGGCTTTACACAGCATGCTTGCAAGTTGGCAGCCCCACCACCAAGCTTATCCTGCTCAGCGATCTTAACGCCGCCACGGTATTGAGATATTAATGACTTCTTATCGATGTGTTATCGGACGGACCACGGTAACAACTTAAGCATGTCAAGGATAAGCGATTGGGTATTATTGTGGATCAAGTAAAATTAGAAAATTGGAATGCCAGGAGACTTGGAAGTAAAGAAGTGGAAAATAAACTCCATCAGAAAGAAATTAATATCGCCATCAAACTGAAACAGAATATGTTAAAAGTAACAAAAGATCTCAGCCATTACACCATAATATACTGTGTTGTTCCCCAAAACAGACGTGCAAGTGACAGAGTAGCAATACCGGCCAGTAAAAAAATGGAAAAACAAGAGAATAGAGTATTCATACAGGAAAGAATAGTGATGTGTAAATTTAAATTAGATAGTGGGAAATTAAAACTGATAAGCGTATAAGCCTAGGAGGAAGACAAGAAAGAGGACATAAAGATATTTTATGATGAGCTTCAAACACCAGCTGAATAAATCAGTAAGAGCAATCAAATCCTTATGTGTGGTGACATGAACGCCAGTGTTGGCAACACCCAAATTTCGGGAATAGTTGACGAATTCGGAGAGCAGCATAAAAACGGGAATGTGGAGGAACTTAGACAATTTGTGATTTTTAACCAGCTAAAGATCACTAACACTTTTTTTTTATACCAGGTCTTCAGGCAGCTTCTTTATTAAAGCCTAACGTCTCTTCACCGGCTTTGATTATTTCTCTCTTCAGTGTATTTTATTCCTCCCCAGTTGAGCTCCTTTCAGAGTTATTTCTTGGACCCATGTCTACCGAATCTGTAAATTTTTCTCCTGTGTTAGATTGTTTCAATTTGTCACTTCAAGACTGTTCTGCCTATATTGATTTTTTAATTCTCATTTAATTTTCATCCTACACTTCATAACTATCAGATTGTAGTCAGAGTTTACGTCAGTCTACAACTTGATTCCTGAATCTCTGTTTGACCATGATATAATCTAGCTGACACCTGCTTGTATTTACTGGTCGTTTCCAGGTGTATATCCTTCGTGTGTGGTTCTTGATTAGTGTTCGCCACGAGATGCTCCTCAGATCATTCACTTACGTGGTTTATTTGGTTCAAAACATATATAGTTGCATGCCATCACAGCAAGGTGGATTCCCAATTCTAGAACTGTATGGTATGGGAAGAATTCTGTTAATAGTAATACAAGACGTCTCATCATGGAGTTCGTTACATAGGTGCGGCGTTTCGGAGGTATTCTACGAGTTGATATTCCAGCGACTGACTTCTCAGATGGGAAGTCCAATTCTATTGATGCCAGAACTGAAGTGTTCCTGTCCTCTGTCACACTTTCATAATAATGAACGAAATTGTGTGGTAAATACAGTCTGTCTCGTAATCAGGATGAAGTATAGAACTTTAGCCCATGTTAAATTAAATACATGAATCTTTTTAATTCATATTCTACCAGTATTCTAGTAGAAAGTGTTTGCTAACTTAAGCAAATTTGTATGGTGGGCTGACATTAAATATTTAGTTTACCTGACAGTCAGCAATTTATAACAGTTTACAGTGTGTAACAGCATCTCTTTTCCGTTTATAATGTTTAATTCATACATTTCTGTAGTATGATTTTTTTTCATCTTCTCCATAAAAAAGCATTTTTTTCAGTTGAAATACAACATACTTTGAATAATAGTACTTCCACTTTTTACTAATTGCCTAGTAGCAAAAAAATTCTTCTGATTTCGAACAAACAGATTAAACAAGTAAGAGATCAAATTTGCAGGGATGTAAAGAAATAGAAAAACTACAAGTAATCAGATCATAAAGACTTTATTGCACGAAAATATATAAATACATTCAACTGGTAACACAAATTGTACGTGATTAATGGAAATGGCTAGCTTCCACAGAACATCGCATCCGAAGGAGCGATGTGTCATATACACCAGTACAATCACAAATGAACATGAAATACTCAAGAAGTAAACAAAAAATCTCTAAAAAAAAAAAGGTTTTTATTCATTCTTAACTACAGAAAATACTATCTACATAGTAACAGACACTTTCCAGTCAATTTTGTTGCTACTGTGAGTTTGGTCGTTGGTATAAACTTAATGGTTTCAACACAACTCACATCAGCTGGTATGTGTAGGAAAGTATCTGTTCCGAGTAGCTGTCATGCTACATCGGGCTAGCAGGAAAATAAGTTAGGACATTTTATGCTTAGTGCCAACTAAAAATAACCAGCAGCAGTCTATCTGCTCTCCACGCTACAAGAATGAAATTAAATTCCGCGAAATCTCGTTGAGGCATTTAGAGGCGTTTTCTGTGTGTTTAGTCCTTATCAGAGGGACTCCTTCACTTCCAGGTGAATCGTTGAGCCGGTTTTACAAAGAGAAGTCAAGCGGTTAGAGAAGGAAAGCATAACGAGATCCTCAAACAAGCAGACAGGGTGCTTAGTATTCATAAGCGGCGAGAGGCTGCAATTACAAATTGAAATGAACCATTGTTCGAAGAGTCGCGGTAATTATTCTCACGGATGCAAAGTTACACTGCCGTTGTTTCATTGAATAAAAAGAATCCTTGACACCTTCAAATGGCTTCATAACACCATCTCAAAAGACTATCGCACCTAAAGAAGTTGTTTGTTTCATTTCGACTTATCATATACACTGTGATACAGACGGCATATTTTACCCATTTCCATACTCTAAGAAGCTTAATGGTGTAAAGGGAACCCGGTAACACATTGAATATTAACCAACTGCAGATATTATCAGAGTAAAGACTATTGTTTAAAAAATAGAGACGAAATAGTTAATAACACCACGATGAGAAAAAAATGGAGGGTATTCAATTTTATAAACGTTCATTCTCTAAATGTAGATGAAAAATTTACTGTACCTTGTTCACTTTCAACTGACGGTTCAAGGTCACATTCCCCTTTCCCCGCTCCTCGCTTCACTCCCCCTCCCCCTCCCTTTGCCTACCGCTCCGAGCAGACATCAGCAGGCGTTCTTCCCTCTCCACCTGTAGCAGAGTTATGGATAGAGAATAGTGACCTTGACCCGACTCTGTTAATTCAACGCACTATACCTCATTAATGCTGTCTCATCTTTGTAATTGAAGAGGTTTGTGGAAGTATAACTAAAACGAGAAAACCGAGTAATTTTTTGAAGGGTATTAAGAGACGACCGGCTCAAAAAAAAAGAGCATCATGCTGAGCACCTACTCTAGAATGAAGGAAAAGAAGTGGTGGAGATCGTTGTACACAGTATCTCAGTCATTCCTTAGTGAAATACCAACTGTACGTCCGTTCCATTGAAGGTGGAGAGTGGTGGCGTAGTCGGCCAGATCGAGTGAGTCCAGGTCCAATGCCAGGTGTCGTCTTGCGAGGAGGTCGTCGCAGGTTGGTCCTCCTACTTCTTCTGCGGCTGCTGGGGCTGGCTGGCGATGAAGTCCAGCGCCCTCTGGATGGCTGCTGGGATGGGCGGCGGAGTGGGCAGATGTGCTCCCTGAGGACGGAAGCCGTTCTCGTCGGCGGTGTAGGTGACTGTGTAGACGACGCCATCAGGTCCCGTGTACGAGTACGACCCCTGCGCCACCTGCGTCTCCTGGTCGACGAAACCAAGGTTCTTCACGTAGCCCTTCTCCTGAGCCAGGATGCCGTTTCCGGTCTCGTAGCTGAAACAGAATTCAGTTTCAGTACTGACGTTTCCATCAATAAGATCTATGTACAAACATCTTATCCTCTAATAAACTTCCTCCTCGCAAGTCATAATTCCGTCCTGTTTTCGAGAGGAGGCCGGCCACCGACACATCTGTGCTCACCTCTATGCAATTTCCTGGTGCTACCCCACACAGCCGAATGGTTCTAGCACTGACCATACTTAAACGCAATGTAGTGCAGTCGAGAAATAGTGTATCATGTTGTCATGCGAAGTGGGTAGAATGGTATATAAAGCTAAAGTTTTAATCACTGAGAACATAAAAAAAAATCTTGGATATTGTCGTACCCCGCAAAAATGAAAGCTGTAATCATTATCAGTAAGAAAGACAACCTAACATTTTTGGCGAAGATATAAAAGGATATATGTAAAACTATGTATAATTTTGTGTCTGAGGTATCACGTGTGGAGTATTTTGTTTATTTGATGTAAGGATGAACATTGTCAGTAGTAGAGCAGCAGCAAGAAATCGAATAGAGGAGTGATCAGCTGGGTCGGTGGACGGCTACCGCTCGAAAGCGAGAAGGAATTCTCGCTTACGATTAGACAGTAGTAATTGGACTGGCACTGAAAGCGGCTCACGCACGCATGTAGTATGGTAGAAAAACAATGCATCATTCGGTATAAAATTTGAGTCTGTAAATGTTAATTTCTGTCATAGGAAGAGAATGAAACTGAATATAAAATGAAAAGTCTCATTTGGGTTTTCCATGCTTTCCCAAATTACTTCAAGCAAATTCCGGGATGCTTCCTTCAAAAGGCCATGACCGAATTGCTTCCCATTCCTTGCCCCCATCCTTTCCCGTCTCTAAAGACCTCGCTGTTAAGAGACGTTAAGCAGTTAAAAAAAAAATCTAATCAGTGACAAGTAACATCGGTACCATATCCTTTATACCACATTGACATTGGTACTATCACAAGGAAATGTTAAATTTATTTCAGCAATCGCAACGTGCAGAACTCTAAGGGGAATTAATCCCTCACACATTGCCAACACTAAGTGAAGGTAAAAAGCTGGAAAGAATAAATAGGTTTGAGTATCTCAGAGCTGATGGAGACATAGTCAGCTATATATGCATTTCGAAGTTGAGAATAGAATTACCTCACCCAGAAGCGATTACGTGGCAAAGAAGCAGTTACTACTGTATTTTACTACATACTTATTTTATGTTGACGAATAAAATTTGTTATTCTGCTTCACGGAGCAGAATTGTTGACATTGATAACAGCTATGGAAAATACGCTTGAAGCTTTTGAGAAGTGGATATATACAGTATTGTGAACATACTTTGGACAGCGCATAAAGCAAAATTTGGAAGTTCTTAGTAAAATGGGACTAAATAGATCTTTGATTGAAAGCATCAAACCATAAAGACGGCTTATCTTGGAAATATCCTTACGCATTAAAAGTAAAAATGGTCTCAACTGATGATAGAAGTAAAACTGAGGGAAAGAGATGTAAAGGAAGAAGGAGATCCTCATGGATGACTTCTATACCACAGTGCACAGGTCTGAATGTACGACTACTCACAAGGATAGCCGAGGACAGAAATTCATGGGACATGATAATCGTCAAATTTCACTAAACAGCAGAAACAAATAGAGTAACAGCTTTTAAAATTTAGTTTAATTGCGATGGAGCATACGCTGCTGTATCAATTTCTTGCCTTTTTTTATCTGCAATTTTCCCGCCCACCTACGTCTACCGTTCACGAATTTTATTTTTAAATTGTTCTCGTATTTCCGGTAAACTTTTCAGCGCCTTACTTGGTAATATATTCCTTTATTCCCTACCCACAAAAGAAAATTTTCCCACTTTCTTATGCCTGAAATCAATTGCCAGATCGTGGTCATTGCTAAGTTGACTAAGAAGAAAGAAACCGAGGACAGATAACATTTCTCCTCAGTCTAGCTATTGGTTTGTTGCAAGAGAGGACTTGAAAATAATTAAAAAAGTTTCTGATAGATGAAGCAGAATGGTAGTAAGGGCTTTAATTTAACAGCTTCTAATTTATCAAGTTGGTAAAGCTAGGCCCCTACTCTTTAAGAAATTCGATGTTTTGAGTGAAAACAGAATTTTGATGTTAGAGGAGGAAAACTGATGTTTTACTAGCCCAGTGGTTAAGGTGCTCTCTTCGAAAATTCAGGATTCAGAGTTTAAATCCAGGCCCAACAGATATTTTTATGGGTACTTGACCTAGCATTGCACTATGGGAAACAATTGTTTCGTGTAATATATGATAGGGTGCTTCGAGTTGAAATTCTACATTGAACTGTAGGTTATTTCAGAGAAGGAATTCGTAACAACTTGAAATTCCATCACGATATCGTAAAAATTCATTATATACTTTAACATCAGACATTTATAACAATAAAACTCATATACTGGCACATTTTATAGAAACATTTACCTTCAAATCAAATGTAATACTTCTTTCCAGATGATTCACCTCCCCGTAGCTTGTGTATGTGAAGCTACAAGTCAGGTGTACAAAATTATGTGTTGTGATTGCTTCATTCTCAGATCGAGGATCGTTTCCACGCTATGAACAACCACTATTGAAAGGTCAAATAAAGCAGTAACTGAATGTCAAGAAATAACGAAGTGCATGCGAATAATGTCATTAGCTCGCCTCCGTCTAACGAAGGAGGCCGTGACTGGTGAAGTGTTGCGATTGGGAAATAAGTGGCGGGTAACTAATTCAGTCACGCACACGCTAGGAGCTCGTACTATCCGTACTAACCTAACTACGGGAGTTCAAGTGATACATGACGTAGTCGGAAAACTGTTTTTGGGGAAATACTCCATCTAAATTCAGTTGGCATATATCACATACGTAAATAGGAGGAGCCAATTAAACTAGGATCATAAAACACTATCAGTAAATATGACTGGATACTTTCATTCTTGTTTGGGTCATCATTATAGACTCATGGTCTCCATGCTAACATATTATATACTGTACTAAACATTCAAATACAGCGTAATTCCTGCATTCAGCTATATTCCATCAAATACTCTACATGTATTAATGAATTGTTTTCCTTTAAGCTTTGTTTCATACAAAAAATTCGAATTTTTTTAAAATGTACCGTATCAGCCTATTCCGTCTTTTTCTCGCATTTCGTCATTGGGTTCTCTTGTTACCGTATTCATTGAAGTCAATATCTAGTTGTCTACCAATCTTCAGAACACATAATTTCGAAGGCTTCACTTTGCCTCCCTTTCTATACTTCCATTTAAATTTTTGGTGGTGAGAAATACTTTATATTTTCAAAGCTTCATTTACTACCAAAATAATAAAATTCATTTGTTTCGTCAAGGTTTTCAGCTATAATGATAATAAATCCGTGTGGTCGTAATGACCTGGTGACAGGGTTTCTATTGCCTGCGCATTCCGCCCCTGTTTTAGTGCCTTAACCTAACCCAGCAATCCCACCAGATACAGGAGACCCACAGCTTAACATGGAATCCGAAACTCGGAAGCGTTTTGGCGTACTTTACATTACACAGCAAGCTGTGCTAGAGGTGAAGGTTGAGCCTATGATAATCCCCACCGAGACAGGGATTCGAACCGGGGACCTTTCAATCTCCAGTCAGACACCTTAACCACTGAGCCACCAGACCGCTCGACTTTCAGCTGAAATCTTATTACACTTGGGTGCTATACCTTATCCACTGCACTGCTTTTTACTTCTACTCTGTATTGTAATTGATCGTCAATCGATCGTCCAGGGAATATTTGTGCCGTTCGAAGTCCGCTGTAGGAAATAATAAGATTAAAAAGTGTGCTGTAAAAACCGCACAAGCAATAGAAAAAGTTCAATTTATATACCTGCTTAGCAATTCTCGACTGTCAAAAGACGATTTACAAGTATGTTTCTAAAATTCTCAACACCTCTGTATTTGTTAAAGATGCGGATGATTCAGTGTTCTGTTTAAAAATAAAATTATAGATTACTTTAACAACCTGTAACTGCTAATAGTCATGGTTACCCCATTTACACGAAATTTTATGGCCGATGCAAGAACAATATCAAAAGCATAGTATTACTAGTGAAAAGTGCTTTTACAACAAGTAAAATCTTGTAGTTTCAAAGATATATCTGACATTGGAAAGAATTGTATATAAAACTATGCGTTTGGTGTATGGAGTTTTATAGATATAAAGCTTGGACATTCAGAATTCCAATAAGATGGAAAATAAGAGTGTCAGAAATGGAGGGAATATAGCTACGTTAAAAATTATTAGGATAGGTAAAGTAGGAAATGAATGTGTTCCGTAAATGAAGGGTGGGGAGAAGAAACTTGAGGGTAAATCTGGCGGAAAAAAGAGCATGATGGGTCATATTTTGGACGAAATGATTCGTTTGTTAGAGGAAGGATAACTTCAGGGCAGACGAAGGTGAGATCATATAAAGCAGTAAACTGAGTGCATATGTTGTAATTGGTGTGTTGACATGAAGAGATTGATTAAATAAAGGAAGAGATAGTGAACTGAATTAAGCCAGTCAAGTACAGCAAAACGATGTCGGTGCTGTCACCATCTGCTTTTAGCTCTAGTATGTTATAAGCCGTTCAAGTAAACGAATCAACCCATGACATTATCACTAAATCTCGTTGCATATACTTTCGAATAAAAATCCAGGGACAATGTGGTAGAAAGCGTGTGCCTGAGAGGCCTTGCTCGTACCAATTTGAATGCCGGGTAGTTGTCCCGGTCAGAATGAGAAACTACTTGTCGTTGGGTATTCTTTTCACTTGGTGGTCCCGTCGAGGGACATTTTTATCCGTCCCAACCGACCGGCCACCGAACGGCCCTCGGATGCCCGTGTAATTTGTTACGACTGGTTCCCAAGGCAACTTTTGCTTGTCGTCGTTGGGATGTGACCCTTGCCCATAAGGATGCGCTTCTAAAAAGCCGCCGCCTCCCGTGGAGACGCAGTGAAAGTGGTTTGCTTAGGGCAGCATCTCATTAAGGGAGTGGTCTCTAACTGCAGACACCCACGAACACTTTGGGCTGGGCCGTCTGCACGTACACTGTCAATGGTGTCGCGCTTGCAGAGTAAAAGGTGTGATGAAACTCCCTTCTGAGTGATTCACATCGTCTAATCAAACACCTGTTATTTCGCCAACGATAAAAAAATTATCCTGTTATACAAGAGGTTTTATAATTTGAAGTTTTAGAAGAATGATGGAAAGCGACTGAAGTAAGTAATACTGGGCAAATGCGATACGGAAGATCATTTAGCACATAAAGACAGGGTCTAGTGAGAGCATAAACGCATAGAGTCTGGCAACTATTCAGTCAAGTCCACAAGCACTGATCTGTTTCTCTGAGCGTTTTTGTTCTTTTTTAAACTGAAAGTGAAATACCGCCCTCTACTCAAACACTTATCATTGTACTGGTTTGTATCTGGTAACACCACCTCTGATACTTATTCCAAAGATTGATACCGTAGGTAGAGTCAGGGCTGGCGTTAGGATTCTCGGGCCCCGGGTAAGAGTTCTTAGTCCTCCCCTTCCCACCCCCTCTACCCAGCCCCTTCCCTCCTCCCCGACAAACTTTTATACTTTTTTACATTTTTTTTTGATAAAGCCAGAAAAAAATTTTCAAACAAAATCAAATGATGCCTTTTTTTAAGAGGGTGTTTTAAAGTTTGGTTTCTGTTTAGTTAGTCACCCTGGCGGGTGCCAGGATCCGGCATACTTTTGCCCCGCTTACTTCTGGTCCTGGGTAGAGTGCGGTCATAAAAACAGGATGACAGGTATTTGAATTTGCTGCGTGTCATGCCTTAGTAGTGGTTGCACCAACCTGGAATCTGAACTACCAAAAGGTAAAAGGAAAAATTTTTCAAGACCATTTTGGCCATTTTACAATATTTTTATTTTGTTTTTTGCTGACGTATTTATTGAGAACATGCTTGGTAGTTGTTAAATGGATTAGGGACACCACAAAACAAGAGAAAAAATTAACTGTATCCACAATTGTCTATGCTGAACTGGAACCAGCAACGGTTGCGACTTGGTACCAGGTAGCAATTATTGAGATCCCGTCATTATTTTATGATACCATAGTTCCGAGGAACGTTCTGACTTTGAAATTTTGTACATATTTGCTCTGTGTGCGAAATGTCAGCAGAGCATTATTATGAAGTACAAAGAATTTTCTGTGGCTCTATATGCGTGTCGATTGATATTTAAATTGCTACTCATCCTGTGTTTGTGGTTGATGGGACTTAAGGCTAGACTACTGAGCGCTCTTAAGGCATACCAGGTGCTCACTGTGACCGTCAACACAGGTGCTGGCCATGTTAAAGACCGTGTGATTCTGTATTCCTACACTGACAGCCTGCGATACTCACCCGTACTCATAGGAGCCGTCTGCGGCGACGTGGGGCACGTTATTGTAGGAGAGGATGGGCACCACCCTGAGGTCTGCAGGGCTCAGGTTGTACCTCTGGGCGGAGGAGACGGCCACGAGGGCGAAGAGAACGGCGACTACCTGCGAACAATACAGCAACACAGTGTATCCGACTATCCATGTCTAGAGCAAGTGATACACACTATAAACAAGAGTAGGCTTAGTAATTTAAAAAAAGAAAAAAAAACTTGAGATTGATTATCATAAGGGTTCGGATCTTTAGGACAAATCATATTTTCTTCCCTGCCTTCTTTTTGAGATATAATGCTGAAATAAACAGTGATTAAAGGTTTCTGATTATATTTAAATATATTTTATACAGCATATAAATGCATATTCAGGCCATCTTCCTAGTTTTGGTCATATTACGGTAATATGTTCCTATGGTCATATTATGAAGAAAAATCTGGTAATTATTTATTAGTACCGGGAACTCGCTAGAAGTTATATATGAGAAGAAATTAAGATAATTATTCACAGATCTGTACACCTATTATAGATTGGAGGAAAAAAACAAAGCTAATTGTTACTGAATTGGTCAGATTTCACCAATCAGTAATTAAAGATATGTATTATCGTCACTCTCTAAACGTTAATGTTCCGCCGGCCTTTTAATTTCTACAACGCAATAGTAGCATACCTGTGTCGATCCGGTCAATCAATGTCTAAATGAGATACTTTTGAAAATAATCCTCAGTCAGTGTTAAATCTGCATTGGATCAGTGAGTACCAATATGCCGAAATAAAAATTTCTGAAAGTGCGAAGTTACAGATTTACGTAAGGGAATATGGAGAGGCGTATAATAGTGGGCTACAGATGAATTTTTTTGTAAATTATGTGAAATTAAAGTGACTTCAACAAAATGGTTTAAAATTTAATCTCTCAAAGGTGCCGTGAGTGTTCGGAAACCAATTATGCTGTCTACGTGAAAGCGACACTAGTACATAAAATAAATGGTGTGTAATTGAGCATGTTTTGAGGTATAGTACTCGTAATTTAAATTTTTGGTCATATTTTGTAATTTTAGGTCATATTTGCCTGCATATTTTTCTGATTTTTTTATCATAAAGAACCGAACCCTAATTATGATTATAAGGTGGGGAAGGAATTGCTTGTTGAAGACGTTGAATGTAAATACTTTGGCATAATATTTGATAATGAACTCAACTGGGCAGTACAGTAGTAGGAAGAGGTCTTTCTTACTGGAGAGTAATGAGGTGATTTACCAGAAAAGCGAGAGAATTTGGTTACAAAACTGTAGTCAGACCATTGCTTGAATATGGTATTGTAGTATGGGACCCACACTATGGGTATCAAATACAGGCGTGCAAAGAAGGGCTGCTAGATTTGTCTCTGGAAATTAATGTAGAAGACGACCAGAAATTGGTCTGACAAAGGACCTGGAATGGCATTCATAGGAATGCAGGACGACGGAGAAGAGAGTTGTAGGAGTGTACTAGTCGTATATTGATAGTGAGGAGTAGAAAGATATTGGCAGAAGAATTAAGAGAGATGCATGCAAGGGATGATATGATGATGACCACAAGTTTGCACTCGATTTCAGGCCTAATGGTGTGAGAAAATTTTCTTTCATTGGTATTGGAATAGATTACGAAGGGAATTAATGAATAATTTAACTAAAACGCGGAAAGAATTTAAAATTAATATTCGTAAATGGTAAAAGAATGTGGATATAACAAAGGAAAAAAATATGTGTGTATGTAAATTATCACCGCAGCTTACAAAAAGAAATGAACACTCAATGCCTCCGTAACGTACCGAGCTGCACTCCTGACTATTTCAGCCATGAATTTGACATTGAAGTCGTTACAAAAAGTAACTAACCAAATATGCTACTAACGCATCATATATCTATATATAATCCAGAGTTTGAGTGTTATATTCAAAAACTTAACAGCTAAATCACTTACTTAAAAGCAGCCATGCCCAAGGACACATACTACCCGTCGAATGTGTGCTGCAGTATTACCAGTATATCAAATTCTTCCGTCTTAGAGGATATACTGAAGCATATTGTCAACTCACACGTTAACCATGGAGCATGTCACACCAACACACAGTAAAAAATTTTACCGTCCTAGTTTCCTTACCGAATATGTTTTAGTCTAAATAACTGTTACTACATATAATGAAACTCGGCTCCTTCCCATATACGCCTGCTCTGATTAATGGCGTTAAAGTTCCCGCTCAGCTAATGAACCACTATAAACTGTTATACCCATATACACTACGGATTCAAGCCAGCCGTTTCGAAGATTGTTACCGTGTTAGCGAAGTTCGGAACAATAGAAACAATTTTTCGCCACCCACACTCCAACTAGAGTGTTAGTAATGACAGCACAAAACGAGTTTCACTTATAAGGAAGCGCAACCAAATTAATCACCATAATATAGTACGTATACAGGACCAAATACACTGGAGCTTGGTTGTTACATATCCGAACAGTGCTTTTCATGCTATCAGCGTCGGTGACATAATATGTTTAAAATTCAGATTCTCGCTTTCATAACTTTTACTTATGGCGTTATTATAATCAATGCCGTTAGTTGTATCTTCATAACAAAGATTTATAAGACATAAATCACAGCGAACGGCTCCAGCGACGCAAATGGACACTGCGCGGATGTGTTTTCGCGACAGCAAACGAGTTGTGGCGAAATTTATTCTGCGTTAGTAACGGAATATTCACTCCAAATGTGCAAGATGTCCCTGGGGAATTGAAATTAGCCCTCTGTGATTTAAAGCCGAGGCTATTAACAGAGTGAGAGAAGTAGACAGCGGGATACAGCTGTGAATTTATGTAAGTAATACCCGGCGAGGACAATTTGTTTAATTAATGTCATCCGAAGCGTCAAGAGTTTGTGGGCTTGGACACGTCGGTGTTCGTCCCAAGCCTTTCGTCCGCCGCCGTTGGGCCTTAATTTAGTGTTTATTCAGCATCCTGCGTGACGTCTGTTATTTAAACCGCCATTAAAACAGCACCTTCTGCCAGGTTACCTCAGCTTTGGGTAACACCTAGCTCGTTCAAGGTTGCAGCTTGGACACACGGAGACAGACGGTGAAATATTGAGCAGGCATAACGAGGAGAAACACGTGGATTAAGGAACCCTAAAACTCCATAAATTATCAGCTTACTAAACTCTAAGGACCAGGTTTTACTATTTAACAGAGAATTTATCACTCCAAAATCCTGGAGGTCTGAGATCAACAAAGTATTCATATAGTTGGTGTTGTCATTAGCTCGGTAGTAAACGTACGCATACAGAAAACACTTGCTAAATAAACAAATCGTAATCAGCTCTTTATGAAAGAAAGTACTGTACATGGCGAATCGGTTCAAAGTGAACTAGGAAAAATTTCGAGGCACGCTTTTGTTCACTTACTGGTTACACATTTCTGTTACGGTTTTGTCCAATTTATCCCTCGTTGCCAGTGTCAAGTGATCGTCTATACAAAATCTAGGCTTTTTCGCCTTTTTAACGTAATTTACTTCACACTAAACAACTTAATACCTAAGCGATGTTTATGCCAAACAGCCACTCTCAACACAATTACCATGATCCGACATGGACAGGAGGTTCATTAGATATGACCTCCATCCACTTTATTCGCTACCTACTATAAACCTTTATTTTTTGTCATAAAAATTGAATTTGCCTGCAAGTTTCAATTGTTTGGCTGATTTATATTTATGTGTTTAGTTAGAAGGAGCATGCGCTGTGGTGGAGGTCCTTAAACATATGTTTTTGAATCGCAAGAATTTTTATTCCAAGGTCTTTCATTGTTTTAAGCGCATTGTTCAGCAACTTCCTCTGTTTGTTTATTCGCGTCCCAACTAGAGTTGCCAGATGGCCGGGAAATCCGGGAATGTCCCGGAATTTTGTGTCTTGACCCGTGTCCAGGAATTAAGCGTTACTGTCCAGAATTCCTGTATACCAAATTTTTTCTCAAACTTAAGATTATACGGTGGCCATACCGTTCACAGCGGGAGGTAGAGGAGCGCTCCACCTTACCGACAACCAGAGAAAATATATGTATATAGACAATTATGACGCAGTGATTTTAGACCATAGATGAATTAGTAATGTTAAAAGAGGTGCTATATATATATATAAATGTGTGTGTGTGTGTGTGTTATGTAGCATAACTTTTACCTAAAATAAAACTTTTTTAATTAATTTGAATATTTGTTCACTCCTTAAACATACTACTAAAATACAATTTTAACCCCATAAATGCCCCGGAAATTATAATCATGTATCTGGCAACCCTAGTCCCAACGTCATTAACCTACAATCGAAAAGTTTCTTACTCGCTTATTCCTGAAATCAAGTAACAATCCACGTTTTTGGTCATCCAACTGAGTCTCATCATTAGCGTATGCCTTATACACTTCGAACACACTGTTTACCTGCCTTTGTCTTTTAATAATTCTCAATCCAACTCCTTTATAACGCAAGTTACTGGTTTTATTCGGCGGTAATTTTCAGAAACAAATTATCTCCAACTCATTTATTTGATACCTATATAGTGGCTCCTATAGTACACCACCATACTCAAGCAAAGGCCTGGTCAGGATTTTGAAAACCAGTTCCCTACCTTTCCTGTATATTGCCTCATCACTCGCCCAATAGACGCAGACTTTTGAAACCTCTACCTACCGTCTTCCCAATGTTTCTTGCGCAATTCAGTTAATGATTAAATGATATAACAAGATATTTATGCCTTCAAGAACTAGTTCCATCCAATGTGTTAATAACTTTACAACTGTAAGGCCTAAAATGAAAAAAATATGTATCACAAAATCATCTAGCTGTAGTAATTATAGAGAAAGCAATTTTTCTTTTCTACAATTCGAGTTCTTATTATTAACATCGTTTTTCCTTAAAGTGTAATGGTTTAAAAGAAGGTTGCCAATACTGTATAATTTTTTTTTTTTTTTTTTTTTTACATATTCCAAAGAGAAACGAAATTAAAGGGTTAGTGTACTGTTTAAAAAAAAAATAGAGAGAGAAGAAAAAAAGACAAGATTTTTTTTCAATCATTAAATAATATTCCTAAAAGCAGTAAACTTCCGTTAGTCGAAGTAAGAAAATAGACTGAAACACGGGGAAAATAAATATGAGTGTTACATCTCAATCAAACCATTGTATCAATGTTATGCGAAACAATAGAGAGACTTGCATGTTCATAAAACTACTTCCATGTCTAATATTACCATGTTTCAAGGAATCAACATAAAGAATGAAAGGCAGATCAGCATTCTGGAGGAATCGTAAAAAGGAATATCTGGGTATTTTCCAAATTTCTTGTGGCAACTTTCGTTTTCGGTTGCAACAGTTAAGTGGCAGCGAAACCAGCGATGTTCCACATTCTGCCAGGTTTGGTAACCCGCAGACATTTTCTCCATTTGGTCCGCTCCGAACGGTATTAATGTGAGGTTAGGTCACGTGACCTCTGCCTCACGCTCTTCTAGATCACGAATGGGACCTCCCAGAAGGCTCTGCTCATCACTCAGTACTCGGCTATACGTAGAAGCATCGTGCCCAACCAACAACTGACGGGGTTCCCATGAAAGAGCAGTTGCGATACTTTCGGGCAAAATATGTATCATTTTTCGACACACACATTTTCGGAACAGAGAAATTGTTACAACATTATAAAGTTAATATTATTATCTTTCCCTGCGATGAATGGTAATAGCAAAAACTGATTATAATTGCTATTGCATTGAATTCTTTTGACGCTTACAGCCTATTCTGTAATCCCACTTGTTAATAATCGGCCAACATGATTTCTGAACATAGTAAGCAGGTTGAACATCCGGAACTGATTCCCCGGTCTACTTAGTTCTCACCGAGCGTGGTGGATGAGCGGTAGACCTCGCATTCGGGAGGACGAGGATTGGAATCCCCGTCCGGGTATCACCTTTAGTGGTGGTGTAACGGTTAGCGTTCTGGCCTCGCATTCGGGAGGACGGCGGTTCGAATCCCCATCAGGGTATCCAGATTTGGGTTTTCCATGGTTTCCCCAAATCACTCCATTCAAATGCCGGGCTGCTGCCTTCAAAAGGTGATGGCCGAATTTCTTCCCATTCCTTGCCCCACAGCCATTTCCTTTCTCTAATGACCGTGACGTAGATCAGGCGCAAATTCATACTTAGTTCTTGTCAGATGAGTTCTCACATTTTCTTCGCAGATTCTAACGGAACCACCTTCGCTGTAGTGCCAAAGTTCGAATTGAATTATGCAATTACAACTCCGCCAACTCTTTCTGGAAAAATCTTCACAAAATGTATTTAAATTCCTATGATTCTTAAAGATTATTTTCTCCGTGTGAAACCAAATTATTGCTATTGACCAGTGCAAACGATGCTTGTTAGTATCTGGGAACATTTTGGCGTTCGTAAACAACTTTATGGCAAGGGACTGGAGACTAATTGCAGAATGCGATACAATCTATGATAATACAAAATAGTTGTAGGAGTGAATTCACACACTTACAGTTCAATTTCTAAATACGTATCTACGAACGCTAACACCTCCTTTACGTACTAACCCTGCAGTATACCCTAAACGGGCGTTTTATATAGAACCTTGCTTGCTGATCTACATTATTACACTCAAAAGTCATATCTGTAACCTTCAACAACGCTGTTTTTGAAAGCTATGTTCATTAGGAATGTTAATATGAAATGATGCCAACGATTTTTAAAGTTCGTGAAAATCTTGGTGTTATCGAATTTATTAAAAATTGCCAACGAACACTGTACTCAACTGCAATTGCTTTTAAAATTAAGGATCTTATATAAGGTACAGCTACTTTTAAAGTAGATTCACTGTATGCCTGCGTATATACAGAATTCAAGACCTGAAAAAATTTAGAGAAATTACGTGAACAAATCTTAGGAAGACTTTATTTTGAGTCTCATATGAACGTTCTAAGGGAGCGCAATACTGCAACAATATGACGAAACTTCAGTTTGAAATTCTATAGGATTACAATACTGAATAATGTCATCTTACAAGAAGAGAGTTAAAATTAAAGCAAAACACATTTTAGATGCGAGACTGGACACAATGGTGTGAGAAACGAAGTAATACTACCCGCTTGTAATTATCAAGTGAGTTAATGTTTACTTTAAGTCCATCCCAAATAGGGAGATGAGAAAAATTAATACATCGTCTGTTCTAATTATTTATGAATGGTCAGGATTTTGATGCAATGAGAAGAAATATCAAAGGAATTGCTACAAGGCTAAAAAAAATGCCTAACGTTTTCTTAAAGTCAATCCAAACACCAAAGCAAAAAAACAACCCAGAAACACAGTGTTCTCCATTGGCAAGACATTCAGAATTCTGATATCGAGTACTTTGGTATACGTAATAATATGCATGGAGAATATAAATAGGACCAAATGCTACAGGATTCTGAGAATAATGAACTGGTGTATAGTTTAAATTCAGTTAAAATATCACACCAAGAGAATTACACACTGTTCTAATTCCCTAGATGATCCGGATTGTGGTATAAAGAAAATACAGAGAAGTACTGCCACAATGCAAAAAACAATGAGATTATATGTACTCTAAAGGCAGTGTAAATATCATGCTGCACATTGAGTGAGTACTCTATTTTCTACTGTCGCCCTGTTATGGAGTGAAGTATGATGATTGCATACCAGCTTCATGTCGGCGGCTGTGGTGGTGTTGTCGTGGTGGCTGGTACTGTGACTGTGATACCTGAGGAACCCCGGCGCAGGTATTTATACCGCGCGCCGCCTTCCGTGCGTTATGACGCAACTCCCTCTCTGTGACCAGTCGGAGGATCTTCTTCACGCGGCCAACCAACCCGAGTCCATCCGCCGACCCAACCCAGTTTTCGCAACCCCCCTCTCGTCTGCACAGACTCACGATCACTCCGCAGTATCAGGGCATTACGTATCACGACAAGTAGCAGGTGCCTTCATCGCTACTACCCTGATTCTCGAATCCTCTCTGTCTTCATATCCACATATTTCCCTCCTTTAAGTGACCAACAAGTGGTATCTTTCTGTTTCTGGTCTAGTCTTTACCAATCTCTTCCACCGATTGTTTTACTCAACATTCTGTTCCTACGTTATGTCCCATTTGGTTGAGCTGCCTTCCCATAAAGCTGAATAGCATTGGCGAATCTTCAGCCGTTCTTCTCAGTACTTCTTCGATCCCTAATCTACCGACAATTTGTATTTCTTTAGTGAGTGGGTAAGGTGTCAGAAAATCTTACGCTAATGTTCCGCACACTCTGTTCTTCGACCAAACTGGAAATATATGAATGTGACTAGTGAAAATCTGGTGTCCAAGAGTGAACTTAATTGACTCTCTAGTTGGAGTAAAAATAGTTATTGCGGCGGTTCTGCTGACGCATTTTTTTTTAAAAAAGAAAGTGGTGACACACTAGTTCTTCTTCTTCTCGTCTTTCTCACCAACTTTTTCAGCTATTAGGGGTCGGCTGCCTTCTATCAGTTTCACTCATGAATGACGTAGTCAAATTTTGAGCTTTGATTTTACGGTCACATACTCTTGCTGGCGCCAAGTATTTTTATATCTGCTGACATGTCATATTACGGAGTAATGGAGGAAGTGTTGTCATCAGCCTTCGAAATGTGAATCTATGTTCTGTGTGTGATAAGTGTATTTTTTGTTTGTGAAATGTGTATTTTATGAGGCTGAGATTGGGTTCCGTACAGATTGACAGGGTAACCTCGATGGTTACGGAACACCGCTTAAAATACGCATTCAGGGTGACCATTATGCCGGAGTCCTGGGCTCGTGCCCTGTCCCGTTGTACTTCCGTGATCCACTGTGCACACTGACCGACACTGGCGGGTCAGTTGAATCCTGTGGTTCCGTTACGATTAACGTGTTCACCTGACACTAAGAGGATTACTTCTCTCAAGGTAGGTGTTAACGATCGACGGATTTTTAATAATTTGCGTATAAGTTTTATTGATTGTATGTGTTATTTCCAGTTCTATTGATAGCCAGAAAAAGAGGTAAAAAATCTTAAAATTAAATAACATTTCTCTGTCGACAGTGTTATTGTTTTTGAGTCTCCAGTTAATCTAGCGTTTCCGTTTTAAAACATTGATTAACAGAATCACTACAGCTAGATCTTACTAAATATCAAAACTGACGTGTATATTAAGAAATGTAATACAATATGCAGGAAATATTTTATTGTTAAAATACATGTTGGATTCCACTATAGCAGGAACCAAACGGAATAACGTAATACATTTGAATATGTCAGACATATGGAAAATTACCATTTTTAATTCGCCAGATCAAATAATTTTAGGATTGGGATTTGTTCTGAAACATTTTGGTTTTAATTGTACAAGGTTTGTATCCGTGACCTGAATATTAATGATTGGGAAGATATTAAATTTATTTTTCAGTGGCACACATCGACAGATTTTAAAATTAGGTGTTTCTTTTTCATCACATTCCAATTTAAGTCTTTTCTGTCCTCTTATTTGATAAGGCTAATAGATTTGTTATTTTCTTAACAACCAGAATATTCATTAACATTTCTAACTAATGGCTATTTCTCTGAATCACTTTGTTATGACTTGATTTTATTGAATTTTCATATTTGCAAGATTTCTAAACAAGTTACTGATCAGTTACCCTTTAGATTTTAATACATTTACAATTACTGCTTCTACTTATTTTGTCTAATAACTTTGATCGTTGTTTACAAAAACGTGCTGCATTTTTGTTCAGGAGTATACGATAGGTGTGAATGTAACTTCATATAGAAACGGAGAAAAATAGTTTAGCTAACAATAATACACGTGGAAACAAAGCTACTTGTTTATGGCGATACAAGTGCTCACATACTTGATTCTCATAGATTCCATAGATATAAAATAACATAACACGGAAGAATAGGCTAGTGAAATTGCTTTCTTTAATAATTCTGACGCTAGAATTCTTGCTATTATGTTCTATTTTATAGGCGATAATGCCATGTTTTAAAACACAGCAATTAATGCTTATACCGTATCTTTTAATTATTACATTGGGCTTCTTGGTTATTTTGCCCCAGTAATATGTTGAATTCCTGGTATAGATGGCATACTAGTCTGAATGGAAGATAGTTCAAAATAATATAACTCCTGCGCCCCAACGCTTACGTGACACTGACCTTATCTACACGCCAGTCTTCTCGTGTCAGTTTATTCAACATGACGGCTTAATTATTACAGTATATAGTTCCTTGAACTCAAATTTCAGAATCGGCTATTGAAGACTGGGCCATCTTATCGGTGGTTTAAAGTATGTTTGTGATTGTATCGGTTAAGAAAAGTGTGTGTTTGTGTGTTTGTGTGTGTGTATCTGTGTATTTTTATGTGTGTTTATATGTATTGTCTTTGCCGGTGAGGTACCCACCGCCATTTCTCCGAATAATAATTTAAACTAGGAAGGGAATACATAATATAAACCTCAGAACCAAATTACCTGAATTCCACTCATTTATTTGCTAAAAAGTTTATAATACTTTGATCTGGTATATCAAGCAATTTTGTTTTCATTATTGGTGGCAACCCAACTCATGTTCACCAGCATGAACTCGATGTGTGAACTCTTTGATAGTTACATTTTGTTATAACTGATTTGCTTCTGCCTTTCGAAAAAGAACCTCTTTGCTTTAGCAAACTTAAGCCAAATATCCTACCACAACAACAAAGCATTTTGAGGAACGACTGAACTGAATCTTTGTATAGAATGATGAAGAAGATTGATAACTCATAAAAGTTTTTTTTTTTTTTTAATGCTTGGTATCGTACAATGTATCCTAATTTGCCACATAGATAGTGCAATGTACGTATGGCGTACCAATCTGAGACCGGCACAAACAACAAGCTAATAGAAAAAACCCAGTCTTTTATCAGAACCGTCATATCAAAGACATAAATCCACGATTCAGTAGAAATAAAAATGAAAATCTTTGACGCAATGAAAAAATTGGGAGTGCACGCGAAATGACGTTAGCAAGTTCTGTCACTGCTTCAGTTGTTGGCAGCAGTAATTCGTTTTCTGCTGTAATTTTTAGGTATAACATTAGCTGTGCCGGAAGATATTTTTACCATTCAATACTACCAACTTTCTGTAATACCTCCCATCACTTACTTCAATATTTATTGGTGTTATGGCCATGTGGTTGAGGGTCATAATCCTGTTTTAGATTTGGTATGCTTTCTTCATTTAAAGTACCCTAGCTCACTCCGCACTTTTGATTCCACGGCAAATTGTTGCTATCCTTACAAAATAGGATAACCTAATCAGAATAAGCTACTACAAAGGCGGAATGCGCTGCAAATTGAAACTCTGTCACCTGGAGGCCAAACATAAGTGAAATTTATGGAAGAAGATGCCATAAAAGCAGTAGTTGAAACATTATTCTGTCGAAATTCAGTTGAAATCGTCTTCCATCGATATTGTTTTCTGTTCCATAAAATTACGTCAATGATACATGTGTTCGCTTGAAGCCCAATTTCTTGTCCTTCCCAGTGTTTTCAACCACTGGGTTATTCTCCGTTGTTGTCTGTATGTTCCACTGACCTTTATTTTGCGAGGGCGTTAAGCAAAATATTTCCGTCATCTTCGAGCGAAATATAAACACGAAACTGGAGTTGATAAATTCAGCGTACATTAGAATTCATGTTTGATAAGTAAAGATGTGGCAGAAATTGATGCCTTGTCAAAGCAGAAACAGGAAATAACCTGTTTTAAGTGATTGTAAATGTTTCGTAGTGAATCATATTCCGTGACAGAACTTATATCATCCTAAGAATGAAATGCGACAAGAAAACCAGTGGCACGTGGCGAATGCTTTCTGTCACCACCGCTTGCTGCAATCACTAAATTGGGAGAAGCACTTTCAATTAACACAGGTTGACCTTCACAGGTCAGAGGCACTAATAGGCCAAAGATAATTTTCTCACTGCCTACTAAAACTCATTCCCAACGACACATTTAATGCCTAAGATTAAAAAATTAACATCTATTTATTTCGGAGACGATCTATTGTTTTCATGGATTTCAAAAGAAACCGTCTGGGTTTCGAATCCAGAATCTTAAATCTTCGTTTTGTTCCCGGTAAAGAAGTGAGAGAAAACATTAATTCCTTCCTAAATTATTTATCATTCTTTTTGAATTTTTTTTATAATAATTACATATTTTACGTAATGATTCATTTTTGTGTCAGTTACAACTTCATGTCATTCAATGTTCATCTGATTCACTAACAAAAAAAAAAAGAAATAATTCCCCTAAATTGCCACAAACACAAATTTCATACAATTCATACCGTAGAACATAGTACGTAGCTTGTGGTTTTACCCTATTCTTTCACGTAAATAGGAATTTCCTACTTCTAGGACTGCAATTGGAATTTTCCATTAGAAACAGAAAAATCTTTTTGGGAATAAATCAAACTATTTATTTCCACGTACTATCATAATATAAACAGTTTTGGCCTCCAGCATAAATGGCGGTGTTATTTCACGCTATGAAAATTTTACTAATTAATAGGAGGTTGTTCACTCTACGAGTAAGTATAGGCTTCTTACGACAGTGTGTTAATTAGTTTATTATTAGGACATAGATTCATTAGGCACAACTGTTTACGACTGAAACAGACAACACTTCAGTCTTCTGGACAAAATTTATCATTTAAGACTGACCATTGTATTCAGTGCCGACAACAATGTATAATTGTGAATGGTAACAGCAGAAATATGCAGCTATTATTTGTGTTGTGAAGTAAATTTAACTGTTTATGACAGGATGTATATCCGCGTTAAACTATAACCTTAACTGTATTCGAAATGTTTTCTTTAACTGGTAAAAGAAACTGGTTTCAATATTACTAGTAATAATAACTGAAAATTATTGAGTTAATTCTCATCTAATATTACGTTCGTTTGTGTCCGTACTAGATTATTTGTCATTAGAACATTAACCAGGGATGTGCCGATAGATCAGAGGATAAATAATAATTTGCAATTTGCAGGTAGAAAATCGGTCAAGTTGTCTGATCAGTAATTAAGAATTTACCCGCTGTTATTTCATAAAGCCGAAGAAAATTGTAACATTGTTTCAGTCAAAGGTTTCCGTGGTTGGACTAAATAGTTTCCCCTGGTACGAATTGGCAACGTTTTAGCATATATGCTTACACTAGAAAAAGGTCGGAGGATATATAAGAACGCAATCTTTCTCGGCGTTGGCAATATAAATATTGTTCTCGGTGACTAGCCGAGTTAAAGGTGTGTTGTAATTACACTTACAATTGCACAATATTTCTAATCAGATCGCCGAAGTATTGTGCAACTGAAAATTTAATTACAACACACCTTTCACTCGGCTAGTCACCGAGAACAATATTTATGTAGGTCGAAGGATGTCGGCCAAACCCTCATCAATTCATACGAGACCTGGCGCCATCCATATAGCATTGAATCTAAATTTCTATTCGAACCTGCAATCTCATTACGCCTGTTCCACCAGGCTCGTTCACACAATGTTTATAGTGTCAGCTTATGGAAATTCTATGTATAGTATCATTTATTATGACGTTGTTTAGTACGCTTTGATATTCTATCGTTTACTCCCCAGTAATATGCGTTTCAAAAAAAAAAAAATAAATTGAAATCAGTCTGCATTTCGTACAAACCTACGCGGTTGGCAGTCAGATGGTTTTTGCCTTTATCCAAGAAGGCAACGGATATAACAAGCCAGTTGTGAAAGTCAGGAAACACTTTGTATAACAATCGTCAAGGTTCGCAGGTACCGGACATTGCAGACGAAGAAGCCACAAGAAGGGACAAGTGCTGTTAATACATCGAATTTTATCATCAGAATAATGGAACTAAAACGACGAATTAGTGTGTCTAGCAAGCTAATGAGTTCATCTATAAATAATTATGTCATTGCGAGTTTAATTGGAAAATCTATATAAGTACTGTGATATTCAAATATTTTAGGAATAACACCAGTTTTATTCAGTTACAATAGTTTAAAGCACAAATTCGTAATATAAACTATAACTATACTCTAAAATAATAGGAAACGTGTGAATGTAGATAATTATTATTATTATTATTTTTTCGAAACGATCAGTTGCATTGTAAACAACTGATAATAGAAATACCAAAACTGTGTTATTTTTAAAAAATTATGTAGGCTTACTAAATGTGATTTGAGCTGATACCATTCTAAAAAAGGATTGAACAGTTCACCTTACCTTAAAATCCGCGAAAACGCTGTCATCTCAGTTTCTAAGTTAAACTACAATTTACACACTGCCGTTACTTTTTGTAGTAAGATAACCAGTAGGCCTATTTAGTTAGTGCAGAAAACACGAAGTGAATCAACTTTCCATAAACAGGATAATTCGACGTGAACGTGGATACTGAACGAAAAGTAACACAGAGGCCTAACCTTCAGACTGTGCAGCATTGGTTATTTGAGGAAAAAAGTTTTAAGTACACAAGTTGTAAAGATCCTATTAAAACATTAAGGGAATTAACATTGCTATAAACTATTCGAGAAAAGTAGCAGTAAGGTGGTACATAATTAATACTTCCGTGGAAACTTAGGAAAAAATGGATATTGGACTCAGCAGGAAGTGTAGATCTGTTTTGTTTGGAAGATATCTTCGTGCAGACTTCTAAGACAAACATAAATTACTTATCTTAAAGGCTACAATATTAAATATGAGCCGATAGTTGTATGACATTCAGAATGAAACTGTACAAATAAATCGAAAAATTACATTAATGTACTAATGTATTATCTTTTTTATTCTTGTTAAATCTACATTCAGAGGCAGTCGAGTACCTCATATTTTATATTCAGCCCAGAAAGTGGAAATGGATAATCTGCGAAATTTTAGTCTTTGGTTACAGATTATCCCTTACATCATTTCACACAGGTAATACTATAAGAAAGTTATGTTAGTTTCTAATCAAATTTATTTTGAAATTTCAACTTTTAATGTTTAAAGATACCATTGCGATATATTATATGGTTGGGGTCCTAATGTTTTCAAATTCACGCGTATACAGTCTGCTCCTTGACTCAGAGAGAATAAAGGAAAGAGAGTCCCAGTAGGCTGAGTCCCTGTTGCCTTGACCTACGTCTTGGTAGAGGGAGGATCCCTATTCAGCGGCAGTCCATTGTGAGCGCTATATTGCCACACGGCGGGTTCTCGACACAGATCGCGTCAGATTAGATTTCCAAACACGTCACCTGTCTGCCGGCTTCGCTATTATACCTGCTCCCATCTGATAGCAAAAGTCACATCTTCCTCATCAACTTGTCCGTTACAGACACCTGCGTATAATTTCACGCATGCGTCGTGGTGTAAGACATCTTAATAACATACCTATACCTGCAACTACTGTCCAAGCTCTTCCGTATTTCAAATTTCCTTTTATGCAACCTCACTGAGAACGATGAACAAAAAATATGTGTTTTAGTAATCGCGATATTTACTACATAATACCGAGTATGGTAACTATTTAGCCTCGCATTCGGGAGGACGCAGGATCGAATCCCCTTCCGGCCATCCAGATTTCGGTTTTCTATGATTTCCTTCAAAACGTCATGTCAGAATTCCTACCCGTTCTTTGTCCACAATCCAGCGCTCCCTCTAATGAGCTCGACGTCAACGAGGTGTTAAGCCATCAGAAAAAAATCTGCTTAACCGTTGATATCATTTCAGAAGTTAGTAATTCGGGGAACTGTGATATATAATTATGGAACACAACACAAGGCCTTATATCTGTCATATATATTTCACAGCGTCAGCTCAATATGTATTAAACTCAGTTGACGATTTTACTTGGAACAAGCCACAAGAAATTGTTTGTGCGCTAGGTCATACTCGGGAACATCATTACGAGGCATCATTACTTTCTGTATAAAGGAATTACTCATAAGTAGTAGCTTAAGGAGGATCTTCTTCTTTTGCAGCGTAATAATATTAACTTGTTTTGTCTCCATCGAGTAACGATTAATTATCTAAGCGCAATCTATTCACGTCACAATTTCTTGCCACTAGTAATGAGATACGAAAGGTAAGTAGACATGCAATTAAATGTGGAGGAGACCTTTAACGTAATCACAAAATATATTCCTTATGAATCATTATATTATTAACGTTGTTTCAAGTTAGGTGGAAAACTAGTATTTCATCTTTCTTAAATAAATACACATTACACAGTGATTCGCACAAAACTGTAGGTATCTGTGTCTGTGTTTATGTGGAGTATTCATGTTTCGTATTTCCTTGCTTAGGTCTCAATCAAGTGCTACAGACAATAATTAAGCTGGATCCTTTTTTATTAGGAGCCAAAACGAACTGTAGCAATTGGTTTCCTTCTATATCAGGTAGTTACAGGACAGCAATATATTTTTTTTTAGATTTTTTTTTCTTGACATTGGACCAAAATAACCAGTCTACCACTATAAGTTTTGAGCCGTGATATAACATCAAAATCATTCCATTATTATTATTTAAAAAAAAAAAAAAAAGAAAAAAAAAAAGAAAAAGGAAAACTGTGATTTTGCCGCTTGTCGTCGACTTGATCCGCAAGAAGATTGGTCCAAGGGAACACGTGTAGCATTTCAGTATAAAATTCCGATTCTGTGAAATGATTGGCAACATAAATGTTGATGCCTAGACCTAGGATCGAACCCAAATCTTCATTGATGCCGTGATCGCATTTTAATTGTTTACCCACAAGACTCGGTCTCGGCTGTACGAATAAACGTAGTACAGCATTCTACCTTGATGAAGAAATAAACAATGTATCAAGAGAAGCAATAAATTGTGACGTCAACTGCTTCGTTTGGAATAATCAAATTAAAAATACGGTTATTTAGGTGTATGAATCTCACAGACATAGATGATTGAACGTACATCACTATGTTCATAAGAAAATCCTTCATGAAATCCAAGAGGTGCATGTCATGATAAAACCGTGTTCTTCAAATAGTCTCGAGAGTCACATGATCTCTAACACTTCCATTCCCAATTATTATGGTTGGACGGTAGTTTCCACAACAATGGACGTATTATACTTTGACGGCTGTCGCGTCCATTGCTGCAGACTTATTCATGGTGTGTAGATTTTTTTGCATGTATGTCGTTTGTATTGTCGGTTGGTCAGGATAGTAACACTGCTCTTGCATTTCATGGATATTTCATTAATTTTCCTTCCTTCTGGTTAAAAAAATTGATTCAAGAAAATGAATTCTTAGGTGCACTTTCAAAAAGTTTTTGAAATGCATCTTCTTTTGCGCAGAACGTTGTGGCGCATGCGCACTTTATCAGTACTTTGCGCAAGCAGTTACTATAGTGTTCGCTATCACTAAAGCTCATGTTAAACAGTGAGTATTCGCTACTTCGTTTTGAGTTACCGGGTGTTTAAAAAATGACCGGTATATTTGAAAAATCAATAAAAACTAAACGGGCAGCGATAGAAATACCCCGTTTGTTGCAATATGCTTGGGACAACAGAATATTTTCAGGCAGACAAACTTTCGAAATTAGTTACAATTTTCAACAACAGATGACGCTGCAGGCGATTTGATGGATATAGAAGTAAACGAAGTTGGTGTGTTCGCCATTCTGTAAGTCGTCTTTCTGCTGTAAGCGTGTACTGTTCACAGATTGCCAGTTTGCTGTGAAAAAATGGTTCATTCCTTAGAATAATCATACTACATACTACAGCGCCATCTGTTGTTGAAAATTGTAACTAATTTCGAAAGTTTGTCTGCCTGAAAATTACTATTGTCGCAAGCATATTGCAACAAACGGTGTATTTCTATCGCTGCCCGTTTAGTTTTTATTGATTTTTCAAATATATCGGTCATTTTTTAAACATCCTGTAGTTGGCGTTTTTTATTATTATTATTTTTTTTTTTTTTTTTTTTTTTTTTTTTTTTTTTTTTGCTGTCATCATTCTTTCGACTGGTTTGATGCAATCCTCCATCCTTTCCTATCCTGTGCTAACCTCTTCATTTCTACATACCCTTACAGCCCACGTCCTCACTTATTCTAATCTCTGTCTTCCTCTACAGTTCTTACCTTCGACTTCGACTGTTCCCTCCACTAACAAATTACCCAATCCAGCATGTCTCAAAATATGACCTACCAGCCTGTCTCCTCTTTCCGTAAGCTTCTTCCACAAACTTATTTTCTCACCCATCATTTCCAAAACTCGTTCATTTCTTACTTTGTTTGTCCACTTAATTTTCAGCATTCTTCTGTAGCACCACATTTCAAATGCTTCAATTTTCTTTATTTCCGGAATTCCTAAAGTCCATGTTTCACCACCATAAAGTGCTGTGCTCCACACAAAGAGTTTTAAAAAGTTCTTTCTAATTCCTAGATCAATATTTGAAACTAAAAGGTTTCTCTTTTTCATGAAGGCTCTTTTTGCTAGTGCTATTCTGCATTTAACATCATTCCTGCTTCGACCATCGGTTGTAATTTTGCTTCCCATGTAACAAAATTCACTTACTTCTCCTATTGCATCCGATCCTATTTTTATATTCAATCTACTAGTATTGCTATCATTTCTGCTACATTTCATCACTTTTGTCTTGCTTTGATTTATATTCAGTCCAAAATCTTCCTTCAGTATTTTTTTCATGCCATTAAGTAACTTCTCAATATCCTCAGCCCTCTCTGCTAACAAGACAATGTCATCAGCAAATCGTAGCATACTGATTTTTTCTACCTGAAAACTTATGCCACTTGGAAATTTTTCTTTGAATTTCTTCATTGCTTCTTCTACATACAAGTTGAATATTAACGGGGATAGACTACAACCTTGTCTCACACCCTTTTTAACTGATGCATGTCTCTCGTGATTCTCTACTTTTGTTATAGCCACTTGATTCTTATATAGTTTATAGAGTATTTTTCTATCTCGATACTTTAGACCTGACTTCTTTAAAATTTTGAACATCTTGTCCCACCTAACATTATCAAAAGCTTTTTCTGAATCAACAAGTTGGCGTTACAAGTTACTATTTATGTGCATGCCTGTGCAAGTGAACATATGGGTTTCATGAATATAGGCCTATCTAAAAATGTTAGACCTTCAATTGCTTTAATACTCATTGCAAATCGCGTACAGCATGACTCGGTATATCTACACCGTGAGGAGTCACCATTATTACACAAACCAGTACTCTTAGTTGTTTTGTGTTTATTTATATTCGTTTCATTTGTTTACGAAACTATCTATTTTCTGTAGAAATGCAATGAAGAAAGTATCGTTCGTTCACTCTAGTGCAAAAAAATAAAAAAAAATAAAAATAATAATAATAAAATACACAAAACACAACATAAAAACATACAGTGATACACGACCCAATTTTTTCCTTCGGTCTTAGGTCGATGTTTGACTGAAGAGAGATCTTATGCTAGTGTTATTCTGCTTCTGACATCGTTGTCGCTTCGTCCAAGGGTTGTAATTTTACTTCGTAAATAACAGGCTCTTTTAGTTCTACTAACAGATCTGATTCAATAATTGTATGACCAGTTGTATCATTAACGTTACAATTCCTGTATTTTGTCTTGCTTTGGTATATGTATTTAACAAAAATACTACTCCAAACATTTTGTTGATGTCATTCACTACATCGTTCTTGGTAAATGAAACAATACGGTACCGCCCTCCAAAGGTGTATCTAGGGGTGTTCCCTCTGTTGTAACCAGGAGTGCTCGGATGAATGATATCTTCGTGCGGCTTCCAGAGGAACCGCGTCTCCGCTGGCAGGGCACGAGTAACCTAATACTCATCGGTACAGATGTTCCCGGGCAGGCACGGCGTCAGCAATTGATGAGGTGAGGTGGCGGCCGAACTGGGTGTTCGCATAATGAACACAGTCGGTAAAGGTCACTTCATTTTCTCCGCCAGCTTCCCAACATCCATCTCGGGTGCTCCGACCTTTGCGCCGTGTCTTCGGGAGCCCTCCACTTTCGTCTTCTCCAGTTGCCCGCCAGCCGCTCGTGCTCGGAGTCTCAAAATTACACGTGTAATTGCCAAACACGTGAGAACCAGTTTTTCTTTAAAATGTCTACAGTCTCCCGGATTCCGCGGAGTGCGTGACCAAACGTGAGGTGATGCATCACCCGATTCAACACTCATCAAGGTAACAGCCTGGTGTAATAAATAATTTCCAATTATTACGATCCGCCTTGGAAGCTGACACGCTTTTTCCTTGACCAAGTCTTCGTGGGACGGTGTTAAGGAAGGATTAACACGCTATCATAGTCTCACTGCGCAAATTGAAGCTCGAGAATGGTAAACAACAATCAGAGTCTTCTAAGGCGTGATCAGCAATATACTCATTTTTATGTTAATAGTCACAATCTTCGTTGAAACAAACTTAGAGGGGGATTTCCAGTCTGTATGTCAATTATGCTACATCCTGAACATGTGCAGAATATTTTATTAAAAAAAAACTGTTAGAGACAAGGAGATAATGAAATGTGAGTTGATTCAGAACCAAAAGTTAAGAAAAGATATGATAGAATCGAGAAGTAGTAATACATGTTTCACAATATTCAGTTGAAGACCAATATTGACTTCGTCCTTTCTCCATGGTAACATTCTTTTTATTTTTTTATTTTTTACTTATGGCTTCACACCTAGTCGGGGTCTTTGGAGGCGGGGTGGGACTGGGGATAAGGAACGGGAATGAATTCGGTCATAGCCTTTTGAAGGAAGCATCTCCCTATTCACCAGCAGTGATCGTGCTAAACCATGGAAAACCCAAATCTGGATGCCCGGACGGGGATTCGAACCGGTGTCCTCCCGAATGCGAGGCCAGAGCGTAACATTGTGGTCAGTTAGTGGTTTTCCAACTCATTAACTGACGGAAGGAAACAAGATTAAAAACAACATGTTCTTAGAACCAATGCGTATTTCATTCCAGTTTAATGTTGTTACTGTATATAGTTTGCAGGCCTATATATAAATTGCGTTAAGTAGAACCGTGGAGAACTCTCGCGTGTTAGCAGAGTAATCATTAGATTCAATAAATATATTTACGTCTAATTCATTGAATTATTCCTTGCTTTTAACAATAAAACACGTGGTGAAATGATTGCCACTAGGTCGACTAAGAGTCAAATTTTTACCTTCAGAAATATATTTCACCTTCAACATTATCTCCTCTTAACTGTGGAGGGTTGCATTAATAAAGACTGTAGCGTATTTTTTATATGCCCCTTCACGACACTTACCCAGTAGTCTGATTATTTCGGTTAAGTATTCATCAAAATCAACTTAACAAGGCTCATTCAGAAAATGTTTAAATGCTTTCATCGTTACTATGGTTTTCAGGACCAATGATAGTAAATAGCTTAAATTATATTCAAATAAATATGTATCTCGTATTTCGCAAGAACTGTAATGCGATTTAGAGTACATTAATAGTTCGATTTAAATATCTGGCGTTGCAAAATAGATACTTTCGAAAATGTAACATTGTATTTCTCTTTACTCACAAAAATCATTTCCATTATGTTTAATTGCGAAGACTGTTTAGTGTCGCGAGCGTCTAAAGTATAATTATCCAAATCGTTCTACAGATGCACAAAGGTACGCACAGATCAGCGGTCAGAGGTTACGAACACGTATTTATTAGTCATTGAGGAAAGTGCGATAGGAGCCGTAGAGAGTGTAACATAAATGGCACTTCCTTAAGAATCATTTCGCCACCTCACTGTTTTTATCCTTCCATCAGGTGTTCACTCAGTAAAATCATGTTAATCTCAACGCTCGAGCTGTCCGCGTTTAATTGCATCCTGCCATACGTTCGTCATGGCTGAGGATTTCAGCAACTGCTGCGGGTGAAACCGGCCACTATGCTTGAAGCTCATAAACGTCTTCTAAGTGTCCATTGTTGCAGGTCTGCGTCCAGGCGTCTGTACATTCCAGAAGCACTCCACACTCCGAGGTTCTGCTTGTGATGAAACAGGGTGAACCTTATAACGTCATCCCCGAGCAATGATTTGTGACTGGTTCACATGAGCCTAAAAACGAACTGATTTCTGCAATTCTCCATACGCATTTATCGTGTTGTGACGTCACTGTTTTTTATTTGTTACCATCCCTTTAAATAATTACGTTTGTGTAAAATAAAAGAAATGGTTCATTCGTTGTGATTACATGAAATTATTTAATTAATGTATGGTATTTCATTTATTTATTTATTCCAACGGAAAAAAACACTTTATATTAAAATGTTGTTTGATATCTATAAAGTAAACATAAGTTTAGGTTAAAATAATTACTCTGAAAACAAGAAATGGCAGAAAAAAAACCAATTACAGAATAAAATTTCACTAAAATAAAATACATGAAAGATAGAAATTTGAAACTCAACAACTAATAATGAGACTCAACAAACAGCTGCAGAAAAAATTAAACAAATAGTTACAGAAAAGAAAAAGAAACAAATAATATGGGGAGTAACTAATAACTTTAGAAGTACTAGAGATTATGCTAAGATCCTTATTGCAGAGTATATAAATGTATAAGTTCTCGCTTGAAAACTACAAACACCGGAGATGACTAGTGCAAAAGTGGACACGATGCACATTCCGTCTTAACTTCAAAGAATGGAGACCAAGCTGAATTCCAATACCGACCAGCGGAACTTCTTTATAGTGAACGCAGTGAAGTATTTTGTTTCGTATATTACATGAAACTGTTCTGAATGAGCGCGACAGACTTTGTAAGTGTGTTACATTGATTGACATTCCTGGTGTTTTAATTCCGCACATTAACATCTTACATTGTGCGAGGTGTCAAATGTCAGCGTGTTGTCGATACACTGGATTAGTTTCTTTTTGTCACTGTAATGTTAAAATGCAGAATAGCAGTAGCGAAAAGAGCCTTCATTTAAAAGGGAAATCTTATTATTGATCTAGTCTCTAAAAGAACTTTTTAAAATTCTATGTGTGGAACACCGCACTTTATGGCAGCGAAGCACGGACTTTAGGAATACCAGACAGAAGGAAAATTGAAGCATTTGAAATTTGGTGCTATAGCCGGATGCTAAAAATTAAGTGGACGAGTTTTGGAAATGGGCGAGGTAAGAAGTTTGTGGAAGAGTCTTACAGAAAGAAGAGACAGGTTGGTAGGTCATATTTTGAGACATGCAGGACTGGTTAATTTACTGGTGGAGGGAACAGTCGAAGGTAAGAACTGTACAGGAAGACAGAGATCAGAAGATATGACGAAGATAATTGAGGACGTGGGTTGTAAGGGGTATGTTTAAATGAAAAGGCTAGCGCAAAATAGGAAGGGAAATTTTATTTTTGTATTAATTCCATTTATTAACAATTAGTTTTAATCAAATTTTGATTGTTTATAACAGTTGCTGATAGTTTAAGTCATTGTTTGGGTTCTGGAAGCGGCGCCCTTTGTTGCTATCGAGAATTTTTTGAACGGCTTATAAGGGTACGTCGATAAACCACGTAGCTACATTTTAGCTTCCTATGAACCTCCCCTCCTCCTCCCCTACCTCCCCCTCTCCACGTAGCCCGACATGGCTTTTGTGTCTAACCCTCCCCCCCCTCCCCCCCGCGTGGCATACAGCCTTTTACATATTGTTTCCAGAAGGCGTTTTGTGCGTTTTCTCTTGTCAGACTGTCGTAAATTACATACGGAGATAATTAAATGACAGAAAGAAATATTCACATACTGTTGGGTGTTGTGTACCTTCTTTAACCGCGACAAATAATGGCTAGAAATGTACCCTCCCCCCACGTAGCTTTCTACCCAACACCTCCCCCTTTTCTCCTAGACTAAGTCACGTAGTTTCTGGACGCTCCCTAAAATGTTGCCATACCAGCCGGGCCTCTTGGAATTATGCTAGCAGGTATCTACCTAAATTTTGCTACACAATGTTTCTTAGAAACACTCGGAAAAGTGTCTGATGACTGTTTTGAAAGTGTTTCTGTAACAAACGTGAAGTAAAATGCTGCTCATATTTTATTATCTAAAGTAAACTGCAATTGTTTGTTATAGCTACATTATAAACCCCATTCATAGCAATTCTGCGGAGTTATTAGTGTTGAAGTAAAGGATAGCAATCCTAACTTTGTGATGATTTTGAGAATTGTGATGAATGGGGTGTATAATGAAGTTATAAGAGGCACACAGTAATGCATACGATTAATTGTAAAAAAAAAGCAGGTGACCTTTAGGAACATGTAAATGGTTCAGACTTGAGCCAGCAGAACTGTTAATTATTTGGTTGTATAGTCACAAAATACTATGTCAGATCGGTATAGAACATCTGTTATGCTTGAAGGCTAAGTTTAAGTATTTTGAAGGAATCGAATAAGAATATAATATTGCGCTCCATCACAATTTAATTAAATATTAAAAATATTATTATTAAATATTAAAGAGTGATCAGTAGCACGGGAGATCAGACTTTCAAATGCTTGATGGATAGCTTAGAAATAATACAAAGAAGTTGTTTATGTCATTACAGGCCAGAGAGAGCTAGTCAGAGCAGGTTGAAGTTCAGAAAATCAAATAAATCCGAAATTTTGATGGCTGGACCAGCCGTATCTTTGTCTCAATTTTAATTAAACTTACATATCGCATAAACAGGAATATTCAATTCCAAATATGTTTGTTTATACATTAACAACATGGTTAGAAGCCGCAAAAGTTACAAAAATGATATCCCATAACATATTATCAGAGAGTAGTGATAAAATTTCTGCGGATACGGATGCTGATGCTTCGGCAAATTATAGCACAAACAATTTCTTAAAATTTTAGCAAGCCCACAGTAAAATTATTTGTTGATACATGGAGGCAATTCATTGCTTTCTTGTTCGTGCTCCCCATCAAATTAAAATATGGAGTGGTTTGAGGACAAAAGGCTAGCTTTTACAGTAATCATGATTATGTACTGTACGTACATTATTCCCAATTACTGAAGAATTTCATGTCACCGAAATTAGTAGAGCACACATTTAAAATGAAAACTTTTATCACCTTGAACTCTACAAGGCGTAAAGCCGTAAACAATCCAGCAAACCATAAAAATGAAAGAAAATTTATGGATGGTTCAAAATAAAAACAGATACCCCTCAAACGCGCATTAAACACCAGGTTCTACGCCATTTTTATAACTAACCCTAGAATTATTGATTAACAACAAATCTTTTGAACAAATAAATAGACAAGCACGTCGAAATAATCGGTAAGGCGCGAGGTGATTTAAAGCTTAAAGTTGATTCGATAATTGTAATTCGATATATTGCACGGTTATGTTACGTCCTCTGAGCTACCGTATATGAAGAAGCTAATTAAACATAGTTTATTTCGCATGTGGTATCTTAGAGATGAGAACATGAGTCGTGATAGGTCGTGAAGATAGCCTGATTTAGCGAAGCAGCTAAAATGACGGAGCACTTACGGGGTCGCGGGTCATCGCAGTCAAATGAGAAAATTGGACCACTTACAAAAACCATCGCCGTCAATACGAGTATCTGATTCGAATATACAAGGAAATTTCACATTAAGTCCATAAAACTGTCAAATGCCTATGTAAAACACATACCATTTTACATGGAAAGTCATGAATAGTTGTGTAACTGCAGCATATCTTTACTTGTTCATTAGAGATTTATTTGGTAGCCTAGGGGACTCGTATGCTTATACTTGTCGTTTCAGGTACATAAATGGCGCAGTACTAGCAAACAATACATATCATATAAAATACAATTTAATAATTTTGAAATATTTCAACCCTGACACTAAATACTATGTAAAACTCTTGTACGGTGTCCTAAGGATAT
This sequence comes from Vandiemenella viatica, assembly GCA_031002005.1. Taxonomy (NCBI): domain Eukaryota; kingdom Metazoa; phylum Arthropoda; class Insecta; order Orthoptera; family Morabidae; genus Vandiemenella; species Vandiemenella viatica. The sequence goes on along the minus strand of CM061914.1, from coordinate 150,962,924 downwards.
AATAACCAGAGCCGGATTAAAACAGCGCGGAACCCGTAGCAAATTTGAAGAAGAGGCCTTTGGTTTTTGCGCGGGACCTCCAGAATGTGCGGGGCCCCCAGTAGGCGTGGGGCACCCAGAATGCGCGAGGCACCTAGATAGTGCGGGGCACCCAAATGGCGTGGGGCCCGTAGCATTTGCTAATCCGGTACTGATAATAACGATAACAATGAGGAAATGATGAATACAAAAGTAATTAACGAAGAAGTGAGTCACATTTTTAACTACGCTTTATAGTTCATATGAAAATATTAATGCCCATTGCTGTAGTTATGGTACGATGAGCAGAAGAAGGGAAACTCCATTTCTGGTCGGAGTTGTTCAATTACAAAATATTTGTTTCACTTCCCATTTGCTTTCATGAAAGTATTGCGATTCGATTAAGATGAAATTTGCTAGACGTACGAAGAAGCAACAACAATATTTATTGTAATTATTGGGATCATATACATCAGTCAGAACGACAGCATCACATAAGTGAGAAAATCATGGTATCGAAAGAATACACAATTTATTCTTTTCCCCCCCGTTTAAATTAAAATCGAGTTAACTGAGTCAAATTTAATTTAAGTGATGTAAAACTCCGACAAACAATTAAATTTAGATTGCTGAGTGTCGTTGTTCAGGTAAAAGATTGATAAATACATGGGAATGAGTTAGCATAAAATTCGAGAAATAAATTGGCTACGGACGTCGTTTAAGTACTTTTACTTTTTGTTGTTTAAACCTTGGACTCACCAAGGTTAAATTAAGTCTTGACATAACGCATCTTTGTCAAATATAGTTTTGTTACTACAAAGCAAAAATTAAAGTAGTTTTTGTAAAAACTGTAATAATAGGAAAGAAATATGTCATCCATTGTAACTTAACTACACAATATCTATAAGAATGTATGTAATATTATTGAATTTGTACAACAATAATGCAATTGATATATCAACACACTCATTATCTCGTTTAACTACGTCCAATATACGGTAACAGTTGTTCAACCTGGTGGCATCGAACGGAAAAGCATGTGTACTGTTTTTCCTGGACCTGCTTACTATGCAGCATGCATGTGAGTCCATAATTCATAGGAGCTGATTTCCACGGCTACTTCGAGGCACCAGCTCACAGGCGATCATTCCGCAGACACGTTCTATACCATACCTTTCGCAGGCGAAGGTCGAGACTGGAACAGCTTCTGCTGTGCACGGAAGAGGACCTAAAAACTACCGTCGACATGCGAATGGCATCTGTTGCAATATAAGCTCACGAAGAGTGTTCCAAATATAGGTTCTGTACGAATCTCCTCCAAACACTCTGTGAAGTTCTTTTCAACATGATAACGTTTAAAGCGTTAAGCCAGTCATTGCAGTTGTAGTTACACCCCATATTTAAAAAAAAAAAAAAAAATAATGAAATATTACAATCAGCTCGGTTGTATCATCCTAACACAATTTTGGCCTGAGGCGTCGATGGTTTACCGTTAAGGAATGCGTGTAACAAGTCCTCTGTGAATCTAATGACTTAGAATTTGGGATGCAGACAATGCCATACCTGTTAGACTAACCCTGTACTAAGTTACAACCTGATGCTATAATCGACGGTTTCTGCGCTGAATTCGGTAGGGCAAGTTTTGCTTTTCGCTGCCCATTACAAATTTTTCTATGCAAATGGTTCTCTTAAGCCGACTCCAACCGTGCATAGTTGTCGTCATGTTACGTTCCGTTCGAGCAATAATACCGTCGTAAATCGTAAGTCCACGTTTAGAGACTCATTTGTCGACAGTATCGACGATTAGTTTTTCATATTGGTTTCGCTCGTAGTTAATCTTGAATGAAAGTCGGATCTAGGGGAAGGAGGGGTTGACAAATATATATATTTAAAAAATAAATAAACTTTACTACTGCCCTAGGCGGCGACAGTGGGATGGCGACAATGGCAAAAAATAATGTTGGAAGAAGCAACAACTCAGTTTTTGTCCCGGCTCTGGAAATTCATACATCCACTACTGTCTTGAATCCAGTTTTATATCTCATTCTTCTTCACTGATTACTTGTTTGTATCCCATCACAGGGAACTTAAAATAACTAACTTCTATTATGCGAGTTGGTTTTTTTTTTCACGTGTTGGGTGAGCGGTTAACGCTCTGGCCTCGCATTCAGGAGGACGCCGGTTCAAACTCCCGTCCGGGCATCCAGATTTGGGTTATCCATGGTTTCCCCAAATCACTCCAGGCGAATGACGAGATAGTTCTTCAAAAAGGTCATGGCCAAATTCCTTCTCGTTCCTTGTTATAAGCAGCAAGAGAATACGACTTACGCAACTTGATATGTATTAAGAAAGGTAATTTCTATGCTACACATGACATTACAAATGATTTATCAGCTTGTTTTGAGAATTTGTAGATACCTGGTACGTAAGTAATTGGTCTGTGATTTGGCTGGAGGCCTTGTATTTGTTAGTCGAACAGTTAAATGTTGTTCACACATCTTTATACACAAGACTTTGATGAAATAAGCAGGGTGAAGCTGCACGCGTGAATTCAGAGAACACGCTGGTTCTGTAGCGAGTTATTTGTGCTCAGCCAAAGCGATAATTAATTAGTTGAGAGAGAGTGACAGAAGATAACTCGAGGTCTCCTTGTCTGCCTTGCAAATTTTATATGTTAACTGAAAACTTAATGTATGCTCACTTATGCAGATTTAAATGACTACAGAACTGGTCCTTATTAAATTAAGCTTATGAACTTTTGAGGCATACGTACAAAATACATCTGTGTTTGCGTGTGTGTTTGCGAAGACGCAAAATTAAATAACTTATTCAAACATTGCGATAGTTTTATTTTGAAGCTCGCCAATTATTCTTACCGTTTTGCACTGACGTTGTCAAAACGTCAAAAGATAAAGGAGTGAATTTGGCTCATATTGTGATGTTTTGAAATCTGTTTATTGCGACGTGAAATGAAATGTTTGTTTCTCTAACTCTGAAATGAGTGGATATAAATGCTTTCGAACCTTTGCAGAACTAATTAGAATTAAGGATTGAGCGGTAGATTGAGCGGAAAAATTAAAATCATGGAGTTATTAGCAGTTACAGAGATAGCGCAAAGGAAAGTTAGTTATTCAATTAAACACTTAAATAAGTGTTGTGGAATAAGAACTTAAACAACACAATACAGTTGTTTATTAAGGATGTCTTTCGTGCAACTACCGTGAATTTGCTACTAAGAAACAAAGATATGAAGTAAAGCCTAAGCTATAATATTTATCAGATTTGTTGTATGTTTCTCACTAGATACAACAAAAACATTTGCATTACTTATTTGAAATACGAATCAGAGCAATTATAGATTTAAAGAAAAGAAACTTTTACTTGCTTTCGCTCTGGGTAACAGAATGAGAAGATTTCAGGCAAATTTGTCTTTAGAGTAGTGAAAGTTTTAACTGAATCAACAACCGTTAATACGTCTAATTAAAAAGAATTCTTTGCTTATTTAGCTATCGTATGGTGATTAGTACAGACTATAAGTCACATATGAGGGCTTATAATGGTGTCCTTCCTCGGGAAGACACATATAACAAACTAACCGTCTCGTCCTCAGAAACCAAGAACTTGTCTTGCTGCTTCTACTAGTTAGCTCGTCTGTATGCTGAAAGACAAATTTGTTAATTTATCTTATCTAGTTCCACCTACGCCACTTGCTGTCATAATTCATGTTTATTTCACAGCAGTTCAAATAGTCGTACATTCAAGTTACAGTTCAAAAAAAAAAATACTTTCCTTCATTTGCGTATACAGTATATATCATCCGTCACAAGTCTTTTCCATATAAATTATCACTGTTCACACAAAACCTCACATACTTATTATTTCCTCTTGCTGTTCCTGATCAACTACACAATTTAATATCTTTCAAACATAGCGATGAATCTGTCAGTACATCCACCACATTCCTTCTCTCCCATGCCAACAACAAGTACACACCTCACATGCCTTTGCACGCCATCATTTATTTCTCATTGCGGAGTCGCCTCCTAAAGATACTCTCACTCACACTTTACTGTTCAAAGATACTCAAATACACAATGTGCCTTCTATATACTAGATACAAATATTTACAATACTTCTCGCCAAAATTAAATAAATAGCAAAAATGTTAAACATAGAACACACACAAAAACAAAACAAAAATTAAGATATAATAAACCAATAGATTTTAGGTGTGAGGGAACTATGTTTCCTCGCAAGACAGAGTACACTACCTAACTTGTATGTATACATACACATCAATAGGCAAATGAGCAGTAATGAGTAGTAAGTAGAATTATACACGAGAATTTAGCTACTGATCAGTTCGTTGGTTTCTGGAAAGCTATTATGGATTTAGTCATTTACTTTTCTAGTTCTACAATCCATTTACTGATATTCAGGTGCTGAGAGGTACAAATATTTTAGTAGCATTTGAAGAGTATTGATTCAAATCTCCACCCAGAAATGTAGTTGATTACTTTCCAGTATTCAAATGAGATCAGGGGCGCCGGCTCTGTGGGTGCTCGGGGGCTCCTGCAACCACGAGAGATAAACAGTGGGTGCAGAGCACCCATGAGCATAGACACCAAAAGTAATGAGTAATCGTTTTTGGGCGATACCAGTATTAGCTACCTCCAACGCCGCGTGTTGTCGAAAGACGTCTCGACGAGATCTCGCTTGCTTACGATGCGAGCGTGAGCGACTGCACGTCCAAGGATAATATTAAACACTACGTTATGTCATACGTAACACCATCTAGTGCGCAATAAATAAATGTTGGTTGGATTTGTGAACAGCATGCACAACTCACCCTGCGCCGAGCCGGTACATTACTCACTCGCGTGCAAGTATAATATCCTGATCACCTGGCACCAAAATGACTTTTCAAAATTACCTTTTTCTAGGTGTAAATATTATTCTGAGCAAACTCAGCATGCCTCAAATATATTTTTTCGATATTTATGAAAACAATTTTGAAAGAAAATAAAAATCTGAAAACATTAGGCTATGCCCCCATTCCCATCAGCCAGGTCTTCGATTTTGGACGTAGACATTAAAAAATAATTGTTATGCAAATTTTCACGGTTCCTCAAATACCTGTCCAAAACAGTTTACCAGCTCGCCTACTATGTGACTCAGAACATACTGGTAGTGCGTGTAAACTGAGATATAACGAATGATTTGAACCTCGAAGAAATCGCTGATATATTTATAAATAGAGCTGCAATTCGACAAAATATCTTTGCACTGAAAAATAATAAATGATAAGATCATATAGATTATTAAATATTCCTTCTTAAAAGATTTATTAATGTCGAATAGTTGCTCATGCACTTCATAGAACAGTTGTGTACATTAAGTTGGTACTAATAAATATCTGCTGCTGGTAAAAATTATGTTATGTAGATAAATTTATGTTAATAATAATAATATAATGGTTTCTTTTTTATATTTTTATTATTATGATATGTATCCGTTCTTCGTTGTTCAATCTAGCATGTTCTACCGGTCTTTTCTTCCTTCTCCTCCGCATGTCTATATTCGTTACTTCAGTCACGATGCCAATCCTTGCGGACTTAAATCAAATGCAACAGTTTCATTAGGAGTACAAAAATCGTTAGTTTTCTTTATTACTCTCTCTACTCTGTACGTTTATTACTCAAACACGTTAAAAACATTGAACCAATCTTAATGAGAAAAAGTAAGTTTTTGGTCTGGAATGGAATTTAGAAAAAGCAAAATCTGTCTGTTTTCTCTGCCTGTCTCTTCGCTTATAACTGAATTTTTACTATTATGTAAGACTATCTGGTGGACGCGACTTCGTGTTTATCAATAATTTTGAAGATTTTTTGCTTGGAACATTAAATATTTTCAGGATCCTATGTTACTACCTTACAAATCAGTAACTCTCCAGTAAAACCCTCGTCAAAATAGCTTCACAAACGTCCCTAATCTTTTTTTTTTTTTTTTTTTTTTTTTTAAAACAGTCATAGTGTCTGAGCAACCACGATGTTTTCTAAAAGCCGGCGCCCCTGAATGAGATGAAACTCTGTATCATTTGATTTATATCAGAAGAAAAGCAGAATAACCTACATCTACTTTGGATCTCTTGCATCCGTAAAGTAAGCAAACAAAATTTACATAAATAATTTAATGAATTGCAAGACTTGCACCTGTAGCAGAGCAAGTGCTCCATAGACGTAATTGCTTTTCTTACAGTTTTCTAAATATTTACTATGGCAATTCAACTTTCACCACCAAAACATTTAAAACGAACTTGTAACACCCGACAGTAATTTTTTTTTTCTTTTTGTTCTATGTTTCTACAGTTATTGGCTTTGTCGTGTAGTAACTGTTTTAACGTGATATCTGAGATGATTTATTAAGAACTTTTCTACCCGCACTAATATGCATAAGAACTCTTCACCTTTGTATACATGATTAACTGTTAATAGCTAGGCAGAGCCTCCAAGGTTGAGTACATCGTAACAACAAGCATCTCTATTGCTCCATTCTTGTACGTTCTTATGCATCTGAGGGTGTGTAAAAGTCGGAGGATACAATGATTAACACGAACGTAAAGAAAAGCATTAAACGTCCAGCTTCATAGAAAAGCTGGGATCTCATTAAAATTCGGAATGTTTACTCAATGCTTGGATGATACAATGATTAACATGAACATAAACAACATCATAAGATGCTTCCCAGAGAACCTTGGGTGGTGGGTGAACGGTTAACGTTCTGGCCTTGCATTCGGTAGGACGTGGGTTCAAATCCCAGTCCGGGCATCCAGATTTGGGTTTTCCATGGTTTCCCCAAATCACTCCAGGCGAACGCCGGGATGGCCGAATTCCTTCCCGTTCCTTGTCCCCAGTCCCATCCCGCCTGTAATGGCGTAAAAAAAAAGCTCCGATCGATCATATTAAAATTCGCAAATCTGAATATATTCTGTCTCGCAAAGGTGTTACCAAATTCTGTCAGTATACAAATAGAATAGAACAGATTTCTGCAGTTAATAGATCGGCTACGTTTTGTATCCTTCCTCTTTCCCCACGCCACTTCCAATCGTTCAACTTTGTATAGAACATGAGCGGTATGGTGGTTGAGGCGTTAGAATGGAGGTAGAAAGGTCCCCGGTTCGAATATCGGTCTCAGTGGGGATATTCAAAAGCACTTAACCCTACCTCCACCTATTGCTCAGCTTGCAGCGTAATGTGAAGTACGCCAGAACGCTTCGGATTCCACTTTAACTGTAGGGTGCCCTATATCCCGTAGAATTACAGCGTTAGGTTAGGTAAGGAGGAATCGAACTGGTCGTCCTACCTCTAATACCTCCTCTGGGAGGGTACAAACCAACCTCCTGGTTCAGAATTACGCTTAGCTTAGACTGGAACATACACTAATACGGATAAGAGATAGAGAACGAGGTTGGGAGACAGAAATTAAATTGGCCTACATTTCTGCGTTGTTGTCTGTCTCGTTACCTTCTTTTGCAGGGCCAACTATCGCGTTCACAAAATCACCGATACTAGAACTCCTACTGAGTCCTGAGACTAAGGCCAGGTCCTGTTTTTGAAATAGGGAGAGTTTTTATGATATCTCCTGTAGCCGTACCACCGCCAGTAGTGGGTACTGTCACCCTCCCTTATCGGTATTCCTCTTTAACTATGTCGTTTTTGTTTATTTGACCTTAGGTCTTGAATAGATCATACGGTCATCCTGGTGGAATTACAAGAACAAGTGCTTTTAAAATTTTAAAAATATACAGATATACAGATGCATTATACATGTATGTCAGTGTCCTTAATATAGTCCTTAATGATACTGAGCCGTGCTCGACTCGCATTGTTTATTTTCCCCGCCCTCGATTGTCTTCTGATGCTGGTTCCTGCAGAGCCCGCGTGCGAGTTCCGCCCGTGAGAGCGCGCTGTGGCCCTGGTGGTGCCCTCTACCGGCTGATTGAGTTGATTTTCGGGGACACGAAACCGGGAAGTCGGTCTGTCGGCAGCAGCGGATTGGTTCGTTGGGTCTAATATTTTCCCTAATTGACTGCGACGTTAGAGGTCTGCTGGTATAAGCGAGGACTTGTAATTTGACCAGGCGGCCTGGAAATACCGCATGATGTGGATTTGTGACCCGACCGAGACCGTTCCTCGCACGCATTAATCGAGGGAATTCCTCCGCTGCGCTCTATGTTCGCGAGCGGTTTTCCGCCGATTGGGGAGCACGGCAGCGGGCGGGGCTGGCGGTGGCTTCGAGGTGATAAATTGCCATTTTCTAGCACTGTCGGGTAGTATACCTGATGATCCCAACTACAAAGTGCGTCGCTTACTGCATTCTTGTTAATTGTGCTAAATAATTTTGTTACGGGAATGGATAAAATTCCCCGATATGTGGTGCTAATCGTTCCCGCTACCTTATCAGTGTGTGTGGGTGGTAACGACTTATGCGCCGGCGTGTACACACTATAGTGTGTCAGAACCTTTTGGTAAGAACTTGATTCTTAAGGTTAAACTGAAGGACGCTAAGGTAAACTGATTCCTGTTTGTTTAAAATAATTGCTGTATTTTGCCTCCTGTGTACAAATTTGTGTTTGGTACTAGCTGTAAATTTGTTATATGACGGTAAATTGGTAAGAGCCTGCCCTGTTATATTACGTATCCAAGCACGTAAGGATTTTCTGTTTGCATGTTTAATACAAGTGGAGATATTGCGATTAGGGACATTCTCATGGCTTAACCAGGTTGTCATCGCGTTAACATATATTTGTATTGGTACAGGATTTATTAAGATCATAATCTGCAAGATCAAAGCTTTCTTATGTATTAAATTGTATTATATTATTTGTGATACTCTGTATAAGTTTAATCGTTGACCATGATTCTTCTAATAAAATGTTTGAACAAGGTTTGCACTTTATAACCATGTTCCCACATGCTTCCCACTGAGTCCTTGGTTGCAACCACACATATCAGATACAATCGATTTTTTGCTATTTGTAGCGAGTACTACTGTAACTCTGGTTGAAAGTGGCTGCTGTGCTCGCACAAGAGACTTGATGAAAGTTGCTTGCTGTTGGCGAGAATTAGAGCAGTTGAAGAATAAATGATTGAAGTCCTGTATTGCCTGTCCGTTGCATGTGCAGTAGGGTGTTTACCGCCTTGATGCGATAAAGGTGACTACGGAATGCGCCGTGGTTGAATCTCATACGGATGATAGATGTGATGTGTCGTCATTGAGAGTTCCAGCTTGAATACCAAGGTCTTCGTGGAGGGTACGTCTGAACTAGAGCGTACTGTCGGCCTCTGTATTGTTTAGATTCATTCCAGCTCCTCGTCCATTGGTGGTATGCATTGCTGACCAATGTTGCCTGATAATCAATTGTGTTGCTGGGTGTTATTAAGCTTCGGCCCGAGCTACATGCCTCCTTGGCTAACATTTCCACGTGCTCGTTATATGTAATTCCAGAGAGCGCGGGAATCCAGATATAATTAACGGGGTTCCGTGTTGATTAAGTTCTACAGTCTGTTGCATTACACTGATGTAGTATGTATTAGGTCGCTGGAGTATAACGGGTATGGCTAAGAAGCGAAGAACGCTAAGTGAATCGGTGAGTATTAGTATACTTCGCCGTAAAAACCTTCTTGCGTATAGAAGAGCCTGGTTGATAGCATTGGTTCCCGCTGAGTAGACTGGTAGATGTGCTGGAAGGCGGAACCTCTGAGAGTCTCGTCTCTCGGGACAGTAGGATGCACAGCGTATCCTACCCGTCGAAGGTATGTTTCACCCATTAGTGTATATTTGAACTGAAGATGGCGATCTAACAGATAAATATTCCTGGCAAAAGTGTTGAACTGTATGGCCGGGTCGTGGATACATCGGTAGTCAGCTTACTGCCAAATGGGTCACACATTGTTGATAAGGTAAGTCGTAGATAGTTGCCGTTTCTTATAGCCTGAATCGCAGGATCTACAGAAGTGTTATTTGTCCGCCCTTACCCAGGGATATTATTTTATTTTTCAAAGTTTGGCTAACGAGTGCTGCTCTCTGATTTTCGGACCATTGAATTGCTGGACCCAGAAAATTTCCTGTTGTATGAATTCACTAAGCGGAGGCAGTCTTTCAGATTCCACAAAAATGTAATGCATTTACAATCAAGCTCTTTGTCACAATAAATTTTGTTTGTACTTTTTTATTTTTTTTATCTATTTACTTATTTATTTTGGTTATGGCTAAGGATTGCAATCCCGTAGTGTTTTCAATCCCGCGGGATCCGCGCGAGATTTGCGCCAATCCCGCGGGATCCCGCGGGATCCGTGCGGGATTGGTACAAACAGTTTTTTAACGCATATATTTAAAACATAATTACTTAAAATCTTAATAAATTAAATAATAATTAAATTAATAAATAATTTTTAATGTTAAATTATAAAAATTAACAGTTAACAACATTTTGATTGGCAAAATGACATTAAAAGTTTTTAGCGTGTCTTAAGTGTATTTAGAGGTTTTACATTTTTGTTTTTTAATCTAAACCAATTTTTAAATAAATAATAAAAATGGAAAATATTGAGTCTTAGGTCATATTATGTGCTTTATAATACATCACACAAGTTTAAAAATATGGTTTGCTTAATGGCCAAGTTACCAGACTTTTTTTAAAAAAAAAAAAAATTAAATAAACGTTCCATAACACCGAGAAAAGCATTCCATTTCACAAAGTGAAGTGAATATACTCTGTAAAGTATAGACTTGGCTCAGAACAAGATCTCATAACTTTTTGGCACTGCACAAGCACGAGACTTGGCCTTTTTTTGCGTGATTCATTATTGTATCTCCTGATTCCTTGATTGATATTATAGTTGATTCAATGCTATTAAAAGAAACTACTCACCAACACGTAAACTGTCAGGTATTTCAGATTTACTTATGTGGCGTAACGACGTTTTTAGATTGGAAAATATTATTATTTTTTAGTAAGAAAGGAGACTTTCTCGGCGAATGATTGCAGTGAAGTCCTCATACGTTGTATCTCCGGGTTTCATTGCAAACACACGAAATTACACACGTGAGGAAGACGGCGGAGGCAGCCGTCGAAGTATGGTGTTCCTACAAAACAATTCGTCGATACACCCGTGAAAATTTCATTTTAACTTTTTTACCTTTTGTCGAGGTAAAGGAGAAGAGGGATTAATCGAAAGCCTGAGCGGCACATGTAAACAGATGGCTTTCGTCAAAGAAACGCATTGAGGCAGAGGCCAAAACAACAAAAAGTCAAAGGATATACAATTTCCTTTTGATAACTGTTAAATAAATAGGTACGCGATCGTTAAAATTACGATAACATTACTTTCATATCAACGAATAATCAAATTTTCAGCCGCAAATTAGGAAATTGTCACAATTACTTTATTTGCAAATTCAGGAAATGGGGATAATGGAACCGTGAATAAAAAGCAGTAACCGAGTAGTTCAGATAACGTGTGCGACACTTAAAAAATAATTATATAGTTAGAAAATCGTACTAAATACGCACCATAACTCAAATTACAGAAATGTGTACTCGAAACAAACGTAAGTTTCAATGAATACGTAAAAGTGTATTTATTTACTTACGAATGACGAAGGTTGACAAAAACAAACGCTTGTTCACACGAGTCAAATGCCAACTGGAAGGGTACAGGCAAACAGTGCAAAACATCCGACAGAGACCGAATGGGGCAGACTGACACGCGTTTCCGCCGGATTTTGCGGATTGCGGATCCGCTTAATGTTGTGCGGGATCCGCCAGACTGTCTAATGATGCGGGATCCCTCGGGATTGCGGGATCCCGCTTTGCTGGATTCCAATCCCTAGTTATGGCATTACGCCTCGTCAACATTCGTCATTAGAGGCGGGAAAGGATTGGGGGCAAGCAACGGTAAAGAATTCGGCCATGACCTTCTGAAGGAAGCATCCAGAAATACGCCTGGAGTGATTTGGTGAAACCATGGAAAACCCAAATGTGTATGCCCGGACGGGGTGTACATTGTTAATCCTTGGGGAAGTACATATTTCGATCTATGCACACCGTCGTTTCTGACTTAGCCTGGAGGTTGAATGGTGAAGCTCTGGCCTCGCATTTTGGAGTACCCGGGTCTGAATCCCAGTCCGGCAATCCTAATTTGTGTTTCCAATGGTTTTCCCGATTTACTCAAGGCGAATTCCGAGATGATTCCTTGAAAGAGGTCATGGCAAAATTCCTTCTCATTCCTTGCGCCCAGTATTTCCCCGCCTCTATTGATCTCGACGTCTACGAGGCGTAAAACCAGAAGCAAAAAAAAAAAAAAAAAAAAAAAAAAAAAAAAAAAAAAAAAAAAAAAAAGACGTCGTTTGATAACAAGAGAGAAAATAATCGGCCAGTTAAATATTTCTGAAAAATATCCAAGTCATTGAAATATTTTTAGTAGCATAGTTATTAACTAAAGTCACCTGGTGGCTGTATAAGCAAACTTTCAGATTCTGCATAGAATTCAGATTATGACTTACCACAATTTAAATATTTTTAAAGAAAATATGGACATTGGGTGATTTCTAAATAATGAATCATAAGACGAATGAGAAAAGGAGCTGAAAAATCAGCACTCCCAACCAGACAGTCGAGAATACGTCAGAGGCAGTTAATTTTAAGTCAATACCCAGTCTTATGCAAATCCCAGTCATTTGACTTTAGCGAAGAGAAAGGGGAAGCGAACCTGTTTCACACGCCTTAAATTCCGGCAAAAAGTGGGTCCTACAGTCTAGCGGGTAATAAGCAAGGGCACCCGGCCTCTTCTACTTGCCTCACGCCTCTGACCTCTGCGTGACCTCCACACGCGGAAGGCCCATAACTTCTTTTCGGACGAGCGTAAGCTTTTTCGTTAATTTCTGATTCGGTGCTTAGGCGGATGAAACACAATATACGGCGCGAAAATAAATTACGGCAAACACGCCACCAATTATGTTCCATTCAGCACTCAATCAAGTGGGGCTCTGGGGATCGTGAAACTAGTCAAGGGAAGTTAGTGTGTATTAGAGCCTACTGGCTAAAATACAACAAATTAATAGTTAAATTCTTAAGTTACCGCAGCCATCCTCGTTAATAACAACTGGATTTTGTGTGAATGCAGCCTTATTTTTTTTTTTTTTTTTTACAGTCTAAGCTTTCGGCTGCCTTTATACAGTGTTCGTCAGAGATATTATTTAATAATATCTCTGATACTAGTATCTCAGAGAAAGGTTGTAGAATGCAGACGAAAGCTTAAACTGCCAAATAAATAACACCTATTTAATAATATCTTTGACACTAGTATCTCTGACGAAGGCTCTAGAGTCGCAGCCGAAAGCTTATAATATCAAATAAATAACATCTATTTAGTAATATCTCTGATACTAGTATCTCTGACGACGGCTCTATAATGGCAGCCGAAAGCTTATAATATCAAATAAATAACGTCTATTTAGTAATATCTCTGATACTAGTATCTCTGACGACGGCTCTATAATGGCAGCCGAAAGCTTAGACTATCAAATAAATAACGCCTATTTAATAATATCTCTGATACTAGTATCTCTGACGAAGGCTCTAGAATGGCACTGCACACTGGATCGGGGAGGTACAACGAGATTAATCACGAAACAGGCCCCTGTGCACAGGCAGTCCTGTCTGTAATTTTTAGGGAGTTTTCCGCAGGTGAATCCGGCGGGAAGGTCCCCAATCTCATTATAAACTACAGATTTCGCGAACAGAAAAGAAGTTTAACACACAGAGAACATAGTTCCACGTTTCACAGATGGACGGCATAAGTTCACTTCCTATCATATGTACGCAGTGGGTTAAAAAAAAAAAGTTTGAATGAGTTGATGATGAAGAAATTCGACGTTTTACTTTTAAAAAAGGCTGCATATACTTTTTCATCCATCAGTAGAATCGTTCGAATACGTGAGATATCTGAAATGTCTAAATCCTAAGTCATTATAAACCCCACATGAAAAATTACTTTTATTCAAACAAAGTAAAACCACAGGTCAAATCGAATAAAATTATTTGGTTTCCTGACATTAGATAAAGTTTGGTTGCTAATTATTCACTTTTTTGTGAAATTATGAGCGAGGGTAGAAGTGTGTGTGAAGTGTCTCAAAGAAAAAAGAGATTACATTTTGACATACACGGGATTGATTTTGACGGAGAAAAAACTGTAGAGGAACACAACGGTTAAGATATATGAAGCAGATAACTGAAGATTCACGTTGTTAGGGATATGTATGTATGGAGAGATTAGCTTAAGGTAAAAAAAGATGGAGAATTGCATCAAACCAGTCGGGAGATAGAAGAGAGAGAGAAAAAATCAATATAACTTTAATTTGATTCCTGCTTGAGCTGTGAAAACCCCCAAACAATTACTTAGATTGCTATTTGCCTCTATTATTATCCTTGTAGAATACTGTTTCAACAGTTTATAAATAAAAGCTCGTGTGCGTATATAAACGCTATTCTGACTTCTCAAGTCACGTGGGTTATTATCCTCTGCGTCCTCCCTTATGCAATAAATAAATAAAAAAGTGGTAAAAAAGTGTATTACTGGAATTAAGCACGGCGTGATTCTCGTCGGCTACGCATCATTAAACTACACCTGAGACCTGGCTGATCTCAGCGAAATTGCTAATGAGCGTTTAAGAAGATGACACGCTCTCCAGGCAGCTGCCCCAGACGGCCAATTTTACGACTAGTTAAACATGCAATAGAGGGGCTCATCTTCAACTGCTATTTACTTACACATAGTTATTGGTTTCACAAGTACTTCATAGTATTAACTGCAGGATTTAGTGGAGATGGTTGGGTCAATACTCTTTATCACCACGTAACTACAAGCAACGTACGTCCTTGAGAAATTATATGAAATTAATAATCTTATTTCTATATCATTAATCTATCGTTCATAATTCAACTTAAATATACATTACACACAAAATTAAACTTGAAAAATTTCAGTAGTGGTACAATTGCTCATGTCTCTGTAACTAACCTGTATCGAAAAAATTTTATAAGCTCTTTATTATTTACGCGCGAATGGTCTGGTAGCTCAGTGGTTAAGGTACCTGCACCTGTCCTCGGTTCGAATCCCGGGAGGTACAGGAACTTTTTAGAGTTTGGTTTGATAGTATGAGCTATGCCAGGACGTTCGGATACCACGTTAAACTGTAGATCCCAGAGGAAAGGAACTGGCCGTCCTACCACATATACAATAGCTTAGTAGGCCTCCTTCTGGTTGTGGACTAAGTTAGTTTATACTTTACCCATTAGTGAGTGACTGCTAGCTCTTATCATCTTTTTCTTACAATTCCATAATAAGGTTTCTATCTTTCAGCCAACCTGTAAAAATAATCGATTTATTTCACGAAAGAAATTACCGATGTTACCACAAAACGAATGACCGTTGTAACCGATCGAAGCCCTCAAGAAGCCGGTATAGATACTTGGCGATTTCATTCGACTATTATCTACTTCTCCAACATCATATTTTTCAGCAAGGGTGAAACAGACTTGCAATTATTCTATACTTACATCCACTTATGAGAAGCTCCGCACTCACCAGAGAAAGAAGACACAATCACGAACATCGCCTAAATTCATACTAAACACACACTACAATTACAGTATTACCTGCCGTGATATTTATAATGTTCATAAACGTTTAACAGCAAGCTACAGCTGTATCATCCAGATTGGAGCAATACATAATTTACCAGGCCACTTCCTAACTGTCGGCACATAAGCAGCCCAAGAGAGAACCTAAGTATCACTTTCACTGCGTGTAGTAATGGAGACATGATAAAGGAACAGTACTAATGTGGGGGTTCCAATTCAGATTTTCAGCGAAGATCAAACTGCGGTTACACCCATAACACTATAAATAAACAACGACCCCTATACCAACCTTGGAAATGAAGTAAAGCTACGTGCAATGAACGGTGGTGCTTCAAAATAAGTCAACACGACAGCATAAAAACAAATACGGTGGAGTATTTATTAAATTACAGTGTTCCAGTGTAGAGCCTTTTATTTTTGGCTTCTAACTTTACCCCTCGTCGACGCCGAGATCATTAGAGGCGGGAATGAACTGCTGCAATAAACGGGAAGAAATTTGCCCATGGCCTTTTGAATGAACCATCCCGACATTCGCCAACAGTGGTTTGAACAAACCATAGAAAACCCAACCAAATATGGATGTTTGGACGGGTCTTCGAACCCCCGTCCTCCAGAATGCGAGGCCTGCGTGAGTTTTTCTGCGGCGTGGGATGGTCGCACCGTAAATACAGAAAGCTGGCCGTTGATGGCCCGCGCTGGCATTTCGGGCCTTGCTGCAACTCGAGTGCACAAGCAACGAAATTTTATAGGTGATCATTCAGCACGGCTTTCTCCAGTTTCGGGTTTTCAGAAAAATTGCATCTGACGTAATAGCGACATGCACTCTGCCGGACAGCATGTACTGACCCCACGGTAATGACGTCACTGGCACGAGCAACAGTACTCAATAAGGTCGACAATAATTTATCAAAGTTGATAATTATGCAACTGAACGTTGTACAAGTTGAGCTGAAACACAAAAACTGCTGGTAATCACCGCATCAAAAGAGATAGATTCACTAAACCGTTGCCAAAGCTTAGTCTGTTTATACTCGCATCTCGCAAAAACTGAAGAAACATTTTGAAAGCTTAAGACTTGACTTAAAATCATAGATATGTATGGTCACAGTGCACGGAGCACGAAATCAGTCCCTTTTGAAAATTCCCCGTCCGGGCATCCAGATTTGGGTTTTCCATGGTTTCCCAAATCACTTCAGGCAAATGCCGGGATGCTTCCTTCAAAAAAGGCCATGGCCGAATTCCTTCCCATTCCTTGCCCCCATCCTTGCCCCCCATCCTTTCCCGTCTCTAAAGACCTCGCTGTTGAGAGACGTAAATACAATAAAAAAAATTTTTTTTTTTGAAAATCAAACTATTTTACTTTTTTCTTGCTTTACGCCTTGTTGCCGTCGAGGCCATTAGAGGCAGGAAGGGACTGGAGACAAGGAATGGGAAACAAATCGGCCATGGACTTGTGAAGGAACCATCACGGCATTGGCCTGTACTGATTTCGGAAAACCATGGAAAAAGCGATTCTGTATATCCGGACGAGGATTCGAATCCGCGTCTGTACTATTTTATGCCATAATTTTCCTGCTGCTTCTATTTTTTAGTTTTTATTTGGGTATTCCTGCCTAATTATTTTGTGATTTTACCTTTACCATAAATTAAATTCCACAATTTCGTTAAGCTTATTTGGGCGTTAATCTTTGATTTAGTTGATGATCTGTTTTAGGAAAACAGAAAAACAACACACTCCAAAAATTGTAGGTAAATGAAAAATTTAGCTGCTTTATTGCAGGTAATTGCTGAATACTCACACTATATACCAGAACAGAATAAACCACTCTGACAGGCAGTGAAAAAAAAATCTCTCAGGCAAAGATACTAAGATATTGTAAATATAACAATTATTTCTTTATTCTCCTATCAACTTTTCTGGACATTTCAGTGATTACACAGTATGTATTTACTATAAACTTAATCTGTTTTCTACTTCACTGCTGCGACAACGCACACGCAATGCGGCCACTATCAGAACGGCCAACATATATATCTTACATAACTACTATGAGTTTTATAAGAAATATGTTTTTTTGTGGAAGGGTCAATAAATAAATTAAAATACAAAAATAAAATTCAGTAATCCGAAATGACAAATAAATGATAGAGGAAGGAATCAAGATATAAGGTAACAACTGATTATTTCCTCCCTGAATGATAAAATTTCCCAAAAAAGAGAAAACTGAAAGCACAACGTCATAAGGATGTGAAATCACAGATTTACGAAAGTTTTGCAGTGCTATATGAGAGGAAGAAGGTCTACTAGTAGAACCATTAAGATATGCTCAGAAAATTGAAGTCGGAACAGGCTTTTGGCTTATCCATGAAGAGGATGTAAGTACGTAGGTATAGCTACCAACTTAACCTCTAATACATCAAGGACTGCAAAAGTCATTCAGCACCTTTGGTACCTGCTTGGTTTGTTACGCGATTTCTAGACAAACATCATGAATACATCTATACCGTTATACGTTTCATAACAATAATATCTTTCCCCCTGTAATGATTTATGTATCCTTAAAAAATGCTGAAATATGGTTGATAATAGAATATAGAAATTGGAATTATTGGAACACTCTAAACTCAAAATCTTATCGATTAGTTTGGAGGAGTGTGTGATGTATTCGGCAAGATACATCAGACTAAGTTTGCGTTTCATGTTTGGAAGGTTAAAGGCGCTTCCATCATATATTAAACGAATTATGCGAGACATGAAAAACGAGTTCTGTATCCGTGAAAGTCCACGATAATTCGTGGTTTATAATAGAGGCTTGTAGATCGTTTGTCAGCGAAAGAATGATTCAAACAGGCTTACTACTTCGGAAACAAACCAACGAAGCGTGATCTCAAACAATACAAGATCCATCTCCACTCGAAGCTGTTACCAATATAACTAGAGCAAACCGAATGTTTTCCTTACTAACGGGTACATCGACTGATTCGAAATGGTGAAATATTACTCAGAAATTCATTTCGTTATTCGCATTTGTGGTATGGATGTCGTTTTGATTAGATAAACGAACAAAAACAACGAATCATGCATCATATGGGAACAGGATCAGTTTATCTAGCGATTTAATTAATGTGAACGAGAGAATGAACATTTGAACATCGTGCGTCGTATGCATGCACACGTATTTCTGGAAATTTTTATTTTAATTCGTTTCGTTACAAAGGAAAGGGTTGCGTACAATATTTTAATACAATAAACATTATTTACAGTTAATTGATGTTTTTAACGAGGTAAGTAATTTTGGCAACATAAAAATATATTTTTTAGTATTGTATTCATTAAAAAATTGAACTTCGTATTTGTAAAACGTGAATGGATAATTAACTTAAATGGATTTTGTTTTTTATTGTGTCCTAAGCGGTTCACTCAAAGCCATGGATGCAGGCCCGATGTAACTGTGTGACCACATGTTTATTAACAAACTGATCACTAAAAAAACATAAAGTTATCTGAAAACTTACAAGATTAAGATAAAACCTTGCAATTTAGCTTTAGAGAGACATTTAATTTTAAAACTAACTATTGTAAAGAGATTTGAACATTTGCTAGTGATCGATTTGTTGAAATACATGAGTTCACACTACCAAATCGGGCCTGGAGGCAGGGTTGTCAGTGTCACTAGATTAATCACAGTCGGGTTCATTGTCTATTGTGTATGCAAATAGGTGTTTGTTTTGAAATTACTTGATTTTCGTGTAGTGTGATTGTGATATTAGGTATTATTCTTGCATATATAATATTCAAGCAGTAAATCAAGTGTCCGTTCCGTAGATTTCCGTAAGATTCGTGTGTGAATTATTTAAGCTTTATCGAAACGAACACTTTACCAACCAGTAAACATGTTAAATGAACAATTTACCTTTACAAAATATGAACTAAGTCTAACCGTACCCTACGCGATGCTTCATGCTAATGCTCGATTGTATCAAAGGAAACGACTAACGTAACGATACGATAGTAATGATTGGTTTAGAAACGAATATATACGAGTACACGATTTCTCGTTACTTTTACTGGTCTAAAAATCACAGAAAGAAGCTATTAATAGGTATTAACAAACCCTCAGATAACTCTTCTTTCTTTGAATTCGAGTGTTTTTCCAAATTTCAGAACATCAACCAACATTTCAAACGGATGGTTAGGAGGGATTATCACAGTGCATCAAAATTAAATCATACTAAAAAAAATAACCTGTTTTTATATATATGCCACATATCAAATCTTTGACTGCGAGAAATAAATTACGTTTCCTTATTTATTTATTTTAATGGATTTTAGCCCTATCGGCCATACAGCCCGTCAGTGTATACAATAGCGTTTTATTCTAATTGTTAGGGTATCAATATTCTTTATAATGGTGCAAGTAGAGCACTTATGGACTGACTTACAACCAGTCATGCGTTAAAATTAATCATTTTACAAGCGAATAATAAAATCGTGCATTGACCGCGAGACTGGATGAATGGCATTCACGAAAAAACTACCCTTCGGATTTTGATACAATTTCGGTTAATAGTCTGTTGGTAAATTAGGGAATTGTTTCAGTTTGATGTGAAGTCGGAAAGCGAGACACTTAATAAAAAAAATTACATAAATTACTATCCATTTTTCGTTGAACGGGATTCACTTAAAAATTACTGTCTAAGTTCAGTTACTACAGCCGAAACGTAGATCTTGTTTTCAACGTTCAAGCAGCATCCTATTAGGGATTATTTCTCCGCTGTCAATGTGTTAATAGTGACATGGTCGATTACAATGAAATCCTCACTTTAACAAACCAGTTGCACGAATTGCTGGAAACTGTTAGCCGTTGATAAAACATTGTCTACCTAGGCAGTATCGCTGATATTTCTATCATCATCATCATCGGTGTTCTGCCGTAAGGACACTGATCAGCTAATCAGATAGACTGTTATTTAACGCTCGCTAAATACGTCGCACTTGTCGGTTTCTAGAACATTCCAAACATGTATCAATACAGGTACTGCCTTCATGAAGCCGAACTCTACGTTCATAAGTAATATAAATTACTTTTAAATTAGCAGGAAAATTAGTAAAGAGTTTATAAAATAATTATCAAAGAATTAAATATGGATATTGGTATTTCTACCGACCTGGCAGCTCGGTTCGTTGCGGCATCGTGATGTTGCCCGGCGCTGACACGTGGTTAGTTGGTTCAAGTCCTCGTGGGCGAGGAAATTTTCATGATCGGAACTTGGCCGGCAGGTGGTAAGCAAATCCAAAACACCAGATTGGGCGCCAAAGTCCTGGGTTAAATCCCAAACCACTCCGCATTGCGTATAGTGATTCAAATGTCGGATGGGAAAATTAAGACTGGCAGTATGCGATGGTTCTAAGGCTTTACATATTATATTTTAAGACATTAGTCTGAGTTTTATTGTAAAAATTATGATTTGTGAGCGTCGTGTAATTTTGGTCGTAGCGGCAAGAATTGCGACACAGTTCTCGGCGTATGGGTTTTAAAAAAAAAAAAAAAATCAATATTAATAGAGAGGCAGCTACCAACCGTGGCCCTTTCGTCACCAATCTTTGTCGGCAGTTGGAAGTTGGGTCCAGAGCAAAGTTTTAATTTTTGTGGCAGTGTCTGAGATTAGCGCGTGCATCTATGGTAGTTGTTTGCGGTAACCGTCTGAGTTGGTCTTTTGTCATGTTCGAAGAGTAAGTAAATTATCTGGTATTTTGTTGTAGTTATTCATCGAAAGTGAGGATTTTAGTATAATCACTCAAATTAGGTGTTTTCGTCGAAATTAGCAAGAGATAAGTTTACATAAGTGTGTCATTTTAGAGAAGAAATAATAATACCAACGAAATTAAATATTAGTCGACACTTGCGGTTGCGCAATTGTATAAAAATTGCCACGTCTATTCTGCTGTTTAAATTCTGCTCTAGTTTAGCAGTTGTGAATCAGCCATCAAGTACACTTTTTAAAATTGTTATAATTTATCATTCTGCAAGTATTTTATAGGAACTGCTAGGGAATTTAGTAATTGGAAATCGTAAATTTCCAATGTCGCGCAATTTGCGTGATATTGAAAGTGGTTAAGGATTATTAGCGAACACTATTAAGAAATTCGAGAGATTATTTGTGGTCGTAGCAGAGCTATATTTTTTTTTTTTTTTTTTTTTTTTTTTTTTTTTTTTTTTTTTTTTTTTTTTTGAGAAGGAGAAATCAGATACCTGGTGAAACATCTGGTTTATAAAGAATCTTCTGATAGAAATTTAAATAATATATCGGTCGGTGGATCTAACAAAATTTAAGAAACCTGTGCCTTAAAGACTTTAATCTCTAACTATTTATCATGATTAAGTACTTTTCAGATTTCTTTAGAACCTTTTTGTACGTTTCAGAAGAGATTTGAAGTGTCCACGACCGAAGGGAAAGAGCTTATATGTTGTTAATTACTTGATCCTTTCCAGGTAGGCACAAGTAAACTCACGTGAACAAGAACCAAGGTGAGAAGCTTTATTTTTCGCTAAATGCACAGACCAGAAACTTCTGAAAGTGAGTGACTGTTATATTCCTGAAATATATAAGTGGTTCTTTGAGAAAGGAAAACCGGTGAGGATTCTAGTTTAAACGTATAACGGGTTCTTTCAGAAGTTCCGTTCCGTGAGCAAGAAAGTACTGTAGTATTGATTTAGTCATGAGATATCCCAAGAGCACTTTAGAAATAGAAATAAGTTTTTATATGCCACTTTATGAAAGTAGGAGCGGGAGCAATGTGACAAAAATATTTGTCTAAACGGTACAGATTGTTGCTTATCAATAGGAAGTGATAGTCTAGATACTTACTGGAACTTAATACATCTACATCTAAATCTACATATATACTCTGCAATTCAGAAAATTGTGGGTGGCAGAGGGTGCTCAGCACCAAAGCTAATCTCTTTGTTGTGCATTCCAATCCCTAATGGTACGAGGGAAAAAGAATTCATATAAGAATCATTGTGGCACCTTATTTCTCTAATCTTATCTATCCTGTCATTCCGGCTCAAATAGGTTGGTGGACGAAGTATTTCACTACACTCGTGAGTGAAAGTGGGAGTACGCATGTTTACCAATAAGTTTAAACGAATCGTGCGTCGTCTATCTACCAGAGACTCCCAACCTAATCTACTAATCAGTTCTGTGACGCTTTCATAAGGACTGTAGCAAGCGGTCACGAATCGAGCGGCTCTTCTCTGTACTTCCTCTATACTTTCGATCAACCCCTTACGAAACGGATCCCAAATGGCACAACAATAGTCCAAATGTGGACGCACAAGATATTTGTACGCTATCTCCTTTGTTTGTTCATTACAATTTTTCAATATTCGACCTATGAATCGCAGCCTAGAATTAGCTCTACCTACCAACGAATTAATGTGTAAGTCTCATTTCATGTTCCTTTGTGCTGTTACTCCCAAATATTTCATAGAATCAACCATATCAATAACTGAATTGTTTAACTCGTATTTCTGAACAATTGGATTGTTTTTGTTAATTATGCTCATTGTCTTGCACTTTTTACAGTTTAGCGTAAGTTGCCACTCAGCGCACAATGCCAAAATAATATCCAGATCACGCTGAATTTCTAAGCAATCGGCCAAATTCCTTACTTCCCTATAAATAACCGCATCATCAGCAAACAATCTAAAAAGGCTTTTCACTTTGTCTCCGAGATCGTTTATAAAAATTTAAAAAAAGGCTATTTTACAACAGAATCAACAATGATTATATGAGCCGTGAGCAAGAGTAATGAAGAAGTTGTTGAATTGCGCATAAAATTTAAGAAGACAAAATTACCTATTCAGAATACATTTTTTTTATTATTATTAAAAGTAACAGAGTCGCAGTGTAAAACAATCTGTACAACAGAAACTAACTTAAACTAAGACTACGAAAACAAACTATGTAGAAAAGATTGCTTGTCACTTATGACTAGGTAACAAAGCTCTTAGAGACCGAGAGTGGTGGTGTAATGGTTAGCGTTCTGGCCTAGCATTCGGGAGGACGGCGGTTAGAATCCCCGTCCGGGCATCCAGATTTGGGTTTTCCATGGTTTCCCAAATCACTCCAGACAAATGCCGGGATGCTTCCTTTAAAAGTCCATGGCCGAATTCCTTGCCCCCCATCCTTTCCCGTCTGTAAAGACCTCACTGTTAAGAGACGTTATGCAGTTACAAAAAAAAATTCTTTGAGTTACTGTTAAAACCGCTGCGCTAAATAAAACTCCAATAGCACATTTTTGCTTGCAGGATTTGAGGAAAATAAATGTAGGTACAAAATTGTGAAGTGTGTTTAATGGATTCGTAATGATTAGGTACAGCAGTAATAAACTGAATTACGAATAATAATGAAATGCTAAACTTAATCACTGTTTAGCCAATTGCGTAACGCCCATGTGACGCATCCAGCCTTTGTTGCTGGATTAACAACGGCAAAGGAGTTTACTACACGGTATTTGTGTCTTTCGGAAGAGTAGGCCTGAATGGGCCGGCACCCGATTTCACTCTCTCCTTTCCTCACCTCTCATTTCATACAACGCAAAAAACACTCTGTACTAGACACACATACTATCACAGTCATCCACACTTACAATAACACATATATACACACACTGGGAAAGGTAACTGGAAACCATTATCTTCGCAATAGAGTTTCCGTGTTCTGTTGAGCTGTTCCAACTTTAGGTACTATTTCCATCTCTTCCTTTGTCTACCCATACTCAGGGCAGGCGTTAGGGGGGGGGGGGGCGTAAGTGGGTCAAAAGTACCCGGGCCCGCTGGCTGATGGGGAGCCCCGATCACCGACTGTAGGGGCCCTCAGGCAATGAAGCCTAGAATGCGCATATTGCCCGTCGCCAGGTTTGAATACCTGTTTTAAATAAAAATAAATAAAAGTCGCCCATTTTGCCCCGGGCCCGAAATTCCTAGCGCCTGCCCTACCCATACTTCTTCTACTGTACCTTTGAGACTTTATTGCTTTACTTCTATTGGTAATTGCGCGTCATCCATTCTATATAGATGGGTCTCTCAACTTATTCCTATGCTGCTCTGTCTTGTCATTCATACTATTTCTTTACAACTCCTCTCTTATTGTCTCGTTTCTTAGTAGATCTACCCGTGGGCATCCCATTATAGATCTTAGGAACTTCATGACTACCGCTTTTATGTGGCTGTCATTTCTTTTTTTCATTACCATGACTCACTTCCGTAGAGAAGCATACGAACTGCAATCACTGTATAGAATTTCATCTTTGTATCTCTGCTGGTCCTAAATTTTTAGCTATCGTTCCATACATTATCTGATACTTGTTTACTTTACTATCAAAATCTTTGCTTACACTGTATGTGATGTAAAAACTGAGGCAGTTAAAACTTTTTCTATAACTATCTTTGCTCTAATAGGGTCTCAAGTTCCTTCGTGGAAATATTTTAAAACCATCATATGGATCGTTCTATCGGAGAATAAAACTGTGTTCCCCTTAAAGCCCGACCCAAATGTTGCTACTCAACAGGTGGTGCAAGGACTGGTGCATACATAACTAGTAGCAGTCGGCATTGACACCCATGCAATTAGAGATTACAAGCTGTGCAGTTACGATTTCGTCGTAGGCGAATTCCGTACACAGCGCGAATGCTGTATTCCAGGAAGTTCTAACCTGGTGGAGAGTTCTGTGTACTCGCAATGGGCGTTACGCAGCGCAGAGATAGGGATGACATTTAGTCGCTCTGGAGAGGCGGGGAATGGTCGGTTTACAATTAGCGAAGTGCCAACACCGATCGGTTTGACATTTTACGCGCCGCTGCCCTCCCCGCTGACGTAAGACCCGAGCTGTTAGGCCACCCGCAGAGCAAACTAAACCTCATTTGAATTTTGTTCCGTGCGGGTCCACTCGGAGAATTTGTTTTCGCTCTCCAGAAATGCCAGAGCTCCTCGTGTTTGTCTAACCTCGGCACGCGGTCTCGAAAACACATTATCGCGCCTGTCACAGCATTATTAACTGCTTGAGCCTAGAAGGAAGCGGTTATTACATACATATCTTACTTTCAAGTGTTAGTTTGTACCTCATTTTGTATCAGTGGTAAGAGACCTCTTGTTTTCACCTGTATCCATACGTCACAGATTTCACGCCCTCTTACCACCATATCAGATGACTTCACTTATCTTGAAAATATTATAAACAAGCTTTCATTTTCAACACCACCAACACGTATCTCAAGATCCTTCGTATATCTAGGCTTATCCGACAAGAATTATTCCCATTCGGTAAGTAAACTAGCATTCATTCATGCATTTAACTTTAATATTCATTTGCATTTCCTTTTCCTTCTGACTTCATTTATCGTCGACGTTGAGGTAATTAAAGGTGGTAAAGGACTGACGGTAAGGAATAGCCTTTTGAAGGAATCATCCCGGTATTCACCTTCAGTGATTTGGGGAAACCAAGGAAAAACCAAATCTATATAGTTGGACAGGAATCGAACCCGCGTCCTCCCGAATGCGAGCACAGAACATTACTGCTCACCAACGACTCTCGGTTTTCAATGTAGACCTGATGTCAACCGAATAGGAGAAACAAAGGAACCATTACACTGCGAATTCGGCCAGGTTGCAATATCATCAATTCTTGATTTCTAAACTGCGTTAAAGTATTTTAAAATTAAATATGGGGTTAAATATTTCGTTAACAACTATGTTAATAAAAAGAAAAATTTAATGCCCTCATTTGTCTGAGAATCGAATAAACTTTATAAGATTGTCGGGATAGGAGTACGCTGTAAAACTAAACAGAAACATACATTAACAATAGGAAATTAATTTAGGTATAATATTATTAGTATTTTCGAAGAGTTTGATGTTTTATACAATAGAATAAAATATATAAAAGACATTTTGGAATATGATAACATCAATTTTTGCTTACGTCGTGTTTAAGGCAGGTGAAGACCGGAGGCAACTTAATAGAAAAAAGAAACCTTTCGTGAAAACGGATTGTACGTATAGTGGAAGTGCTTTACAGTAATTCCAACTTGTATTTACCACGTTAAAGTTTTTACTTATCGATTTACGCCTTGTAGGTCATTAAAGGCAGTATTTAAACAGTCTGGATGCAATTCTCACACATGTTCGGTGAAAGGAACCCGAGTCCCTTCGCAAAAGTTTGCGGTTCGTTCAGGCCTCTTCTACGTGATACCATCTTTTGAAGACAGCTGTGAACTGTAACTCCACGGCTGTTTTGTAAATGAAGAAGTGACAGAAATTTTTTTATTTAATACTTGTGCAGGTATAAATTCATCTCTGATAGATGACGAAATAACAACACTTTAAAATCTGATAAGTTCTTCTCATTTCACATTACGTAGATTGAATTACTCGGAACATTACTTACACAGCAAACATCTTAACATCAGCACCGCTTCTCTCAAACAAGAGTGCACTATAAATCTGCTATCTCCCTGTCTCCAAGGAAAATGGACCCTCTCGTTCACCTAACAACTGATTATTTTGGCTAACATTATTCCTCCACAGTTAAGTTTGCCATCATTTGTCCAGAAACTCCTCCAAATATCTTTCTGTGGCCAAGTAGGTCACTAAATGAGTACCATACTTAAAGTCTCCCCAGAGACTATACTTCCAAGCTAACGCCAGCCAGCTTGCTCCTGACCGAGCTGGCGATCAAACCAAAAAGGACTCGCATTGATCTTCACTAGTGGAGATTGAATGTGCAATATATGCGAATTCCCCAATTTTGTGTTAGCCATGCTGCGAGATCGAATGATTCTAATATTACAGAGGTGAAGTTGACGAAAGGGTTTGTAATCCATCTTTCAGTGCCAGACGAGTCACATTTTCCATTGCGTCGGTCCAAACTTATATTTTATCCGGTATTTTAAATTTTCACTTTCTTCCTCGTTTTTAGGCATACTTTTTTTTAGATACTTCGTGCTCACACTGCAGGATGAGATTAAATTTCTGCTAGTTTGTCACTAATCTTTATAGTAATGCTGATGTTGGCAGGATGGAACTCATTTCAGCCAGGCTAAAATAACAGATCTACGAGTTCAGCGATCATAGTTAATTTGTTAGTCATGTTTTGTGTAATTAATAAGATGTATCTGAAATTTTTTCTGTGGATAATTATGTGAATATCAGCATGGAACCTAGTACTCGATGCCATATAACACCTTCGGGAAGAAGCTAATGCCGGAATGTAAAAGTAACTATTAAAAATGGTGCCTATCATGAACGTAGCAATATTATTATTATTGGTTTTTTTACTGATCTCAGAAATAAATACGGTTTTTGTGCTGGTCAAGAATCCTTGAATGCGATAAATCTATTTGGTAAACAAAAATGCAATTGATTCTCCCTGTTTCATTAAAAATGCACTCCTCATATAACGGATTTTAGTATACTGTATTGTGGCGTTTCTCTTCTGATGTTGATACAGAAACTCCCATAGGACACAGATATTGTTTGTGAATGACTCAAGTTAAAATGTTAGCGTTGGTAACACTCGAGTCACCTAGAAATTAGATCCCCTTAACTCTGAATCTATAAAGAACCCGAAGACGAGAGGAATCTGTCTGCTGCATTTTAAAAATAAAATTAAAACAAACACGCAAAACCTCGGGTTTGTGCTAGCAAGTGTCGCCTTGTTCCACCACGTCGGAGCCAGAGGACATTACTGTAGAATGTGAATAGTGAGTGAAATTATCTATCCCTCATCCGTGCATTAAATTGAAATTTAATGAACAATATAAATATAAGAAAACTGTTAGTGATTGTGACTGGATAATACTTTGAAAGTATAGAACAGCCGAGTTGTGTAGTATTCGAGCATAAGAATCAGGGGGTCATATTGAATGGTGGGCTATCGTGCAAATTGATTAAATAATAAATGTAAATTATTTGTAATAGGATTCTTTCTTTTTTAACCTGCTCCGGTTTTTATTAATTTATTTCAGTATACGGTCTAGATACCTAATTAACGTAGTCAGTCTTTGGTCATGTGTCTGATAAAATATTAAGGAAGAGAAGAAATTAAGGAAACGATAAATGTTAATTAGATTATAATTAACTGTAAATCAGAAAACAAAGAATATTTCACTATTGTTATTTCCTAAATCTTTCATCTGTATGCAAGCTGCCTTGGCAAACCTGTAATTCTTCCAAGTTGTCACAAAAACCTGCATAAGACTACATGAACAGAGCTATGGTGAGGAGATTTTGAATGGTGCTAATTCTTTCACCCCAAGTCCAGTGTGTCGGCGCTTTAATAAGAACAGCGTGGCCATAAAAAGAGAGAGAATGCATCCTCGCCGTCTTGAACACAGTCAACAGGTGTTTCATCTGAAGCGCTATTAATTACTCAGCCGAAGAGGCGTGTATCCAATCCCTGTTCGCGCTCCCTGCGACCTATTAACAACACACACTCCACGACTCAACCTGTTCCGAGCTATTGCGTGATTTACTGGGTGAAGCCCAGCTAATTAACACGTGACGGGCATACCCGAATGTAATTGTAGCCTACGTCTAACGTAATGTAAACATGCTATCCATCACGCACGAGAATGACGCCACCGGGTTTCGGACGAATATAAGGACCACACCGTAATACATTATAATAGTAATGTTTTTGCCCAATAAAAACGACAGTTCCAGGCCTTACTACCCTTCTTGAACAAAGATGAAATATAAATTTTTACTATCGTTATGCAGCTACAGTCTGAAATAGACATCGTCGACAATTTATAAAGAAAAAAAATTAATAACTTGAGTGGACATAAGTTTTTAAATGAATTCAGTAGCTTTTCTCACCTTCCTCAAATCATGCTGAACTAAAAAATATTTTTCTCTGAACAACTTATACCTGAAGTCTATAAAATGTCTTAAATTTATAAGTTTAAAAATTTGTTTAGTTTTATTTAAGCTAAAATAATTGTTATCTACTATTACTATTATTATTACTCCGCGATTAACTAATAGATGGTGACGGAGGGTTCATTCCACCTATCCCAATGTGTAACTGTTTGTGCATAGGAAGGGATATACGGGTTATGGCAGGAAGCGTCCACGGGCTATTTGAGGTACCATCCCGGCATCTGCCTTGAGTGATCTGGGAAAAGCATGGAAAAGCCACACTCTTTATGCTATAATGGTTTATTGTTCTTTAGATTACATCTATAAACACAAAATAAGAATGCATTGTAGTATCAGTATGCTTATTTGAAAAAACAAAAGACTTTTTGAGTATTGAAACTTATTTAATAATGTTTTTCTGACAACCACACACTTGCACTGCCCATTTCTAGCTATCTCACAAGGTGATAGCATAAATGAGTTGCAGATGTAAAACAAAAAACAAACATAATAAGTTTTTAAACCTAAACCAGTATCTATACAGGTAACAAATGTATACACTGTTCCACATAATAAATATTAATTAACTCGGGATTGTATTTGTAGATTACAGGAGATATTGGTTATACTCATGGTCATACTAATGGGTTGTTACTAACTTGTTGTCAATATATAATAATATTATCAATTATATAGTAATATTGACATTACTAATAAGTGTATGTACTGTTCCACACCCCCGAGATTATTCTCACATGGGATCAAAGTGAACATATCTATCTATCTATCTATCTATACAACATCTTAGAATACCGGACGATAGTTCAGTTACCTAGGGAAGCAGAAGATCGAAATCGGTGGTTATTTATTGTGAAGCGTGTCAGTTGATGGGTCACTAACTTCCAAACCTCAAGCATAGGCAAAAGAAATACGTATATAAGTCAATTGCACATATCCCCAGGATGATCCAATTCAATCTTGGGACGTTTAGTTGCCATGGTTCCTTATCTTTAATCCTCTCCAGGGTCTATTGCCTTAGACATAAACGATACGTAAAACCTTGGATAACAGGGATGAAAATTATAACTAAACATTCCATTTAAAACAAATCAGTTAAATCAAAACGAAATAACATATTACAGTAAGAATTAAAGTTATTTAACAGTAAAGATTTAATACCAAATCGTAAATCACAAAATCCTATTTCAACATAAATATAATGCAATGTTGTTGCAGGTCATGTTTCCACTGTTGCTTAATTATTTACCAGATGAAAGATAACGCAAATTCAACTGTTCAATTTAATTATTGTTGCGTCGTACGCGTTTCACCTCTCATCCAGGCATCATCAGCGACGAATCTGCGTCACAGTTCTTGTATACAGTTTTATAATTAGTTTTATCTTATTAAATTGTGAAAATGAGATATTTTTATAGCTTAAATTTACTTACTATTTACATATGTTAATATGGTATGCAGCTGCGCATCTCCGTTTTCTTATATACCTGTAAAGCATGTTTT
Organism: Vandiemenella viatica; assembly: GCA_031002005.1. Taxonomy (NCBI): domain Eukaryota; kingdom Metazoa; phylum Arthropoda; class Insecta; order Orthoptera; family Morabidae; genus Vandiemenella; species Vandiemenella viatica. The sequence goes on along the minus strand of CM061914.1, from coordinate 150,931,753 downwards.
GCTTGTTTCATATTTACAATATTGTGCTTTCTCATTATTCAGTCGTCTGTTGGGCCACTGAAAATAAAAGGAAATGGTACTCAATGACATATTATAACAAATACACACACCGAATCACAAACATTTTTTTAAAAAAAAAAGGCATCAGCATTGAACTGCGAACTGGCAACTCAGTGGAAAGACAAATTAAACCCCATTCAGACACAAAAAAATACCACAACTCAGGCATTTACCAACTCACCTCTCAAAAAATATAAATCAATATACATAGGCCAAACACGAAGACAGTTCCAAATCAGTTACAAAGAACACATGAGAGCATTAAAATACAGTCACCATTCCACATTCACCTACAAACATAAACACAGATATGCAAATTCCCATTATCAACAACCACAGACACAACACACTCACTATACAGGAAAACTTATATATTCAGCAAGCAAAAAATGAAGGCAAACAGGTACCAAATGACCAAATAGAATGTTACAAACCTCACAAATAGAATGTTACTCAATCTAACAAACACAAACTCGACAGACAAAACAAAATATGCTCAAACTCTAACTAACCCCCACACACCTATACATCACACATAAATAAAAAACACACTAAAAGTATCATCATGCATACACACACTTTTCAAAACTCGCGCTATCGGCACTAGACATGACATATACAAACAAGATGATCACAGCAGACAACTGAAGGACGTGAAGCGCACCAGAGACAAGACATAAACAAACCAGCTGGCTCCAACAGACGACTGAGTGATGAGAAAGCACAATATTGTAAGTATGAGACTAGCAAAACATGCTTTGGATAAGAAAACGGAGATGCGCTGCTGCATACCATATTAACAAATGTAAATAGTAAGTAAAATTCAGCAATAAAAATATCTCATGTTCACAATTTAATAAGATAAAAATGTATATAATATTGTATTTAAAAACTGTAACGCAGATTCTTCGCTGATGATGCCTCGATGAGGGGTGAAACGCGTGTAATGAAACAATAAATAAATTGAACAGTTGCATTGGCGTTATCTTTCAACTGGTAATGGTAAATAAATATAATATCTATTTATCACAGAATATCTCATGAATAGAGTTCAAACATAATTACTTTATAACATTGCAAAACGATTATTAAGCGGCACCGAACGTGGTGTGTGAGCGGTAACGCTCTGGCCTCGCATTCGGAAGGATGCGGGTTGGAATCTCCGTCCGAAAATCAAGATTTGGGTTTTCCATGATTTCTCCAAGTCACTCTAGGCGAATTCGGGGATTGTTCCTTCAAAAACGCCATTACGGAATTTATTCCTGTTCCTTGTCCTGAATCCTTTCCAGCGTCTAATGATCTCGATGTCGACAAATCGTGACGCGTAAAGCCAGAAACCAAAAAAAGTATAAGTGCAATTTTAAAGTACTAAACGGGGGGCTGTTTTATAGTCATGGTGTTTTTCTAATGTTTAAATTGTGAAAAACTTGTTCCTTTCAATAATATTAATTTGACTAATGTTCCGAAAAACTTAAAATCGTAATCTGAAGCTTAATCATACTCTTTCTGGCACATGTTGGGACATTGATGTCTAAGAATTTTTTTTTTATTATTTTTTTATAAAATGCGAAAGATTATTAAACCTCATGTTTGTTTTTTTTTTAATTCTTATATTTTATTAATAGCGCATAGTTTATTATTTTAAAAAAAATATGAACAGCATTCTCATCTTTCGTTCAAATGCTTCGTAATTACCAAGTTCTGATTAAAAAATTTAAAACACCTACTATGAAATTTATCAGAACAGTTTCTTAATTTCATACCGCAGTAGGTCCACTGTTATGGTAATGATAGACTACGAAGAATTACAAAGTTTGCAGAATTTCCCTTCTAACATTTTTTCTCTCCTTAACATATTTAAACTGCTATCCCTATTCCTAGAAGACAACGTCGTTTTGAAATGCAGAACATATAACTTCAGAATGATTATAATCGAACAGGTTAATACATTACCACTTTTATTTGGAGCTACTGATGAAAGTGAAAGGTGTTCAATAACATCCGTCCCGTCACTACATAGATACAAGCGCGTTTTACAACGTATTGTCCGCCAAGGTGTTTCTATTTAATATGAATGGTTGGGTGCGTGTACAAACAACAGTTAATTCCGCACTCACATTCTGCCAGTACATCATCAGCTTCTTTTCGTAATGGAGGTGCTAACAGTTACACCTGTAACAAGGTCGGTACGTGTAGTCATAAATAGCAGAAGTAAATTGTTTCCTGGCATAAACAGCTTTTATTTACGAGCATGTGTTGTCAAGTAGAATGAAATTACGACTTTTTAACTCTTTTTTATGCTTAAATATGTTTCTTTCTTCTCGCTCTAAGAATTCTTTTGCTATCTGTATGACGGTTGTAGTTTATTTCAAGGTACAACTTCAATTTAATAGTTGTTAAAAAAAACTACCCTCAATCTATGAACGCGATCAGAATACTGTATCTTATATTTAAAGTTGTTTGAAAGAACAGAAATAAAATTTTTTACTTTTGTGTACGTTTTCTCTCACATTAGAAATTTTTAAGTAAAACCTTCATACGTGTGGCAACATCTCATTGTGTCATTACTTGGAACTTTTAAGCTTGTTAAGGAAGTTCTGCAGTTTGACCGGTAGCAAGGAGATTTATTTACATTCCCTCAAAAGTATGTTTCTTAGTTTCTAGATACCTTAAATGTCAGCAGTGTCAATAAACTTTAAATTTGACTTTTATTTTTGAAAAATCATAAGATAATACGAAAGGTACTGTCAAAGAAACGAGAGAAATTTGTGAAACTGTATCAAAAAGGATTCCTTTGTTACCACTTAAGTCCTAAGACAAGGAACGTCATCAATTTCAGTCATCTCAAAGGAAATTCAGTGAAGATAAATCGGAATCAAATGAAGTCATTATACTGGTAGGGAAGATAACCGTAATCTTCATCTAAGAAAATCTCATACTCATTTGAATGGGAGATCTTCACCCGCAGACAATGCCACATGGAGGAGTGGAAGGATGGGGGTACCAATAGAAAGCGTTAAGGCTGTAACCGAGTTCAGTTTTAGTTTCAACTGTACCTTCGTACATCACTATTTACACCTTGATAAAGTGTGTTTACAAAGGGAGTCACAACTTCTCAATCTTCCAATTACGAATTAAGGGTAATCGTTCCTCTGTGAGGAGAATTAAAAACGTTTTTTTATCACCTGACGATGAATGACCCACAAAATAAAGGCATCAGGAAACGGAGAAATACGGCAGTCACAGTTCTTTATGACAAGCAAGTTTGTTTTGCCAGAAGGTTAAGTTTTTCTTCACTGCAGACTACCTGCACACCTTTTTTTTTTCTTCGTCATTTTCTTCTTCTACATTTTCTCAACGTTGGGTGTCGGCTGCCTTTGATGAGTTTTATTAACCATTGGCATGGTCATATTTGGAGCTTTCTGATTTTCACGCTCGTTGACGCCAGCGTTTTATACCTGTTGCCAGGCCATACTAAGCTGGTAGAGGGGCCATCTGTCTGCGAAATGTGTAACTATATTCTGTGTGTGATAATTGTGTTTTTGTTTTGTGAAAACATCACTTTATGAGGAGGAGATTGAGTATCGTCCCGCTATTCGCCTTGATAAATGGAAGAAGCTTCCTGCAAAACCAAGTAAAGGTGGCTGGTACATGTCTGATCCCTTTATACCTTCCCGAAACATTCCGCGGCGCCTCAATGCGTTGAGTTATTGACTACCTGCCCATGGTGAATGAAATTTCAGTCACCAGTATAATAATATTCTAGCTAGGTCACGTGAACAGCTGGAAATAAAACTCATGAAATCCTTACAAAATAATCGTTCCGGTTTTTTAAAGACACGCACCCAATCCCAATTCTTTCATACCCTTTCGAAAAATTAATATAATGCAATGTTGTTGTAGGCCATTTTTCCGCAGTTGCTCAGTAAATTAATTAATAAAATAACGCCAATGCAACTGTATTATGTAGGTTTATTGCCGTACGTGTTTCGCCTCTCATCGAGGCATCATCAGCGACGAATCTATTTTAAAATTTACATTGTATTTACAAACTTATTTGACATAACGCTAAATTGATACATTTTCTTATGATTTAGACTTACTATTTACATTAGCTGATTTCAGGATAGTAACCACACATCTTTGTTGTGTACAGGATTTAAACATTGCGTCTTCTACAATTCTCTTGTTTTCGGTGGCCATCTTATTTTCTTACTGTCAAAGGTGGTGATGCGCTGACGGCGCCAGATTTGAAATTGCGTGGGAGATTTTATTTCTAATTTTATGTAAGTGAGATGTAAGTGAGATTATGTAAGGGAGATTTTATTTCTAATTTTATGTAAGTGTGTGAGTGCATGTATTTGTCAGGTTTTTCTGTAGGGTTTTTGTACGTTTACCAGTTTGAACAGTGTAACAGTGTAACGCGCTAGCCGTTTGGAGTGACGTCACTCAAACTACCGCCGCCAGTGTGGCCTGTCCGATGGGGGCCAGCGTCCTGCGTTTTCCTGATCAAGCATCACCATATTTGGTCAAGTTGTAGCCCGCCGTCCGCGTTCATATTATCTGGTCTTTTTTTGATTTCCAATGCTTTCTGACACGCCGGGACCACCATCTGCTTTCTTGAACCAATAAACTTGTGTCACTGAATAAAATTGCGTGTCCACTGTCAGCAGAATGTTGCGCTACAGCTGATTTGCTGACGTCATTATTTTTAAGATGTCTCATGTGTTCACACAGCCTTTCCTTGACTGTCCGTCCAGTTTCGCCGATATACACTTGGCCACAGCTACAGGGTATCTGGTATACGCCCGCTGTCTGCAGCTTCTCCCTCTTGTCTTTGACTTTTAAAAGCACTTCAGAAATCTTCCTAGGCGCATCACCCTGTGCTCCGTCACCGGAAGCCGAAGGCAGAAGACGGACCCAAGGCAGTATTACCCTATGTCCACGGGGTGACGGATAAAATCGGCCATCTTTTAAAGAAGAAAAATATCCGTCCAATATACAGAGCGCACGAAAGTGACTGAATTGTGATAATGCTTCCGCCTATATAATTTTAACGTATGTCATATTTTAAATATAAAAGCTGTATATTTTATCATAGTGCAATTTTAACATGAATTTTTGCTTAGTGCCAGACTTCTGAAGAAGACAAACCTGCATTTGTCGAAACAGCAGTAAAGTTTTAAAGAATAAAAAACTTTTAAGCAACTGGTGGCGTTTTCGTGGCTTTATGCTAATATAAAATGTACATTTCTTCAATACAGTGTACTCTGTTTTTCTATCCCAAAACACAAATGTACTCTTATTGTTCCAAAAGAAAGTGGAAACCTACATTGTCGGAGCCGTATTCATACGCACTACCGTCTGAGCTACGCGGCCACCTTCATATGACATACAAACAAAAAATAACACACAACACACAACACACATTAGCGAAATAATTTTTTCCTTTGTTTTACAGAAACTTAATAATTTAAAGTAGAGCAATGAATTAATTGCACAGTATCTATTCCAAAAACATTTCGACTGGGAGTTAAGAAGAGCTAACTCCAATATCCAAAGGCAGGTGACTGCCGTAGTTTTTGAGTTCACTACTCTGTACACTTTGCAGACGAGAGCCTGGTTCTTCCGCCGGAGGCCTTCGGGAGAGGAGCACTAAATTCCACCGAGACGGTGACCGGTGCATGTCGAACGCGAAGATGGATCACTAATTTATAAGAACGCGCAATACATCTAATAACGAACCAACCGCTGATTCATTACGAAATTACCCAGTCGTGTTGCTGCGAGGGATTGCTATGCGCTAAATAACAGGGCACGGGTTGCGCCACGTACTGAAACATACACAAACCGTGACTTCTGTATGCCTCAAGGCTTGCATTATGTATGTAAGAACTCATAACTGCCACTATTAATAACATATCCAATCACGGAATACTCTCCCCTACATTCTTCCACTTGTTTAGTCAAGGTTGTGCACCATCATCTGACATAATACCGCATTCTGACACGCGATAGAAGTATTAAGAAATATTGTGCTCTTCAAGGTAGAAGGAAGTGCTAAACCTCCCTTTTCCTAGTTTAGACTAAGTAACGGCACTGTTACTGAGTTAACCCATTTGTAATACGTCAGCTGCTAAGAAATGTTCCTTCTCAGAGCAGTGGCCCTATCGCCTTGTAGTGGACGTTCCAGATTTCGCGGTGGGTGGCAGGGGTTTTGTCTGATTCTGAAGCACTTTTTTTAGTTTAATTGACTTTTAGATAGATAGATAGATATGTTCACTTTGATCCCATGTGAGAATAATCTGGGGGATGTGGAACAGTACATACACTTATTAGTAATGTCAATATTACTATATAATTGATAATATTATTATATATTGACAACAAGTTAGCAACAACCCATTAGTATAACCAATCTCTCCTGTAATCTACAAATACAATCCCGAGTTAATTAATACTTATTATGTGGAACAGTGTATACACTTGTTACCAGCATCTAATAACCAGTTATTTTCTTACCAATCAGTTACCATGATAAGTTTCACTGTAATTTGTGACTACATATTATATTATGTTAGTTGCTATTTATGTGGAACAGTACACACACCTATTAGCAATATCAATTATATCACCAACAACTCATAAGCAGTCAATTACTTAAAAACCTGTTAGTATCATAATTTTTCACAGCAGTTTTTGAGTGCATGCTATCCCATGTTACTTACTATATATGAGTGAAATTTTGTAAACAGTGTAATTAGTTCATTTGTCAAAAGTTTCAACAGAAAGAAAAACCATATATCATTTTAAAAACTTCCATACACCATATATACTATATATACTATTTTATCAGTCATTCTTAGTTATCAAATTACAAGAAGAAAATTCTTTCACAGAGTAAAATGGGTTCTGAAACAGAAACTCTTTCAGTTTGGACTTAAAGTAGTTGGGTTTTTGTAGATAACATTTAATTTCTGTTGTTAATACATTGAATAAGGAAGCTCCAGTAAATGTTAACCCTTTCTGTACAATTGACAATGATTTGTATAAACATTATTCGAGATATTTAATGATATTAAGTTGCAGCTTCAACGAACTACTAAAATTCTTACACGTTGCCAAAGTATTGTGGCATACTTCATTATAATCTGTTGAAAAGTGAATTTCATCAGTTTCTGTATTATCATCTATAAAAGATAATTTAACTCCAGAGGATATTGACAGATTTAGTAGCCACCTTAACGCATTTAAATTTCAAATGGAGAGACGATGTGAAGGTAATTTGAAATTAAAGCTGTATGAAAAATCTTTTTAACCGCAAATATTGGACAGGCTGGTACAACTGTTAGAAATTAGGTATGATGAAGAAAGTTAACATAAATTCGATAGTTGTGGATATGAAAATCATTGACTAAATTAATTAAAACGACTGATTGTATCCAAATATTTAGAAAATGATTTTCAGTTTATTGATACCTTTACCCGTCTCATATCTTGTGTAGTCAGGCTTCAGTGCTGTTAATCATATTATGACCAAAGAAATAAATCACCTGAATATTTTCAAAACAGGAAACCATCGTTTGATCCTTACAAAAATCGAGCCAGGTATCCAGTATATAGGTTCAAGGCTTCATCCTTAGGGATCTCATTAATAAATTAAATATTTAAATGTAATTTCACCGGACATCATGCTTTTATGTATGCAGAATAAATAAAAAATATAGATTTAATTACAGTAAGTTGTTTTACAAAGATTCTTCTGTGAAACTATGAGAAAGTCCAATATAAAGTACTGGTTATTATTACATGCTTCAACTTACTATAACACTGTTATATAAATTTTATACAATTACTTCCTCACTTTATAAATCACAGTTACTGAGGAACCGATGGGTGGTTCGAAAATTATACCATACACTGAAGAGCCAAAGAAACTGGTACTCCTGCCTAATATCGTGTAAGGCCCCCTCGACCACGCAGAAGTGCAGCAACACAACGTCGCATGGACTCGACTAATGTTTGACGTAGTGGTGTAGGGAATTGACACCATGCATCCTGCAGGGCTGCCCTTAAATCCATAAGAGTTCGAGCTGGTGGGGATCTCTTCTGAAAGGCACGTTGCAAGGCATCCCAGATATGCTCAATAATGTTCATGTCTGGGGAGTTCGGTGGCCACCGGAGGTGTTTAAACTCAGAAGAGTGTTCCTGTAGCCACTCTGTAGCAATTCTGGACGTGTGGGGTGTCGCATGGTCCTGCTGCAATTGTCCAATTCTGTCGGAATGCACAATGGACGTGAATGGATGCAGGCGATCAGCCAGGATGCGTACGTACGTGCCCCTATCAGAGTCGTATCTAGACGTATCAGTGGGCCAATGTCACTCCAACTGCACACGCCCCACACCATTACGGAGCCTCCACCTGCTTGGACAGTCCCTTGCTGACATGCAGGGTCCATGAATTCATGAGATTGTCTCCATACTCGTACACGTCCATTAGCTCGATACAATTGGAAACGAGACTCGTCAGACCAGAGACTCGTCAGACCAGGCAACATGTTTACAATCATCAACAGTCCAATGCCGGTGTTGACGGGCCCAGGCGAGGCGTAAAGCTTTGTGTCGTGCACTCAGCAAGGGTACACAAGTGGGCCTTCAGCTCCGAAAGCCTATTTAGATGAGGTTTCGTTGAATGGTTCGTACGCTGACAGTTGTTGATGGCCCAGCATTGAAATTCGCAGCAATTTGTGGAAGGGTTGCAATTCAGTCACGTTGAACGATTCCCTTTAGTCGTCGTTGGTACTGTTCTTGCAGGATCTTTTTCCGGCCGTAGCGATGTCGGAGATTTGATGTTTACCGGGTTTCCGATATTCTCAGTGCACTCGTAAAATGGTCGTACGGGAAAATCCCCACCTCATCGCTACCTCGGAGATGCTTTCTCCCATCTGTCGTGCGCCGACTAAAACACCACGTTCAAACTCACTTAAAGCGTGATAACCGGGCATTGTAGCAGCAGTAACCGATCTAACACCTGCGCCAAACACCTGTTGTCTTATATAGGCGTTGCCGACCGCAACACCGTACTCTGAGTGTTTACATATCTCTATGTTTGCATACGCATGCCTATACGTGTTTCTATGGCTCTTCAGTTTAAAAATGGGTGATAGGTCATAATGTCCGTTATGAAGCGTCCGTCAACTACGTGGCTTCATTTTGGCCTCCATTGAACCCCACCTCCCCCTCCGTCTCCTGACGTGGATTTGGCCTTTGCCTGTTCCTCCCACCCCACCCCCATTTCCCTGTTGCATGTAATATTTGCGTTATGCGCTTTTGAATAGTTGATAGCACTACCCAGTCTCGCAAATTATTAATTTTTGGAAAAAACTCTTTCTCAGGTTCAGTAAGGAATTATGCTCTTTTTAACATTATTCATTAATTGATAAAATAGAAAAAATTATACCAGCCGCGTAAAAAAAAAGAAGATCTGCACCTTTCTTTCTTCATTACCAGGAAATGATTCTTTGATCTGCTTAAAAGATTTCTATAACTCATTGGTTAGTGAAATCTCATTGGGAAAACATTTTAATTAAGCCTCGAAAAGTTTATTGTAGATTGCCTCTTTGAAGAAGGATTATAACTTGAAATAACACTTCTGCGAGCACCCTAATTCAAATTGCACTGAAATTCACTTGACAGAAGAAAATTAGAATTATTTTATGAGGTCACACGGGACCGACCTTAATCAAAACAGCTTTATTTCAAACCATCAAAACAATGCGAACTTGGAAAACACCGAGTGACACCTGTAAGCGAATTTGAGTCCAGGTACGATACGTGTAATGATTTTCTAATCGTAATGTCGGTTAGTTCAAAAGCGCCGGACGCATTCAACTCAACGCTATGACTTCAAGTCGCATGCATGAGCAGCACTGCCGGTGTATAGGATATCTAAATTACATACGGAGATAATTAAAAGATTAAAATTAATACCCACATGCTGTTTTGTGTACTGTGTCTTATTTTAACTGTGACAAATAATATGAATGAAAAGCTATGTGGCCTGGCTCGGAAACCCCTCCACGTAGTGTAGTGTACCTTCCTATCCTCCTCCCCACCACCCTTAGACCAAACCACGTGGTTTATAGACGCTCCCTTAGAGGACTGTTGGCACAAAATGGGAAGGAATTCAAACGTGCCATTTATGAAGGAAACAAGATGGCTTTCGATAGACGTGATTTTTGGAAACTGCAGGAAACTGAGAAAGTGCACGGAAAGCAATTCACCTTGGAGTGTTTTAGAATTCATAATGGCAACGTCAAATTCTCATTAACTTTAAAAATGGATGAACGCCAGATCCGACAATCAGTTATTGTTAAATTACTTTACAACAACGTAAATTTTATTCATCTTCGTCCGTATATTGACTCATTGATTTCTGTAATGAATGCAGGTAATTTAAAAACTTTAAACTTTCCTGAAAATGTAGACTATTAGAACAAAAATATTAAATTATGACAGGTGTTTTTGTGTCACAATAGACACCTTCAAATTAAACATTATTAGATAAGATACGTAAGTGCAATTAACAAGTGTTTAAATCGTTCATTATAGTATCAAGACTATTTTCCATCATACGTTTTTATATTCCTGTTAGCTCTTTCCGGCCACGCGTTGCTCTGCCTCAGTCTGGTTAAATGGAAATGAAAAAAAAAAAATAGAAGAAAGCAGACATTTCTAATTTGTTATAATTTCACTATGCTTGTGGGTACACAATATTTTTTGTCGTTCCATTGTCTGTGCAGATGTAGTGATTGTCTGGTTTGCCGATTTTAGAACACGTAACATATGTATAATTGTTCATGCGAGAAGCAATAAACCCCACAATTCAAGCGATTAGCCTTGAGCTTCATTGATGCTGATTGCAAACACAAATCGAAATCGAAGTTGCAGTTTCTTAAATTGGCTATTTGACTATTTTTTGAAAATGGTTTTAAATAGTTTATTGATACATGTTATTTATAGAGTACTAATTATTTTTTGACAAAAGTTCTTATTTTACGTAAAATTCAACGTTGAAAGTCCGGTAAAACGCTCCTGTGCTGCCTGGTGCAGGCCAACGACACTCGTGACGTCACTTGCTTGCAGGCGCTCCCTCTACGTAACGTTTGGTTTGTTTCTCTGAATTTGTGTATAAATTCTTGGAAATATGGTTTAAAAATGGTGTGTAGTACATCAATCTACAACCACGACAATAAAAACTCTCCAAATAAACTCAAGTGTTCTCGCATTAGCAGAAACAGGAAAAAAAGTCGCTGCAACTTGCTCATAGAAACTAAGTCGCATATCACTTACTGTAAATATAATTTGCACCAAAATTTCTTTGCGATAATGTAGTACGCTGTTTAAGGCGAGTATGAGTAAGTAAATTTAGGGTTAATAGGTTCGATACTCGCTTTGGAATATATTTTGTGATTTGCTGTTGGTAGCACCGCATATTATTTTTCTAAAATCCACCAAAACATGTTTCACAAATTTTTGGATAGCAAGAGTATTATAAACGTTTGAGACATAACCAAAAAAGACTTCATAACTGAAACTGGACGTTACTTGCACACCGATAAAAGGTTAAAAAAAAAAATGAAAATTTCTTGCGTATTAAAAGTTAATACCGCTTAAATAGATGCATTTGTCAGAAAGGCAACATACAGTTGTATCGTCACGTGAAAATTCCAACAAAAAGTATTCAAAGCGTTCCGGAATTGCGATATTAGCGTGCAATGTATAAATTCATCGCCGAGTATTTGGGTTTTGTTGCAGTGATGAAGTATGTGTGGTATGCTTCAAAATTAAAATCAGGAGGTTATCTTTTATAAATGTTTTCTTGTATGACAGCAATTTATGTTTCAAACGGCTGCATGACGTTTTATACTTCTTCTAATAAAAACACGATTCTGTAAAGCAGGAAACATCAAACAGAAAAAAAATGTACACACGAAAAAAATATTATCTTAATCAAGGTTCGAATAAAGGATCTTCAAATTCCTATAGCATTCTTTAACCCTGCAGCTACCTGGCCACCATGGCATCGTTACTTTTCTTCTCGTTAATAGTGAACACTTAAACATCACAGTTTCTACGTGCGTTGAAGTGAACGCGGTTGGTAAATAAATAAACAATAAATTCAGTTTCGTTGGGAAAAAAAAATATTTATCTATAATTATTTATCAGCAGTTAAGAAATATTCGTCCTGAGGTCTGATCAACCGGCACCTTTATTCTGAATTCCCAGCAAAAAAAATAAATAAAAAATACTAATTAAATCAAAATGAAAATAAGAAAAAAATCACTTAAACAAAATAAAACGTTCGAAAAAAGATGAAAAAAATACTAAGGAAATACAAAAACACGTGAGAATTCAAATGCAACATTGAGTCAATATTTCAAAGAAATCGATGAAGAACTTTCGGATATTTGAGATTAGTAACAAACTAACATTTATATAGATTGAATAATGTCATAGAGACTTTCAAAAAATAATCATTCAATTTATATACACGAAATTAAGTAAAAAAACGTATAACCTGATGCAGAATGAAAATATGAGTTGCCTAGACCCTCAGACATTGACCTACGAGCCAGCTGGAACCCAGTGCCACAGAGCTCTCAGAGGAGAAGCCAGCACAGCTACATACGAACAATGAAAACGGATATTAATACATGACCTGAGCAGATATTATTTTTGAAGACCTGGTTTTAACCAAATATATTCAGTGTTCCCGTAATTTATGCGATAAACTTTGAGGTGTGGTAGGCTACTTACATTCTTTTCTTATAACCTAGTAATAAAATCAATATGTATCTAAGACACGGAAGTTTATCATTAAAGAAAAAAAACAACAAAATGAAGAAATAGAAAAAATAAGAGGAAAACGTCGAGGAAAAAATTCTTGGTCCAAGGATAAAGGAGAATTAAAGAAAGAAAAGTAGTAATAAACAATAATATACGAGAATTTTCTGATACTGTCACATAAAGGGAGAACTGCTTTCTGACACGAATGACTCCAGGAAGATTGAAAAAATATTATGTGATTACTTTGATAAAAATCTCAAAAAACAAATTATTTGGTTTACTGAAGTAGAAAGTGATATGACAGAAATGATTCTTAAGAAATTTGAAGTCACAGGCTCGTTTTTCGAAGAAGTTCGCAAACTTTGAAGGTTTTAAGAGATAGTACAGATAAAAAGAAGCGCAGTATGGACAGAAGAAGGATGGGAAAAAGCGTAGTAAAAGTATTAGAAGAGAAAAGAAAATATATGGCTATTTCCTGCATCCTACATTCAGGCCAAGTAGAAATAATGAAAATAACTGGAATTACTAAATGTTTCTCGCAGGTATAATATGTATTTATTATTTTAAATAAATCGTAATGTAAACTTTAATCTGGCAAAGGTGATCACACAATTTGATTCAATGGACTCACCGTTTCTGTACTTGGGTAATTGTAAATATCCTTTTTTCCGGAAAGAACTTTCTGCTGAATAGATGCATGCTCGTTTTGTAACTATATCATGTTTTCAAATTATATTAATACTTTCCTTGTTAAGATTTTATGTTAACTGATAAGGTTGAGTCCTGTCCATTTTGATTAAGCTAGCTAATGCTCTTTTTGGGGGAGGATCTTCCATTTCGGTGAAGCTGATTCCTGCCCCTTTAACTCCCTTTTTGGGGCCGGTAGCCCTGATGCCGAATCAGTAAACAATTCTGATTTCGCTATACCATGGTTTTCCGAAATCAATCCAGTTAAATGCCCTGATAGTGTCCTTAAAAATCCATGGCTGAACTCTCTCCCGTTCCTCTGACTGATCCTGATCCCCTTCCTTCCGGGCGGAGAGGCATTCTGATGCCTATCGCCCCCAGTGATGCCACGGGGTAGCCCAGGGCAACTCAAACCATTATTTAAAAAAAAAAAAAAAAAAAAAAAAAAAAAAAAAAAAAAAAAAAAAAACTTATCGTGAAACGTTTCAGCTCATAATTCTAAGTTAGTTGTTGTGTTTCAAATTTTTTTATGCATTCAGATCAGCAATCTTCATTTACACATTAAATATTATTTTTTCATTTGTTTGGTATGGTAGTTATCGGAAATTTACTGACGGTGATAGTAAAATCTATTGCAACCGATAATTTTCGCAAGAACGAACTCCCATTGTTTCAAAAGAGCATAGGAATTGTAGGTTTCGGACACAAGTATTGATAAGATTAAAACTCTAAAATATCCTTATAGATGGATATGTAAATGCAGCATTTGAGAGACGACTCAGAATAAGAGATCAACTTACATAAAGAAATGAAATCCTGCAAATACAATTCTGTGTTTGTGGCAAAATGTTATAAGATCTTGTTCTGAGCTAAGTCTACATTATACACACCCTTTTTCCTGAAAGGCGATGGTCATATTTTCCCTTCCATGCATTACTTTTGATTCTTACATCAATATCTTTCCATGCTTGATCACCAATATACTCCTTGTACACTCCCAAGACCCTCTTCATTCTCCTCCCGTCTTCCAATAGATCTAATTCCAGCTCCTTTATCATTTCTGTTACTGATATGTAAACGTAGGTTTTCCCGGAGAATCTTATACTTGAAGATCTCTCGGGCAAGCGGCCAGATCAATTGATAATAGTTCAACGAATTTTCGACGGCGTAAAGTGCCATCATCTTCAGGTTACGTCTACTGAACGGCGTGAGGAGCGCAATGCAGGACTAACATTAACCGGGTGACATGGTTCCCGGAATATGGGGAAGTTCATACGGTTACACGTATCTCCTTCCAGTTCAAGTATATTCGGGTTTCATTATCGGTGTAGCATAATGGGAGTAGTCAGCTCCATGTTCATCATTGTAATAGGAGGTGTCCTGGCCACCTAATGTTGTCATTAACACTCTATTGCCAAGGCTTTCTGTTAGTCGGTTTTCAGACCGCGCACGCTTGTTGTAGAATGTGGTGGCTGTTTGCTTGAAACGCTGTTTCAAGGTTTGTAAACCGCTGACTTGATGGCCCGGTTTTTCACCGTTTGGAGCTTTTCGATATGTGTGGTCGCTGCATTTCCCAACACAACAGCGTCATATTCTAATACCGGTCTGACCAGCGACGTGTAAATTTGAAGGGCCTGGTCAGCTGGTAAAGTGGATGTGGGGTTGAGTATGGGGTAGAGTGTCCGCATCCTTCCTTCAGCTTTCGACCTGAGGTCATTGACGTGGTTCTTCCAGGTTAGTCTCGTGTCAAGCATCACGCCTAGATAGGTTGCTGTCTTGGTCCATTGTATTCCCTCGTTGAAAAGTGTTAGCGGATCAAGCTGTGGCACTTTTCTTCTGGAGATTATTATCGCCTGGCTTTTGGTGGCATTGAATGCTAGGCGCCATCTTTTGTCCCAATTTTCAACGTTGTTACAGGCTCTTTGTTTTTGTCCTCACGTGGGTTGCTCTGACACTACGCGTGAACAATGCCGTGTCGTCTGCATATAATCCAGTTTCTACTTGTTCCGTCCGTGGTACGTCAGCCATATACAGACTGTACAGAACAGGGCCTATGACGGAGCCTTGTGGGACGCCGGCACGGATGTTTCTGGATGATGATACTGCATCTTCAGACAGAACTCTGAACGTTCTGTTCTCCAGGTAGTTCTTGAGCAGTCTTATGTGAGACATAGGGATTCCCTGCACGATAAGTTTGTACAATAGTCCCTGATGCCACACAGAATCAAACGCACGTGAGACATCTAGAAGAATGGCACCAAAATATTCTCTTTTATCAACTGCCCCGAATGCAGATTCTGTAAGTCGAAGCAGTTGTTGCGGAGTGGAGTGATTTTTGCGGAATCCAAACTGTTCATCTGGCAGAAGGTTTTCCTGGTCTCTATGGAGGCGTATCCTTTTGAGGTATAGCTTTTCGAAAAATTTCGAAATGACCGGTAGGAGGCTAATAGGACGATAAGATCGAGGAGATCTTTTGTCCTTGCATGACTTAGGAATGGCTATTATGTCCGCTTGTTTCCAAATGCTGAGAAATTCACCTGTAGTCAAGACTTGATTAAACGTTGAGGTTAGGTATTCCGTGGCTACAGGCGGTAGGTGCCTAAGTAGTGGTGCACCAATACCATCACGTCCAGGACTTTTGTTGGGAGGTAGCTGTCTGATTGTTGCAACTACTTCTTCGACCGTGATGGTGTTTATGATATCATCTGCAGGAGTATCTACGTTGAGAAATCTTTTTAGTCTCTCCTCTACGTACCTTATGTGTTCTTCGTCTAGATGGTCTGTAACTGGCCGAAAGTTAGATTCCGCCTTCTGTATTGGGTAACAGACTGTGCTGTTGCCCACAGAGAGAGGCGGGAGTCTCTTGGTTTTTCGCAGTATTCGTTTAGTAAGTTTCCAGGCAGACCCGTCATCAGTGTTGATCGTTCTCAGCAGGCCAGCCCAGTCGCTGTTCTTATGCTTCTGGACTTCGGCTTTGATTTCCCTCTGCATTTGGTTAATGCGACTCTTTGTTGCAGGGTTTCTCGTGACCTGCCACTCCTTGGTGAGATTGTTTTTGGCAATTATGGCCTCCCTCATGTACGTGGGCAGTTGTTTGGAGTGACGCCATTGATTCCCTCGCTGTGGAGGTGTAGCTGCCTCGGCTGCCTCGTTTATCCATTGCTCGATGTTTTCAGCTGCCGCATTAGGACCGACGGCTTCAGGTGATGCGGCGTTTTGTATGCGCTGTACAGTGATGTCTTTATAGGCATCCCAGTTAGTGTTGAGTATATTTCTGTGTCGTCTATTATCACGCAGGGACGCACTCTCTGTGAGGTAGAATAATACAGGGACATGATCTGACGAGAGTGCTGCCTTTGTTGCAATTGCGATGGTGTGATTCATCCCTTTTGTGATTGCTACATCCAACACGTCAGGGAGATGTCTACTCTGGTAGATGGTGGGTTCAGTGGGTCCCCATATTACCCCGTCGTTGGCTTCAACTACTTGGAGAAGTTGCTTCCCGGCGGTGTTGGTGACTCGCGAGTTCCAGCGGTGATGCATCGCATTTAGGTCTCCGGCTATAAAAACGTTGCCACGTAGGCGCAGTAAGGTGGCTATGTCGTCTTTGTCTACAGCATTGTTTGGTTTACCTTAGGCTGCAATAAGGAGTAGTTGGCGACGTGAAGTCTCGGCAGCAACTGCCGTTGCTTCTATTGTTGCAAGTTGGGGGAGTGCTACTTCATGGTGTTTGATTGATCTTCGGATGTACACTGCTGGGGTGGTATTTATACTCTTCGACCCATCCCCTCCACTCCCGCCGCGGCGCTCCGATAGCGGTGTTGGGAGTGTTACACTTCGTCGCGTCGAGCAGTGATCTTCAGTCTGCATGCCACCCCCGTCGCGCAGTGTGCCTTTTCTCTGGTGTTTGCGGAGCCGCTTCAGTGCTGGGTACCAAGCTTGGCTTAGTTGAAACCCACTGTCTTTGTGATGAGGTTATTCCGTAGCCAGATCTCAATGGCTTCCTTGTATACACAGTCCCAAAAGTGAGATGTGTCCTCATATTTGATAATATGCCGGGTCTCTAGAAAATGTTCAGCAATTGCTTATTTTGACTGTCTCTGTAGCTCGGTGTGACGTTTATGTTCTGTACACCGTTCTTCAATGGTGCTAATGGTCTGCCCGGCGTATGTTTTTGCGCACTCATACGGTATGAGGTATACGCCAGGCTTCCTGTTTCCCAGATCATCTTTAACCGAGCCAAGAAGAGTTTTAATGTTGGCTGGCTGGCTCGGCTAAATATTCTTCAAACCTTGCTCGATACATTGCCGGCGTACGGGATAAAGGCTGTGGCTCGTGGCTTGTCCTCATCTTCAGATGGTTCTCGAGTGGTCTTCCGCCTGAAGGTACGCAGAATTTGACGGTTGTCGTAGGCATTACTCTGGAACACGTTCTTGAGGTGTGTTAGTTCTGCAGGCAGACTGTTTTTGTCAGAAATCACACGGGCTCTGTGGACCAGTGTATTTAGCACTCCTTCCATCTGTGACGGGTGGTGGAAGCTGGAGGCATGGGAAATTTTGTCCCGTGTGAGTAGCCTTACGGTAAACACTGTGTCCTAATGTGCCATCCTGTCATCTCCTTCCCAGTACATCCAAAAAGGATAGTTGTCCGTTGGTTTCCACCTCCATGGTGAATTGTATCTGCCTGTGCATTGAGTTCAGGTGTTGCAGAAAAGATTATAGTTCATCTTTTTCCTTGGGGCCAAACGACGAACGTATCATCCACGTATCTGTAGAAAACCATTGGTTTTAATTGTGCCAATTCCAGTGCTTCATCCTTAGAGTGCTCCATGTACATGTTGGCAACAACAGGTGACCATGGGCTACCCATAGCTGCTCCGTCCGTCTGTACATAATACTATCTGTCGAAGAGTCTCATTCTAGGCACAGTCCGAACCCCATCATCTCTGGAAATGGGCTCCCTTATGCCCCGATTACACGATGCGAGTTGACTGGAACGAGTGTACTGTCTTGCTGCGCGCACAGCACTGGATAGTCCACTCTCCTCGTGTGAACAGGTACAAGACAGACAGTTGACTGAGGATAGTGGACTCGGTTCACGACCAACTTTTGACGTGCGAGTTCAACAATCAAGATAGCGACAACTAACAAGTCGCGTAAGCGGAGTGAAGCAGAGGCATTAAAATCTTTAGAGCTGCGTGAAAGTGAGGAAATTCCGTGGAATTTTAAGAATAAAAATTATAATAACAAGGATTTTAGAGACTATCAAAAAATTTCTTCAGTATAGCGAAGTCATTTTTTTATGTATCGGGAAAAATATTTCACAATAACTCTTCAAATTGATATACATTTAGTCTTAAATGATGCAACTCTATATTTTTACTTTCAACTTTATTTTTTTAAAAAGGCGCTGAGTCATTTAAGGCATTTCGTTTTAATATCCACTCTTCTAACATTTTTCTACTTTCTTTTAATTATTCTACATATCATTCAACATTGTAATCAACAAATTAACTACGATGTTAATTCCTTTGTGTAATATGGACATACTATTTTCAATAAGGTCACAATGTAGGAGTAGAGAACTGTGCTCACAGTGGACAGTGCACTATCTTCTAATTAATACTAGCATGTTAGTCCACTCTATTACCCCCACCACCGACGGTCAGGCCAACTGTCGTTCCAGTCAACTCGCATCGTGTAAACGTGGCTTTACTGATTTAGCTAACAACTCAGAAAGTACCCCCTTGCCCCTTCTATTTAGGTGTAGGCCATGCCTAGTGAAACCCCACCTACCAATGGTGTTCACAGACACAACCCCCAAGACGTAACTAATTCATTTCCCCAGTAGCACTTCCGTTTCCACATTTACCCGCCTCACAGCATAGTTCAACTGTGACCGGTCATGGTGACTTAGGACCTGCATGAGTTCCATCCTGGTATGCTGCGCCTCCTTCACCACTTTCCTAAGGTCACTCTCTATACTATAACTAGCGTTGCTATCAGTACCATTCCCCGCACATCCCACTATCACTACTCTGTTGTGAAACTCTTACACAGTGAATCTGTATCTCTTATTACTTGACCTAATATTGCACTAGGTTTGAAAAACGTGTACCTGCTAACCTGTGCCTAACTGATCCTACAGAAGAGGATCTACACCTCGCCCATGGCTACTACCTAGCAGCAGAACTAATTTTTTCCTATTCTTGCCTTGTACGCATGCCCTTATTCCTAAAGGCCTGCTGCATGTGTAAAGAAAGAAACGGATCTTCTGATTGTTTAGATATGTATTTTTATTTCATGCGATTAAATTGAGGTGAGAAAAGGGAAAAGTGATGGGCATAATGAAAAATAAGGAAACCAATTCCCTTAAAGTAAAATTGTGGTGTTCAAACATGCGAAAGGTTGATTTCATCAAGTACTTTGGGATAACACTATAATGAAACATTGTATAGGATCATCCGGTAATCCAAGATTGCGATTCACAGATCAAATTTCGAAATGGGTCGTTTTCAGTCGAAAGCTTATATACCTTTTCCTTCCAATGTTTTTATTATTTTTTGTCAAGTTCCTTTTTGGTATTTTCATGTTCTTAAAAGGGCATAAGATGTTTTCAGTACGTTGTTGATAATTTGTTTGTAAGATATGTAATTTCATAAACGGAACGTCAGTAGCATTTTCCTAGACGGGGATGATAACCAAAAACTGTCGACAAATTATAATCTATTTTTTCCCCCTTTTGACTTTACACCTGGTCTACGTTGAGGTCATTAGAGTTGTGAACAAAACAAATTAAAAATATTTCCGAATTTGTTTCATATGTATAATTCTTTCATTTATTGTTCATTGTCTTGTATCATAGTGAACTTTAATTGTTAATTCAGGCCTCTGGTGACGATATTTATCATTTATTTGCTAGACAATTTTATGTACTGTAATCTCACGACCAAGTAATGTAGGGCGTTGGTGTTTGCTTGCAAAATATTTTGATTGTTTATTTTGTCCAGGGTCGGCCGCGTAGCTTGTAAGGAAACGAAGTTTCCTCACTTTGATTATATATTTATATTTTTTAAAACATGATCTGTTTCTTATTTGAGAAGAGTCATTAGCATCTCTGTCATGGCTGGTGGGAAGACGGAGCATCTGTGGTTGTTGGGTTGCCAGGCAGTTATTATCGTAGAGAAATGAAGGATTCTGCTGTGAGAGAAAATTAGTATTATTATTTGTTTAATGTATTCAGTATGGTTATGGAAAAATAAACATAGTTACTGAATATATAATTTATTAATATAAGAGAAATCTTATGAGCTCAGGCGGTAGAGCATCTCTCTGCGGCCCAGGTGACCGGGGTTTGATACCCGACGAGGCAGAGGATTCTTCCTCGAAGCTGAAATTCCGGAACGGCCCACCCAGCGCGCTGTCCAATGAGTACCGTGGATGAAACTTCGCGGAAAGGTAAAGAACGGCCGGAGCGAGGCGCTGACCTCAACTGTTGAAATGGCAAGAGGGAGCTATACCACTATGAATCCTACGGGAAGTGGCAGGAGCTGTAGAAACCCCGTGAACTTTACCTTATTGTGTCCAAAGAAAAAGAAAACACATCCGTGGTCAATTAAACGTTAATTCCTGAATAAATGGGCAGGTAAAGGCATTTTTAGATTATAACACCCTACTAATCAAATATTAAATTAATTAAAATCAGCTAAATTGGTAAAAATAATTAACCCAGACAGTACGATAACACCCCAAATACTATCTGAGACCATGGCTGAGATCACAAAACTCTCATAGTGAGGATTTTAAACAGAAATATAACGCATTGATTTAAGCCATAACTATTCGAAAAGGTATATCCACCACGTATCATTAGCTTAAGTGTCGAGTAAATCAACTTCTATTCACCATAGATTAAAAGAGTATAATCGGAATTGTTAGAATGGCGAATGTCTACCCAGTTTGATGTTGAGAATAGGCAACAAATGCTTACTTATCACAGGTACCGCTAACCTAAACTTGGTTAATTTTCTAATCAAGAATACACATAAAAGAAATAACTGAGGAGACGGGGGACAATTAGATACTGCGACCGTTGGTTTTATAATAATAAAATAGTGTGAGATGCTTCTCGACCTCGTCACTAGACGGAGATGATATCTAAAAACATTTGGGCCCCAACATCCCCGTCAATCTGTGTTTCTCGATCCGTATTGTCGTCTAAGATGTCGCGATTCGACCAGTTTCCGGGAGAACAGAACTGCTTTACCTCGCCACTGCGGACATTACTCGCTCTATGCTTGCCACCTGAATTCTTCTGTGGGTTATTAAACTGTGTTTCACGTGAGAGTTCTCTATAATCTTCGAAAGTAATAGAGTTCAATAAATTACTCTTTTTAAAAAAAATAACACACACGAACGAAACTGTGGGTTTGTCCGTTACTCGGACGCATTCAACCGAATTATGTTGTGTGCGGTGGACAATGCCTTCACCTGTCTTGGGATTGGTCAGCTGACCGTATACTTTTTGTTTAAATAATTTCTTCTTTCGTGGACTGTGCCATTGCCCCACTGATTTTATTTATGTACTGTGTTGTATACATAACTAAATTATCATCCATTCAATATGAACGTTTTGTTTGTGTTTTTGAAGATTGAAAACTGCAGAACTTGCAAATTGTTATGTACCGTTTATATGGTGGAAAAATACTGCTGAATGAGTTACATTAAAAACTCATAGATGGTAAAAGTTGCCAACTCTCAAATTCGATAAAAGTGAAGATTTTCCAAATGTATTTAAAATAATTTCGTTAACTGTACAAACTACTTCTGTTTTATGGAGAGAATTTCTTCTCTCATTAATGCAAAATGGGAAATGAACACATCGCCGCTCAGATTAATTTATTGAGAGGTAATCACGTATTTAGAATTAAATATACGAGGGTCGTCCACAAAGAAAGTTCCGTTTCTATTTCTATCCGCGGCAGCGCTACGATCGCAGTTCCGAGCATGTGCGGCAGTTACTCTCACTCAAGGAGAAGACATGTACGCCATTTTCAGATCGCTGCTGCCAACGTGTGCTTTGTAGTTCTGCTTTATGTCAACCGTAATTGAAAATGCCGCCGCGTGTGAAATCAGATCTGTGATTCGTTTTTTAAATGCAAAGAAAGCTAAACCAAAGGAAATTCATCGGTAAATCTGCGAGGTTTACGGACAAAATGCTATCAGTGATTCAATGGTTAGAAGATGGGTCAGACTGTTCAATGAAGGACGTGATCAAGTGCACGATGAAGAACGAAGTGGACGCCCGTCTGTGGTTACTGATGAACTGGTTCACACAATTGAAGAGAAGATTAAGGACAACCGTAAGTTTTCACTTAGTGCCCTTTATATGGAAGTTCCGCAAATCTCACGATCAGTAAATCATGAAATTGTTACTGAAAAACTGAAATTTGGAAAACTTTGCTCACGTTGGGTATCCAAAAAACAACGGATGAGCAGTGCACTTCAGTTTTTGACACGCTACAATGAAGAAGGCGATGGTTTTCTTTCTCGTATAGACACGTGGGATGAAACTTGGGTATCGTACGACACCCCTGAAACAAAACGGCAATCAATGGAATGGAGGCACACATCATCCCCAACAAAGGTTAAGCCTAAGCAAATCTTGATAGCTCGAAAAGTCATGTGCACCGTTTTTTGGGACAGAAAAGACATTTTGCTGATTGATTTCTTACCACGAGGTCAAACAATCAATGCACATGGTTACCATTACGAAATTGCGCCACGCAATACAGAACAAGCGCCGAGGATTACTGTCAAAAGGTGTTTTTTTCCACGATAATGCCCGACCTCACACGGCGAATGTGACCAAACAACTCTTACGGGAATTTCACTGGGACGTGTCTGATGATCCTCCGTACAGCCCGGACATCGCTCCTAGTGACTTTCATCTCTTCTTACACCTAAAATCTGTCCTTGATGGTCAATGCTTCAATGACGATGACGAGCTGAAAGAACAGGTTACCACATGGTTGAATACACAGGCGGCAACCTTCTATGAAGAAGGCATATAAAAACTTGTGCCACGCTATGACAAGCGCCTACAAAATTTCGGAAGCTATGTAGAAAAGTAGTATAACAGTTGTAGATTTTTGTACAGTAAATATTTTTTCTGTATCTGTACACGTTTGTTTTATATAACCAAACGGAACGTACTTTGTGGACATACCTCGTATAATTTAATTTAATTTAAATATTGACTTTAAAGACGCTGTGGAAGTATTTAGAAAGTATAAGTGTTCATATATAATCAGGAAACATACTCTTTTTCTGTTTTTGCTATCCCAAAACACAAATATACTCTTATTGTTCCAAAGAGAAGGTGGCAACGCTAACACTGTCCGTCTTTTAAATGTTGTACCAAGTTAACACGAGAATGATCGATGTTAGAGAGGAAATCATTCACCTTCAGTGCTGACAGTAAGTCTAAAAGAGGTCTTCAGTATGTGCTTCCAGCAGTCCCAGCGAAGGAGGATAACGAGTAAATAATATGCAGCAAAGAATTTATTGCGTCATCATTTTAGATAAGTCGTTATTCGACAATTATGAAATTTTCTGCAATCAGAACATAATTAAAAGACAAAGATGTTTTCTCCAAATAACGGAAAGCTATCTGAACCATGTAAGCAGATTTTTTGTAAAAACTCAATCCAATCAATTTATTTCGTCTTTTTTTAAATTATGATCTTACGCTACGTCGCCGTCGAGGTCAACAGAGGAGGGATTGCATTGGGGAAACAAGGTACGGGAAGGAATTCGGCTATAGCTTTTTGAAGGAAGCATCGGGTGATTTGGAAAAACTATGGAAAACTCAAATTTGGTTGCCCGGACGGGGATTGGAACTCGCGGCCTCCCGAATGCGAGGCCAGGGCGTTACCACTCACCCTCCACGCTCGGCAAATTTCTTTTAGAAGTGAATCTACACAATTTCTTCATAGATTCTGATTTCAAGTCTAGCAGGCATTTGTACTTAAAGGAACCAATGACTGAAATAAAGAATCAAGCCCTTTTTTTATCTTATGGTTTAATGCCTTGACGACATCGAGGTCATCAGAGATTAGAGGCGGGAAAGAAACAGTGTAAAGTAACGTGAAGGATTTCGACCATCGCATTTTGAAGGAATCATCTCTGCATTCGCCTGGAGTGATATGGGGAAACGATGGAAAAAAACTCAAATCTGGATGGTCGTATGGGGATTCAAACCCGGATCCTCCGAGGTGAGAACGTTTTCACTGACCCAACATTCTCGGTAAATATGATGGCAGTTGTTCAACATATAACTGAAACAGTGTAATATTTTAAAACAAAAATTCTTATAATGTTATCTATATGTGAAGGTAAATTTTCCGCCTGGATTCCGTTATACAATTACAGTAGTACGTAATTACGTAAAACAACATATTTCTCGCAGACAAAGCATGAAAATTTTGTTTAAAATAATCATAGAGTTCGTGAATTGTAAGGAAATTTGTTTAATTTCTACAAATCTATTCAAATGATTGCTTTGATTTTGGAGTATGAATACGTATTTGAAGTGGTCATGTAAGTTTGTATTTAGTTCATCCAGACTGTCAATCATCGAGTACTGAATTTTGCCCCCAACTTTACCAACAAGAGCAATAATAAATACATACCGAAAGTAAAGCGATTTTCTTCATAACGTTTGAAGGAAATTCCAACAGACAACAACCTTCACCATAACTGTCAAGCAAAAAACGAATATCAAATGCTCTCAGTAGCAGTAGTACATTACGTTTCAACAATTTCCAGTTCTAACAATTACAAAACATACAATTTGTAAACAAAGTTCAAAGACTTTTAACAGTTCCTGTCTTCATTTTTTTTTTTTTTTTTTTTTTTTTTTTTTTGTAACAGTTTAACGTCCCTTTTTAACAACGTGGTCTTTAGAGACGGGAAAGGATGGGGGCAAGGAATGGGAAGGAATTCGGCCATGGCCTTTTGAAGGAAGCATCCCGGCATTCACCTGGAGTGATTTGGGGAAACCATGGAAAACCCAAATCTGGATGCCCGGACGGGGATTCGAACCGCCGTCCTCTTGAATGCGAGGCCAGAACGCTATCCGTTACACCACCACGCTCGGTCCCTGTCTTCAAAAACTGTTAAAACAACATTAACTACATCATTGATAGTGAATGGCTTTGTCACCCTCTCTTCATTAAAACAAGTTTTTCCTTGAGAAGAGTAATGGTTTCTTTAGTTCTCGAATTTGTTGTTTGCTAAAGATTCCAATAAGATATAATATCCTCTGTTATTGCAACTGTGTATTGTGTTTGGTACAAAATAAAAGAGATTATTAGATATAAGGTGTTATCTTCTCATCTGCATTGAACAGGCTTAATCAGCGCGCCCAACTAAAGACCAGTTGACGTATCTCGAGATACGGTTCTCAACCTTTTCCGAATATTGGAAAGGTCTAATGCTAACTGAATTAAAGATTTCAAAACAAAAAATAGTTTAGTAAAAAAATTTTATATAAAATTGTTACCATACTCGTTCCGTATAAGGCCACAAGTGAATAAAAGCTTTAAGCCTATAACAAAAACTTTATAAAATCCATAGATGTTTGCCGACCAAGGAAAAAACTGACATTTTCAGGCTATGAGGTGATGTAGCCGCGGTAAGCTGAAATTTTGTACAATATCATAGAAAAGGTATCACACACAAATAAAAAAAACTAAAGGTTGATTATGAGTATAAGGTGGGGAAAGAAATTATTGCTGAAGACTTGAAATGAAAACATCTTGTTATTACGTTTAATAACAAGCTTAACTGGGCAGGACACATTGGACAGGTGGTAGGAAAAGGTTTCAAAATTCTGTACTTGTTGGTGAAAGTGATGAGAGGATGTACGAGGGAAGTAAAGGAATTGTGTTACAAAACTTTGATCAGACCATTGCTCGAATATGGTAGTGTAGTATGGGACCCACATTATGTGTTTCAAATACAGGAGTGGGAGAAGGTGCAAATAAGGGCTGCTAGATTTGTTTCTGGAAATTATCGCAGAATGCGATCAGTAACAGATATGATAAAAGAACTGGAATGAGATTCATTGCAAGACAGGAGGAGGGTGAAGAGGGTCATGGGAGTGTACAAGACGCATATTGATGATGAGAGTAATGAGGTATGGAAAGATATTGGTGTAGGTATGAAAAGTAGTTCATGGAAGGGAAAAGATGACCATGGCACTCGATTTTAGGCACAAGGGTGTGGGAAGGTTCTCTTTTTTAGGTAAAGGTGTCAGGTATTGGAATAAATTACCGAAGGAAATTATGAATAATTTACCAAAATCGTTGGCACTCGATTTTAAAGTTAAAATTTGTAGAGGTCAATCGTAGGTTGGTGAAGGAAAAGATGGGTGTTTAGAGAAATTGTCATCGGAGCGTGTGCTCCATTGAAATTAAATTAAATTAAACCGGTGAATTTCTGCAGGTTACCCCTTATCTACCCCAAAACATGAAATCGCTCTCTACCCTTATATGTGTCATATTATTATTGTAGATAGAGTGTACTACGTTTAATCAATGTTCTACATTTTACTTGGTTCCTCTTCTTTCTCTCAGTTAAATCCAGAATGATTAAACGACTACGTCATCATAATTACATTGTATTTCTAGCGGTCCTAGAGGCAGATTATTTAGTACGTAAACGTGGTTTCATCACCAAACCATAAGAAAAGTCATACTGGTGATTTATAGATTGGAAAGAGCAAGAGTGAAAGGTATCGGCGCTTATTTGCTTTGCTCTGGATGTTGATAAATGCCTCCTATTTCATTTATTAATAGATATCAGCAAGCTTAACTAACACACTAAAGTTTAGTTTGTCC
The DNA here is from genome assembly GCA_031002005.1 of Vandiemenella viatica. Taxonomy (NCBI): domain Eukaryota; kingdom Metazoa; phylum Arthropoda; class Insecta; order Orthoptera; family Morabidae; genus Vandiemenella; species Vandiemenella viatica. The sequence continues at coordinate 150,904,254 of CM061914.1, read as the reverse complement.
CAGTCACTGGTTTAGACGTTTCTAGGTATTTATGTACTTATGGTGGTATAAAATCGGCATTGCTCTCCCAGGACGCGCACCCATTGTTTGCAAAAAGCATGAGTATTGTTTGCATTGGGGACACTTATTTTCACAAGACTTGACTTCTAAGTCCACTGATTTTTAAAGGACCTTTCCATTTGAGCGACGACGCAGAATAAACGATCAAATAACAAAAATAAATTATATTTCACAAAAGCAATTCTTCTAAAAATAGCCAAGTGACAACAGGTTGTATCTCGTATTAATCCGGTCTACGCTCTGCAATGTGTAACTACTTCACATTCTGAAAAACACTGGTTTCTCGGGGTGTTGTGGACCGCTGATTTAAAATAAAAAAATAAAATCTTGCTACTTGTCCACTATGTATGCTATGTTTTAGTAAACTGTATAGTAAAACTTCTATCTAAATAAATATCTTAATCCTGTTTCTCTATCAATTTTGGAAATTTAGCAAAGCCAAGGTTTTCCTTGCACCTCTATTGAGTTTGACAATTCTTAGAATAAATCACATCTATTATTCCGTTCATTTCAGGATAAATTTGTCATGCACAATGGCAATGACAGCAGACGATTTTTTTAAATTTAATTCAGCGACCCATAACAGTGTGATAAATCATTTTGTTTCACGAAGAGAAGTGAGCACGTACTTTAGTTTCAGGGTTGGGCAAAAACAAAAGAAATTTACTTTTAAAAAAATACCGTACCTCTTAAAATGATTTTACTTGAAAAAATTAAACTCACAATTAGCTTATTTAAGCACTAGTCTGCAAGGTTTCTGGCGAGCACCCTATCATGTCTAATTCCCATGAGGAAGAAGCAGAGTGCGGAATTAGAAATGAATATCCAGAAGAGTGTTGGTGAAAAACCTAAAGAAAATGCGAAAGCTACAAAAAAAAAAAAAAAAAAAAAAAAAAAAAAAAAAAAAAAAAAAAGAAGCTTGATAGCAAGCAGAAGTCCATATTTTTATATTTTTTTTTAAATTTTTGATAGCGCCGGAATAAACATTAGTATGAAAAAGATTTCATTTTAATTCTTTTGTGTGTACAAAAAATGTAAGAAGAAAAAAATTTCAAATTCAGAATGAATGTTTTATAATGAATAAGATATTCCAGGAGCCTTAAATACAAACATCAAAGCTTTTGTGCGTGGTCTTCCTCATCAATGAATCTGTATTAACTTCATTTCAACCGTTCCGACGGTACACATAATAAACAACACATTAACTTGTTTTCCAATCAGGCTCTAACGTCACCTAGCCCTTCCACACTGTACTACGAAACATATGCTTCAATTCCTTTTACTTAAGTGCGTTCAGTGAAATAAATTAAATGATGGTTAATGTATTTAATTAATTATTTACTTTACCGTTACTGCAATCATTTCCTTTCGTGATTATTTGTTTGACACTGTCTTTGAATCGTTCAATCAGGAAATCAAGTATTCTTATTCTTGCGGAACAAATTGAAAAAAAAACTTTGTTATCTACTCCAAGTAGAGCTGTTGATGAAATATCAATATTTTTTAAAAAAATATCGATATTTATGAGTGATATTTTTTAGGGCGGTATATCGATATTGAAATCTGGATATCAGAGTCCATATTTTTTAAAGTAAGTTGTTATTTTCCGTTTTCCTCGTTGAATATTCCAAGTTATTATTGGGGGAAAAACGATTACCTGTGTTACATATGCAATAAATTTAGTCATAATTACAATTTTAAGAAACAATGAAAAATTTTAATTTTCTGACAAATTGCGCCTTACTTTAAACACTCATTTAGTGTTCCAGAATAATTACGATCCGAGCAAAAGGAGAAGTAAAAAAATAAGGCAAAATAACTCATTCAATATTCATTCGAATTCTTGACTGGATATTTTGAAAGGTTTTTAAAATTTGTCTTCAATCAATGCAAAAGTATTAGCATTAAGAAACTAATCGTAATGTACCAGGTATAGGTAGGGTTGCCAGACGGCCGGAAAATCCGGGAATGTCTTGGAATTTTGTGTCTGGTCTCGTGTCCATGAATTATGCGTTACTGTCCCGGAATTCCCGTATACTAGTTTTTTCTCAAACGCAGTTCACCACTGTGGCCAAGAGGCCAAGCTAAGTATCCCATGCTCACAGCGGGAGGATGGAATGTACGAACAATTTGAGCTTTTGTCCCTTAAATCAGAGGAATTGAAACTGACAGGAAAATACTCTTTTAATTTCCTGGGATTTTGAAAATTCTAGAAGCAGTTAACATTAATTCCCTTTATGCAGAGTTCACATTACTGAAACGTGTTTCTGAGATCCTACCAAAAGAATTTCCAAACGATAAAATCTGGGCCAATTTCTTTAGAACAAGCGTTTCCAATGATTTGTAAATTTAATTATAAAAAGTTGGTTTTGTTTGGTCAATTCCAACAATCAATGCCTTTTTCGAGACAAGTTTTAGCCTGTTGAATAATTTATGGACTAAAGAGCGAAACAGAATGTTCATGGATTTGATCAAGGCTGAACTGCAAACTCAATCAATTTTGATGACTCTTGCTGAGAAATTTTATCAGTTTTGCAAAGCAGTGAAGGAGAAAAATTTGTGAAAATGGAAAATTCTAGTTATAAATATTAAAAAGTAGTTGATTAAGATTTATTTTGATTGATTTTGATTTAGCAAAATATTGATGTTCCATTCTTTTATTTGTTGATAAAACCAGGTTTTGATTTTCTGCCTAAATTTAATTAATAATGGTTTTCCCTGATTATTCCACCCGAATGCTGGGATGGTTCCCCACAATAGCCCATTGGCGCCTCCTACCATATCCCGTATATCCCTTCCAAACTATTACCCTTTCGGATAGGTGCAATGCACCCTCTGCCACACACTTTTAGTGAATCACAGAGTAATAGTAATAGTAATATCCTAACAGAAGTGTTCAATTTGTGTTTAATATTTTTGAGGTTTTGATTGATAATACCCGATGTTGATTTTCTACCAAAGAAAAAAAATTCCTAAAAGTGGTAGTCGATTTTTGTTTTAAGTTTAGTATTTTTCCTTTTGATTCATAATCCCTGATGTTGACTTTCAACCAGAGTTTAATTAACAAACATAAAAGAGGTGCTATATATACGTTAGACAGCATAGTTTTTACCTAAAATATTTTTTTTTTATTAATTGGTAGGATACTGTGAATTCTGAATTATAAAGTAGACCAAACTATCAGTTTTGTACCAGCAATTAGAAGTTTTGCTCTCGTTTGTAGCATAAATAGTGGATCAACTTAGAAGAAAAATGGACTAAATCTTTCTTGGTCTGTTTAAAGTTGAAAAAAAAACAAGTTATGGATGAAACTAATATAACAAAATACTTAAATAAAAAATGATTAAAATCACAGCTTGTTGTCATTAAATACAAGTTTATTGGACTGAAAGGAAATTTGATCAATACTTATTTTAAGAAATCGTGCTATTTTCATCCTTAATTTCTTCTACAGTGTGGTAGTGCAAACATGATGTTAAATTATTGCACCACCAGTCTTATTAAAGTAGCTGGAACTTTTTTTTTACAATGCCTAATTTTTAGAATTAAAATGGACCATAAAACAAGTGACCTATCATCACATATGTGTGAGGAATTTCCTTCTACAATAGGGATTGCGGTTTGACAGGATGAATTCTGAATATAATAAGAATTCTTTGTATTGTTCTAATTCACATTTTCAGTGGCTTTCACAGCAGTATGGATCTAGCAAAACTTCTTTATTATGACGTCCAGTCCGATAACCAGTACATCATTAGGTAGCTACTGACATGGTTGTAGATACATCATTGTTGTTTTGAAAAATATGTTTGTATTGGGTTACTATTATATAAATGGTACTATTTTTTTATACTGTATGCAAACGTGAAACCATTTCTGCTACTAAGGCTTTCTAAATTAATGTATCCTACACAATACTTGTCACAAATTTTCAACTATTACAGAATTAATCAATCTGGCTCTGTTTTCTGTACTAATTTCTCTGCATATCTCCTCCCTCTCCTACCCTACAGTTTTGGATACCTCAGAAGGCATCCAGTCAAAATTACATTGACTCACATCTTTTATTCAGCACCTCCCCATTTGTGTTTCACCACACGTTCTTATAATGTTAGCAACTGAAATTTAATGAACTTAAATGAAAAAGTTATATTATACCAAAAACTGCAATAATTAATCTGAAAGAGGATATACTGATTATATCCCTTTACAAATAATATTCATTCAGAAACTGTTTGGATAAAAATAATACAATTTCTTTTTTCCCCTTGAGAGTTGGTATTCATTAAAGAATATATAATTTAATTATATTAAAAACTTAGTCCAGACTTGAAGGTTGGTTGGATCATCCAGAAGGCCATTGTGTCAGGAATGAACAAGCATTTTGTTAAGGTTCTTGGGTGGTTTTAATTTACTGCATTAATTGATTAATAAAGTCCACCAAAAACAAGGTTATGTTGATGCTCGTTTATTTTCAATCAAAACAAGTCTGCGACATTCACAAGCATAGTTGTTACAATCCAAAGATGCAATACTGACTTACTGAATGAAAACTTGCATGAATGTCTCTGTAACACTGAATGAATACTGAATTAATACTAATGCAAACTAAACTCTCTGTCCAGGCGATCTGTTTATTATATAGAGTCTATCGAAATTACGAGAATTCTTCAAAGGCATCCGCCCGATATTTCTCGATCATTAACAATCACTCAAACAATCAAACATATTAAAAACAATCGGAATTGATACAAAATTAATTAATAACATTACAAAATGATTAGAAATGGTAATTATAGATACTTAAATACAAAATTATTTACAGAAATCCTTTCAAATGGTGGAAAATTGTCCTGTAGACATCGTAACATACATTAATACAAGTAATTACAAACTTTTAATAAATTCTCTTGCATCATTCGGTTCTTAAACATATTAAATGGTCTTTAAATAATTTTCTTACCTAAAACAAAGTCTATATACACTTATTTACAAGAATTTACAAAATAAACATATCAAATCACTTTCAAGCAAACTTTGGCTCACTACAAATATTTCACACAGTCCAATGTTATTCAAAATTCAGGTATTAGGGCTGTTACAACCCCTCCCCAGGATTCACTTAATTTTACACAGATAAAATTGATTGAATCCGTCATGAATCTAAGCAGGTTGAATGTACACATAATGCAGACATGAACAGATTCCAATCAATCAACCATAATGACTTTTACAATGAACAAATACAATTCTTCATCACATACAACATCTGCACATAGTCCATGACACTGATTTTACAATAATTGTCTTTTCTCAGATCCAATCATTTTATCATTTACTGTTTTTACACAACAAACGTTCAATACCATCACCTTAAGTTACAATCATTTCCACTCCAAATTACACACTTGATGTCTGCTTGTTAACTACACCAGTTTGATTACATTTTACAGCTGATAATTTGTCACCAAAATGTAGAAAGTCACAACATCATGAAAATATCAAAAGTTTCCACACAAAACTGTCACAAATTATACATTGAAATGCTTACATCTGCATCTGAGCTTAAGTACTCACACAAACTATATACATGCATCAATTGATAAACTTATTTACAAAATTAGATATTTACATGTAGGGACCCCTCCCCAAACCATGCATTTCAATTAATTCTCATAAGTGGGTTTCAGGATTTCCCTGGAAACCCAGAACCATGTAAGTTACTTTTTCCTAACCTTCCAGTTTTCTTCAACTTTTGTATACACATTTAATATTACATTTCTATTTTCACAAAGCTTCATTATATACATACAGAAACACAAACTTCCAATCATCTCAGACAACAGACTTTGGTAAAACCACGCAACAGCTGAGACTTACAATGGTTCGGTTTTAGCAAATTGATTGTCACTTAAAAGCAATGCTGTTGACTCAACTGGTAATACAAATTTATTATTCTCACTACTGCAGTTTAGTCCATCATTACTACCAACCCCACTCTTCATCATCTGATTACTACTTAAGCTTACCAAATTATCTGAGTCAGTACCTAAAACTGTTTTAACATCTGGCTTCCTGACTTCATCCACCAAATAATTATTTTTCTCAGCAACTACTACTTCACTATCAGCTTCCACATCAAAGAGAGTACAAAACATAGTGTCATCTAAGTCACATTCTGTACAATTTTCTAAATTAGAAACTGGTTCAGATAAATCCTTACTCCCACCCATTTCTTCAATGTCATCATCTACACCAAATAAAGAGCTAAATAACGTATCAGCTAGGTCAAAATTAAGACATTTTTCTAACTTAGGGATTGGTACATATGGCTTTTCAACCTCTCTCTCTTCAGAAGACAAATACTTTGACTTACCATTCTCCTCCTCATCTGGGTCTCCTATCCACACCACTGTATCACCTTCATCTTCAAGATATCTGAGAAACTCCTCGATTTCAGCACTTCTACAAACTTCATTACCACCTATGCTAGCACACATAGTCCCAACTATGCCATTCTGGATCTTACAAGTTTCTGATAGCCACACTGTAGTATGCACTATAAATTCTGCACCCCTTTTTGTAATTAAGCAGTGACCATTTCGAAAATCTTCTACATGAAAATTATTACTTTCGCACACTGATTCTAGTGATAAGGTACAATGGTGGTCCCCTTCCCGCTTTATCTTATTATCAACCTTTACATCATCAACATCATTAATTACATCTATCATAACCTTATCCTGAAATTCACTTGCTGCTACCCCCACCTCTTCCAATAAATCTTCTCGGGGATTATTCATAAAAAGGGTATTAACGCTATAGCAGTTGGTACCTGTACCCACAATCTTACCCACCACTGCGGGGCCCGTCACAGAGGGGGTCTTTAGTTTGCCTGCCCTCCATGCTGCCTTTCACTTTCAGATTGAGGGTTCTGTTCTCTCACTCCCCCATTATCATTCCTTCTTGCATAATTATTACGATCCCTTCCCCTGGATCTACCATCCCTTGACCCGTTACCCCTTCTAGGGGGACTCCTGCTGCCCCTCCTGTTGTGTTGATGGTGGTAATGTTGTTCATTGAATGACTCCTGGGCATCCAAGCGTCTCAACAATTCAGAAACTCTATCCACATTTACTACATCCAAAGTGGCAATTAAATTTCTTGTTTGCTGAGGTAGCCTAGCTCCTATCAAATCAATAAATTCCTCCTCTCCATAAGGATGGTCTAGGTACTTACAACGGATCCAACATTTATGAAAAAAATCATGTTGAGTTTCCCTACCAGGTTTATAGGGTCTACCAGTCATCAACTCTCTCTTTTCTTGAATCTGCCTGCTTGTCGACCAAAAATGTTTCAAAAAGTTTTCTTTAAACAGCTTGTAGTCAGTCACTTCCCTAGCTTGTCTATCACCCCATGCCCTAGCATAAGATTTTAGATGTTTACCCACAAGTGCAATTTTCTTACTATCGGGTAACAAATTAAAGTAGTCTGATTTTTCAAAATTATCTATAAATTCAATAGGGTGAAGCCTCCCACTATCATCATAGAATTCAAATTCTTCTTTTACATCGACACTGAAATTTGGATTACCTGTTAAGGGAACCTGACTTAACTGAATCTGCAACCCAGTAACCCTTTTTTCTAACTGATTAACGTTTCTTTCTAATCCATGCGCTAACTGTTCCTGTTGCTGCACCAATGCATTAACATTTTTCCCTATACCGAACACTTCCTGTCTTAACTCATTAGCTTTAACATCATTAGCTTGGAATAAAGCAACATATTCCTCCCTCATCTTATCACAATTTTCACTGACTTCCTTCACCTCTTTATAGATCAAATTTTCACATTCAGCCTTATTCTGTTCACAAAATTTTGTAACTTTCTCAAATTTCTCCTGACATTCTGTTACTACCTTCCCCAATTTAGAATCTAAATTGTTAATATCTTCCTTGAATTGAGAGCTAAAACCCTGAAATTGCTCTGTGATTTTAACATCAAAACATTTAGTCAAATCAGAGAATGTTTTATCATTGTTTTGTTGCAGTTGAGAAAACTTATCATTAATTTCAGAAAATTTGCTATCAAATTTGGAAAATTTATTATCAAATTTGCCATCAATTTCGGAAAACTGAGACTTAATTTCAGAAAATTTGTTGTCAAGATTCAACTCATTTTTAAATTCAGAAAATTTGCTATCATTATCACTTTTTAATTCATTTCTAAATTCAGAAAATTTAGCGTCAAATTTGGCTACAAAAGATTCTAAAAATGCTTGCAGGTTCTGATTATCAGCCATTTTTAGTAATTAGCAAAATCAACATACAAAACAAAATTAAGGAAAATTAAAATCTTTCCAATCTGCCACACAATAGCATGCAAAATAAATCACTTGAATATTCAATGCAGTACTTACAATTCTTCCTCAATTTTGTATCACATTAAATTTCACTTAGAAGCACTTATTTAACCATTAAACACCACACTGACATCAAACACTTAACCACACTTTTCACAATTCACTGTAGGAAGACGATTTTGAGGCCGAAGGAAATCCACTCGACGTCGGAAGATTACAGCCGATTCCCGATGAAAATTGTCCGCCTTAGGCCGAAGAAGATCCACTCGGCGTCAAGTCCATGTCGTAGCCGGTCGAAATATCCTCGCAGGTTAAGTTCGCTTATCGCCGATAATCCGTCGCAATTTTCTGCAGATTCTTTTTAGAAGATAAACATCCCACAGATGTTTAAGAACTTCTCGTCATGTCAACGGTCGCCATGTTAAGGTTCTTGGGTGGTTTTAATTTACTGCATTAATTAATTAATAAAGTCCACCAAAAACAAGGTTATGTTGATGCTCGTTTATTTTCAATCAAAACAAGTCTGCGACATTCACAAGCATAGTTGTTACAATCCAAAGATGCAATACTGACTTACTGAATGAAAACTTGCATGAATGTCTCTGTAACACTGAATGAATACTGAATTAATACTAATGCAAACTAAACTCTCTGTCCAGGCGATCTGTTTATTATATAGAGTCTATCGAAATTACGAGAATTCTTCAAAGGCATCCGCCCGATATTTCTCGATCATTAACAATCACTCAAACAATCAAACATATTAAAAACAATCGGAATGATACAAAATTAATCAATAACATTACAAAATGATTAGAAATGGTAATTATAGATACTTAAATACAAAATTATTTACAGAAATCCTTTCAAATGGTGGAAAATTGTCCTGTAGACATCGTAACATACATTAATACAAGTAATTACAAACTTTTAATAAATTCTCTTGCATCATTCGGTTCTTAAACATATTAAATGGTCTTTAAATAATTTTCTTACCTAAAACAAAAGTCTATATACACTTATTTACAAGAATTTACAAAATAAACATATCAAATTACTTTCAAGCAAACTTTGGCTCACTACAAATATTTCACACAGTCCAATGTTATTCAAAATTCAGGTATTAGGGCTATTACAATTTCCTTTTTCTCTCGGACCTACATTTTAACATGGAATCCGAACCACAAATAGCTAAAAACCATCAAATGAAAGCAAGTAGTTCTCGCAGTATCATATATCTAAATTGCCCATTCTATCATGGCATTGGTAATTGTGTTAGTAGATAAGATTTGTAGGAAACCAGAAGTTTGAGTAAAGAATTATAGTAAGGGAAAAAACATCATACTTATTTGCAGATAGTTTAAAAGTAGTATATTACACCTAAAAAGAAAATACAACTTTCACATCACTGAACTTCTGTTTTAACATAACTGGAGGTTCATCAGACATTAAATATTTAGCCACAACTCTTTTTATTTTAATCAGAATATTATTTAAAACCTCAGTTTGTATTTCACTGCCCTAACAGAAGATGAGAGTATTTAAAACATGAGTACTGGCTAGCATTTTCTGAAATAATGTATACATATTTTTATAAGATTTATACACATAATGTAATGCATATCTTCAATTTGAGCCTAACATTGATAACAGTAATGAAAATAAAAATGTTTAGTAACTGCTTACATATTCTGTTTCCTGTAAATTGAACTAGTAAACTGTTTTCAATTTAGGAAATACAGAATAATTTTCACTGAATATTACATGTGGCAAGGAATGATTAGACAATGTTTATCAGTGATGTTTACTTAATGTTTCAATGTGTTTTTGACAAATAAATGTTGATAGTTAGGTCTGGATGTGACTTGAAATTAATATATAGAAAAAAAGAATTTCCTGCACATCTTGAAGAATTGTAATTTGGAGATTGGCATTACTTCTGAAGACAAATTTTTAGCAATTTGATAATTTTTAAGGATATAACGCGTGTTCAATGATTACTTACAGAGAGACACTTGGTTTTAAGACTACTGTACCTGCTCTTTTGCCTTTAGTCATTTCAAAATCTCTTTAAAAATATTAAATGGTATAGCGTATACCAGATGGCAGAGAATTTATATGAGGATGATGTAATTAAAAAAATCTTAATTATCAGTGCAGAAATTAAACTTTTAAAAAATATTTTGAGAATAATTGTTTGGGACCTACTGTAGTTGAATTTTGAGATAAAAAATTATAACTGCTCTTGTTGTCAAACACTTTACACTAAAGCTGTAATTTCAGAAAAAGTTATTATGTTTATCTCATTTTGTAAAATTATTTGGGTAGTATTGAATTAAAACATTTGAACATTTACGATAAAAATATATGGTTTTCATGGTAACTATAATTTATCTCGACTAGAGAAAAATTCGAATTGCACAAATTCCACAGTTTCCCAATAAACAAAAAAATGGTAGGCTGAAGAAATTATATTTTATTTATGAAAGGAAAATAAAAACATGTTGCACCGCAGGAAGTATTAAGTTTTAACTAGCCAACTCCTCCGATTAACTGAAGACGTATCTAGGGGATTTAACATGAGCAACTCGACGGCCGCTGTGTTCTTAGACATTGAAAAGGCGTTCGACAAGGTGTGGCACGCCAACCTTATCACCAAGCTACGAACACAGACGACTATCCGTCACTGTTACGTTCAGTTAATCGGAAGCTACCTCACCAATCGACAAATCTTCGTAGCCATACAAGGACAAAGATCTGGCCTACATCCAATCCCGGTGGGAATTCCACAAGGATCACCACTCGCACCAGTCCTTTTCAGTGGGTATGTCAACGACGAACCAGTAGCACCTCAGGTCAAAATGGCGCAATTTGCAGACGACACCACGGTATATGCCACTGGATGCAAACATGATGTTACCATCAACAGGCTACAGCTGAGACTCCATCTACTCGACAAGTGGTGTCGAATAAACAAAATTAAAGTAAAC
>CM061914.1:150714239-150891842 GCA_031002005.1 Vandiemenella viatica | reverse complement strand
TGGCTCGCTACATCTTGCCGGGCCTAAACTAGAGTCCAGCATTTCTTGTGTCCAGTCCACCCACCGAAAATCAAGTGTCCGTCTCCGTCCATTTTCCGCTCGCTCGTCACCTCATCTCCGCTTGGCCGAACATACAACAAGAATAAACAATTTATTAGTAACCAGCGGGAATGAATTCCATGGGATGGAATATGTACCATCCCTTCAGACATTTCCTTGGTTCTTCTCATTGGCTGTAACTCCTACGCACAAACAGTTTATTGTTAATGAATGTTTCTTTGCCAGCGACATCTGCAAAGCGTCTGACAGCTCAGATCCACAACACTTTGTTACGGGGTTTTGAAAGAAGTATTTCATTCGTCGAATATCTAGACAGACTAACTCACAATGTCACACTGTGTACATTGTTTTAAACAAACCCGCACTATAGTCCAGAGCCTCTCTATCATTACAGTAAATTAATGACGAACACATTAGGTAACACAAGGGAAGTCTGTTCCTTTGAACAACAACCAGACCACGTTAAATTACCTTCTTAATTACGCACTTCCTTGTCGACGGAATTAAAACCATTATCCTTTCCAACATTTGACAAATAAGACTATTAGATATTCCTTACGATAACCTAATCAGTCGAGAAACACATTCAAATCAAATCAAACGAACCTATGGAAATTAAATTCGTTATGGCAATAAAACGATTGAATCTATCAACAACATTTCTTGTTACTGGTGGATTTACAGAATGGGACATCTCAAGCAGAATAGAATACATTTCAGTGAATACAGTTCAATCATGACAGGATTCTCAAATACTTGTATAGATTACTTTTAATACCATTCTCTGGGATTTAAGGGTTTGAGAGAGACAAAATAATCTCCTCCAGTCAAATGGCAACCTCTGCTTCTCGTGGTGCACCCAGTTTGCGCGAAAGAAGCTCTGGCGACTGAAAGATTCCCGGTATACGGAGTCACCTACTGCTTGCCAAGGCCTACTCATAGTAGGGGGAAGAGGGGCGAGTGGTCCAGGGCACTTTCTTGCCCTTGCGGTGGGAAACGGCACCTAAATGCGGATAAATCAGAAATGATCATCGGTTTGGAGTTGCAGAAGGAAACGGGAAGCAAATGCATTAAAGAAACAAAGAGTATCCCAAGGCCATGTATTCCATTCAAGTTATTTATAGAATGATGGCTTGCTCCAGGGAAAATTTACCGAAGGAAAAATAGTTCCCAATCGGATCTCTGGATAGGGACTGCTCAGGATGAGTCATCAGAATGGATAGAGATATTCTATGAATCGAAGCGTGGAATGTTAGAAGTCTGGTGCAGGTAGACTAGAAAACTTTTAAAAAAGGCGATGGAACGACTGAAGTTAGACGTCGTTCAAATTAGTGATATTAAATGGAAGGATGCAGAGAATTTATCTTCTGGGGAACACGGAATAATTAACACACACGATGTCAGGGAAGTTACTAGTGTGAGATTTGTGATAAACAAGAGAGTAAGTAAACGGGTGAGTTATTATGAACAGTTTAGTAACAGGATTATTTTAATAACGGCTGGCTCCTGCCCTGCTGAGGCATGGCCCTTTAAATGCCAGGAAAGGTCCTCCTGTAATTGGATCTAGCCGGCAAGTCCTTTCTCGAATCTCCCGATGGTGACCTGGATGTTAATCTCAGAGTAACTTAGAGAGAAGGCAATTTCCGTAGCCATAAAGCGGGGTGTTTAGGCGCGTGAAAGGATCATTGACACTAACAAAGACAACCAGCCTACTGAATGGTAACCTAACATATTAAGCCGCGTGCTCACTAGCGAGTTGTAACTGTAACCGTTGCCCGTTACTGTTACCATGAACCATAGTGTGTACGTGGCTCGCGACGATTGTCGGTTTTTGCTGCGAATCAAAGGGCGCTCGCAGTGCGTTCGTGGACGTCGATACTGAAGGTTGTTGCACTCTGCGAACCAACCAGAATCATCAAGCATCATGAGTGAATGAACAAAAGTTTAATGTCTTCAATTGATAGACGCCTACAACGAAAGCAGTGTCCTATGGTACAAGGATTACTACAAAAACATTTGAAGGAAGACGCCTGGGCCAGAATCGGAGGTATTATGATTGAAATCGGTGAATTATTATTACTGAACATCAATAAACAAAATATTTTATTTTTAGGTGGAAGACCTCAACGTTAATTAAAAAACTGACAGTGACGCTGCACTACGTGAACCATTCAATTCTTCTTCTCGTGTCGATGACAGCATCAAATATGTGGTAGTTTTTCTGCCAATGCAATGGCTTTTTCAGTAGCTGATTGGAAGTCAAATTGAGATACATTTATTCCAATTTGTTGTCAAGACAGCAAATGTACCATTGTTTCTCTCTGCCCGCACGAACATGTGGTATCTGGCTGTTCTCCCAGGTATCCCCAAGTGGCAAGTGTATCTTTGCAGCGGCCAACTGCAGCTCGAAGCCTGTTTAGCGACTTCCATATGGGCCATGATTGTTCAGACCCAGGTGGTAGACCCTCTTTTAGCTTTATCCACTCGAACCCTTGTTGTAATCTCTTCTCCCAAGCCAGTATTCTTTCATTGCTTGGAGCTCCAGTTGTTGGCTTTGAAGTTCGTATGAAGCTTGAACGGGACTTTAGTCTCGATGGCGCTGGTGTATAGCCATGTAGGGGGTGTCGGACGTTTTCATTCACTTTAAGCCTTGCCACGCTGGTGGCAACTTTCCGGCGTATATCTCCATGGGCGATGTCAGCAAGTATCTCAACTTTGCTCACAGCTAAAAACAGATCCCAAATTACCAATGCTGAAAGAGGTTTTCGGAATACTGAAAAATGTGGCAGATAAACTGAAACAGAATACGGAACTGCGGTCTTTCTTTGATCTTATACGGGAAAAGATGAAAAACTATAGCCAGGAAACAAATAATTCAGTTCAACATAAAATATTTCAGATAATTAAGCGCGCTGATCAAGGATATTACAGCTTCATACAAAATTATCGTTATTACTCCACTACGCAAGCGCCACGCCCATAATCTTTTTCCTCCACTATCAATCGAGATATAGCTCGCCCTTCCACTTCTTCCCCAAATCAAAACCAAAAAACTCTGCAGAACCCGCCATACTCCATGTTTTAATGTCCCTTGGTGACGGAAAATTTATGCGTGTGAATTCCACGTTTCTTTGGCATCGGCGAGAGCCAGGTTACTCATACCTGCGCTGAAAGACCGAACGATTTATAGCAGGCCGTAAAGTTAAAAGCTTTATGCATGAAATTCAATGGACAGTATAGGGACTGTGCTGAAATGAGGATTTCCTGGTACAGTAGAAAGTTGAAACTAGAGAAACGATGCTTCGGAGAAAAAGTCAGGTTGCGGAACACCTCTGTTGGGAACCAGCGAATCAAACTGTGTTACGAACTTTTAGAAACCATAAGTTTTTTATGTTGCATGAGGAGCGCCAATGGAGATAGTGGACTACCCGCCAAACGCTGCGGCTCGCTGAAATTTCCCGCGTCTGCTAAAACTCGGGAGCCTGCAAGTTTTCAAGGGAGCGAACAAGCGGGAGAGAAGACATTCTGTTTCTGGCCACCATCAATCCGCACCGGCGCACCACGGGAGATTGCCGGAGAGGTGACTACCTGCGGGGAGCGCCCAGCTGATCAACAGGGTCCGTCTGGTTTCTCGGCAACTCATTTGCTGCGGTAAAGAACGCCGACGATGTATAGACACTCTTGCGTATAGGCAACGCTCTGAGATGAGAATCATGGTCTAAATTGTTCAAAAGAAACTTTTAATGTTCAGTTCTGTTCAATAAACCAATCAATTTTATATTCAAAGAAAATAATAGGTGTTGTAAACCCTGCTTTCAATAACTTCCTTTCCAATGTACCAGTATATCATTTGATTGGATGAAGATATGTGTTATAAGTATAATTGCTTCGATAAAAAGTATTTCAGAATTGGAATGTCGCTTCTCTCGGATAGAGAACACTTCCATTCTTGGCGCCTACCCGGCATTAATTTTGCAAATGAATTATTAATTAATGCATCTTATTTTTTTATTCTAATTTTGATAACGTCACAAACTAGACGTTACAATGTACAGCAACAATAGCGAGTATTCATCAGATATGAGTCTAGAAAATTATGCATGCATTTTTTAAAAATAAATTACAATATCATTTTTTTTATTATTGAATAAAGGATTACATTCATTTGTCCTTTCAATGCCTATATCAGTGGCTGGCACTCTTCACGGACAATTGAGCTTATAACTTGTTTGGAAATGCGAAACAGGTATTGTTGAATTGTAAAAGAATCACCAGTAGCTAAGTATCTCAGCGTCACGGCTAATCTATCCTAAACCGACACTGCTTCTCGGAACGAAGTGTTTCTTCGTTCTACACCGGGCCCAATTATGTTTATTAGATATTCAATATCAGTTGGAGAGATTCTCCTGAAATTAGTTGATTTCTTAAAAGAAGAATTAGTTCACGTTTTTCTCGATACATTCCATGAATACGCCATCTTCGTGGCCGTTTATAATCATCCACTAAAGCATCTTACAAGTATGTATGCTGCACAAGCGAGAGACACTTCGTCCGACATCGCGGAGCTCCAAACGAACACTGCGGATAGAGTCGGCTTGTCGTTACGGTTACAGTGAGCGTACACACCAGACCGAGGTTACTGTATCTGTTCGGTTACAGTTGCAGATCGCTAGTGAGTACGCTCAGTGAGGTGGCTCGGTGTTCGTCGCGAGCGAAGAACGTGGTTACTGTATCTCTTCGGTTACAGTTAAAGCTCACTAGTGAGTACCCGGCTTTACTCGGCATGCTTGCAAGTTGGCAGCCTCACCACCAAACTTATCCTGCGCAGCGATCTTAACGCCGCCACGGTATTGAGATATTAATGACTTCTTCTCGATGTACAATCGGACGAACCACGGCAACAACTTAAGCACGTCAAGGATAAGCGATCGGGTATTATTGTGGATCGAGCAAAATTAGCAAATTGGAATGCCAGGAGACTTGGAAGTAAAGAAGTGGAAAATAAACTCCATGAGAAAGAAATTAATATCGCCATCAAACCGAAACAGAATATGTTAAAAGGAACAAAAGATCTCAGCCATTACACCATAATATACTTTGTTTTCCCCATAAACAGACGTGCAAGTGACGGGGTAGCAATACTGACCAGTAAAAAAATGGAAAAACAAGATAATATAGTATTCGCTCATACAGGAAAGAATGGTGATGTGTAAATTTAAATTATATAGAGGGAGATTAAAACTGATAAGCGGATAAGCCTCGGAGGAAGACAAGAATTAGGACATAAAGATATTTTATGATGAGCTTCAAACACCAGCTGAATAAATCAATTAGAGCAATCAAATCCTTATATATGGTGACATGAACGCCAGTGTCGGCAACACCCCAATTTCGGGAATAGTTGACGAATTCTGGGAGCAGCATAAAAACAGGAATGGGGAGGAGCTTCGATAATTTGCGACTTTTAACCATCTGAAGATCACTAACACTTTTTTTTTTAATCCCAGGTCTTCGGGCAGCTTCTTTATTAAAGCCTAACGTTTCTTCAGCGGCTTTGATTATTTCTCTCTTCAGTGTATTCCATTCCTCCCCATGTCTACCGAATCTGTAAATTTTTCTCCTGTGTTAGATTGTTTCAATTTGTCACTTCAAGTCTGTTCTGCCTGTATTGATTTTTTATTCTCATTTAATTTTCATCCTACACTTAATAACTATCAGATTGTAGTCAGAGTTATTTCAGTCTTCAACTTGATTCCTGAATCTCTGTTTGACCATGATATAATCTACCTGACACCTGCCTGTATTTACTGGTCGTTTCCAGATGTACGTCATTCGTGTGTGATTCTTGATTAGTGTCGAGTGTTCGCCACGAGATGCTCTTCAGATCATTCACTTACGTGGTTTATTTGGTTCAAGACGTATATAGTAAAGCTAGGAGGAGTCCCAGTTCTAGAAATGAATAAACTGTATGGTACGGGAAGAACTCTGTTAATAGTAACACAAGACGTCTCATCATGGAGTTCGTTACATAGATGCGGTGTTTCGGAGGTATTCTACGAGTTGATATTCCAGCGACTGACTTCTTACCTCCCTGTTTTAACGTCAGACTTCCCAGGTGGGAAGTCCAATTCTATTGATGCCAGAACTCTTGTCACACATTCATAATAATGAACGAAATTGTGTGGTAAATACAATCTGTCTCGTAATCAGATAAACTATAGAACTTTAGTCCAAGTTAAATTAAGTACACGAATCTTTTTTATTCATATTCTACCAGCATTCTAGTAGAAAGTATTTACTAACGTACGCAAATTTGTATGGTGGCCTGACATTAAATATTTAGTTGGCCTGACAGTCCGTTGTTTACAGTGTATAACAGCATCTCTTTTCAGTTTATAATTTTTAATTCATACACTTTTGTGATTTTTTTTACATCTTTTCCATTAAAAAGGATTTTTTTTCAGTTGAAAAATAACATACTTTGAATAATAGTACTTCCACTTTTGACTAATTGCCTAGTAACAAAGATATTCTTCTAATTTCGAACAAATAGATTAAACAAGTAAGAGATCAAATTTGCAGGGATGTAAAGAAATAGAAAAACTACAAGTAATCAGATCATAAAGACTTTATTGCACGAAAATATATAAATACATTCAACTGGTAACACAAATTGTACGTGATTAATGCAAATGGCTAGCTTCCACAGAACATCGCATCCGAAGGAGCGATGTGTCATATACACCAGTACAATCACAAATGAACATGAAATACTCAAGAAGTAAACAAAAAATCTCTAAAAAAAAAGGTTTTTATTCATTCTTAACTACAGAAAATACTATCTACATAGTAACAGACACTTTCCAGTCGATTTTGTTGCTACTGTGAGTTTGGTCGTTGGTATAAACTTAATGGTTTCAACACAACTCACATCAGCTGGTATGTGTAGGAAAGTATCTGTTTCGAGCAGCTGTCATGCTACATCGGGCTAGCAGGAAAATAAGTTAGGACATTTTATGCTTAGTGCCAACTAAAAATAACCACCAGCAGTCTATCTGCTCTCCACGCTACAAGAATGAAATTAAATTCCGCGAAATCTCGTTGAGGCATTTAGAGGCGTTTTCTGTGTGTTTAGTACTTATTAGAGGGACTCCTTCACTTCCAGGTGAATCGTTGAGCCGGTTTTACAAAGAGAAGTCAAGCGGTTAGAGACGGCACACATAACGAGATCCTCAAACAAGCAACCAGGGTGCTTAATATTCATCAGCGACGCTGGGCTACAATTACAAATTGAAATGAACCATTGTTCGAAGAGTCGCGGTAATTATTCTCACGGATGCACAGTTACACTGCCGTTGTTTCATTGAATAAAAAGAATCCTTGACACCTTCAGATGGCTTTATAACACCATCTCAAAAGACTATTGTGCCTAAAGGAGTTGTTTGTTTCATTTCGACTTATCATATACACTGTGATACAGACGGCATATTTTACCCATTTCCATACTCTAAGAAGCTTAATGGTATAAAGGGAACCCGGTAACACATTGAATATTAACCAACTGCAGATATTATCAGAGTAACGATTACTATTTAAAAAATAGAAACGAAATAGTTAATAACGTCCCGATGAGAAAAAAAGGGGGGATTCAATTTTATAGATGTTCATTCACTAAATGTAGACGAAAAATTTACTGTACCTTGTTCACTTTCAACTGACGATTCAAGGTCACGTTCCCCTTTCCCCGCTCCTCGCTTCACTCCCCCTCCCCCCTCCCTTTGCCTATCGCTCCTAGCAGACATCAGCAGGCGTTCTTCCCCCTCCACCTGTAGCAGAGTATGGATAGAGAAAAGTGACCTTGATCCGCCTCTGTTAATTCAACGCACTATACCTCATTAATGCTGTCTCATCTTTGTAATTGAAGAGGTTTGTGGAAGTATAACTAAAACGAGAAAACCGAGTAATTTTTGAAAGGTATTAAGAGACGACCGGCTCAAAAAAAAGAGCATCATGCTGAGCACCTACTCTAGAATGAAGGAAAAGAAGTGGTGGAGATCGTTGTACACAGTATCTCAGTCATTCCTCAGTGAAATACCAATTGTACGTCCGTTCCAATGAAGGTGGAGAGTGGTGGAGTAGTCGGCCAGATCGAGTGAGTCCAGGTCCAAAGCCGAGTGTCGTCTTGCGAGGAGGTCGTTGCAGGTTGGTCCTCCTACTTCTTCTGCGGCTGCTGGGGCTGGCTGGCGATGAAGTCCAGCGCCCTCTGGATGGCTGCTGGGATGGGCGGCGGAGTGGGCAGATGGGCTCCCTGAGGACGGAAGCCGTTCTCGTCGGCGGTGTAGGTGACGGTGTAGACGACACCATCAGGTCCCGTGTACGAGTACGACCCCTGCGCCACCTGCGTCTCCTGGTCGACGAAACCAAGGTTCTTCACGTAGCCCTTCTCCTGAGCCAGGATGCCGTTTCCGGTCTCGTAGCTGAAACAGAATTCAGTTTCAGTACTTACGTTTTCAGTAGTTAGATCTATGAACAATCATCTTATCCTCCAAGAAACTAACTTCTCATAGGTGAGAATTCCTCCTTGTTTTCAAGCGGAGGCCGGCCACCGACACAGCTGTGCATACCTCTATGCGTTTTCCTGCTGGCTCCCCACTCAATCCAGTGGCATTAGCACTGACCATACTTTAATGCAAACATGTAGTTTAGTCGAGAAATAGTGTATCGTACTGTCATGCGAAGTGAGTAGAATGGTATATAAAGTGAAAGGTATAGTCAGTGAGAAGATAAAAAGAAAAGTCTTGGATATTGTAGTACCCTGCAAAAACATAGGCTGTAATGATTATCAGTAAGAAAGAGAAGCAACATTTATGACATGGATATATAAGGATTTAAACCAAGTATAATTATGTGTCTGAGTTTTAACGTGTGGAGTATTTTATTTATTTGATGTAAGAATAAATAATGCCAGTGCTAGAGCCATTCGGCTGTACAGAGGGGGGACAGCAAGAAATCTAATAGAACCAAGAACAGCTGTGTCTGTGGGCGGCTTTCGCTCGAAAACGAGAAGTAATTCTCCCTTAAGAGTGGGTAGTAGCAGTTGGATTGACCCTGAGAGCGGCACACGCGCGCATGTAGGGTGTTTCAGAAACAATATACCACTCAGTATAAATTTGAGTGTTTGTAAATATTTTAAATATTAATTTCTATCATAAGAAGTGAATGAAACGGAATATAAAATCAAAATTCTAATCTGTGACATTTCACATCACTTCCATGTCCTGTATTCCACATTCACGTTGGTACTATTAAAGGAAATTTGAATTTTATGTTCTGCAATCGCTCATGGGAGAATTACTTAACTGCTGCCCCACAGCGTGGAGAACTCCAACGGGAATGGCGGTTAACAGCATAAAAATTCCACACCCATTAGCAACAATAAACTAAGTTAAGAAGCTCGAAAAAATAAATATTTTTAAGTATCTTCGGGCTAACGGAGACTTCGACAGCTACATATGGGTGCCGAAGTGAGAACAGAATTACTCATCAAAATGCGATTACTTGGTAATGAAGCAGTTACTATTTTACTCTATACTTATTTTGCGAATAAAATTTGTTATATGGCATATACTGTATGGTATACTCTGCTTTACTGAGCAGAATTGTTGACATTGACAACAGCTATGGGAAATAAGCTTACAGCTGTTTAGAAGTGGATATATCTATTATTCTAAAAATACGTTGGGCAGCGCAGATAACAAAACTGTGAAGTTCTTAGCAAATAGATCGCTTATTGAAAACATTAAATCATAGAGACGGCTTAAATTGGAAATATCCTTACTCATGAAAAGTAAATATGGGTTCATCTGATGATAGAAGTAAATCTGAGGGAAAGAGATGTAAAGGAAGAAGAATGTCCTCTTAAATGACTTCTACGAGTATACTACAATGTACATGTCTGAATCTACAACAGCTCGCTAGGATAGCCTACAACAGAAACTCATGGGTCATGATAATTCTCAACTTTCACTAAACAGCAGAAACAAATGGAATAACAGCTTTTAAAGTTTAATTTCGATGTAGCATATGATTCTGTATCAATTTCTTGCTTTTTTTATCTGAAATTTGTAGTGCAATTCTCCCATCCACCTACATCTACCATTTACGAATTTTATTTTTAAATTCTTCCAGTATTTCTGGAAAAATTTTCAGCACCTTCCTTGGCAATATACTCGTATACCTTATTCCTTTACCCACAAAAGAAAATGTTCCCACTTCCTTATGCCTGAAATCGATTTCCAGATTGTGGTCACGGCTAAGTTGACTAAGAAGAAAGAAACAGAAGACAGATAGCATTTCTCTTCAGACTAGCGACAGGTTTGTTACAAGAGAGGACTTCAAAATAATTAAAAAGTTTCTGAAAGACGAAGCTGAATGGTATGAAGGGATTAAATTTAACGGCTTCTAATTTACCAAGTTGAAGTTTTGAGTGACAGCAAAATGTTGGAGGAGGAAAACTGATGTTTTACTAGCTCAGTGGCTGAGGTGCCGTCTTCGAAAATTCAGGATCCATGGTTCAAATCCAGGTACCACCAGAAATTTTTATGGGTAGTTTACCTAATATGCTACTTTGGAAAATAATTCATTTTTCCACGTAATATATTATAGGGTGCTTCGAGTTTGAATTCCACAGTGAACTGTAGGTTAGTACAGAGAAGGTATTCGTAGCAATTTGAAATTCCATCACGATATCGTAAAACTTCATTATATACTTTAACATCAGACATTTACAACAATAAAACCCATGTATCGCCACATTTTATAGAAACATTTACCGTCAATGTAACACTTCTTTCCAGCTGATTCACTTCCCCGTGACTTGTGTATGTAAGGATACGAGTCAGGTGTACAAAATTATGTGTTGTGATTGCTTCATTCTTAGCTCGAGGATCGTTTCCACGTTATGAACAACCACTATTGAAAGGTCAAATAAAGCAATAACTGAATGTCAAGAAATAACGAAGTGCATGCGAATAATGTCATTAGCGCGCCTCCGTCTAACGAAGGAGGCCGTGACTGGTGAAGTGTTGCGATTGGGAAATAAGTGGAGGATAACTAATTCAGTCACGCACACGCTAGGAGCTCGTACTACCTGTTAGTGATGGGAAACCTAACTACGGGAGATCGTAAGTAGCAGTTATTGAGAAGTGATAAATGAAATAGCCGGAAAACTTTTTGGAGGGAAATACTGGCACTCCATCTAAATTCAGTTGACATATTACATAAAAGGAAGGAGCCAATTAAGCTAGGATCATAAAACACTATGAACTTTCAGCAAATATCATTGGATACTTTCATGTTGTTTGGGTCATCATCATAAACTCATGGTCTCCATGCTAACCATTCAATTACAGCGTAATTCCTTCGTCCAGCTATATTCCATCGAATTCACTACACGTATTTATCATTTGTTTTCCTATAAGCTTTGTTTATGGTACAATTATCTCTAACACAAAATTCCGAATTTTGAAAATGTACCGTTTCAACCTATCCCATCTTTTCCTCGCATTTCGTCATTGGGTTCTCTTGTTGCCGTATTCATTGAAGTCAATATCTAGTCGTCTACCAATTGACAACCGATTTAATCTTCAGAACACATAATTTCGAAGGCTTCACTTTGCCTCCCTTTCTATACTTCCATTTAAATTTTTGGTGGTGAGAAATACTTTATATTTTCAAAGCTTCATTTACTACCAAAATAATAAAATTCATCTGTTTCGTCAAGATTTTCAGCTATAATGATAATAAATCCGTGTGGTCGTAATGACCTGGTGACAGGGTTTCTATTGCCTGCGCATTCCGCCCCTGTTTTAGCGCCTTAACCTAACCCAGCAATCCTACCGGGTACAGGGGACCTACAGTTTAACGTGGAATCCGAAACACGGAAGCGTTCTGGCGTACTTCACATCACACAGCAAGCTGAGCCAGAGGTGACGGTTGGGTTAAGCGCCTATGATAATCCCCGCCGAGACAGGGATTCGAACCAGGGACCTTTCGATCTCCAGTCAGACACCTTAACCGCTGTGCCACCAGACAGCTCGACTTTCAGCTGAAATCTTATTACACTTGGGTGCTATACCTTATCCACTGCACTCCTTTTTACTTCTACTCTGATTGTATTACAATCGATCGTCCAGGGAATATTTGTGCCGTTCGAAGTCCGCTGTAGGAAATAATAAGATGAAAAAGTGTTATGTAAAAACCACACAAGCAATAGAAAAAATTCGTTTTATATATCTGCTTAGCAATTCTCGACTGTCAAAGGACGATTTAGAAGTATGTTTCAAAAATTCTCGACAACTCCGTTTTTGTTAAAGATGCGGATGATTCAGTGTTCTGATTAAAAATAAAATTATAGATTACTTTAACGATATGCAACTGCTAATAGTCATGGTCACCCCATTTACGCGAAATTTTATGACCGATGCAAGAACAATATCAAAAGCACAGTATTACTAGTGAAAAGTGTTTTTACAACAACTAAAATCTTGTAGTTTCAAAGATGTATATGACATTGGAAAGAATTGTATATAAAACTATGCGTTTGGTGTATGGAGTTTTATAGATATAAAGCTTGGACATTCAGAATTCCAATAAGATGGAAAATAAGAGTGTCAGAAACGGAGAGAATATAGCTACGTTAAAAATTATTAGGATAGGTAAAGTAGGAAATGAATGTGTTCCGTAAATGAAGGGTGGGGAGAAGAAACTTGAGGGTAAATCTGGCGGAAAAAAGAGCATGATGGGTCATATTTTGAGACGAAATGATTCGTTTGTTAGAGAAGGATAACTTCAGGGCAGACGAAGGTGAGATCATATAAAGCAGTAAACTGAGTGCATATGTTGGTGTGTTGACATGAAGAGATTGATTAAATAAAGGAAGAGATAGTGAACTGAATTAAGCCAGTCAAGTACAGCAAAACTATGTCGGTACTGTCATCATCTGCTTTTAGCTTGTGAGGTTCCCACTCACCAGTCATTACTGAGTGCTATTATCACCTTATTAATTGATTGTAAATAAATTTATAATTTCATTTGTAGAAAAGGTTTTCCAGCATAGTAGTTTGTGTAGAACGGGGTAATTATAAGTTATTTTAGTAATTTATGTTGCGAGAGTTGGCAGTACTGTAATGTTATGTGGTCGTTGAATGAAGAAGCCAATATGGCGTGGGGGAGTCTGTGGTTGGCTAGCATAGGGTGAACATGTAGAAAGACTGAATATGGCGAGGAGACTGTGATTAGCTAGCATAGCGTGAACATGTGAAGAAACTAATTTCGACTAGCGCAAGGCAAATTTGTACAGAATATCGTTTCAGTAAAAGCATTGTTTTTTTGTGTGAATTTTTGAGTATAATAAATTGTGGATTATAGCAAAAGTGTGGTGAAAGTTATTTACATAGCATTAGAATATCCGTTGCGCAAATTGAGAGATTATTGAAGCTGTTGTAATAAAAGTACTTTATATTAATACAAACGGCGAGGTGATAGCGACTACCGTTAAAAAGTCATATTAGGGCCAAGTGCCAAATAAAGCGGGCTATCAATCTTTCTTGTCGCAGTCCAAGATAGC
Organism: Vandiemenella viatica; assembly: GCA_031002005.1. Taxonomy (NCBI): domain Eukaryota; kingdom Metazoa; phylum Arthropoda; class Insecta; order Orthoptera; family Morabidae; genus Vandiemenella; species Vandiemenella viatica. The sequence goes on along the minus strand of CM061914.1, from coordinate 150,878,155 downwards.
GATAGGAGGGACCTCGCAAGCTCTAGTATGTTATAAGGCGTTCAAGTAAACGAATCAACCCATGACATTATCACTAAATCTCGTTGGCTATACTGTCGAATAAAAATCCAGGGACAATGTGATAGAAAGCGTGTTCCTGAGAGGCCTTGCTCGTACCGATTTGAATGCCGGGTAGTTGTCCCGGTCAGAATGAGAAACTACTTGTTGTTGGGTATTCTTTTCACTCGGTGGTCCCGTCGAGGGACATTTTTATCCGTCCCAACCGACCGGCCACCGAACGGCCCTCGGATGCCCGTGTAATTTGTTACGACTGGTTCCCAAGGCAACTTTTGCTTGTCGTCGTTGGGATGTGACCCTTGCCCATAAGGATGCGCTTCTAAAAAGCCGCCGCCTCCCGTGGAGACGCAGTGAAAGTGGTTTGCTTAGGGCAGCATCTCATTAAGGGAGTGGTCTCTAACTGCAGACACCCACGAACACTTTGGGCTGGGCCGTCTGTACATACACTGCCAATAGGGAAGGCAGTAAAATTCAAGAATGGTGTCGCGCTTGCAGAGTAAAACGTGTGATGAAACTCCCTTCTGAGTGATTCACATCGTCTAATCAAACACCTGTTATTTCGCCAACGATAAAAAAATTATCCTGTTATACAAGAGGTTTTATAATTTGAAGTTTTAGAAGAATGAGGGAAAGCGACTGCAGTAAGTAATACTGGGCAAATGCGATACGGAAGATCATCTGGCACATAAAGCCAGGTCTAGTGAGATCATAAACGCATACAGTCTGACAGCTATTCAGTCAAGACCACAAGCACTGATCTGTTTCTCTGAGCGTTTTTGTTCTTTTTTAAACTGGAAGTGAAATACCACCGCTCTACTCAAACACTTCTCATTAAAATGGTTTGTATCTAACAACACCACCTCAGATCTTATTCCGAAGATTCATACCGTAGGTAGAGTCAGGGCGGGCGCTAGGATTCTCGGGCCCCGGGTAAGCGTTATTAGTCCTCCCCTCCCCGCCCCCTCTACCCAGCCCCTTCCTACCTCCCCTCCCCGCCCCCTCTACACAGCCCCTTCCATCCTCCCCGACAAACTTTTATACTTTTCTACATTTTTTTTTGATAAAGCCAGAAAAAATGTCTAAAAAAATTAAATGATGCCTTTTTTAAGAAAGTGTTTTAAAGTTTGATTTCTATTTAGTTAGTCACCCTGGCGGGTGCCAGGATCCGGCATACTTTTGCCCCACTTACTTCTGGTTCTGGGTAGAGTGCGGTCATAAAAACAGGATGACAGGTGTTTGAATTTGCTGCGTGTCATGCCTTAGTAGTGGTTGCACCAACCTGGAATCTGAACTACCAAAAGGCAAAAGAAAAAAATTTTCAAGACCATTTTGGCCATTTTACAGTATTTTTATTTTGTTTTTTTGTTGACGTATTTATTGAGAACATACTTGGTAGTTGTGAGATAAATTAGGGACACCACAAAACAAGAGCAAAATATTAACTTTATCCACAATTCCCTTTGCTGAATTGGAACCAGCAACGGTTGCGACTTGGTACCAGATAGCAATTATTGAGATACCGTCATTATATTATGATACTATAGTTCCGAGGAACGTTCTGACTTTGAAATTTTGTACATATTTGCTCTGTATGCGAAATGTCTGCAGAGCATTATTATGAAGTACAAAGAAATTCCTGTGGCTTTATATACATATCGATTGATATCCTGTGTTTGTGGTTGATGGGACTTAAAGCAATTCGTGGTCTCTAGACTACTGAGCGCTTGTAAGGCACACCACGTGGGCACTGTGGGCTTCGACACAGGTGCTGGCCATGTTAAAGACCGTGTGATTCTGTATCCCTACACTGGCAGCCTGTGATACTCACCCGTACTCATAGGAGCCGTCTGCAGCGACGTGGGGCACGTTGTTGTAGGAGAGGATGGGCACCACCCTGAGGTCTGCAGGGCTCAGGTTGTACCTCTGGGCGGAGGAGGCGGCCACGAGGGCGAAGAGAACGGCGACTACCTGCGAACAATACAGTAGCACAGTGTATTCGACTCTCCATGTCTACAGCAAGTAATACAAACTATAAACATGAGTCAGATAGTGTTAAAAAAAAAAAAAAAAAAAAAAAAAAAAAAAAAAAAAAAAAAAAAAAAAAAAACCCTTACGATTGATTATGATCAGGGTTCGGATGTCTAGGACAACTCATATTTTCTTTCCTGCCTTTTTTTGAGCTTTAATGCTGAATTAAACAGTGATTAAAGGTTTCTGATTATATTTAAATGTATTTTATACAGCTTATAAAAATGAATATTCAGGCAATCTTCCTAGTTTTGGTCATATAAAGATAATATTTTCGGTCATATGGTCATATTTTGAGGAAAAATCTGGTAATTATTAATTAGTACCGGGAACTCGCTAGAAGTTATAGATGAGAAGAAATTAAGATAATGATTCACAGAACTGTACTCCAATTATACATGGGAGGAAAAAAAAAACCTAATTGTTACTGAATTGGTCAGAATTCACCAATCAATAATTAAAGTTACGTGTTATCGTCACTCTCTAAACGTTAATATTCCGCCCGCCTTTTAATTTCGACAATGCAGCAGTAGCTTTCCTGTGTCGTTCCGCGTCAGTCAATGTCTCAATGAGATAATTTTGAAAATAATCCTCAGTCAGTGTTAAATCTGCATTGGATCAGTGAGTACCAATATGCCGAAATAAAAATTTCTGAAAGTGCGAAGTTACAGATTTACGTAAGGGAATATGGAGAGGCGTATAATAGTGGGCTACAGATGAATTTTTTTGTAAATTATGTGAAATTAAAGTGACTTCAACAAAATGGTTTAAAATTTAATCTCTCAAAGGTGCCGTGAGTGTTCGGAAACCAATTATGCTGTCTACGTGAAAGCGACACTAGTACATAAAATAAATGGTGTGTAATTGAGCATGTTTTGAGGTATAGTACTAGTAAATTTGAATGTTTGGTCATATTTTGTAATTTTAGGTCATATTTGCCTGCATATTTCTCTGATTTTTTTATCATAAAGAACCGAACCCTAATTATGATTATAAGGTGGGGAAGGAATTGCTTGTTGAAGACGTGGAATGTAAATACTTAAACTCAACTGGGCAGTACAGTAGTAGGAAGAGGTCTTTCACTTACTGGAGAGTTATGAGGTGATGTACCAGAAAAGCGAGAGAATTTGGTTACAAAACTGTAGTCAGACCATTGCTTGAATATGGTAGTGTAGTATGGGACCCACACTATGGGTATCAAATACAGGCGTGCAAAGAAGGGCTGCTAGATTTGTCTCTGGAAATTAATGTAGAAGACGACCAGAAATTGGCATTCATAGGAATGCAGGACGACGGAGAAGAGAGTTGTAGGAGTTTACTAGTCGTATATTGATAATGAGGCGTAGAAAGATATTGGCAGAAGAATTAAGAGAGATGCATGCAAGGGATGATATGATGATGACCACAAGTTTGCATTCGATTTCAGGCTTAATGGTGTGAGAAAATTTTCTTTCATTGGTATTGGAATAGATTACGAAGGGAATTAATTAATAATTTACCTAAAACGCTGAAAGAATTTAAAATTAATATTCGTAAATGGTAAAAGAATGTGGATATAACAAAGGAAAAAAAAATGTGTGTGTAGGAAATTATCACCGTAGCTTACAAAAAGAAATGAACACTCAATGCCTCCGTAATGTACCTAGCAGCACTCCTGACTATTTCAGCTATGAATTTGACATCGAAGTCGTTACAAAAACTAGCTAACCAAATATGCAACTAACGCATCACATATCTATATATAATCCTGAGTTTGAGTGTTATATTCAAAGACTTAACAGCTAAATCACTTACTTAAAAGCAGCCATGCCCAAGTACACATACTACCTGTCGAATGTGTGCTACCATTGCCAGTACATCAAATTCTTCCGTCTTAGAGGATGGACTGAAGCATATTGTCATTCCCACAGCACATCAGATCCAGAATGAAGGTAAAGATTTTCACCACGCCATGTCTCCAAAACTCACACGTTAACCATGGAGCATGTCACACCAACACACAGTAAAAAAAAATACCGTCCTGGTTTCCTTACCGAATATGTTTCAGTCTAAATAACTGTTACTACATATAATGAAACTCGGCTCCTTCCCATATACGCCTGCTCTGATTAGGGACTTTAAAGTCCCCGTTCAGCTAACGAACCACAATAAACTGTTATACCCATATACACTACGGATTCAACTCAGCCGTTTCGAAGACTGTTACCGTGTCAGCGAAGTTCGGAACAATGGAAACAATTTTCGCCACCCACACTCAAACTAGAGTGTTAGTAATCACAGCACAAGATGAGTTTTACTTATAAGGAAGCGCAACCAAATTAATCACCATATTATAGTACGCAAACAGGACCAAATACACTGGAGCTTGGTTGTTGCGTATCCGAACAGTGGCTTTCATACTATCATCGTCGGTGACATAATATGTTTAAAATTCAGATTCTCGCTTTCATAACTCTTACGAGTGGCGTGATTATTATCAATGCCGGTAGTTGTATCTTCATAACAAAGATTTATAACACATAAATCACAGCGAACGGCTCCAGCGACGCAAATGGACACTGTGCGGATGTGTTTTCGCGACAGCAAACGAGTTGTGGCGAAATTTATTCTGCGTTAGTAACGGAATATTCACTCCAAATGTGCAAGATGTCCCTGGGGAATTGAAATTAGCCCTCTGTGATTTAGAGCCGAGGCTATTAACAGAGTGAGAGAAGTAGACAGCGGGAAACAGCTGAGAATTTATGTAAGTAATACCCGGCGAGGACAATTTGTTTAATTAATGTCATCCGAAGCGTCAAGAGTTTGTGGGCTTGGACACGTAGGTGTTCGTCCCAAGCCTTTCGTCCGCCGCCGTTGGGCCTTAATTTAGTGTTTATTCAGCATCCTGCGTGACGTCTGTTATTTAAACCGCCATTAAAACAGCACCTTCTGCCAGGTTACCTCAGCTTTGGGTTACACCTTGCTCGTTCAAGGTTGCAGCTTGGACACACGGAGACAGACGGTGAAATATTGAGCAGGCATAACGAGGAGAAACACGTGGATTAAGGAACCCTAAAACTCCATAAATTATCAGCTTACTAAACTCTAAGGACCAGGTTTTACTATTTAACAGAGAATTTATCACTCCAAAATCCTGGAGGTCTGAGATCAACAAAGTATTCATATAGCTGGTGTTGTCATTAGCTCGGTAGTAAACGTACGCATACAGAAAACACTTGCTAAATAAACAAATCGTAATCAGCTCTTTATGAAAGAAAGCTATATACTGTACATGGCGAATCGGTTGAAAGTAAACTAGGAAAAATTTCGAGGCACGCTTTTGTTCACTTACTGGTTATACATTTCTGTTATGGTTTTGTCCAATTTATCCCTCGTTGCCACTGTCAAGTGATCGTCTATACAAAATCTAGGCTTTTTCGTCTATTTAACGTAATTTACTTCACACTAAACAACTTAATACCTAAGCGATGTTTATGACAAAGAACCACTCTCAACACAATTACCATGATCCGACATGGACAGGAGGTTCATTAGATATGACCTCCATCCTCTTTATTCGCTACCTACTATAAACCTTTATTTCTTGTCATAAAAATTGAATTTGCCTGCAAGTTTCAATTGTTTGGCTGATTTATATTTATGTGTTTAGTTAGAAGGAGCATGCGCTGTGATGGAAGTCCATAAACATATGTTTTTGAATCGCAAGAATATTTATTCCAAGGTCTTTCATTGTTTTAAGCGCTTTGTTCAGCAACTTCCTCTGTATGTTTATTCGCGTCCCAACTAGAGTTGCCAGATGGCCGGGAAATCCGGGAATGTCCCGGAATTTTGTGTCTTGACCCGTTTCCAGGAATTAAGCGTTACTGTCCAGAATTCCCGTATACCAGATTTTTTCTCAAACTAGATTATACGGCGGCCATGCCGCTCGCAGCGGGAGATAGACCAGCGCTCCACCTTACCGACAACCAGAGAAAATATATGTATATAAACAATTGTGACGCAGTGATTTTTTAGACCAAAGATGAATTAGTAATGTTAAAAGAGGTGCTATATATATATATATATATATATATATATATGTGTGTGTGTGTGTGTGTGTGTGTGTGTGTGTGTGTGTGTGTTATGTAGCATAACTTTTACCTAAAATAAAACTTTTTTAATTAATTTGAATATTTGTTCACTCCTTAAACATACTACTAAAATACAATTTTAACCCCATAAATGCCCCGGAAATTATAATCATGTATCTGGCAACCCTAGTCCCAACGTCATTAACCTACGATCGAAAAGTTTCTTACTTGCTTATTCCTGAAATCAAGTAACAATCCACGTTTTTGGTCATCCATCTGAGTCTCATCATTAGCGTATGCCTTTTACACTTCGAACACACTGTTTACCTGCCTTTGTCTTCTAATAATTCTCAATCCAACTCCTTTATAACGCAAGTTACTGGTTTTATTCGGCGGTAATTTTCAGAAACAAATTCTCTCCAACTCATTTATTTGATACCTATATAGTGGCTCCTATAGTACAATACCATACTCAAGCAAAGGCCTGGTCAGAATTTTGAAAACCAGTTCCCTAACTTTCCTGTATATTGCCTCATCACTCGCCCAATAGACGCAGACTTTTGAAACCTTCCCAATGTTTCTTGCGCAGTTCAGTTAATGATTAAATGACATTATAAGATATTTATGTCTTCAAGAACTAGTTTCATCCAATGAGTTAATAACGTTAAAACTGTAAGACCCAACTGTGATACAAATATTTCTTATTATATCATTTTGCTGATGGTTAACTTTAGAATTTATAGAGAAAGCAGTTATCTCATTTTCTACAATTGCGATTTGTTATGATTAACATCGTTTTTCCATAAAGTATAATGGTTTAAAAGATGGTTGCCAATATTAGAATTCTTTTTTTTTTTTTTTACATATTCCAAAGAGAAACGAAATTAAAGGGTAAGTGTATTTATTTAAAAAAAAAAAAAAAGAAAAAAATAGATGGATAGATGGAAAAAAGAAAAGATAAAATTTTTAAACATTAAACAATACTCCTTATCGCAGCAGTAAGCTTCCGTTAGTCAAAATAAGAAAAATTTCTAAACACGAGTAAAATAAATATGAATGTTTCATCACCTCAATCAAACCACTATATCAATGTTATGTGAAACAATAGAGAGTCTTGCGTGTTCATAAAACTACTTCCATGTCTAATATTACCATGTTTCGAGGAATCAATATAACGAATGAAAGCCAGATCAGCATTCTGGAGTAATCGTAAAAAAAGGAGTATCTGTGTATTTTCCAAATTTCTTGTTGCAACTTTCGTTTTCGGTTGCAACAGTAAAGTCGCAGCGAAACCAGCGATGTTCCACATTCTGCCAGGTTTGGTAACCCGCAGACATTTTCTCCATTTGGTCCGCTCCGAACGGTATTAATGTGAGGTTAGGTCACGTGACCTCTGCCTCACGCTCTCCTAGATCACGAATGGGACCTCCCAGAAGGCTCTGCTCATCACTCAGTACTCGGCTATTACGTAGAAGCATCGTGCCCAACCAACAACAGACGGGGTTCCCATGAAAGAGCAGTTGCGATACTTTCGGGCAAAATATGTATCATTTTTCGACACACACATTTTCGGAGCAGAGAAATTGTTACAACATTATAAAGTTATTATTATTATTTTCCCCTGCGATGAATGGTAATAGCAAAAACTGATCACAATTGCTGTTGCATAGCATTCTTGTGACGCCTGAAGCCTATTCTGTAATCCCACTTGTTAGTAATCGGCCAACATGATTTATTAAGCAGGTTGAACAGCCGGAACTGTTTGCCCGGTCTACTTAGTTCTCACCGAGCGTGGTGGGTGAGCGGTAGACCTCGCATTCGGGAGGACGCGGATTGGAATCCCCGTCCGGGTATCACCTAGAGTGGTGGTGTATCGGTTAGCGTTCTGGCCTCGCATTCGGGAGGATGGCGGTTCGAATCACCATCCGGGCATCCAGATTTGGGTTTTCCATGGTTTCCCCAAATCACTCCAGGCGAATGCCGGGCTGCTGCCTTCAAAAGGTGATGGCCGAATTTCTTCCCATTCTTTGCCCCACAGCCATTTCTTTTCTCTAATGACCGTGACGTAGATCAAGCGCAAATTCATACTTAGTTCTTGTCAGATGAGTTCTCACATTTTCTTAGCAGATACTAACCGAACCACCTTCGCTCTAGTGCCAAAGTTCTAATTGAATTATGCAATTACAACTCCGCCAACTCTTTCTGGAAAAATCTTCACAAAATGTATGTAAATTCCTCTGATTCTTAAAGATTATTTTCTCCGTGTGAAACCAAATTATTGCTATTGACCATTGCAAACGATGCTTGTTAGTATCTCGGAACATTTTGGCTTTCGTAAACAACTTTATGGCAAGAGACTGGAGACTAATTGCAGAAATGCGATACAATCTATGATAAATACAAAATAGTTGTAGGAGTGAATTCACACACTTACAGTTCAATTTCTAAATTCGTATCTGCGAACGCTAACACCTCCTTTACGTACTAACTCTGCATTATACCCTACACGGTCGTTTCATGTAGAACCTTGCTTGCTGATCTACATTATTACACTCAAAAGTCATATCTGTAACCTTTAAGAACGCTGTTTTTGAAAGCATTGTTCATTAGGAATGTATATATGAAATGGTGCCAACGATTTTTAAAGTTCGTGAAAATCTTGGTGCTATCGAATTAATTAAAAATTGCCAACGAACACTGTAGTCAACTGCAATTTAAAAAATTAAGAATCTTGTCTAAGGTACAGCTACTTTTAAAATAGATTCACTGAAAGCCAGCGTATTTACAGAATTCAAGATCCGAAAAAAAAATATTTTTCTTATGCTGTAATCAGGTTATATGCTACAGCTCAATACAAATTTCAGTTTAGTCCTTGTACTAGAGAAATTACTTAAAAAATCTTAGGAAGGCTTTATTTTGAGTCTCATATGAACGTTGTAAGGAAGCGCAATACTGCAACAATATGACGAAATTTCAGTTTGAAATTCTATAGGATTAAAATACTGAATAATGTCATCTTACAAGAAGAAGTTAAAATGAAAGTAAAACATATTTTAAATTCGAGAATGGACACAATGGTGTGAGAAACGAAGTAATACTACCCGCTTGTAATGATCAAGTGAGTTGATGTTTACTTTAAATCCATCCCAAATACGGAGATGAGAAAAATTAATACATCGCCTGTTCTAATTATTAACGAATGGTCAGTATTTTGATGCAATGAGAAGAAATATCAAAGGAATTGCTACAAGGCTGAAAAAATTGCCTAACGTTTTCTTAAAGCCAATCCAAACACCAAAATAAAAAAACAACCCAGAAACTCAGTGTTCTCCATTGCCAAGACATTCAGAATTCTGATATCGAGTACTTTGGTATTCACAATGATATGCATGGAGAGTATAAATTGGACAAAATACTACAGGAATCTGAGAATAATGAACTGGTGTTTAGTTTAAATCCACACCATGAAAATTATACACTGGTCTAATTCCCTAGATGATCCGGATTGTGGTAAGAGAAGTACTGCCAGAATGCAAAAAGCAATGAGATTATATTTACTCTAAAGGCAGTGCAAATATCATGCTGCACATTGAGTGAGTACCCTATTTTCTACTGCCGCCCTGTTATGGAGTGAAGTAGGATGATTGCATACCAGCTTCATGTCGGCGGCTGTGGTGGTGTTGTCGTGGTGGCTGGTACTGTGACTGTGATACCTGAGGAACCCCGGCGCAGGTATTTATACCGCGCGCCGCCTTCCGTGCGTTATGACGCAACTCCCTCTCTGTGACCAGTCAGAGGATCTTCTTCACGCGGCCAACCAACCCGAGTCCATCCGCCGACCCAACCCAGTTTTCGCAACCCCCCTCTCGTCTGCACAGACTCACGATCACTCCGCAGTATCAGGGCATTACGTATCACGACAAGTAGCAGGTGCCTTCATCGCTACTACCCTGATTCTCCAATCCTCTCTGTCTTCATATCCACATACTTCCCTCAAACCCTTCAAGTGAACAAGTGGTATCTTTCTGCTTCTGGTCTATTCTTTACCAATCTCTTCCACCGATTGTTTTACTCAACAGTCTGTTCCTACGTTATGTCCCATTTGGTTGAGCTGCCTCCCCATAAAGCTGAATAGCATTGGCGAATCTTCAGCCGTTCTTCTCAGTACTTCTTCGATCCCTAATCTACCGACCATTTTCATTTCTTTAGTGAGTGGGTTAGGTGTCAGAAAATCTTACGCTAACGTTCCGCACACTCTGTTCTTCGACCACACTGGAAATATATGAACGTGACTGGTGAAAATCTGGTGTCCATGAGTGAACCCAATTGACGCTCGAGATGGAGTAAAAATAGTTATTGTAGCGGTTCTGCTGACGCATTTTTTTAAAAGAAAGTGGTGACACACTAGTTCTTCTTCTTCTCTTCTTCCTCACCAACTTGTTGAGTTAATAGGGATCGGCTGCCTTCTATCAGTTTCACTCATCAATGACGTGGTCAAATTTGGAGCGTTGATTTTAAGGCCACATACTCCTGCTGGCGCCAAGTATTTTTATATCTGTTGAAAGGTCATATTACGGAGTAATGGAGGAAATGAAGTGTTGCCAGCTGCCTTCGAAATGTGAATCTATATTCTGTGTGTGATAAGTGTATTTTTTGTTTGTGAAATGTGTATTTTATGAGGCTGAGATTGGGTTCCGTACAGGTTGACAGGGTAACCTCTATGGTTACGGAAAACCGCTTAAAGTACGCAGTCAGGGCGACCGTTACGCCGAAGTCCTGGGCTCGTGCCCTGCCCCGTTGTACTTCCACGATCCACTGTGCACACTGATCCACACTGGGTGGTCAGTTGAATCCTGTGGTTCCGTTACGATTAACGTGTTCACCTGACACTAAGAGGATTACTTCTCTCGAGGTAGGTGTTAACGATCGACGGATTTTTAATATTTTGCGTATAAGTTTTATTGAATGTATGTGTTATTTCCAGTTCTATTGAAAGCCGCAAACGAAGAAAAAATCTTAAAAGTAAATAAAATTTCTGTGTCGGAAATGTTATTGTTTTTCAGTCTCCAGTTAACCTAGCGTTTCCGTTTTAAAACAATGATTAGAAGAATCACTATATCTAGATCTTACAAAATGTCAAAACTCGCCTGTATATTAAGAAATGTAATGCCATATGCAGGAAATATTTTATTGTTAAATTACATGTTGGATTTCACTATGCCAGGAACAAAATGGAATAACGTAATATATTTGAATATGCCAGACATAAGGAAAATTACAATTTTGAATTCGCCAGATCAAATAATTCTAGCATTGGGATTTGTTTTGAAACATTTTGGTTTTAACTGTACAAGGTCTGTATCCGTGATCTGAATATTAATGATTGGGATGATATTAAATTTTTTTTAGTAGTGGCAAACATCGATATATTTTAAAATTAGGTGTTTCTTCCACATTCCAATTTAATTCTTTTCTGTCCTCTTATTTGATAAGGCTAATAGATTTGTTATTTTCTTAGCAACCAGCATATTCATTAACATTTCTACCTGGCTATTTCTCTGAATCACTTTGTTATGACTTGATTGAATTGAATTGTCATATTTGCAAGATTTCGAAACAAGTTACTGATCAGTTACCCTTTAGATTTAATACATTTACAATTACTACTTCTACTCATTTTGTCTAATAACTTTGATCGTTATTTACAAATACATGTAGCATTTTTGTTCAGGAGTATACGATAGGTGTGAATGTAACTTCATATATAAACGGAGAAAAATAGTTTAGCTAACAATAATACACATGGAAACATAGCTACTTGTTTATGGCGATACAAGTGCTCATATACTTGATTCTCATAGATTCCTTAGATATAAAATAACATAACACGGAAGAATAGGCTAGTGAAATATGCTTTCTTTAATAATTCTGACGCTATAATTCTTGCTATCCTATTATGTTATTTTATAGGTGATAATGCCATGTTTTAAAACACAGCAATTAATGCTTATACCGTATCTTTTAATTATTACATTGGGCTTCTTGGTTATTTTGCCCCAGTAATGTGTTGAGTTCCTGGTATAGTTTGCATACTAGTCTGAATGGAGGATAGTTCAAAATACTATTACTCTTACACCCCCACGGTTAAGTGACACTGACCTTATCTACACGCCAGTCTTCTCGTGTCAGTTTATTCAACATGGCGGCTTCATTATTATAGGAAAATGCTCGTTGAACTTAATATCAAAAATCGGCTATTGAAGTCTGGGCCACCTTATCGATGGCTTAAAATAAGTTTGTATACATGTCGGTTAAGAAACGTGTGTGTTTATCTGTGTATTTTTATGTGTGTTTATATGTATTGTCTTTGCCGCTGAGATACCCACCACAATTTCCACGAATTATAATTTAAACTAGGAAAGGAATATATAATGTAAACCTCAGAACCAAATTACCTGAATCTCCCTCATTTATTTGCTAAAACAGTTTATAATACTTTGATCTGGTATATCAAACAATTTTGTTTTCATTATTGGTGGCAACCCAACTCATGTTCACCAGCATTGCTATTGATCTTTAGTAGAACTCGATGTGTGAACTCTTTGATAGTTACATTTGTTATAACTGATTTGCTCCTGCCTTTCGAAAAAGACCTCTTTGCTTTAGCAAACATAAGCCAAATATCCTACCACAACAGCAAGCACTTTGAGGAACAACTGAACTGAATCTTTGTACAGAATGATAAGGAAGATTGATAACTCATAATAGTTTGTTTTTATCTAAATGCTTGGTATAGTATAATGTATCCTAATTTGCCACATAGATATTGCAATTTGAGTGTGGCGTACTGATCTGAGACCGACACAAACAACAAGCTAATAGAAAAACCTCAGTCTTATATCAGAACCGTCATATCAAAGACATAAATGCACGACTCGATAGAAATAAAAATGAAAGTCTTTGACGTAACGAAAAATGGGAGTGCACGCGATATGACATCAACAAATTCTGTCGCTGCTTCAGTTTCTGGTTGCAGTAATTCGTTTGCTGCTGTAATTTTTAGGTACAACATTAGCTGTACCGGAAGATATTTTTACTACGTATTACTACCAACTTTCTGTAATATTTCCCCAGAGTTACGTCAATATTGATTGGTGTGATTGTCATGCGGTTAAGGTCCATAATTATGTTATATTTTATTCATTTAAAGTGTCCTAGCTCGCTCCGTAATTTTAATTCCATGGGAAATTGTAGGTATCCTTACAATGGCGGATCCAGGGGATAAGGGTGGGGCTATGGGGCTCAAGTACCCCCCCCCCTAATCAAAAAAAAGGATATGGTCCATAGGTCCACCCCCGACATCGTAATTTTAATTTTTGAGACTGGAACCACCACCGTATCCTAACAAACTAGAATGACCTGATCAGGTTAAGCTACGACATAGGCGGAATACTCTGCAAATTGAAACTCTGTCACCAGGTGGCCAAACAATACTTCCGCACTTCCCAGTCAACAATGTCATACAGATTTAGCTTTTACTTTGTTACTGTTCTTAAATGAAATTTAATGGAAGAAGACATAAAACCAGTAGTTGAAACATCAGTCTGTCGAAATGCGGTTTAAATCGTCTTACATCGAACTGTTTTCTGTTCCATAAAATTACGTCAAATTTACCGACACAAGTTTGATTGTAACCCAATTTCTTGTCCTTTCCGTTGATTTCAACCATTTGTTGGCTGTATGTTCCATTGACCTTTATGCTGAAAGGGTATTAAGCAGCAAATTACTATCAATAAATATAAACATCAAACTGGTGTTGATAAATTCAGCGTAGATTAAAATTCATGTTTGGTAACTATAGTTTTGGCAGAAATTGATGCCTTGTCGCAGCAGTAACAGGAAATAACCTGTTTTAACTGATACTAATTGCACATTTCGCGAATTGTAAATGTTTTGTAGTGACAGCACTTATGACATGTTAAGAATGAAATGCGACAAGAAAACCAGTGGCACGTGGCGAAGGCTTTCTGTCACCACCGCTTGCTGCAATCACTAAATTGGGAGAAGCACTTTCAATTAACACAGGTTGACCTTCACAGGTCAGAGGCACTAATAGGCCAAAGATAGATTACTCGCTGCCTACTAAAACACATTCCCAACGACATATTTAATGCCTAAGATTAAAAAATTAACATCTATTTATTTCGGAGATGATCTACTGTTTTCATGGATTTCAAAAGAAGCCGTCTGGGTTTCGAATCAAGAATCTTAAAACTTCGTTTTGTTGCAGGTAATGAAGTGAGAGAAATCATTAATTCGTTCCTAAAGTATTTATCATTCTTTTTGTATTTTTCATAATAATTACATATCTTACGTAATGATTCATTTTTGTGTCAGTTACAACTTCATGTTCACTTACAAAAAAGAGAAATAAATCTTCTAAATTGCCACAAACACAAATATCATAAAATTCATACCGTAGTAGCTTGTGGTTTTACCCTACTCTTTCACATGAATACTGCAATTGGAATTTTCCGTAAGAAAGAGAAAAATCTTTTTGGGAGTAAACCAAAATATTTATTTCCACGTGTTATCATAATCTAAACGGTTTTGGCCTCCAGCATAAATGGCGGTGTTATTTCACGCTATGAAAATTTAAATTTTATTAATTTATAGGAGGTTGTTACACTCTACGACTAATTATAGCTAGGCTTCTTACGACAGTGTGTTAATTAGTTTATTATTAGGACATAGATTAATTAGGCACAACTGTTTATGACTGAAACAGACAACACTTCAGTCTTCTGGACGAAATATATGTTTTAAGACTGAGCATTGTGTTCAGTGCCGGCAGTAATGAATAATTGCGAAAGGAACAGCAGAAATATGCAGCTATTATTTGTGTTATGAAGTAAATTTAACTGTTTATGACAGGATGTATATCCGCGTTAAACTAAAAACCTTAACTGTATTCGAAATGTTTTCTTTAGCTGGTAAAAGAAACCGGTTACAATATTACTAGTAATAATAACTGAAGATTATGGAGTTAATTCTCATCTAATATTGCGTTCATTTGTGTCCATACTAGATTATTTGTCTTTAGAACACTAACCAGGGATGTGTCGATAGAAAGGAGGATAAATAA
Source organism: Vandiemenella viatica (assembly GCA_031002005.1). Lineage (NCBI taxonomy): Eukaryota > Metazoa > Arthropoda > Insecta > Orthoptera > Morabidae > Vandiemenella > Vandiemenella viatica. Next base: position 150,862,855 of record CM061914.1, on the reverse strand, counting down.
TAATTTGCAACTTGCCGGTAGAAAAACGGTCAAGTTCTCTGATCAGGAATTAAGAATTTACCCGCTGTTATTTCGTGAAGTCGCAGAAAAGTGAAACATTGTTGCAGTCAGAGGATCCCGTGGTTGGAATAAATAGTTTCCAAACGGTCCTGATACCAATTGGAAACACTTTAGTCTATATGCTTACTCTAGAATAAGGTCGACGGATGTCGACCAAAACCTCATCAATTCATACGAGACGAGGCGCCATCCGCACATCATTGAAACTAAATTTTATTCGAACCTGCAATCTCATTACGCCTGTTCCCCCAGGCTTGCTGACACTATGTAGTGTCAGCTTATGCAAATTCTAGGTATAATATCATTTATTGTTTAGTGCGCTATGATATTCTATCGTTTACGCCCCAGTAATATGTGCTTTAAAAAAAAAAAAAAAAAAAATTGAAATCAGTCAGCATTTAGTACAAACCTACGCCATTGGCAGTCAGATGGTTTTTGCCTTTATCCGAGAAGGCAACGGATATAACCAGCCAGTTGAGAAAGTCAGGAAACACTTTGTATAACAATCGTCAAGGTTCGCAGCTACCGGACATTGCAGACGAAGAAGGTTATTCGTGGAGCCACAAGAAGGGACATGTGCTGTTAATACATGGAATTTTATCATCAGAATAATGGAACTAAAACGACGAATTAGTGCATCTAGCTAGCAAGCTAATGAGTTCATCTATAAATAATTATGTCGTTGTGAACTTGATTGGAAAATCTATATAAGTACTGTGGTATTCAAGAATTTTAGCAATAACATTAGTTTTATTCAGTTACGATAGTTTAAAGCACAAATTCGTAATATAAACTACAACTATATTATAAAATAATAGGAAATGTGTGAATGTAGATTTTTATTTTTTTTTTTTCGAAACGACCAGTTGCATTGTAAACAACTTATAATAGAAATGCAAAAACTATGTTATTTTTAAAAAATTTTGATAAGCTTACTAAATGTGATTTGAACTGATACCGTTCTAAAAAAGGATTGAACAATTCATCTCACCTTAAAATCAGCGAAAACGCTGTCATCTCAGCTGCTAAGTTAAACTACAGTTTACACACAGCCGTTACTTTTTGTAGTAAGATAACCAATAGGACTATTTAGTTATTGCAGAAAATACGAAATGAATTAACTTTTGATAAACAGGATAATTCGACGTGAACGTGGATACTGAACGAAAAGTAACACAGAGGCCTAACCTTGGGACTGTGTGGCATGGGGTATTTGAGTACTCAAGTTATCAAGATACTATTAAAACATTAAGAGAATTAACATTGCTATAAACTATTCGAGAAAAGTAGCAGTAAGGTGGTACATAATTGATACTTACGTGGAAATTTAGGGAAGAATGGATATTGGACTCAGCAGGAAGTGTAGTTCTGTGTTGTTTGGAAGACATCTTCCTGCAGACTTCTAAGACAAAAATAAATTACTTATCGTAAAGGCTACAATATTAAATATGAGATGATAGTTGTATGACATTCAGAACGAAACCGGACAAATAAATCGAAAAATTACATTAATGTACTGATGTCATATCTTTTTTATTCTTGTTAAATCTACATTCAGAGGCAGTCAAGTACCTAATACTTTATATTCAGCCCAGAAAGTGGAAATGGATAATCTGCGAAACTTTAGTCTTTGGTTGTAGATTATCCCTTACATCATTTCACACAGGTAATACTATAAGAAAGTTATATTTGTTTGTAATCAAATTTGTTTTGAAATTTCAACTTTTAATGTTTAGAGATACCATTGCGATATATTAAATGGTTGGGGTCCTAATGTTTTCAAATTCACGCGTATACAGTCTGCTCCTTGACTCAGAGAGAATAAAGGAAAGAGAGTCCCAGTAGGCTGAGTCCCTGTTGCCTTGACCTACGTCTTGGTGGAGGGAGGATCCCTATTCAGCAGGAGTCCATTGTGAGCGCTATATTGCCACACGGCGGGTTCTCGACACAGATCGCGTCAGATTAGATTTCCAAACACGTCACCTGTCTGCCGGCTTCGCTATTATACCTGCTTCCATCTGATAGCAAAAGTCACATCTTCCTCATCAACTTGTCCGTTACAGACACCTGCGTATAATTTCACGCATGCGTCGTGGTGTAAGACATCTTAATAACATACCTATACCTGCAACTACTGTCCAAGCTCTTCCGTATTTCAAATTTCCTTTTATGCAACCTCACTGAGAACGATGAACAAAAAATATGTGTTTTAGTAATCGCGATATTTACTACATAATACCGAGTATGGTAACTATTTAGCCTCGCATTGGGGAGGACGCAGGATCGAATCCCCTTCCGGCCATCCAGATTTCGGTTTTCTATGATTTCCTTCAAAACGTCATGTCAGAATTCCTACCCGTTCTTTGTCCACAATCCAGCGCTCCCTCTAATGAGCTCGACGTCAACGAGGTGTTAAGCCATCAGAAAAAAATCTGCTTAACCGTTGATATCATTTCAGAAGTTAGTAATTCGGGGAACTGTGATATATAATTATGGAACACAACACAAGGCCTTATATCTGTCATATATATTTCACAGCGTCAGCTCAATATGTATTAAACTCAGTTGACGATTTTACTTGGAACAAGCCACAAGAAATTGTTTGTGCGCTAGGTCATACTCGGGAACATCATTACGAGGCATCATTACTTTCTGTATAAAGGAATTACTCATAAGTAGTAGCTTAAGGAGGATCTTCTTCTTTTGCAGCGTAATAATATTAACTTGTTTTGTCTCCATCGAGTAACGATTAATTATCTAAGCGCAATCTATTCACGTCACAATTTCTTGCCACTAGTAATGAGATACGAAAGGTAAGTAGACATGCAATTAAATGTGGAGGAGACCTTTAACGTAATCACAAAATAATTCCTTATGAATCATTATATTATTAACGTTGTTTCAAGTTAGGTGGAAAACTAGTATTTCATCTTTCTTAAATAAATACAGGTACATTACACAGTGATTCGCACGAAACTGTAGGTACACGAGTCATGTGTCTGTGTTTATGTGGAGTATTCATGTTTCGTATTTCCTTGCTTAGGTCTCAATCAAGTGCTACAGACAATAATTAAGCTGGATCCTTTTTTATTAGGAGCCAAAACGAACTGTAGCAATTGGTTTCCTTCTATATCAGGTAGTTACAGGACAGCAATATATTTTTTTTAGATTTTTTTTTCTTGACATTGGACCAAAATAACCAGTCTACCACTATAAGTTTTGAGCCGTGGTGATCAGTAATATAACATCAAAATCATTCCATTATTATTATTAAAAAAAAAAAAAAAAAAAAAAAAAAAAAAAAAAAAAAAGAAAAAGGAAAACTGTGATTTTGCCGCTTGTCGTCGACTTGATCCGCAAGAAGATTTGGTCCAAGGGAACACGTGTAGCATTTCAGTATAAAATTCCGATTCTGTGAAATGATTGGCAACATAAATGTTGATGCCTAGACCTAGGATCGAACCCAAATCTTCATTGATGCCGTGATCGCATTTTAATTGTTTACCCACAAGACTCGGTCTCGGCTGTACGAATAAACGTAGTACAGCATTCTACCTTGATGAAGAAATAAACAATGTATCAAGAGAAGCAATAAATTGTGACGTCAACTGCTTCGTTTGGAATAATCAAATTAAAAATACGGTTATTTAGGTGTATGAATCTCACAGACATAGATGATTGAACGTACATCACTATGTTCATAAGAAAATCCTTCATGAAATCCAAGAGGTGCATGTCATGATAAAACCGTGTTCTTCAAATAGTCTCGAGAGTCACATGATCTCTAACACTTCCATCCCAATTATTATGGTTGGACGGTAGTTTCCACAACAATGGACGTATTATACTTTGACGGCTGTCGCGTCCATTGCTGCAGACTTATTCATGGTGTGTAGATTTTTTTATCTGCTAGATGTATGTCGTTTGTATTGTCGGTTGGTCAGGATAGTAACACTGCTCTTGCATTTCATGGATATTTCATTAATTTTCCTTCCTTCTGGTTAAAAAAATTGATTCAAGAAAATGAATTCTTAGGTGCACTTTCAAAAAGTTTTTGAAATGCATCTTCTTTTGCGCAGAACGTTGTGGCGCATGCGCACTTTACCAGTACTTTGCGCAAGCAGTTACTATAGTGTTCGCTATCACTAAAGCTCATGTTAAACAGTGAGTATTCGCTACTTCGTTTTGAGTTACCGGGTGTTTAAAAAATGACCGGTATATTTGAAAAATCAATAAAAACTAAACGGGCAGCGATAGAAATACCCCGTTTGTTGCAATATGCTTGGGACAACAGAATATTTTCAGGCAGACAAACTTTCGAAATTAGTTACAATTTTCAACAACAGATGACGCTGCAGGCGATTTGATGGATATAGAAGTAAACGAAGTTGGTGTGTTCGCCATTCTGTAAGTCGTCTTTCTGCTGTAAGCGTGTACTGTTCACAGATTGCCAGTTTGCTGTGAAAAAATGGTTCATTCCTTAGAATAATCATACTACATACTACAGCGCCATCTGTTGTTGAAAATTGTAACTAATTTCGAAAGTTTGTCTGCCTGAAAATTACTATTGTCGCAAGCATATTGCAACAAACGGTGTATTTCTATCGCTGCCCGTTTAGTTTTTATTGATTTTTCAAATATATCGGTCATTTTTTAAACATCCTGTAGTTGGCGTTTTTTATTATTATTATTATTATTTTTTTTTTTTTATTATTTTTTTTTTTATTATTTTTTTTTTTTTTTTTTGCTGTCATCATTCTTTCGACTGGTTTGATGCAATCCTCCATCCTTTCCTATCCTGTGCTAACCTCTTCATTTCTACATACCCTTACAGCCCACGTCCTCACTTATTCTAATCTCTGTCTTCCTCTACAGTTCTTACCTTCGACTTCGACTGTTCCCTCCACTAACAAATTACCCAATCCAGCATGTCTCAAAATATGACCTACCAGCCTGTCTCCTCTTTCCGTAAGCTTCTTCCACAAACTTATTTTCTCACCCATCATTTCCAAAACTCGTTCATTTCTTACTTTGTTTGTCCACTTAATTTTCAGCATTCTTCTGTAGCACCACATTTCAAATGCTTCAATTTTCTTTATTTCCGGAATTCCTAAAGTCCATGTTTCACCACCATAAAGTGCTGTGCTCCACACAAAGAGTTTTAAAAAGTTCTTTCTAATTCCTAGATCAATATTTGAAACTAAAAGGTTTCTCTTTTTCATGAAGGCTCTTTTTGCTAGTGCTATTCTGCATTTAACATCATTCCTGCTTCGACCATCGGTTGTAATTTTGCTTCCCATGTAACAAAATTCACTTACTTCTCCTATTGCATCCGATCCTATTTTTATATTCAATCTACTAGTATTGCTATCATTTCTGCTACATTTCATCACTTTTGTCTTGCTTTGATTTATATTCAGTCCAAAATCTTCCTTCAGTATTTTTTTCATGCCATTAAGTAACTTCTCAATATCCTCAGCCCTCTCTGCTAACAAGACAATGTCATCAGCAAATCGTAGCATACTGATTTTTTTCTACCTGAAAACTTATGCCACTTGGAAATTTTTCTTTGAATTTCTTCATTGCTTCTTCTACATACAAGTTGAATATTAACGGGGATAGACTACAACCTTGTCTCACACCCTTTTTAACTGATGCATGTCTCTCGTGATTCTCTACTTTTGTTATAGCCACTTGATTCTTATATAGTTTATAGAGTATTTTTCTATCTCGATACTTTAGACCTGACTTCTTTAAAATTTTGAACATCTTGTCCCACCTAACATTATCAAAAGCTTTTTCTGAATCAACAAGTTGGCGTTACAAGTTACTATTTATGTGCATGCCTGTGCAAGTGAACATATGGGTTTCATGAATATAGGCCTATCTAAAAATGTTAGACCTTCAATTGCTTTAATACTCATTGCAAATCGCGTACAGCATGACTCGGTATATCTACACCGTGAGGAGTCACCATTATTACACAAACCAGTACTCTTAGTTGTTTTGTGTTTATTTATATTCGTTTCATTTGTTTACGAAACTATCTATTTTCTGTAGAAATGCAATGAAGAAAGTATCGTTCGTTCACTCTAGTGCAAAAAAATAAAAAAAAATAAAAATAATAATAACAATAATAATAATAATAAAATAAAATACACAAAACACAATATAAAAACATACAGTGATACACGACCCAATTTTTTCCTTGGTCTTAGGTCGATGTTTGACTGAAGAGAGATCTTATGCTAGTGTTATTCTGCTTCTGACATCGTTGTCGCTTCGTCCAAGGGTTGTAATTTTACTTCGTAAATAACAGGCTCTTTTAGTTCTACTAACAGATCTGATTCAATAATTGTATGACCAGTTGTATCATTAACGTTACAATTCCTGTATTTTGTCTTGCTTTGGTATATGTATTTAACAAAAATACTACTCCAAACATTTTGTTGATGTCATTCACTACATCGTTCTTGGTAAATGAAACAATACGGTACCGCCCTCCAAAGGTGTATACTAAGTACGGGTGTTCCCTCTGTTGTAACCAGGAGTGCTCGGATGAATGATATCTTCGTGCGGCTTCCAGAGGAACCGCGTCTCCGCTGGCAGGGCACGAGTAACCTGATACTCATCGGTACAGATGTTCCCGGGCAGGCACGGCGTCAGCAATTGATGAGGTGAGGTGGCGGCCGAACTGGGTGTTCGCATAATGAACACAGTCGGTAAAGGTCACTTCATTTTCTCCGCCAGCTTCCCAACATCCATCTCGGGTGCTCCGACCTTTGCGCCGTGTCTTCGGGAGCCCTCCACTTTCGTCTTCTCCAGTTGCCCGCCAGCCGCTCGTGCTCGGAGTCTCAAAATTACACGTGTAATTGCCAAACACGTGAGAACCAGTTTTTCTTTAAAATGTCTACAGTCTCCCGGATTCCGCGGAGTGCGTGACCAAACGTGAGGTGATGCATCACCCGATTCAACACTCATCAAGGTAACAGCCTGGTGTAATAAATAATTTCCAATTATTACGTTCCGCCTTGGAAGCTGACACGCTTTTTCCTTGACCAAGTCTTCGTGGGACGGTGTTAAGGAAGGATTAACACGCTATCATAGTCTCACTGCGCAAATCGAAGCTCGAGAATGTAAACAACAATCAGAGTCTTCTAAGGTGTGATCAGCAATATACTCATTTTTATGTTAATAGTCACAATCTTCGTTGAAACAAACTTAGTGGGGGATTTCCAGTCTGTATGTCAATTATGCTACATCCTGAACATGTGCAGAATATTTTACTTAAAAAAAAACTGTTAGAGACAAGGAGATAATGAAATGTGAGTTGATTCAGAACCAAAAGTTAAGAAAAGATATGATAGAATCGAGAAGTAGTAATACATGTTTCACAATATTCAGTTGAAGACCAATATTGACTTCGTCCTTTCTCCATGGTAACATTCTTTTTATTTTTTTATTTTTTACTTATGGCTTCACACCTAGTCGGGGTCTTTGGAGGCGGGGTGGGACTGGGGATAAGGAACGGGAATGAATTCGGTCATAGCCTTTTGAAGGAAGCATCTCCCTATTCACCAGCAGTGATCGTGCTAAACCATGGAAAACCCAAATCTGGATGCCCGGACGGGGATTCGAACCGGTGTCCTCCCGAATGCGAGGCCAGAGCGTAACATTGTGGTCAGTTAGTGGTTTTTCCAACTCATTAACTGACGGAAGGAAACAAGATTAAAAACAACATGTTCTTAGAACCAATGCGTATTTCATTCCAGTTTACAAGATTTTACTGTTGTTACTGTATATAGTTTGCAGGCCTATATATAAATTGCGTTAAGTAGAACCGTGGAGAACTCTCGCGTGTTAGCAGAGTAATCATTAGATTCAATAAATATATTTACGTCTAATTCATTGAATTATTCCTTGCTTTTAACAATAAAACACGTGGTGAAATGATTGCCACTAGGTCGACTAAGAGTCAAATTTTTACCTTCAGAAATATATTTCACCTTCAACATTATCTCCTCTTAACTGTGGAGGGTTGTTCAATAAAGACTGTAGCGTATTTTTTTATATGCCCCTTCACGACACTTACCCAGTAGTTATTTCGGTTAAGTATTCATCAAAATCAACTTAACAAGGCTCATTCAGAAAATGTTTAAATGCTTTCATCGTTACTATGGTTTTCAGGACCAATGATAGTAAATAGCTTAAATTATATTCAAATAAATATGTATCTCGTATTTCGCAAGAACTGTAATGCATTAATAGTTCGATTTAAATATCTGGCGTTGCAAAATAGATACTTTCGAAAATGTAACATTGTATTTCTCTTTACTCACAAAAATCATTTCCATTATGTTTAATTGCGAAGACTGTTTAGTGTCGCGAGCGTCTAAAGTATAATTATCCAAATCGTTCTACAGATGCACAAAGGTACGCACAGATCAGCGGTCAGAGGTTACGAACACGTATTTATTAGTCATTGAGGAAAGTGCGATAGGAGCCGTAGAGAGTGTAACATAAATGGCACTTCCTTAAGAATCATTTCGCCACCTCACTGTTTTTATCCTTCCATCAGGTGTTCACTCAGTAAAATCATGTTAATCTCAACGCTCGAGCTGTCCGCGTTTAATTGCATCCTGCCATACGTTCGTCATGGCTGAGGATTTCAGCAACTGCTGCGGGTGAAACCGGCCACTATGCTTGAAGCTCATAAACGTCTTCTAAGTGTCCATTGTTGCAGGTCTGCGTCCAGGCGTCTGTACATTCCAGAAGCACTCCACACTCCGAGGTTCTGCTTGTGATGAAACAGGGTGAACCTTATAACGTCATCCCCGAGCAATGATTTGTGACTGGTTCACATGAGCCTAAAAACGAACTGATTTCGCAATTCTCCATACGCATTATCGTGTTGTGACGTCACTGTTTTTTATTTGTTACCATCCCTTTAAATAATTACGTTTGTGTAAAATAAAAGAAATGGTTCATTCGTTGTGATTACATGAAATTATTTAATTAATGTATGGTATTTCATTTATTTATTTATTCCAACGGAAAAAACACTTTATATTAAAATGTTGTTTGATATCTATAAAGTAAACATAGGTTTAGGTTAAAATAATTACTCTGAAAACAAGAAATGGCAGAAAAAAAAACAATTATAGAATAAAATTTCACTAAAATAAAATACATGAAACATAGAAATTTGACACTCAACAACTAATAATGAGACTCAACAAAAAGCGGCAGAAAAAATTAAACAAATAGTTACAGAAAAAATTAAACAAATAGTTACAGAAAAGAATAAGAAACAAGTAATATGGGGAGAACCTAATAACTATAAAAGTACTAGAGATTATGCTAAGATCCTCATTGCAGAGTATATAAATGTATAAGTTCTCGCTTGAAAACTACAAACACCGGAGATGACTACTGCAAAAGTGGACACGATGCGCATTCCGTCTTAACTTCAAAGAATGGAGACCAAGCTGAATTCCAATACCGACCAGCGGAACATCTTTGTAGTGAACGTAGTGAAGTATTTTGTTTCGTATATTACATGAAACCGTTCTGAATGAGCGCGACAGACTTTGTAAGTGTGTTACATTGATTGACATTCCTGGCGTTTTAATTCCGCACATTAACATCTTACGTTGTGCCAGGTGTCAAAGGTCAGCGTGTTGTCCATACACTGGATTAGTTTATTTTCGTCACTGTAATGTTAAAATGCAGAATAGCAGTAGCGAAAAGAGCCTTCATGTAAATGGGAAATTTTATTATTGATCTAGTCTCTAAAAGATTTTTAAAATTCTATGTGTGGAACACCGCACTTTATGGCAGCGAAGCACGGACTTTAGGAATACCAGACAGAAGGAAAATTGAAGCATTTGAAATTTGGTGCTATAGACGGATGCTAAAAATTAAGTGGACGAGTTTTGGAATTGATGGGCGAGGTAGAAGTTTGTGAAAGAGTCTTACAGAAAGAAGAGACAGGTTGGTAGGTCATATTTTGAGACATGCAGGACTGGTTAATTTGCTGGTGGAGGGAACAGTCGAAGGTATGAACTGTAGAGGAAGACAGAGATTAGAAGATATGACGAAGATAATTGAGGACGTGGGTTGTAAGGGGTGTGTTGAAATGAAAAGGCTAGCGTAAAATAGGAAGGGAAATTTTGTATTATTTCCATTTATTAACAATTAGTTTTAATCAAATTTTGATTGTTTATAACAGTTGCTGATAGTTTAGGTCATTGTTTGGGTTCTGGAAGCGGCGCCCTTTGTTGATATCGAGAAATTTTTGAACGGCTTATAAGGGTACGTCCATAAACCACGTAGCTACATTTTAGCTTCCTGTGAATCTCCCCTCCTCCTCCCCTCCCTCCCCCTCCCCACGTAGCCCGACATGGCTTTTGTGTCTAACCCTCCCCCCCCCTCCCCCCCGCGTGGCATACAGCCTTTTACATATTGTTTCCAGAAGGCGTTTTGTGCGTTTTCTCATGTTAGACTGTCGTAAATTACATACGGAGATAATCAAATGACAGAAAGAAATATTCACATACTGTTGGGTGTTGTGTACCTTCTTTAACCGCGACAAATAATGGCTCGAAATGTACCCTCCCCCCACGTAGCTTTCTACCCAACACCTCCCCTTTTTCTCCTAGACTAAGTCACGTAGTTTTTGGACACTCCCTAAAATGTTGCCCTACCAGCCGGGCCTCTCGGAATTATGCTAGCAGGTATCTACCCATTTTGCTACACAATGTTTCTTAAAAACCCTCGGAAAAGTGTCTGATGACTGTTTTGATAGTGTTTCTGTAACAAACGTGAAGTAAAATGCCGCTCATATTTTATTATCTAAAGTAAACTGCAATTGTTTGTTATAGCTACATTATAAACCCCATTCATAGCAATTCTCCGGAGTTATTAGTGTTGAAGTAAAGGATAGCAATCCTAGCTTTGTGATGATTTTGAGGAATTGTGATGAATGGGGTGTATAGTATGTAACATAACATACGTCAGAGCCATGCAAGAATATCTGTGGCCGGCGTAGTAAGCCAGTGTGGGGCTATCTTTGGGGTGTGCATGGTTGACCTCCGTAGAGTTTAGTTGTCGACGCGGCAACATTCGGACGTAATTATAGAAATTGTGAAAAGACGAGAAGATTTGGCGGAGTGTAACGTGGAAACTAGTAATGTGTTATATTAACGGTTTTGTATGGAGTGCAGCGATCTCAAGTGACTGTGGACGTGTTATGAGTACTGTGGAGAGTGTGGGAGTTTGTGCAATTTAATTCCTCTTGTCCACGAGTCTGCAATTCTCGGAAAAGGAGTCTGATTCCTTATTTAAATATTGATTTGGTGGTGGCATTTTCCGTCGGTGTGAAATCATAAGTTTATGGACTCAATAAAGTTTGGTAGTTCTGTCCATTCTAAAGTGTGTGAGCTTATCATTTAGTAACCCGACAAACGTTAATACCTAAGCCTGGCGACCGCGGCATAAAGAAACTTTTGTTTAATCAATGAATATGTGTGTGTCGAATAAGTGACTTTTAATGATCAAAATCCATAATTAGCTATTAGGCTTACAAGTATAATGAAGTTATAAGAGGCACACAGTAATGCATACGATTAATTGTAAAAAAAAAGCAAGACACCTTTAGGAACATGTAAATGGTTCAGACTTGAGTCAGCAGAACTGTTAATTATTTGGTTGTATAGTCACAAAACACTATTTCAGATCGGTATAGAACATCTGTTATGTTTGAAGGCTAAGTTTAAGTATTTTGAAGGAATCGAATTAGAATATAATATTGCGCTCCAACACAATTTAATTAAATATTAAAAATATTATTATTAAATATAAAGACTGATCCGTAGCACGGGAGTTCAGACTTTCAAATGCTTGATGGATAGCTTAGAAATAATACAAAGAAGTTGTTTATGTTTTGGTAATGTCATTACAGGCCAGAGAGAGCTAGTCAGAGCAGGCTGAAGTTCAGAAAATCAAATACATCCAAAATTTTGATGGCTGGACCAGCCGTATCTTTGTCTCAATTTTAATTAAACTTACATATCGCATAAACAGGAATATTCAATTCCAAATATGTTTGTTTATACATTAACAACATGGTTAGAAGCCGCAAAAGTTACAAAAATGATATCCCACAACATATTATCAGAGAGTAGTGATGAAATTTCTGCGGATACGGATGCTTTCGGCAAATTATAGCACAAACAATTTCACATAAATTTAGCAAGCCCACAGTAAAATTATTTGTTGATACATGGAGGCAATTCATTGCTTTCTTGTTCGTGCTCCACATCAAATTAAAATATGGAGTGGTTTGAGGGCAAAAGGCTAGCTTTTACAGTAATCATGATTATGTACTGTAGGTACATTATTCCCAATTACTGAAGAATTTCATGTCACCGAAATTAGTAGAGCACACATTTAAAATGAAAACTTTTATCACCTTGATCTCTACGAGGCGTAAAGCCGTAAAGAATCCAGCAAACCATAAAAAAGAAAGAAAATTTATGGATGGTTCAAAATAAAAAACAGATACACCTCAAACGCGCACTAAACACCAGGTTCTATGCCATTTTTATAACTAACCCTAGAATTATTTATTAACAACAAATCTTTTGAACAAATAAACAGTCAGACAAGCACGTCGAAATAATCGGTAAGGCGCGAGGTGATTTAAAGCTTATAGTTGATTCGATAATTGTAATTCGATATATTGAACGGTTTTGTTACGTCCTCTGAGCTACCGTATATGAAGAAGCTAATTAAACATAGTTTATTTCGCATGTGGTATCTTAGAGAGGAGAACATGAGTCGTGATAGGTCGTGAAGATAGCCTGATTTAGCGAAGCAGCTAAAATGACGGAGCACTTACGGGGTCGCGGGTCATCGCAGTCAAATGAGAAAATTGGACCACTTACAAAAACCATCGCCGTCAATACGACTATCTGATTCGAATATACAAGGAAATTTCACATTAAGTCCATAAAACTGTCAAATGCCTATGTAAAACACATACCATGAGACGCCATTACTCTTTGTAAGAGAAATTTTACATGGAAAGTCATGAATAGTTGCTTCTTTCCTTGTTCATTAGAGATTTATTTGGTAGGCTAGGGAACTCGTGTGCTTATACTTGTCGTTTCAGGTCCATAAAAATGGCGCAGTACTAGCAAACAATACATATCATATAAAATACAATTAATAATTTTGAAATATTCAACCCTGTCACTAAATACTATGTAAAACTCTTGCACGGTGTCCCTAAGGATATAATAACCAGAGCCGGATTAAAACAGCGCGGAACCCGTAGCAAATTTGAAGATGAGGCCTTTGGTTTTTCAGCGGGACCTCCAGAACGTGCGGGTCCCCCAGTAGTCGTGGGGCCCCCCAAGGTGCGAGGCACCTAGATGGTGCGGGCCACCCAGATGGCGTGGGGCCCGTAGCATTTGCTAACTCTAACTACGTGGCTAATCCGGTACTGATAATAACGATAGCAATGAGGAAATGACGAATACAACAGAAATTAACCAAGAAGTGATTCACATTTTTAACTACCTTTTATAGCATATGAAAATGTTAATGCCCGTTGCTGTAGTTATGGTACGATGAGCAGAAGAAGGGAAACTCCATTTCTCGTCGGAGTTGTTGAATTATAAAATATTTGTTTCTCTACTCATTTGCCTCCATGGAAGTATTGCGATTCGATTAAGATGAAATTTGCTAGACGTACGAAGAAGCAACAACAATATTTATTGCAATTATTGGGATCATATACATCAGTCAGAACGACAGCATCACATAAGTGAGAAAATCATGGTATCGAACGGATACACAATTTATTCTTTTTCCCCCCGTTTAAATTAAAATCGAGTTAACTGAGTCAAATTTCATTTAAGAGATGTAAAACTCCGACAAACAATTAAATTTAGATAGCTGAGTGTCGGTGTTCAGGTAAAAGATTGATAAATACATGGGAATGAGATTTAATTCAGTTTCCAGTAAACTATTTGGCCCTCGCCGTTAGTTAGCATAAAATTCGAGAAATAAATTGGTTACGTACGTCGTTTAAGTACTTTTACTTTTTTGTTGTTTAAACCTTGGACTCACCAAGGTTAAATTAAGTCTTGACATAACGCATCTTTGTCAAATATAGTTTTGTTACTGCAAAGCAAAAATTAAAGTAGTTTTTGTAAAAACTGTAATAATAGGAAAGAAATATGTCATCCATTGTAACTTAACTACACAATATCTATAAGAATGTATGTAATATTATTGAATTTGTACAACAATAATGCAATTGATATATCAACACACTCATTATCTCGTTTAACACGTCCAATATACGGTAACAGTTGTTCAACCTGGTTGCATCGAACAGAAAAGCATGTGTACTGTGTTTCCTGGACCTGCTTGCTATGCTGCATGCATGTGAGTCCATAATTCATGGGTGCTGATTTCCACGGCTACTTCGAGGCACCAGTTCACAGGCGATAATCCCGCAGACACGTTATATACTCTACCTTTCGCACGCGAAGGTCGTGACTGAAACAGCTTCTGCTGTGCGGGGAAGAGGACCTAAAAACTACTGTCGACATGCGAATGGCATCTGTTGTAATATAAGCTCACGAAGAGTGCTCCAAACATAGGTTCTGTACGAATCTCCTCCAAACACTCTCTGTGAAGTTCTTTTCAACATGATAACGTTTAAAGCGTTAAGGCAGTCATTGCGGACGTAGTTACATCCAATATTTTTTAAAAAATGAAATAATGAAATATTACAATCAGCTCGGTTGTATCATCCTAACACAATTTTGGCCTGAGGCGTGGATGGTTTATCTTTAAGGGATGCGTGTAACAAGTCCTCTGTGAATCTAATGACTTAGAATTTGGGATGCAGACAATGCCATACCCTTCAGACTGCCTCTGTACTAGGTTACAACCTGATACGATAATCGACTGTTTCTGCCCTGAATTCGGTAGGGCAAGTTTTGCTTTTCGCTGCCCATTACAAATTTTTCTATGCAGATGGTTCTCTTAAGCCGACTCCAACCATGCGTAGTTGTCGTTATGTTATGTCCCGTTCGAGCAACAATACAGTCGTCAATCATAAGTCCATGTTCAGACACTGTAATGTTTTGACAGTGCCGATGATCAGTTTTTCATAGTGGTTCCGCTCGTTTTTTATTATTATTATTTAGCTTTACTGCTGCGGCAACAATGGGATGGCGACAATGGCAAAACTAATGTTCGAAGAATCAGCTATCACAGTTTTTGCCCCAACTCTGAAAATTCTTAGATTCATCCCTGTCTTGAATATTATTTTATTATTAACTCTTCTTGACTGATTACTCCTTTGTAGTCCATCATAAGGAACTTAAGAAAGCTAACTTCTATTATGCGAGTTCGCGAGTTTTTTTTTTTTTTTGCACGTGGTTACAGTTCTTACAAGTTTGGTGTATAAGCAGCAAAATAATAATATTTACACAACTTCATATGTATTAAGAAAGGTAATTTATATGGTACACATGTCATTACAAATGATTTATAGGGTTGTTTCGAGAATTTGTAGATAACTGATACATCAGTAATCGGTTTGTGATTTGGCTGGAGACCTAGTCGAACAGTTAATTGTTATTCACCCAAGACTTTGCTGAAATAGACAGGGTGAAGTAGCACGCATGAGTTCAGAGAAGATGCTGATTCTGTAGGGTGTTATTTGTGCCCAATAAAAAAGATAATTAATGAGGCGAGAAAGGTAGACAGAAGTTGATAAAGTGTTCGAGTGTCCTTGTCTGCCTTGAAAATTTTATATGTTGACTGAAGACTTGATGTATGATCATGTATGTAGGTTTAAATGACTACTGAACTGGTTCCTTATTAAATTAAGCTTATAAACGTTTGAAGCATACGAACAGCGATAGTTTTATTCTGAAGCTCTCCGATCATTCTTATCGTTTTGCACTGACATCGTCACAAGATAAAAGAGCGCATTTGGCTAGGAGTGTCGTTTCCGGAAATGTGTTTATTGTGACGAGAAATGAAATATTTGTTTCTGTACCGATGAGATGAGTTGATATAATTATTTTCTAGGTCATGCTGATCTAGTTAGAAATAATGATTCAGCGGTAGAAAACACTCAGAAAAATTAAGTACATGAAGTTAGTAGCAGTAAAAGAAAATTAGTTACTCAACTGAATATTTAAATAAATTTTGTGGAACAAGAACATACACATCACAATACAGTTGTTTATTAAATGACTTTCGTGCTGCTTCTGTGCTTTTTTTACTAAGACACAAAGCTTTGAGTTTTATAAACTAAACTATAAAAACGAAATATTTATTAGATTTGTCTTGAGTTTATCATTAGATATAACAAAAACATTTGTATCGCTAATATGAAATACTAATCACAGAAATTATCAGTTTTAAAAAAAGAAAGAAAGAAACATTCACTTGCTTCCGCATTGGGTAGCAGAATATGTAGATTTCAAGCAAATTTGTCTTTAGAGTATTGAAAGATTTAACTGTGTCAACAAACTTTAATATGTGTAATTAAAAAGAATTCTTTGCTCATTTAGCTATCGTATGGTGATTAGTACAGACTATGAAAAACTATGTCTTTGTCACGGTAAGCCAAATATGAGGACTTGTAAAGATTTCCCTCCTCGGGAAGCTAAATATAGGAAACTAACCGTTTCGTCCTCAGAAACCAAGAATTTGTCTTGTACTTCTGCTAGTTAGCTCGTCTCTATGTTGAAAGAATTTTTTTTTAATGTCTCTTATCTAGTTCCAGCTACAACATTTGTTGTCATAATTCATTTTTATTTCACAGCAGTTCACATAGTCGTGCATTCACGTTACAATCGAACAAACAAAGAAAAATACTTTCCTTTATTTGCGTATATATATATATCATCCGTCACAAATATTTTCCACATAAATTAACATTACTCACACAAAGGGGCACATACTTATTATTCCCTCTTCCAGTTCCTGATTAACTACACAATTTAATATCTTTAAAACATGGCGATACACCACTCAGTACATCCACCACATTCCTTCTCTAGCCTGCCAACAACAAATAAACATCTCACATGCCTTTGTCCGCTATCATTTCTCTTCGCGGAGTCGCCTCCCAAAGATACTCTCATTCTCAGTTTACTGTCAAAGAGACTCAAAACACAAACTGTCTTCTATGCAGTAACATATTGTGACTGGTTGCTGTATTTTTTACAACCCATATTTGACATCACAGTCGCGGAAGTTCCACCAATCCAT
The DNA here is from genome assembly GCA_031002005.1 of Vandiemenella viatica. NCBI lineage: Eukaryota > Metazoa > Arthropoda > Insecta > Orthoptera > Morabidae > Vandiemenella > Vandiemenella viatica. Next base: position 150,845,485 of record CM061914.1, on the reverse strand, counting down.
CATGGATAAAATATTACAGTCTTCGATATACTAAATACAAAAATTTACAACTTCTCGCCAAAATGAAATAAACAGCAAAAATATTAAACATACAACACACAAACCAAAAGAACGATAAAATAAAAAACCAACAAAGAAGACGAAAACATACTAAACCTATATATTCTGGGTGTGAAGAAACTGTGTTTGCTCACAAGGTTGAATTATACACCAGAATTTAGCTAGAGGTCAATTAATTGGTTTCTGGAGCCATTATGGATTTAGTCATTTACTTTTTCAGTTTTATAATCCATATACTGATATTCAGGAACTGCATGGTACAAATAATTTACTAGCATTTGAAGAGTATTGATTCAAGTATCCGTCCAGAAATGTAGTTTTTTTACTTTCCATCATTCAAATGAGACGAAACTCTGGATCGTTTGATTTATATCAGAAGAAGGGCAGAATACCCTCCATTTACTTTGCCTCGATTGCATCCGTAAAGCCATGCAACTAAAATTTGTGTATATAATTTTATGGATTGCAAAACTGTTACTTGCTGCAGAGCGAGGGGCGGCATAAAAACGTAGTTCTTTTTCTTACAGTTTTCTAAATATTTTAGGCGGCGATACATCTCTTACCACTAAATTTTTTAAAACTTATAACCCCGGCAATAATTCTTTTGTTACGTTTGTTCTATGTTTCTGTAGTTATTGGTTTTGTCGTGTAGTAACTGTTTCGACGTGATATCTGAGATGATTTATTAAGTACTTTTATAGGCGCAGTAATTTGCATAAGAACTCTTCACCTTTGTGAACATGATTAACTGTTAATAGGTAGGCACAGCCTCCAAGGTTGAGTACATCGTAACAACAAGCATCTCTATTGCTCCATTCTTGTACGTTCTTATGCATCACAGTAAGTACTTTCTGAGGGTGTGTAAAAGTAGGAGGATACAATGGTTAACATGAACATAAATAACATCAATAGACACTCGGCTTCATAGAGAATCTCGGATTTCATTAAAATTCTAAAGGTTTTCTGAATATGTGGAGAATACAACAATTATTTACATGAACATAAACAGCAGCTTAAGACGCTCAGCTTCACAGATAAGCTAGGATCTATCAGATTAAAATTGGAAAATGGAAAAAGCAGAGGCTACCAAATTTTGCTATTTGATGATTTTCCTTGCTTAGTCTAACTGCTACACTCATCCCAAAATTACTCAACTTACCAATATAATTAACAGTTTTTTTGCAGTTAATAGGTCTGCTACGTTTTGTATCCTCCCTCTTCCCCCAGGCCACTTGCAATAGTTCAACGTTGTAAATAACATGAGCGGTATGGTGGTTAAGTCGTCAAGAATGGAGATAGAAAGGTCCTCGGTTCGAATATCTGTGTAGGTGGGGATTGTCAAAAGCACTTAACCCAACCTTCACCTCTTGCACAACTTGCAGTGCAATGTGAAGAACGCCAAGACGCTTCCGTGGTTCGGATTCCACTTTAACTGTAGTTTCCCCTCTTCCCAGTAGGATTACAGCGTTAGACTAGATAAGGAGGAATCGAACTGGCCGTCCTACCAATGACACCAGGCTTAATAGGCCTCATTCGGGAGGATCCAATTAACCTTCGGGTTTTGGATCATGCTTAGCTTAGTGCAGAACATACACCAATCCAAATAAGAGAGTGAGAGAGAACGAGAGTGTGAGAGAGAAATTGAATTGGCCTACATTGCAGCAGTGTTGTCTGTACCGTCACCACCTTATGCGGGGAGAACCATCGCGATCCCAAAATAATCGACAAAATAACTCATCACTAAAATTCCGACTGAGTCTGATTAAGAGATTCGTGAAATTAAGACTAAGAAACCTTTTTATGATAGGGAGAGATTTTATGCTACCTCGTGTAAGGGTACCCACCTGTTAAAGCAGCTAATAATTTCTAGGCCAGACGGTACTACCACCCTTACATATTTCACTTAACTATGTCATTCTACCATATTTGTCTAATGGTCTGAATTGCAGGATCTGCAGAAATGTTGTTTGTCGGTCCTTACTTACGGTTATGAGTTTAATTTTCAAAGGTTGGCTAACGAGTGGTGCACTCTGATTAGCGAACTACTCCGTTGTCGGACCCAGAAAATTTGCTGTTGCATGACATTCACTTACCGAACGCAGTCTTTCAGCTTCCACAAAAAGGTAATTCATTTCCAGTCGAGCTTTGTCGCAGTAAATGTTGTTTGCACAATGGTATTCCTTGCAGAAGTATTCCGACGTATGCTCAGTTTCGTTTATGACCCAGCCTGTAGGTTGAACGTTAACGCTCAGATCTCGCATTCAAGAAGATGCGGGTTTGAATCCCCGTACGGCCATCCAAATTTGGGTTTTCCAATTCACTCCAGGTGAATTCCGAGATGGTTCCATTAAAATGTAACGGTCGAATTCCTTTGCGTTCCTTGTCTCCAGTCCTTTCCCGCCTCTACTGATCTCGACGTTAACTAGGCGTAAAACCAGACTCACAAAAAAAACCTTCGTTTTGTAATAAGAGAGAGGTTAATCGGCGAGTTAAATATTTCTGAAAAATATTCAAATCATTGAGATATTTTGAGTAGTATAGTTATTAACTAAAGCCACCTGGTGACTAGATAAGCAATCTTTCAGATTATGCATGCTAATGGTATTAAGATTATGACTAACCACAATTTAAATATTAAAAACAATATATGAGGGGAACCTGCTGCCTTGCAGGTTTGATAGAGGAATATCAAAGGCTTAGGGAGTCAACCCTGACAGAAAAACAAACGCTGATCTGGATGCGTCAATGTGGCAGCCCTACAGCCAGACTTGCTACGTCTTGGCTTGCAGCTAATTGGTAGGACTAATTATTTTTACTTTCAAGTCTGAAACAAGAACATTAATGAGTAGAGATGTAGGAAGACCACCAAGAAGATGAATTAAGACCATAATAGGCCACCAGGCCTAACACTGGACAGGAAGAAGAAGAAGAAAAAATATATATATACGACTTGGGTAGTATCTAAATAATGCATCGCTAGATGAAGGACAAGAGGAGTTGAAAAATCAGCACTCCCAACCAGCCAGCCGCGAATGCGTCAGAGGCAGTTAATTTTAAGTCAATACCCAGTCTTATGCAAATCCCAGTCATCTGACTTTAGCGAAGAGAAAGGGGAAGCGAACCTGTCTCACACGCCTTAAATTCCGGCAAAAGTGGGTCCTACAGTCTAGCGGGTAATAAGCAAGGGCACCCGGCTTCTTCTACTTGCCTCACGCCTCTGACCTCTGCGTGACCTCCACACGCGGAAGGCCCATAACTTCTTTTCGGACGAGCGTAAGGTTTTTCGTTAATTTCTGATTCGGTGCTTAGGCGGATGAAACACAATATACGGCGCGAAAATGAATTACGGCAAACACACCACCAATTATGTTCCATTCAGCACTCAATCAAGTGGGGCTCTGGGGAACGTGAAACTAGTCAAGGGAAGTTATTGTATATTAGAGGCTATTGGCTAAAATACAGCAAATTAATAGTTAAATTATTAAGCTACCCGAACCGTCCTCGTTAATAACAACTGGATTTTGCGTGAATGCAGCGTCATTTATTTTACAGTCTAAGCTTTCGGCTGCTATTCTACAGCGTTCGTCAGAGATTTTAATAATATCTCTGATACTAGCATCTCAGACAAAGGCTATAGAATGGCAGCCGAAAGCTTAAACTGCCAAATAAATTACTCCTAGTCAATAACATCTCTGATACTAGTATATCTGACGAAGGCTGTAGAATGGCAGACGAAAGCTTAGACTACCAAATAGATAACGCCTATTTAATAATATCTCTGATACTAGTATCTCTGACGAAAGCTGTAGAATGGCAGCCGAGAGCTTAAACTGCCAAATAAATTACTCCTATTTAATAATATCTCTGATACTAGCATATCTGACGAAGGCTGTAGAATGGCAGCCGAAAGCTTAAACTGCCAAATAAATTACTCCTAGTTAATAATATCTCTGATACTATTATCTCTGACGAAGGCTCTAGAATGGCAGCCGAAAGCTTAGACTATCAAATTAACAAATTAGAGCCTATTTAATAATATCTCTGATACTAGCATCTCTGACGAAGGCTGTATAATGGCAGCCGAAAGCTTAGACTATCAAACAAATAACGTATATTTAATAATATCTCTGATACTAGTATCTCTGACACAGGCTCTAGAATGGCAGCCGAAAGCTTAGACTATCAAATAAATAACGCATTTTTAATCATATCTCTGGTACTAGAATCTCTGACGATGGCTCTAGAATGGCACTGCACACTGGATCGGGGAGGTACAGTACAACGAGACCAATCACGAAACAGGCCCCTGTGCACAGGCAGTCCTGTATGTAGTTTTTAGGGGGTTTTCCGCAGGTGAATCGGGGAAGGTCCCCAATCTCCTTATGAACTACAGATTTCGCGAACAAAAAAGACGCTTATCACACTTAGAACATAGTTCCACGTTTCACAGACAGATGGCATCAGTTCACTTCCTATCATATGTATGCAGTACGACCTGAAAGTGGGTATAAAATGCCTGGAGTCAGCAAGGATATGCGGCTGTAAAAAAAAGCAGCAACTTTTACCATGCCAATGACATCTCATAAAAAGGTGCCGACCCAAAAATGTTAGAATAAGTGGATGATGAAGAAATTCGACGTTTTACTTTTAAAAAAGGCTGCATATACTATTTTATCCATCAATAGAATCGTTCAAATGCGTGAGATATCTGAAATGTCTAAATCCTAAGTCATTATAAATCCCACATGAAAAATCTCTTTTAATTCAACAAAGTAAAAACAAAAGTCAATTCGAATAAAATTATTTGGTTTCCTTACATTAAAGTTTGGTTGCTAATCATTCACTTTGTTGTGTGAATGTATTCTTTCTTCATTTGGAAAATATGAGCGTGGGTAGAAGTGTGTGAAGTGTCTCACAGATAAAAAGAGATCACATTTTGACGTACATGGGATTGATTAATTTGTTAGTTGAAGGAGAAAAAAATATAGAGGAACACAACAGTTAAGATAATTGAGAAATTCACGTTGTGAGGGATATGTATATATGGAGAGATTAGCATAAAGGTAAAAAAAGATGGAGAATTGCACCAAACCAGTCGGGAGATAGAAGAGAGAGAGAGAAAAAAAAATCAATATAACTTTAATTTGATTCCTGCTTGAGCTGTGAAAACCCCCAAACAATTACTTAGATTGCTATTTGCCTCTATTATTATCCTTGTAGAATACTGTTTCAACAGTTTATAAATAAAAGCTCGTGTGCGTATATAAACGCTATTCTGACTTCTCGTATCACGTGGGTTATTATCCTCTGCGTCCTCCCTTATGCAATAAATAAATAAAAAAAGTGGTAAAAAAGTGCATTACTGGAATTAAGCTCGGCGTGATTCTCGTCGGCTACGCATCATTAAACTACACCTGAGACCTGGCTGATCTCAGCGAAATTGCTAATGAGCGTTTAAGAAGATGACACGCTCTCCAGGCAGCTGCCCCAGACGGCCAATTTTACGACTAGTTACACATGCAATAGTGGGGCTCATCTTCAATTGCTATTTACTTACACATAGTTATTGGTTTCACAAGTACTTCATAGTATTAACTGCAGGATTTAGTGAAGATGGTTGGGTCAATACTCTTTATCACCACGTAAATACAAGCAACGTACGTCTTTGAGAAATTATATAAAATTAATAATATTATTTCTATATCATTAATCTATCGTTCATAATTCAACTTAAATATACATTACACACAAAATTAAACTTCAAAAATTTGTATGGTATTATTGCTCATGTATCTGTAACTAACCTATATCGAAAAAGTTTCATAAGCTATTTATTATTTACACGCGAATGGTCTGGTAGCTCTGTGATTAAGGCGCCTGCACCGGTCCTCGGTTCGAATCCAGGTGGGTACAGCAACTTTTTAGAGTATGAGCTACGCCAGGACCTTCGGATTCCACATTAAACTGTAGATCCCAGAGAAAAGGAACTGGCCGTCCTACCTCTGATACAATGGCTTAGTATGCCTCCTTCTGGTCATGGACTAAGTTAGTCTATACTTTACCCATTAGTGAGTGACTGGTAGCCCTTATCATCTTTTTTTTCTTACAATTCCATAATAAAGCTTGAAAAAGAATGGATTTATTTCACGAAAGAAATGACCGATTTTACCACAAAACGAAAAAGCCCTCAAGAAGCCGGTATAAATACTTGGCGATTTCATCCGACTATTATCTTCTTCTCCAACATCATATTTTAGCAAGGGCTAAAGAGACTTGCAATTATTCTACACTTACATCCAGTAATGAGAAGTTCCGTAATAACAAGAGAAAGAAAACTCAATCACGAACATCACCTACATTCTTCCTAAACGCACATTACAATTACAGTATTACCTGCCGTAACATTTATAATGTTCATAAACGTTTAACAAAAAGCAAGCTACAGCTGTATCATCCAGATTGGGGCAGTACATAATTTACCAGGCCACTTCCTAACTGTCGACACATGAGCAGCCCAAGAGAAAACCTAAGTATCATTTTCACTACGTGTAGTAATGGAGACATGGTAAAGGAACAGTACTACTGTGGGGGTTCCAATTCAGATTTTCAGCGAAGATCAAAATGCGGTTACACCCATAACACTTTAAAAAAACGACGACCACAAACCGAGTGTGGTGGTGTAACGGCTAGCGTTCTGGCCTCGCATTCGGGAGGACGGCGGTTCGAATCCCCGTCCTGGCATCCAGATTTGGGTTTTCCATGGTTTCCCAGATCACTCCAGGCAAATGCCGGGATGCTTCCTTCAAAAGGCCATGGCCGAATTCCTTCCCATTCCTTGGCCCCCATCCTTTCCCGTCTCTAAAGGCCTCGTTGTTAGAGAGACGTTAAGCAGATAAAAACTACCCCAAAATCAACCTTAGAAATGAAGTGAAGCTACGTGCAATGAACGGTGGTGCTTCAAAATAAGTCAGCACGACGGCATAAAAATAAATGCGGTGGAGTATTTATTAAATTACAGTGTTCCAGTGCAGAGCCTTTTTCTTTTTTGGCTTGTGACTTTACGCCTCGTCGACGTTGAGATCATTAGAGGCGGGAAAGGACTGGAGGCAAGGAACGGGAAGAAATTTGCCTATGGCCTTTTGAGTGAACCATCCCGACATTCGCCAGCAGTGATCTGAAGAAACCATGGAAACCCAACCAAATCTGGTTGTCGGGACGAGTCTTCGAACCCCCGTCCTCCCGGATGTGAGTCCTGAACGTTGCCATTGGGGGGGGGGGGGGGGGGGTTGGTGCGGCGTGGGATGGTCGCACCGTAAATACAGAGAGCTGGCCGTTGATGGCCCGCGCTGGCATTTCGGGCCTTGCTGCAACTCGAGTGCACAAGCAACGAAATTTTATAGGTGATCATTCAGCACGGCTTTCTCCAGTTTCGGGTTTTCAGGAAGATTGCATCTGACGTAATAGCGACATCCACTCTGTCGGACAGCATGTACTGACCTCACGGTAGTGACGTCACTGGCACGAGCAACAGTACTCAATAAGGTCGACAATAATTTATCAGATTTGATAATTATGTAACTGAACGTTGTACAAGTTAAGCTGGAACACAAAAATTGTTGGTAATTACCGGATTAAAGATATAGATTTACTAAATCTATGACAGATGTTTGTTTGTTTGTTCCCGCACTGCGCAAAATCTAGAGAAACAATTTTGAAGCTTAAGATTTGACTTAAAATCAAAGGAGTGAACCGTATAAACCCACTGCTTAATTTGGCATCGGAGCATGAAATCAGTTCTCCTCTGAGCATCTAACTATTTTACTTTTTTCTAGTTTTACGCTTCGTCGACGTCGTGGCCATTAGAGGCATAAAGGGACTGTGGCCAAGGAATGGGAAGCAATTCGGCCATGGCCTTGTGAAGGAACCATCTCGGACTTCAGGAAACCATGTAAAACGCAAATTTGGCTATCCGGACGAGGAATCGAACCCGAGTCTGAAATATTTTACACCATAATTTTCCTGCGGCTTGTATTTTTTATATTAGTATTCCTGCCTAATTAATTAGTGATTTTACCTTTGCCGTAAATTAAGTTCCACAATTTCGTTAAATCTATTTTAGTATTAATCTTTGATCTAATTGATTACGTATTTTGGGAAAGCGGAAAAGACAACACATTCCAAAAATTGTAGGTAAATGAAAAAATTCAGACACTTTGTTGCAGGTGGTTGCTGGAGGCTCACACTATACGCCAGAAAAGAATAAATCACTCTGACAAACCGCGAGAAGTACTATTATTTATTGTAAATATAATAGTTATTTCGTTATTCCCCTATCAACTTTTCCGTACGTATCATTGTTTACGCTGAACGAATTTACTATAAACTTAATCTGTTTCCACTTCACTGCCATCGACAAGGTATACTCGAGCCGGCCTCTACCAGAATCGCTAATATTTAATACCTCAAGGACTGCAAAAGCCATTCAGCACCTTTGGTACCTGCTTGGTTTGTTACGCGATGTCTAGACACACATCAAGAATACTTCTATACCGTTATACGTTTCATAACAATAATGCCCTTCCCGCTGTAATGATCTATGTGTTGGATATGGAGTATGGGGTTAGCTACTAGATGGCGCCACATACGCAGCGAGCAGCGCCACAGTGGCTGCGGTGACATCTACTAGGGGCCAATTAAGGGCAGCGCACAGCACACGGAGCTCTCTTCATGCCTGACCATCGAGACAACATCACTCCGCTATTTGTCATTGTGTATTGTGAGCCTGAGTCTAATAAACCGGATCCTTGTATCAGCTGTGTTCACGTAACTCTCCACTTTCCGAGGGATATCTACAGCCTACCTTCGCTGATGAGCCATCAACCTCGAACCGAGAACTCCATTCAACCCTCCCGGCTCCTGCTCTTTCCCCGATGGATTCGACATATGTATCCTTAAAAAAAAAATAGAAATTGGAATTATTGGAACACTCTAAACTCAAAATCGTATCAACTAGTTTGGACGAGTGTGTGATATATTCGGCAATTTACATCAGACTAAGTTTGTGATTCATGATTGGAAGATTAAAGGCACTTCTATCGTATATTAAACGAATTATGCGAGACATGAAAGACGAGTTCTGTATCCGTGAAAGTCCACAACAATTCGTGGTTTATAATAGAGGCTTGTAGATCGTTTGTTAGAGAAAGAAAGATTGAGCCACCAGATCTGTCAAAGAGGCTTACTATTTCAGAATCGAATCAACGAAGAATAATCTCAAACAATACAAGCTCCATCTCCACTGGAAGCTGTTACCAAAATAACTAGAGCAAACAGAATGTTTTCGTTACTAACGGGTACATCTATTGATTCGAAATGGTGAAATGTTACCCACAAATTCATTTCGTTATTCGCATTTATGGTATGGATGTCGTTTTGATTCGATAAACGAACAAATACGACGAATATGGGAACTGGAACGGTTTGTCCAGCGATTTAATTAATGTGAACGAGAGAATGAACGTTTGAACATCATGAGTCATATGCATGCACGCGTATTTCTGGAAATTTTTATTTTAATTCGTTTCGTTCCAAAGGAAAATTTTCTGCGTAAAAAAATGTCGGACGTACATTATTTTAATGTAATTAATATTAATTACTGTTAATTGATGTTTTCAACGAGGTAAGTAATTTTGGCAATATAAAAAGTTATTTTGTAACTTTGTTTTTGTTTAACATGGAAATTTATAGTACATAATTTCTAACCACAAAATTTGGATAGATGTATTGAGATGGTTATTATTTTTTTATTGATCGTACCTTAATGATATTGTATTGACTTCAAACATTTATGAATGCCTTTATTCTAAAATGTGATATATTAACTTCTATTTTACTTTACAACGCAATTAACAGTACAAAAGAATTGTCTAAGAAAAATTAGGAATTTGAAAGGGGTAAGTAATAATGGCAACATAAAAATATATTTTTTTACTATTATATTCATTAAAAAATTGAACTTCGTATTTGTAAAACATGAATGGATAATTTACTTAAATGGATTTTGTTTTTTATTATGACCTAAGCGGTTCACTCAAAGCCATGGATGCAGGCCCGATGTAACTGTATGACCACATGTTCTTTAACAAACTGATCACTAAAAAAAAATAAAATCATCTGCAAACTTACACGATTAGGATTAAACTTCGCAATTTAGCTTTAGGGAGACATCTAATTTAAAAACTAAATATTGTAAAGAGATTTGAACATTTGCTAGTGGTCGATTTGTTAAAATACATGTGTTCACGCTATGACATCGGGCCTGCAGGCAGGGTTGTCAGTGTCACTAGATTAATCACAGTCGGGTGACAGATCAGTGTTTATTGTGTCTGTAAATAGGTGTTTGTTTTGAAATTAGTTGATTTTTGTGTGGTGTGATTGTGATATTAGGTATCATTCTTGCCTATATAATATTCAGGGAGTAAAACAAGTGTACGTTCCGTAGCTTTCCGTAAGATTCGTGTGCGAATTACTTAAGCTTTATCGAAACGAACACATTACCAACAAGTAAACTTGCTAAATGAACAATTTACCTTTACAAAATACGAACGAAGTCAAATCGTACGCGACGCGATGCTTCATGCTAATGCTCGATTGTATCTAAGGTAACGACTAACGTAAAGATACGATAGTAACGATTGGTATAGAAACGAATATATACAGAATACAGGTCGTTATTGCTGGTCTAAATATCACAGAAAGAGGATATTAATAGGTATTAACAAACCCTCAGATTACTCTTCTTTCTTTGAATTCGGGCATTTTTCCTAATTTCAGAACATGACCAATATTTCAAAACAAACGTTAGGAATGATTGTCAATGTGTAGCAAATATAAAACGAACTTAAAAGGTAACCTGTTCTTATTTATATGCCACATATTAAATCTTCGACTGCGAGAAATAAATTACGTTTCCTTATTTATTTATTTTAATGGATTTTAGCCCTATCGGCCATACAGCCCGTCAGTGTATACAACAGCATTTTCTTCTAATTGTTAGGTTATCAATATTCTTTATAATAGTGCAAGTAGAGCACTTATGGACTGACTTACAACCAGTCATGCGTTAAAATTAATCATTTTACAAGCGAATAATAAAATCGTGCGTTGACCGCGAAGACTGGATGAATGGCATTCACGAAAAAACTACCCTTCGGATTTTGATACAGTTTCGATTAATAGTCTGTCAGCAGTAGCGGATCCAGGGGGGGGGGAGCTATGGGGCTGAAGCCCCCCCCCCAAAAGCACCAAGGTCACCCCTAACGACATGTATTATTTTGGGGACCTTTTTTTTTTTTTGCTCTACAGTTTTAATAAGTGCGGCAATCTGCTGGAATAATGAGATTTCTGTCGGTGAACCCGTCCTTCCCCGAGTCAAGCCCCCCCCCCCCAAACCAAAATCCTAGCCCCCCCCCAAAAAAATATCCTGGATCCGCCACGGTAAAAAAGGGAATTGTTTCAGTTTGATGTGAAGTCGGAAAGCGAGACATTTAATAAACAATTTACATAAATTAGTATTCATTTTTCGTTGAACAGGATTCACTTAAAAATTACTGTCTAAGTTCAGTTAGTACAGCCGAAACGTAGATCTTGTTTTCAACGTTCAAGCAGCATCCTATTAGGGATTATTTCTCCGATGGCCATGTGTTAATAGTGACATGGTCGATTTCAGTGGAATTCGCACTTTAACAAACCTGTTGCACGAATTGCTGGCAACTGTTAGCCATTGATAAAACATTGTCTACTGAGGCAGAGTCGCCGATATTTCTACCATCAACATCATCATCAGTGTTCTGCCCTAAGGACACTGATCAGCCAATCAGATAGACATTTAACACTAAATAAATACGTCGCACTTTTCGCTTTCTAGAACATTTCAAACATGGATCAACACAGTTACTGCCTTCTTGAAGCCGAACTCTTCGTCTATAAGTAAAATAAATTATTTTTAAATTAGCAGAAAAATTATAAAAGGGATTATAAAATACTTCTCAAAGAATTAAATAGGCTCGGTTCGTTGCGGCATCGTGATGTTGCCGGGCGCTGACACGGAGTTAGCTGGTTCGTGTCCTAGAGGAGGAGGACATTTTCATGATCAGGGCTTGGCCGGCAGTGTAGGAGTGATGGTGGTACGTAATTCCTAAGCACCAGATTGTGCGCCAGAGTCCTGGGTTAAATCCCAAACTTCTCTGCAGTGCGTATGGAGTGAGAGCATACGGCACTGTTGGTAATTGTAAAGTCTGATGGGGAAGTTAAGTCTGGCAGTTTGCGATGGTTCTAGGGCTTAACATATTGTATTTTAAGACATTAGTCTGAGTTTTATTGTAAAAATTAAGATTTGCGACCGTGGTGTAATATTGAATTGCGACACAGTTCTCAGCGTATGGGTAAGGGTTAAAAAAAAAAAAAGACCAGTATAAATAGAGGGGCAGCTACCAAGCGTGGCTCTTTCGTCACCAATCTTTGTCGGCAGTCGGAAGTTCGGTCCAGTGCAAAGTTTTAATTTTTGTGGCAGTGTCTGATATTAGCGTATGCATCTAGTTGTTTGCGGTAACCGTCTGAGATGGTGTTTTGTCATGTTCGGGGAGTAAGTAAATTGTCTGGTATTTTATTGTAGTTATTCATGGAAAGTGAGGATTTTAGTATAATCACTCAAATTAGGTGTTTTCGTTGAAACTAGCAAGAGATAAGTTTACATAAGTGTGTCAGGTTAGAGAAGAAATAATAATACCAACGAAATTAATTATTAGTCGACAGCGGTTGCACAATTTTTTTAAAATTGCCACGTCTATTCTGCTGTTTAAATTCTGCTCTAGTTTAGAAGTTGTGAATCAACCATCAAGTACTTTTTTATATAAAGTGTTATAATTTATCGTTGTGCAACAAGTGTGCAAGTATTTGATAGGAACTGCTAGGGAATTTAGTAATTGGAAATCTAAAATTTCCAATGTCGCGCAATTTGCGTGATATTGAAAGAAGTGGTTAAGGATTATTAGCGAACACAGTTAAGAAATTTTAGGGATTATTTGCGGTCGTAACAGAACTGTCTTCTGTTTTTTTTTTTTGTTCCGAGAAGGAGAAATTATTTACCTGGTGAAAAATCTGTTGTGTAAGGAATCTTCTGGTAGAAATTTAAATAATATACCGGTCGTTGGATCTAACAAAATTTAAGGAAAGCTGTGCATTAAAGACTTAAGTGAAAAAATTATTTAATCTCTATTTATCATGATTAAGTAGTTTTGATACTTCTTTCTAAACTTTTTGTACGTTTCAGAAGAAGATATGTTGTTAATTTCTTGATGCTTTCTAGGTAGGCACAAGTAAACTCACGTGAACAAGAACCAAGGTGAAAAGCTTTATTTTTGTTAAATGCACAGACCAGAAACTTCTGAAAGTGAGTGACTGTTATATTCCTGAAATACATACGTTGCTCTTTGAGAAAGGAAAACCAGCGAGAATTCTAGTTTAAACATATAACGGGTTCTTTCAGCAGTTCCATTCCGTGAGCAAGAAAGTAGTATTAATTTAGTCATGACATATTCAAAGAGCACATCAGAGACCGAAATAAGTGTTTATATGCCACTTTATGAAAGTAGGAGTGGGAGAAATGTGGCCAAATATTTGTCTAAATGGTACGGATTGTAGCTTATCAATAGGAAGTTTAGATAGGATAGTTTAGATACTTACTGAGACTTAAAATAAGCTGTTTTCTCTCAGAATCAATAATGATTATATGAGCAAGAGTAGTGAAGAAGTTTTTGTATTGCATATAAAATTTGACAAAATTACCTGTTCAGAATACATTTTGTTTATTAAAAGCAACAGAATCACAGTGTGAAACAATCTGTACAATGAAACTAACTTAAACTGAGGCTACGAAAACAATGTAGAAAAGATAGCTTATCACCTATGACTGGGGAGCAAATCATTTCTTAGAGTTACTGTTAAAACTGCTGTGCTAAATAAAACTCAAATGGCACATTACTGCTTGCAGGATTTCAGAGAAATAAATGTAGGTACAAAATTGTAAGGTGTGTTTAATGGATTTGTAAAGATTAGGTACAGCAGAAATAAACTGTATTACGAATAATAATGAAATTATTAACTTAATCATTGTTTAGCCATTTGCGTAACCCTCACGTCACGCACCCAGCCTTCGTTGCTGGATTAACAACGGCAGAGGAATTTATTACACTGTAATTGTGCCTTTCGGAAGAGTAGGCCTGGATGGGCCGGCACCGGATTTCACTCTCTCCTTTCCTCACCCCTCATTTCATACAACACAAACAACACTCTGTACTAGATACACGTACTATCGCAGTCATCCACACTTACAATAACATATATATACACTATTAATATGGTGATAGGCCATCTTCCCGCAGTTGTTGAACAATAATTATTTAAATGAATCCGTCAAAAACAACTGGTTTCGTGAATTTTGTTTTTTATTTGATTCCCTAGATGCGTTTCGCCCTTGTGGTGTAGGGAATATTTAGAGCCACAGAAGATGCCCTACACCACAAGGGCGAAACGCGTCTGGGGAATCAGATAAAAAACAAAATTCACCAAACCAGTTGTTCATTTAAGTAATTTCATGTATACACACACTGGGAAAGGTAAGGGGAAACCGTTATCTTCCCATGAGAGTTTCCGTGGAGGCGGACATTCTCCATTGAAACAGTCTACGCCACGGATCTGGCATGAAGTTTAGTATTTCACAGTTTATAATAGTTATAATTTGACAAGAGTGATATCTTCTTCTTCGTCCGAATCAAAGATTTAGTCTGTTGACCTGTTCCAGCTTTAGGTACTATTCCCATATCTCCCTTTGTCTACCCATACTTCTGCTGTACCATTGAGTCTATGTTGGTTTACTACTAGTGGTAATTGCGCGTCTTCCATTCTATATAGATGATCTCTCCACTTATTCCAATGCTCCTCTGTCTCGTCATTCATACTATTTCTTTACAACTCTTCTCTTATTGTCTTGTATCTTATTAGATCGACCTTGGGCATCCCATTATAGATCTTAGAAACTTCATTACCGCCGCTTTCAAGCGGATTTCATTTCTTCTTTTCTTTACCATGATCACTTCCGTAGAGAAGCATAGGAACTGCAACCACTGTATAGAATTTTATCTTTCTATCTCTGCACGTCCTATTTCACAAATTTTTAGCTATCGTTCACACATTATCTGATACTTGTTCACTTTACTATCATTATCTTTGTTTACACTGTATGCGTTGTCATAACTTAGGTAGTTAAAACTTATTCAATCAGGTAGCCATTTGTAACTATCTTTGCTCTAATAGCCCACTCTTGTAAATATTGGAAAACCAACATCTGGATCTTTGTATCGGAGAATAAAACTGTGTTCCCCTCAAAACCCGACCCAAATGTTACTACCCAACAGGTAGTGCAAGGACTGGTGCATGCATAACTAGAAGCAGTCAGCATTGACACCCATGTAATTAGAGATTACAAGCTGTGCAGTTACGATTTCGTCGTAGGCGTATTCCGTACACGGCGCGAATGCTGTATTCCAGGAAGTTCCAACCTGGTGGAGAGTTCTGTGTACTCGCAATGGGCGTTACGCAGCGCAGAGATTGGGATGACATTTGGCCGCTCTAGAGAGGCGGGGGAATGGTCGGTTTACAATTAGCGAAGTGCCAACACCGATCGGTTTGACATTTTACGCGCCGCTGCCCTCACCGCTGACGTAATACCCGAGCAGTTAGGCCACCCGCAGAGCAAACTAAACCTCATTTGAATTTTGTTCCGTGCGAGTCCACTCGGAGAATTTGTTTTCGCTCTCCAGAAATGCCAGAGCTCCTCGTGTTTGTCTAACCTCGGCACGCGGTCTCGAAAACACATTATCGCGCCTGTCACAGCATTATTAACTGCTTGCGCCTTTGAGGAAGCGGTTATTACATACCTACCTTACTTTCAAGTGTTAGTTTGTACCTTATTTTGTATCAGTGATAAGAGACAACTTGTTTACACCTGTATCCATACGTCAAAGATTTCACGCTCTCTCACCACCATATCAGATGGCTACAATTATCTTGAAAATATTTTAAACAACCTTTCATTTTGAATAAGTGGTTTCAACATTCCAAGATCCTTAGTATATCAAGGTTTATCCAACAAGAATTATTCTCATTCGGTACGTAAACTAGCCTTCATTCATGCATTTAACTTTAATTTTCCTTTGCATATCCTTTTCCTGTTCCTTCCGGCTCCATTTTTCGTCGACGTTAAGGTCATTGGACGTGGGAAAGGACTAACGGGAATGAAAGGCCTTTTGAAGGAACCATCCCGGTATTCACCTGCAATGATTTGGGTAAACCATGGAAAAACCAAATCTAGATGGTTGGACAGGGATCGAACTCTCGTCCTTCCGAATGCGAGCCAAGAACGTTTCAGTTCACCAACGACTCTCTATTTTCAGTGTAGACCTTAAGTCAGATAGATTAATGTGTAGTACAATGGAACCATTACACTATGAATTCGGCCACATTGCAATATCATCAGTTCCTGATTTCTAAACTGCGTTTATTTTAAGTGTTTTAAAAATAAATATTTCATTAACAACTGTGTACGTTGAAGAATTGCTATGCTAATACGAAAGTTCTCATTTGTCTGAGAATCTAATAAACTTTATAAGATTGTCGGGATAGAAGTACGCTGTAAAACTGAACACAAAAATGCTATAACAATACCAAATTAATTTAGGCATATGATAATGTAATATTATTAATATTTTCGAAGAGTATGATGTTTTATACAATATAATAAGTTAGGTAAAAGACATTTTGGAATATGATAACAACAATTTTTGCTTATATCGTGTTTAAGGCAGGAGGAAACTTAATAGAAAAAAGAAACCTTTTTTTGTACCAACGGATTGTACGTATAGTGGAAGTACTTTACAGTAATTCCAGCTTGTATTAACCAAGTTAAAGATTTTTCTTTGCTATGGATTTACGCCCTATAGATAATTAAAGACTGTATTTAAAGAGTCTGGATGCAATGTTCACACCTGTTCGGTGCCTAGGAACTCGAGTCCCTTTGCAAAGGTTTGCGGTTCGTCCAGGCCTCTTCTACGTCATATCAACTTTTGAAGACAACTGTAAGTTGTAACTCCACTACTGTTTTCTAAACGAAGAAGTGACAGAAAATTTTGTATTTAATATTTGTGCAGGTATAAATTCGTCTGTGATAAATGGTGAAATAATAATTCTTCTCATTTCACATTCCGTAGCTATAATTACTCGTATCATTATAGTAGAACGTTACTTTTTATGTGCCTTTTAATTTCAAACGTATGTCTCACAGCTAACAGCCTCCATTTCGATTCGGTAGCGTCTCTCACACCAGATAATTTTCTGATTCCTTCAATGCCGTATCTAACACACAACAATCATCTTAACATCAGCACCATACCTTCTCTCACACAAGAGTGTACTCTAAATCTGCTATCTCCCTGTCTCCAAGGAAAATGAACCCTCTCATTCTCCTAGCAACTGCTTGTTTTGGCTAACGTTTTACCTCCACAGTTGAGTTTTCCACCGTTTGTCCAGAAACTCCTCTAAATATCTTTCTGGGGCCATGTAGGTCACACTTAAAGCCTCCTCAGAAACTAGACTTCCAAGCTAACGCCAGCCCGCTTGCTCCTGAGTGAGTTCGCCATCAAACCAAAAAGGACTCGCATTGATCTTCACTAGTGGAGATGGAATGTGCAATAGATGCGAATTCCCGAATTTTGTGTTAGCCATGCTGCGAGATCGAATGATTCTAATATTACAGAGGTGAAGTTGATGAAAGGGTTTGTAATCCATCTTTCAGTGTCAGACGAGTCACATTTTCCATTGCGTCTGGTCCAAACTTATTTTTTATCCGGCATTATAAATTTTCACTTTCTTCCTTATTTTTAGGCATACATTTTTTTTTAGATACTTCGTGCTCACACTGCAACATGAGATTAAATTTCTGCGAGTTTGTCACTAATCTTGATAGTAATGCTGATGTTGGCAGGATGGAACTCATTTCAGCCGGGCTAAAATAACAGATCTACGAGTTCAGCGATGATAGTTAATTTGTTAGTCATGTTTTGTGTAATTAATAAGATGTATCTGAAATTTTTTCTGTGAATAATTATGTGAATATCAGCATGGAACCTGGTACTCGATGCCATATAACACCTTCGGGAAGAAGCTAATGCCGGAGCCGGAATATAAAAATAACTTATTGAAAATAGTGTCTATCATGAACGTAGCAATATTATTTGGTTTTTTACTGATCTCAGAAATAAATGCAGTTTTTGTGCTGGTCAAGAATCCTTGAATGCGATAAATCTATTTGGTAAACAAAAATGCAAGTGATTCTCCCTGTTTCATTAAAAATGCACTCCTCATATAACGGATTTTAGTATACTGTATTGTGGCGTTTCTCTTCTGATGTTGATACAGAAACTCCCATAGGACACAGATATTGTTTGTTAATGTCTCAAGTTAAAATGTTAGCGTTGGTAACACTCGAGTCACCTGGAAATTAGATCCCCTTAACTCTGAATCTATAAAGAACCCGAAGACGAGAGGAATCTGTCTGCTGCATTTCAAAAATAAAATTAAAAAAAAAACTACACACAAACCTCGGGTTTGTGCTAGCAAGTGTCGCCTTGTTCCACCACGTCGGAGCCAGAGGACATTACTGTAGAATGTGAATAGTGAGTGAAATTATCTATCCCTCATCCGTGCATTAAATTGAAATTTAATGAACAATATAAATATAAGAAAACTGTTAGTGATTGTGACTGGATAATACTTTGAAAGTATAGAACAGCCGAGTTGTGTAGTATTCGAGCATAAGAATCAGGGGGTCATATTGAATGGTGGGCTATCGTGCAAATTGATTAAATAATAAATGTAAATTATTTGTAATAGGATTCTTTCTTTTTTAACCTGCTCCGGTTTTTATTAATTTATTTCAGTATACGGTCTAGATACCTAATTAACGTAGTCAGTCTTTGGTCATGTGTCTGATAAAATATTAAGGAAGAGAAGAAATTAAGGAAACGATAAATGTTAATTAGATTATAATTAACTGTAAATCAGATAATAAACAAAGAATATTTCACTATTGTTATTTCCTAAATCTTTCATCTGTATGCAAGCTGCCTTGGCAAACCTGTAATTCTTCCAAGTTGTCACAAAAAACACTACATAAGACTGCATGAACAGAGCTATGGTGAGGAGATTTTGAATGGTGCTAATTCTTTCACACCAAGTCCAATGTGTCGACGCTTTAATAAGAACAGCGTGGCCATAAGAGGAGAGAGACTGCCTCCACACGCTCTTGAACACAGTCAACAGGTGTTTCATCTGAAGCGCTATTAATTACTCAGCCGAAGAGGCGTGTATCCAATCCCTGTTCGCGCTCCCTGCGACCTATTAACAACACACACTCCACGACTCAATCTGTTCCGAGCTGTTGCGTGATTTACTGGGTGAAGCCCAGCTAATTAACACGTGACGGGCATACCCGATGTAATTGTAGCCTCCACGTCAAGCGCAATGTAAACATGCTATCCATCACGCACTAGAATGACGCCACCGGGCTACGGACGAATATAAGGAGCGGAATGTAATACTTCATAATAGTAATGTTTTTGTCAAATAAAAACTTCAGTTACAGGATTGACTAATCTTTTCTGAACAAATACGAAACATATATGTTTTCTAGGCGCTTTACAGCTACATTCTGAAATAGACATCGTCGAGAATTTATATTTAAAAAAATTAAAACTCTAGTGGACATAAGTTTAAAAAAAATTAATAGCTTTTGTCACCTTCCTTAAATCTTGCTGAACTAAAAATTATTTTTCTCTGAACAACTTATCCCTGAAGTCTATAAAATATCTTAAGCTTATAAGTTTAAAACCTTCTTTAGTTTTATTTAAGCTAATATAATTATTATCTACTATTACTCTTATTATTACTCTGCGATTCACTAAAAGTGGGTGACGGAGGGTGTATTTTACCTACCCTAATGTGTAACTGTCTGTGCATAGGAAGGGATATACAGGATATAGCGAGAGGCGCCCATGGGCTATTTTGATGAATAATTCTGGCATTTGCCTTGAGCGTTCTGGGAAAGGCATGGAAAACCCAAAGCCACACTCTTTATGCCATAATCGTTTATTGTTTTTTAGAGTACTTCTATAAACACAAAATAAGAATGCATGGTAGAATCGGAATGCTTATTTGGAAAAAAGGCCTCTTAGAGTCCTGAAACATATTTAATAATAATAATTTTGATGTTGGATAAGATCCACAATTATTTAATAACACACACTCGCACTGCTCATGCCTAGCTATCCCACAAGGTGATTGCATAAGTGAGGTGCAGGTGTAAAATATAAAACAGACAACAAACATAATAATATTTTAAAATTAAACCAGTATCTATACAATATCTTAGAATACCGGACGATAGTTCAGTTACCCAGGGAAGCAGAAGATCTAAATCGGTGGTTATTGATTGTGCAGCGTGTCAGTTGATGGATCACTAACTTCCAAACCTCAAGCATGGACAAAAGAAATACGTATATAAGTCAATTGTACATGTCCCCAGGATGATCCAATTCAATCTTGGGACGTTTTGTTGCCATGGTTCCTTATCTTTAATCCTCTCCAGGGTCTATTGTCTTAGGCATCAACGATACGTAAATCCTTGCATAACAGGGATGGAAATTATAACTAAACGTTCTATTTAAAACAAATCAGTTCACCCAAAACGAAATAACATATTTAAGTACTAATTAAAGTTATTTAACAGTAAATATTTAAATACCGAATCGTAAAATCACAAAATCCTATTTCAATATAAATATAACATCTATTTTTCTCCGAATATCTCATGAATAGTGTTCAAACATAATTACTTTATAACATTGCAAAACGATTACTAAGCGGCACCGTACGTGGTGGCTGAGTGATAACGCTCTGGCCTCGCATTCGGAAGGATGCGGGTTCGAATCCACGTCCGACGATCCAGATTTCGGTTTTCCATGGTTTATCAAAGTCACTCTAGGAGAAATCGGGGATTGTTTCTTCAAAAACGCTATGACACAATTTATTCCTGCTCCTTGTCCTCAATTCATTCCCGCTTCTAATGATCTCGACATCGACATGTCGTGAGGCGTAAATCCAGAAACCAAAAACAAAAATAAAGCTAAGTGCAATTTTAAAGTACTAAACTGGAGGCTGTTTTATTGTCATGGTGTTTTTATAATGTTTAAATTATGAAAAACTTGTTCCTTTCAATAATATTAATTTGACTAATATTTCGATAAACTTAAAATCGTTATCTGATGCATAATCATACCCTATCTGGCACATGTTGAAGAAAATTTTTTTTATTTTTATAAAATGCGAAAGATTATTAAATCTCAGGTTTGTTTTGTTTAAAATTCTTTTATTTTATTAATAGCGCATAGTTTATTATTGAAATAAGAAAATTTATGAACTGCATTCTCATCTTTCGTAATTACCAAGTTCTGATTAAAAAATTTAAAACACCTACTATGAAATTTATCAGAACAGTTTCTTAATTTCATACCGCAGTAGGTCCACTGTTAAGATAGACTAAGAATTACAAATTTTCAAGAATTTCCCATCGAACTTTTTTTCTCACCTAAACATATTTAAACTGCTATCCCTATTCCTAGAAGACAACGTCGTTTCGAAATGCAAAACATATAACTCCAGAATGATAATAATCGAACAGTTTAATATATTACCACTTTTGTTTGCAGCTACTGATGTAAGTGAAAGGTGTTCAATAACATCCGTCCCGTCACTGCATAGATACAAGCGCGTTTTACAACGTATTGTCCGCCAAAATGTTTCTATTTAATATGAATGGTTGGGTGCGTGTACAAACAATAGTTAATTCCGCACTCACATTCTGCCAGTACATCATCAGCTTCTTTTCGTAATGGAGGTGCTAACAGTTACACCTGTAACAAGGTCGGTACGTGTCGTCATAAATAGCAGAAGCAAATTGTTTCCTGGCATAAACAGCTTTTATTTACGAGCATGTGTTGTCAAGTAGAAAGAAATTGCGACTTTCTAGATCTTTTTGTATACTTAAATATGTTTCTGTTTTCTCGCTCTAAGAATTCTTTTGCTATCGGTATGACGGATGTAGATTATTTCAAGGCTCTACTTCAATTTAATAGTTGTTAAAAAAACTATCCTCAATCTAAGGATGCGATCAGAATACTGTAAACCTTATATTTAAAGTTGTTTGAAAGAACAGAAATAAAATCTTTGACTTTTGCGTACGTTTTCTCTCATATTAGAAATTTTTAAGTAAAACCTTCATACGTGTTGCAACATCTCATTGTGTCATTACTTGGAACTTAAGGGAAGCCGGAGGTGCCTATGCTGCCCAAGTTAAAATCACTAAGTTTAAGGAACATTTATGAACAATCTACCAAACAGAAGAATTTGAAATTTTTTCAACATACAAAGTGGTTTAGTATTGCAGTTGTGATGGAGGGATATTGGAGTATCTTTTATAGTTTCCTTTCAATATTTTTTTTATTTAATGAGCCAACTTTTTTACAAAAATTGTTTTATTTTAATCAAATTGAAATGAAACTACTGAACATATTGTTAAATATCTGTGTTACAATTTAAGTTTGACTAATTTGAGTGCTGTATAAAAATTTTATTTCCCTAGTTTCAGTGGATTTTGAGAAAATGTTCCTTACATTAGGAAAATTCTAATTCACGGGAAATGGCTATCAAAGTTTCTCAATACATTCCTGCACTATAGGATGGATTATGTCTTCTTCTTCATCCTCCAAAAGCTTCCTTTTTGGTCTTCTTTTCTGGCCTGTTGTTCTATCATATTTCATATTCCTTTCTCTTCTTTCTGCTCCTTTTATCCTCTCTCTGTCAATATTTCTTAGTGCTCGTACAGTGTTCACTCCAGCTTGAAATCCTAATGCCTTCAATACTTTACACTGTTTCCTTGGTTGTAGGTTGCTATTGCATCATAAATGCCGAAGTGCAGTGTTTTTATGCTTACAGACACCCTTTTAGGAATCACTGTCCAAATTAAATTGTTAACGCTCTCATTAGGATTTGCGTTTTTCCGTGTAGACATTTGTGTAACAATTTTGGCTGTGCTAAGTCATGAAAAATTGGTTTTATTGCATCTATCACAGCTTCTGGTAAACCATGCTTGTGATCATAGTCGTTTTTGGCATTATACTTGCACCAGAAATCTTTTGGACATGTTGTGTTGAGGGCATTCATTCGAAGAGGCAGTATGCATGTCACTAGCATTACTAGTATTTGCACTCAGCGGCCCCGCCAATTTCCTCTGCAGGCGCGGGAGAAAATGGTAATAACTACACTTCTAGGGCAAGTAGAACAATAATTCAAAGTTTTCATTAAAGAGGAATGTTCCAATTAATTTTTGACAGCAAAAAAAAAAAATCTTTTTTTTTATTATTTGACCATCTCCGCCTCCCCATAAGGCTTTTAAGCTTGTTAACGAAGTTCTGCAGTTTGACCGGTAGCAAGGAGATTTATTTACATTCCCTCAAAAGTATGTTACTTAGTTTCTAGATACCTTAAATGTCAGCAGTGTCAATAAACTTTAAATTTGACTTTTATTTTTGAAAAATCATAAGATAATACGAAAGGTACTATCAAAGAAACGAGAGAAATTTGTGAAACTGTATCATAAAGGATTCTTTTGTTACCACTTAACTCCTAAGACAAGGAATGTCATCAATTTCAGTCATCTCAAAGGCAATGCAGTGAACATAAATCGGAATCAAATGAAGTCAGTATACTGGTAGGGAAGATAACCGTAATCTTCATCTGAGAAAATCTCATACCCATTTGAATGGGAGATCTTCACCCGCAGACAATGCCACATGGAGGAGTGGAAGGATGGGGGTACCAATAGAAAGCGTTAAGGCTGTAACCGAGTTCAGTTTTAGTTTCAACTGTACCTTCGTACATCACTATTTACACCTTGATAAAGTGTCTTTACAAAGGGAGTCACAACTTCTCAATCTTCCGATTACGAATTAAGGGTAATCGTTCCTCTATGAGGAGATGAAAAACGTTTTTTTATCACCTGACGATGAAAGACCCACAAAATAAAGGCATCAGGAAACGGAGAAATACGGCAGTCGCAGTCCTTTGTGACATGCAAGTTTGTTTTGCCAGAAGGTTAAGTTTTTCTTCACTGCAGACTACCTGCACATCATTTTTTTTCTTCGTCATTTTCTTCTTCTACATTTTCTCAACATTGGGTGTCGGCTGCCTTTGATGAGTTTTATTAACCATTGGCATGGTCATATTTGGAGCTTTCTGATTTTTACGATCGTTGACGCCAGCGTTTTATACCTGTTGCCAGGCCATACTAAGCTGGTAGAGGGGCTGAAGTATTGCCATCTGTCTGCGAAATGTGTAACTATATTCTGTGTGTGATAAGTGTGTTTTTATTTGTGAAAAGAGCACTTTAGGAGGAGGAGATTGAGTATCGTCCCGCTATTCGCCTTGATAAATGGAAGAAGCTTCCTGCAAAAACAAGTAAAGGTGGCTGGTACATGCCTGATTCCTTTATACCTTCCCGAACCATTGCGCGGCGCCTCAATGCGTTGAGTTATTGACTACCTGCCCATGGTGAATAATATTCTAGCTAGGTCAAGTGAACAGCTGGAAATAAATCTCATGAAATCCTTACAAAATAATCGTTCCGGTTTTTTAAAGACACGCACCCAACCTCAATTCTTTTAAATCCTTTAGAAAAATTAATATAATGTTTTACCAACAATAATACTATATTTATGAATGTTACTCGGGAAACCATCCGAGTAATACCATTATTTACACACAATATTTCGGCGACATAAAACTCCGTCGCCATCTTCTGGTGTAGTTGTAAGACCTGAAGTTTGCTTAGAGCGTGCTGTTGAAAAACTGGCATGGCAACGACAGACGTTGTTACGTTGCTTTCTCAGACTTCATTAGACGCCCGCGGAGCACAAAACACGGATCGTTGCTGACGAGCAGCCTCAATGACTGATAACCACGCATCACTTTGTTGGAAATCACAATCCCGGTAATAACCAGAACTGAAGCGAGTGTCTCTCATGTGCCAGCACCTTGGATGATTCGAAATCGCATCCGTGTCCTTGTTCCAAACTTTGTCCCGCCATGCCAGTTTTTTTACAACGCGCTCTAAACAAACTTCAAGTCTCACAACTACACCTGAAGATGGCGACGGAGTTTTATGTCGCCGAAATATTGTGAATAAATAATAGCATTACTCGGGTGACTTCCCGGGAAACATTCAGAAATTCACAGTGCTGAGAAAAATTTCGTTCATTTATAATAACATATATATATTATAGTCTATGTTATACACAACACAAGACGAAAACAATAATAGTTTAAAACCAATAATACCTGAGGCTGTATTTGAACCGGAGACCAGTGACGGATCTACGAAGCAGGGGTAAAAAACTTGAGATTACCGTTTATTGAAATTTTTGGGATGTTTGAAAATTTCTATTGATTTCCGTTCTAGAAAACCTTTTGGTGGTGCTATAACTTCTGTCTTCTCCTATTTAATTTTATGGTCTTCTTCTATCTGATGTTCTGCTACAGCTGATTTTGTTGTATGACCAAGTCTTGCGTGACGGCAATGTTCTTTTAGTCTTACAGTAACCGCTTGGGAAGTTTCGCCAATATACACCTTTCCACAATCGCAGGGTATCTTATATACTCCACTTGCTTGTAATGGTGGTCTGCGATCCTTTGCTGATCTTAATATTCCCATTATTTTGTTTTTATTACTAAAGACTGGTTGAATATTGACTTTCATCAGCACTTTTCCAATTCTGTCAGTGACTCCTTTCATGTAAGGTAAAAAAGCCTTCTTCTTTTGTTCTGTTACCTCTCCATGTACTGTACCTCTATATTGTTCCTCTTGTTACTGCTTAAGGCGCTGGCTATCATCCGACTACTATACCCATTCTTCCGTAGGACCTCATGTACGTGTTTCCTTTCTTCTTCTATGTGCTCTTTATCTGCTACTCTTTCCGCTCTACAAAATAAGGCTTTTTTGAGCTGGGTGGTGATGTGATACAGCATTTAAGTAGAGGTCTGTATGTGTAGGTTTTCTGTACACAGGGTGTGTTAATTTTCCCTCTTTTCTTTTCACCAGAACATCCAAGAAAGCCAGTTGCCCATTAGTTTCTAATTCCATAGTGAACCTTATTTTCAGATGGATGCTGTTAATATGGTCCAGAAAAACCTTTAACTCCGCCTCTCCGTGTGGCCATATCACAAACGTATCATCTATGTATCTAAACCAGATGGAAATTCAAATTAAATAAATGTGAAGATTTTCTAAATATATTTAACTTAATTTCTTTCATGCCTACCTGCTACTTCTGCATTAATTGAGAGGGTTTTTTCTGTCACCAGTGCAAAGTCAAGAGATGAAAGAAACAAATCTTTGTTCAACTCAATAATATATTAGCTCATTATTTATTTTAATTTAAATGTAGACGGTACAGATGCTTTGGAAGTGTTTAAGAACAATAATTATATGTTGAATATGTCAGAGACCAATTAAAAAGGTGTCTTATGCATAAAAAATAAATGTACATTTGTTCAATATAGTGTACTCTGTTTTTCTATCCCAAAACACAAATGTACTCTTATTGTTCCAAATGAAGGTGGAAACCTACATTGTCCGGGCCGTATTCATACGCACTACCATCTGAGCTACGCGGCCAACTTCATACGACATACAAACAAAAAACAAAACAAAACAAAAAACATACATTAGCGTAATAATTTTTTCCTTTGTTTTATCGAAACTTAATTATTTAAGGTAGAGCATTGAATCGCACAGTATCTATTCCAAAAACATTTCGACTGGGAGTTAAGAAGAGCTAACTCCGTGTTGGTCTCAATATCCAAAGGCAGGTGACTGCCGTAGTTTTTGAGTTCACTACTCTGTACTCTTTGCAGACGACAGCCTGGTTCTTCTGCCGGAGGCCTTCGGGAGAGGAGCACTAAATTCCACCGAGACGGTGACCGGTGCATGTCGAACGCGAAGATGGATCACTAATTTATAAGAACGCGCAATACATCTAATAACGAACCAACCGCTGATTCATTACGAAATTACTCAGTCGTGTTGCTGTGAGGGATTGCTATGCGCTAAATAACAGGGCACGGGTTGCGCCACATACTGAAACATACACAAACCGTGACTTCTGTATGCCTCAAGGCTTGCATTATGTATGTAAGAAGTCATCCTCACTCCATCGGTAACTGCCACTATTAATAACACATCCAATCACGGAATACTCTCCCCTACATTCTTCCACTTGTTTAGTCAAGGCTGTACACCATCATCTGACATAATACCGGATTCTGACACGCGATTGAAGTATTAAGAAATATAGTGCTCTTCAAGGTAGAAGGAAGTGCTAAACCTCCCTTTTCCTAGTTTAGACTAAGTAACGGCACTGTTACTGAGTTAATCCATTTGTAATACGTCAGCTGCTAAGAAATGTTCTTTGTTGGAGCAGTGATTGTCAACCTGGGCCCTATCGCCTTCTAGTGGGCGTTCCAGATTTCGCGGTGGACGGCAGGGGTTTTGTCTAATTCTAAAGCACTTTTTTTTTAGTTTAATTGACTTTTAAAAATTATTCGAGATATTTAATGATATTAACTTGCAGCTTCAACGAACTACTAAAATTCTTACACGTTGCCAAAGTATTGTGGCATACTTCATTATAATCTGTTGAAAAGTGAATTTCATCAGTTTCTGTATTATCATCTATAAAAAATAATTTAACTCCAGAGGATATTGACAGATTTAGTAGCCACCTTAAAGCACTTAAATTTCAAATGGAGAGACGATGTGAAGGTAATTTGAAATTGAAGCTGTATGAAAAATATTTTTAACCGCAAATATTGGAGAGGCTGGTACAACTGTTATAAATTGGATATGATGAAGAAAGTAAACATAAATTCGATAGCTGTGGATATGAAAATCATTGACTAAATTAATTAAAACGACTGATTGTATCAAATATTTAGAAAACGATTTTCAGTTTATTGATACCTTTACCCGTCTCATATCTTGTGTAATCAGGCTTTAGTGTTGTTAATCATATTATGACCAAAGAAAGAAATCACCTGAATATTTTCAAAACAGGAAACCATGGTTTGTTCCTTACAAAAATCGAGCCAGGTATCCAGTATATAGGTTCAAGGCATCATCCTTAGGGATCTCATTAATAAATTAAATATTTAAATGTAATTTCACCAGAAATCATGCTTTTATGTATGCAGAATAAATATAAAAAGATATATTTAATTACAGTAAGTTGTTTTACAAAGATTCTTCTGTGAAACTATGAGAAAGTCCAATATAAAGTACTGGTTACTATTACATGCTTCAACTTACTATAACACTGTTATATAAATTTTATACAATTACTTCCTCACTTTATAAATCACAGTTACTGAGGAACCGATGGGTGGTTCGAAAATTATACCATACACTGAAGAGCCAAAGAAACTGGTACTCCTGCCTAATATCGTGTAAGGCCCCCTCGACCACGCAGAAGTGCAGCAACACAACGTCGCATGGACTCGACTAATGTTTGACGTAGTGGTGTAGGGAATTGACACCATGCATCCTGCAGGGCTGCCCTTAAATCCATAAGAGTTCGAGCTGGTGGGGATCTCTTCTGAAAGGCACGTTGCAAGGCATCCCAGATATGCTCAATAATGTTCATGTCTGGGGAGTTCGGTGGCCACCGGAGGTGTTTAAACTCAGAAGTGTGTTCCTGTAGCCACTCTGTAGCAATTCTGGACGTGTGGGGTGTCGCATGGTCCTGCTGCAATTGTCCAATTCTGTCGGAATGCACAATGGACGTGAATGGATGCAGGCGATCAGCCAGGATGCGTACGTACGTGCCACCTATCAGAGTCGTATCTAGACGTATCAGTGGGCCAATGTCACTCCAACTGCACACGCCCCACACCATTACGGAGCCTCCACCTGCTTGGACAGTCCCTTGCTGACATGCAGGGTCCATGAATTCATGAGATTGTCTCCATACTCGTACACGTCCATTAGCTCGATACAATTGGAAACGAGACTCGTCAGACCAGAGACTCGTCAGACCAGGCAACATGTTTACAATCATCAACAGTCCAATGCCGGTGTTGACGGGCCCAGGCGAGGCGTAAAGCTTTGTGTCGTGCACTCAGCAAGGGTACACAAGTGGGCCTTCAGCTCCGAAAGCCTATTTAGATGAGGTTTCGTTGAATGGTTCGTACGCTGACAGTTGTTGATGGCCCAGCATTGAAATTCGCAGCAATTTGTGGAAGGGTTGCAATTCAGTCACGTTGAACGATTCCCTTTAGTCGTCGTTGGTACTGTTCTTGCAGGATCTTTTTCCGGCCGTAGCGATGTCGGAGATTTGATGTTTTACCGGGTTTCCGATATTCACGGTGCACTCGTGAAATGGTCGTACGGTAAAATCCCCACCTCATCGCTACCTCGGAGATGCTGTGTCCCATCTGTCGTGCGCCGACTAAAACACCACGTTCAAACTGACTTAAATCGTGATAAGCGGGCATTGTAGCAGCAGTAACCGATCTAACGCCTGCGCCAGACACCTGTTGTCTTATATAGGCGCTGCCGACCGCAACACCGTACTCTGAGTGTTTGCATATCTCTATGTTTGCATATCTCTATGTTTGCATACACATGCCTATACGAGTTTCTATGGCTCTTCAGTTTAAAAATGGGTGATAGGTCATAATGTCCGTTAGGAAGCGTCCGTCAACTACGTGGCTCCATTTTGGCCTCCATTGAACCCCCCTCCCCCCACGTCTTCTGACGTGGATTTGGCCTTTGCCTGTTCCTCCCACCCCACCCCCATTTCCCTGTTGCATGTAATATTTGCGTTATGCGCTTTTGAATAGTTGATAATATACTGAATGAAATGTTAGCACTACCCAGTCTCGCAAATTATTAATTTTTGGGATAAACCTCTTTCTCAGGTTCAGTAAGGAATTCTCTTCTTTTTAACATTATTCATAACTGATAAAATAGAACAAATTATACCAGCCGCGTAAAAAGAAGGAAGATCTGCACCTTTCTTTCTTCATTACCAGGAAATGATTCTTTGATCTGCTTAAAAGATTTATATAACTCATGGGTTAGTGAAATCTCATTGGGAAAACATTTTAATTCAGCCTCGAAAAGTTTATTGTAGAGTGCCTCTTTGAACAAGGATTATAACTTGAAATAACACTTCTGCGAGCACCCTAATTCAAATTGCACTGAAATTCACTTGACAGAAGAAAATTAGAATTATTTTATCAACGAGCGGTGAGGTCACACGGGACCGATCTTAATCAAAACAGCTTTATTTCAAACCATCAAAACAATGCGAACTTGGAAAACACCGAGTGACACCTGTAAGCGAATTTGAGTCCAGGTACGATACGTGTATTGATTTTCTAATCGTAATGTCGGTTAGTTCAAAAGCGCCGGACGCATTCTGCCCAACGCTATGACTTCAAGTCGCATGCATGAGCAGCACTGCCGGTGTATAGGATATCTAAATTACATACGGAGATAATTAAAAGAATAAAATAAATACCCACACGCTGTTTTGTGTACTGTGTCTTATTTTAACCGTGACAAATAATATGAATGAAAAGCTATGTTGCCTGGCTCGGGAACCCCTCCACGTAGTGTAGTGTACCTTCCTATCCTCCTCGCCGCCACCCTTAGACCAAACCACGTGGTTTATAGACGCTCCCTTAGAGGATTGTTGGCACATAATGGGAAGGAATTCAAACGTGCCATTTATGAAGGAAACAAGATGGCTTTCGATAGACGTGATTTTTGGAAACTGCAGGAAACTGAGAAAGTGCACGGAAAGCAATTCACCTTGGAGTGTTTTAGAATTCGTAATGGGTGACCACAACACTTAGCTTGCAACGTCAAATTCTCATTAACTTTAAAAATGGATGAACGCCAGATCTAGTGTTGCCCAAAATCGGTCTTGGTCTTGCATTTTTGCAAGACCAAGACCAAGACCAGGTGTATTGATGCAAGACCAAGACCGGCCAAGTCTGGTCTTGTTCTTGCATTTGGGCAACACTAGTGTTGCCCAAAATCGGTCTTGGTCTTGCATTTTTGCAAGACCAAGACCAAGACCAGGTGTATTGATGCAAGACCAAGACCGGCCAAGTCTGGTCTTGTTCTTGCATTTGGGCAACACTAGCCAGATCCGACAATCAGTTATTGTTAAATTACTTTACAACAACGTAAATTTTATTCATCTTCGTCCGTATATTGACTAATTGATTTCTGCAATGAATGCAGGTAATTTAAAAACTTTAAACTTCCCTGAAAATGTAGACTATTAGAACAAAAATATTAAATTATGACAGGTGTTTTTGTGTCACAATAGACACCTTCAAATTAAACATTATTAGATAAGATACGTAAGTGCAATTAACAAGTGTTTAAATCGTTCATTATAGTATCAAGACTATTTTACATCATACATTTTTATATTCCTGTTATCTCTTTCCGGCCACGCGTTGCTCTGCCTCAGTCTGGTTAAATGGAAATGAAAAAAAAAAAAGAAGAAAGCAGACATTTCTAATTTGTTATAATTTCACTATGCTTGTGGGTACACAATATTTTTTGCCGTTCCATTGTCTGTGCAGATGTAGTGATTGTCTGGTTTGCCGATTTTAGAACACGTAACATATGTATAATTGTTCATGCGAGAAGCAATAAACCCCTCAATTCAAGCGATTAGCCGTGAGCTTCATTGATGCTGATTGCAAACACAAATCGAAATCGAAGTTGCAGTTTCTTAAATTGGCTATTTGACTATTTTTTGAAAATGGTTTTAAATAGTTTATTAATACACGTTATTTATAGAGTACTAATTATTTTTTGACAAAAGTTCTTATTTAACGTAAAAATTTAGAGTATTTGAAAGCCCGGTAAAACGCTCCTGTGCTGCCTGGCGCGGGCCAACGACACTCGTGACGTCACTTGCTAGCAGGCGCTCACTCTGCGTAAGTAACGTTTGGTTTGTTTCTCTGAATTTGTGTATAAATTGTTGGAAATATGGCTTAAAAATGGTGTGTAGTACATCAATATACAACCACAACAGTAAAAACTCTCCAAATAAACACAAGTGTTCCCGCATTAGCAGAAACAGGAAAAAAAGTCGCTGCAACTTGCTCATAGAAACCCAGACGACATTGCGACTAAGTCGCATATCACTTGCTGTAAATATAATTTGCACCAAAATTTCTTTGAGATAATGTAGTACGCTGTTTAATGCGAGTATCAGTAAAGTTGGGTTCTTAGGTTCGATACTCGCTTTGGAATATATTTTGTGATTTGTGAGCGTTTTCTTTAGATACTAGTTGCTGTTGGTAGCGCCGCATATTATTTTTCTAAAATCCACCAAAACATGTTTCACAAATTTTTGGATAGCAAGAGTATTATAAACGTTTGAGTCATAACCAAAAAAAAAAACTTCATAACTGAAACTGGACGTTACTTGCACACCGATAAAAAGTTAAAAAACTGAAAAGTTCTTGCGCATTAAAAGTTAATACTGCTTAAATAGATGCATTTATGTCAGAACGGCAACATACAGTTGTATCGTCACGTGAAAATTCCAACAAAAAGTATTCAAAGTGTTCCGGAATTGCGATATTAGCGTGCAATGTATCAATTCATCGCCGAGTACTTGAGTTTTGTTGCAGTGATGATGTATCTGTGGTATGTTTCAAAATTAAAATAAGGAGGTTATCTTTTTATAAATGTTTTCTTGTATGACAGCAATTTATGTTTCAAACGGTTGCCTGACGTTTTGTACTTCTTCTAATAAAAACACGATTTTGGAAAGCAACAAACGTCAAACAGAAAAAAAATGTACACACGGATTTTTTTTTTAATCTTAATCAAGGTTCGAATAAAGGATCTTCAAATTCCTATAGCATTCTTTAACCCTGCATCTACCTGAACACCATGGCATCGTTACTTTTCTTCTCGTTAATAACATCACAGTTTCTACGTGCGCTGAAGTGAACGCGGTCGGTAAATAAATAACAATAAATTCAGTTTCGTTCGGGAAAAAAAATTATTTATCTATAATTATTTATCAGCAGTTAATAAATATTCGTCGTGAGGTCTGATCAACCGGCACCTTTATTCTGAATTCCCAGCAAAAAAATAAATAAAAGATACTAATTAAATCAAAATGAAAATAATAAAAAATCACTTAAACAAAATAAAACGTTCGAAACAAGATGAACAAAATACTAACGAAATACAAAAACACGTGAGAGTTCGAATGCAACGTTGAGTCAATATTTCAAAGAAATCGATGAAGAACTTTCGGATATTTGAGATTAGTAACAAACTAACATTTGTAAAGATTGAATAATGTCATAAAGACTTCATTCAATTTATATACACGAAATTAAGTAACAAAACGGATAACCTGATGCAGAATGAAAATATGAGTTGGGAAGACCACCCTCAGACATTGACCTGCGAGCCAGCTGGAACCCAGTGCCCCAGAGCTCTCAGAGGAGAATCCAGCACAGCTACATACGAACAATGGAAACGGATATTAATACACGACCTGAGCAGATATTATTTTTGAAGACCTTGGTTTTAACCAAATATATTCAGTGTTCCCGTAATTTATGCGATAAACTTTGAGGTGTGGTAGGCTACTTACATTCTTTTCTTATAACCTAGTAATAAAATCAATATGTATCTAAGACACGGAAAGTTTATCATTAAAGAAAAAACAACAAAATGAAGAAATAGACAAATAAGAGGAAAACGTCGAGGAAAAAAAATTCTTGGTCCAAGGATAAAGGAGAATTAAAGAAAGAAAAGTAGTAATAAACAATAATATACGAGAATTTTCTGATACTGTCACATAAAGGGAGAACTGCTTTCTGGCACGAATGACTCCAGGAATATTGAAAAAATATTATGTGATTACTTTGATAAAAATCTCAAAAAACAAATTATTTGGTTTACTGAAGTAGAAAGTGATATGACAGAAATGATTCTTAAGAAATTTGAAGTCACAGGCTCGTTTTTCGAAGAAGTTCGCAAACTTTGAAGGTTTTAAGAGATAGTACAGATAAAAAGAAGCGCAGTATGGACAGAAGAAGGATGGGAAAAAGCGTAGTAAAAGTATTAGAAGAGAAAAGAAAATATATGGCTATTTCCTGCATCCTACATTCAGGCCAAGTAGAAATAATGAAAATAACTGAAATTACTAAATGTTTCTCGCAGGTATAATATGTATTTAATATTTTAAATAAATCGTAATGTAAACTTTAATCTGGCAAAGGTGATCACACAATTTGATTCAATGGACTCACCGTTTCTGTACTTGGGTAATTGTAAATATCCTTTTTTCCGGAAAGAACTTTCTGCTGAATAGATGCATGCTCGTTTTGTAGCTATATCATGTTTTCAAATGATATTAATACTTTCCTTGTTAAGATTTTATATTTACTGATAAGGTTGAGTCCTGTCCATTTTGATTAAGCTAGCTAATGCTCTTTTTGGGGGAGGCTCTTCCATTTCGGTGAAGCTGATTCCTGTCCCTTTAACTCCCTTTTTGGGGCCGGTAGCCCTGATGCCGGATCAGTAAACAATTCTGATTTCGCTATACCATGGTTTTCCGAAATCAATCCAGTTAAATGCCCTGATAGTGTCCTTAAAAATCCATGGCTGAACTCTCTCTCCGTTCCTCTGACTGATCCTGATCCCCTTCCTTCCGGGCGGAGAGGCATTCTGATGCCTATCGCCCCCCAGTGATGCCACGGGTTAGCCCAAGGCAACTCAAACCATTACTTTAAAAAAAAAAAAAAAAAAAAAAAAAAAAAAAAAAAAAAAAAAAAACTTATCGTGAAACGTTTCAGCTCATAATTCTAAGTTAGTTGTTGTGTTTCAAATTTTTTATGCATTCAGATCAGCAATCTTCATTTACACATTAAATATTATTTTTTCATTTGTTTGGTATGGTAGTTATTGGAAATTTACTGACGGTGATAGTAAAAAAATCTATTGCAACCGACAATTTTCGCCCAGAACGAACTCCCATTGTTTCAAAAGAGCATAGGAATTGTAGGTTTCGGACACAAGTATTGATAAGATTAAAACTCTAAAATATCCTTATAGATGGATATGTAAATGCAGCATTTGAGATACGACTCAGAATAAGAGATCAACTTACATAAAGAAATGAAATCCTGCAAATACAATTCTTGTGAAAATGTACCAAGTCTTGTGTTTGTTTAGTGGCAAAATGTTATAAGATCTTGTTCTGAGCTAAGTCTACATTATACACACCCTTTTTCCTGAAAGGCGATGGTCATATTTTCCCTTCCATGCATTACTTTTGATTCTTACATCAATATCTTTCCATGCTTGATCACCAATATTCTCCTTGTACACTCCCATGACCCTCTTCATCCTCCTCCCGTCTTCCAATAGATCCCATTCCAGCTCCTTTATCATATCTGTTGCTGATATGTAAACGTAGGTTTTCCCGGAGAATCTTATACTTGAAGATCTCTCGGGCAAGCGGCCAGATCAATTGATAATAGTTCAACAAATTTTCGACGGCGTAACGTGCCATCATCTTCAGGTTACGTCTACTGAACGGCGTGAGGAGTGCAATGCAGGACGCCACAGAATAACATTAACCGGGTGGCATGGTTCCCGGAGTATGGGGAAGTTCTTACGGTTACACGTATCTCCTTCCAGTTCAAGTATATTCGGGTTTCATTATCGGTGTAGCATAATGGGAGTAGTCAGCTCCATGTTCATCATTGTAATAGGAGGTGTCCTGGCCACCTAATGTTGTCATTAACACTCTATTGCCAAGGCTGGCTGTTAGTCGGTTTTCATACCGCGCACACTTGTTGTAGAATGTGGTGGCTGTTTGCTTGAAACGGT
This sequence comes from Vandiemenella viatica, assembly GCA_031002005.1. Classification (NCBI taxonomy): domain Eukaryota; kingdom Metazoa; phylum Arthropoda; class Insecta; order Orthoptera; family Morabidae; genus Vandiemenella; species Vandiemenella viatica. The sequence continues at coordinate 150,809,250 of CM061914.1, read as the reverse complement.
GTTTCAAGGTTTGTAAACCGCTGACTTGGTGCAAGACAGCATTAGGCGTTTCCCTGGGGAGTTTGTAGGCAAACCGGATGGCCCGGTTTTTCACCGTTTGGAGCTTTTCGATATGTGTGGTCGCTGCATTTTCCCACACAACAGCAGCATATTCTAACACCGGTCTGACCAGCGACGTGTAAATTCGAAGGGCCTGGTCAGCTGGTAAAGTAGGAGTGGGATTGAGTATGGGGTAGAGTGTCCGCATCCTTCCTTCAGCTTTCGACCTGAGGTTATTGACGTGGTTCTTCCAGGTTAGTCTAGTGTCAAGCATCACGCCTAGATAGATTGCTGTCTTGGTCCATTGTATTCCCTCGTTGAAAAGTGTTACCGGATCAAGCTGTGGCACTTTTCTTCTGGAGATTATTATCGCCTGGCTTTTGGTGGCATTGAAAGCTACGCGCAATCTTTTGGTCCAATTTTCACCGTTGTTACAGGCTCTTTGTAATTTTGTCCTCACGTGGGTTGCTCTGACACTACGCGTGAACAATGCCGTGTCGTCCGCATATAATCCAGTTTCTACTTGTTCCGTCCATGGTACGTCAGCCGTACACAGACTGTACACTAGAGGGCCTATGACGGAGACTCGTGGGACGCCGGCACGGATGTTTCTGGATGAGGATACTGCATCTTCAGACACAACTCTGAACGTTCTATTATCCAGGTAGTTCTTGAGCAGTCTTATGTGAGACATAGTGATTCCCTGCACGATAAGTTTGTACAATAGTCCCTGATGCCACACAGAGTCAAACGCACGCGAGACATCTAGAAGAATGGCACCAAAATATTCTCTTTTATCAGCTGCCCCGAATGCAGATTCCGTAAGTCGAAGCAGTTGTTGCGGAGTGGAGTGATTTTTGCTGAATCCAAACTGTTCATCTGGCAGAAGGTTTTCCTGGTCTATGTGAAGGCGTATCCTTTTGAGGTATAGCTTTCCGAAAAGTTTCGAAATGACCGGTAGGAGGCTAATAGGACGATAAGACCGAGGAGATCTTTTGTCCTTGCCTGACTTAGGAATGGCTATTATGTCCGCTTGTTTCCAAATGCTGGGAAATTCACCTGTGGTCAAGACTTGATTAAACGTTGAGGTTAGGTATTCCGTGGCTACAGGCGGTAGGTGCCTAAGTAGTGGTGCACCAATGCCATCGCGTCCAGGACTTTTGTTGGGAGGTAGCTGTCTGATTGTTGCAACTACTTCTTCGACCGTGATGGGGTTTATGATATAATCTGCAGGAGTATCTACGTTGAGAAATCTTTTTAGTCTCTCCTCTACGTGCCTTATGTGTTCTTCGTCTAGATGGTCTGTAACGGGCCGAAAGTTAGATTCCGCCTTCTGTATTGGGTCACAGACTGTGCTGTTGCCCACAGAGAGAGGCGGGAGTCTGTTAGATTTTCGCAGTATTCGTTTAGTAAGTTTCCAGGCAGACCCGTCATCAGTGTTGATCGTTCTAAGCAGGCCGGCCCAGTCGCTGTTCTTATGCTTCTGCACTTCGGCTTTGATTTCCCTCTGCATTTGGTTAATGCGCCACTTTGTGGCAAGGTTTCTCGTGACCTGCCACTCCCTGGTGAGATTGTTTTGTGATCTTATTGAAAATAGTATGTCCATATTACACAAAGGAATTAACATCGTAGTTAATTTGTTGATTACAATGTTGAATGATATGAATAATAATAAAAAAAGGTAGAAAAACGTTAGAAGAGTGGATATTAAAACGAAATGCCTTAAATGACTCAGCGCCTTTTTAAAAAAAATAAAGTTGCAAGTGAAAATATAGAGCTGCATCATTTAAGACTAAATGTATCTAAATTTGAAGAGTTATTGTGAAATATTTTTTCCCGATACATAAAAAAATGACTCCACTATGAAGCAATTTTTTGATAACAGAGTCTCTAAAATCCTTGTTCTTATAACTTTTATTCTTACAATTCCACGGAATTTCTACTTTCAGGCAGTTCTAAAAATTTTAATGCCCCTGCTTCACTCCGCTTACGCGACTTGTTAGTTGCCATCTTTATTGTTGAACTCGCACGCCAAAAGTTGGTCGTCAGCCGAGTCCACTATCCTCAGTCAACTGTCTGTCTTGTACCTGTTAACACGAGGAGAGTGGACTATCCAGTGCTGCGCGCACAAGACAGTACACTCGTTCCAGTCAACTCGCATCGTGTCAACGGGGCCCATTTCCAGTGATGATGGGGTTCGGACTGTGCCTAGAATGAGACTCTTCGACAGATAGTATTATGTACAGACGGATGGAGTAGCTATGGGTAGCCCACGGTCACCTGTGGTTGCCAACATGTACATGGAGCACTTTGAGGATGAAGCACTGGAATTGGCACAATTAAAACCAGCGGTTTTCTACAGATACGTGGATGATACGTTCGTCGTTTGGCCCCACGGAAAAAAGATGAACTATAATCTTTTCTGCAACACCTGAACTCAATGCACAGGCAGATACAATTCACCATGGAGGTGGAAACCAATGGACAACTACCCCTGTTGGATGTACTGGGAAGGAGATGACAGGATGGCACATTAGGACACAATGTGTACCGTAAGGCTACTCACACGGGACAATATTCACATGCCTCCAGCTTCCACCACCCGTCACAGAGGGAAGGAGTGCTAAATACACTGCTCCACAGAGCCCGTGTGATTTCTGACAAAAACAGTCTGCCTGCAGAACTAACACACCTCAAGAACGTGTTCCAGAGTAATTGCTACGACAACCGTCAAATTCTGCGTACCTTCAGGCGGAAGACCACTCTAGAACCATCTGAAGATGAGGAAAAGCCACGAGTCACAGCCTTTATCCCGTACGCCGGCAATGTATCGAGCTAGGTTTGAAGAATTTTTAGCCGAGCCAGCCAACATTAAAACTCTTCTTGGCTCGGTTAAAGATGATCTGGGACATAGGAAGCCTGGCGTATACCTCATACCGTATGAGTGCGGAAAAGCATACGCCGGGCAGACCATTAGTACCATTGAAGAACGGTGTACAGAACATAAAAGTCACACCGAGCTACAGAAGCCGTAAAAATAAGCAATTGCTGAACATTTTCTAGAGACCCGGCATATTATCAAATATGAGGACACATCTCACTTTTGGGACTGTGTATACAAGGAAGCCATTGAGATCTGGCTACGGAATAACCTCATCACAAAGACAGTGGGTTTCAACTAAGCCAAGCTTGGTACCCAGCACTGAAGCGGCTCCGCAAACACCAGAGCCAAGGCACATTGCGCGACGGGGGTGGCATGTAGACTGATTTAGCTAACAACTCAGAAAGTACCCCCTTGCCCCTTCTATTTAGGTGTAGGCCATGCCTAGTGTAACCCCACCTACCAATGGTGTTCACAGACACAACCCCCAAGACGGAACTAATGCATTTCCCCAGTAGCACTTCCGTTTCCACATTTACCCGCCTCACAGCGTAGTTCAACTATGGCCGGTCATGGCGACTTAGGACCTGCATGAGTTCCATCCTGGTATGCTGCCCCTCCTTCACCACTTTCCTAAGATCACTCTCTATACTATAACTAGCTTTGCTATCAGTACCATTTCCCTCACATCCCACTATCACTACTCTGTCGTGAAACTCTTACACAGTGAACCTGTATCTCCTATTACTTGACCTAATGTTGCACTAGGTTTGAAAAACGTGTACCTGGTAACCTGTGCCTAACTGATCCTACAGAAGAGGATCTACACCTCGCCCATGGCTACTACCTAGCAGCAGAACTCATTTTTTCCTATTCTTGCCTTGCATGCATGTCCTTATTCCTAAAGGGCTACTGCATGTGTAAAGAAAGAAACGGATCTTCTGATTGTTTAGATATGTATTGCGATTAAATTGAGATCAGAAAAGTGAAAAGTAATGGGCATAATGAAAAATTAGGGAAACCAATTGCCTTAAAGTAAAACTAAGGTGTTCAACATTGGAAAGGTTGATTTCATCAAGTACTTGGGATAACACTATAGTGAAACATTGTATAGGATCATCAGGTAATCCAATATTGCGATTACAGATCAGAGTTCGAAATGGTTTCTTTTCAGCCGAAAGCTTTCATACCTCGTTCTCCCAAACATTTTTTTTTTAATGTAAGTTCCGTTTTAGTATTTTCATGTTCTTAAAATGGTATAAGATGCTTTCAATATAGCAGTTGATAATTTGGTTGTAAAATATGTAAGTTCAGAAACGGAACGTTCGTAGCATTTGCCTAGACGGGGATGATAACCGAAAACTGTCGACAAATTATAACCTTTTTTCCCCCTTGTGACTTAACAGCGGGTCTAAGTCGAGGTCATTAGAGTTGTGAACAAAACAGGTTAAAAAGAAATGTATTCATGAGTTTGTTTCTTATGTATAATTGTTTCATTTATTGTTCGTTGTCATATATCATAGTGAACTTTAATTGTTAATTCAGGCCTCTGGTGACGATATTTATCATTTATTTGCTAGACAATTGTAAGTACTGTAATGTCACGACCAAGTAATGTAGGGCGTTGGTGTTTGCTTGCAAAATATTTTGATTGTTTATTTTGTCCAGGGTCGGCCGCGTAGCTCAGGCGGTAGAGCATCTCTCTGCGGACCGGGCGACCGGGGTTTGATCCCCGACGAGGCAGAGGATTCTTCCTCGAAGCTTCCTCGAAGTCCGGAATGGCTCCCCAGGCCCACACAGCGCGCTGTCCAATCAGTACCGTAGAGGAAACTTCGCGGGAAGGTAAAGAACGGCCGGAGCGAGGCGCTGACCCCAACTGTTGAAATGTCAAGGCGGAGCTATACCTCCATGAATCCTACGGGAAGTGACAGGAGCTGTAGAAACTCCGTGAACTTTACCTTATTGTGTCCAAAGAAAAAGAAAACACATCCGTGGTCAATTAAACGTCAATCCCTGAATAAATGGGCAGGTCAAGGCTTTTTTAGATTATAAAAATGATTCATAAATAAATGACACCCTACTCATCAAAAATTAATTAAAATCAGCTACATTGGTAAAAATAATTAAAGCAATTAACCCAGACAGTACGATAACACCTCAAATACTATCTGAGACCATGGCTGAGATCACAAAACTCTCATAGTGAGGATTTTAAACAGAAATATAACGCATTGATTTAAGCCATAACTATTCGAAATGGTATATCCACCACGTATCATTAGCTTAAGTGTCGATTAAATCAACCTCTATTCACCATAGATTAAAAGAGTACAATCGGAATTATTAGAATGGCAATTGTCTACCCAGTTTGATGTTGAGAATAGGCAACAAATGCTTACTTATCACAGGTACCGCTAACCTAAACTTGGTTAATTTTCTAATTAAGAATACACATAACAGAAATAACTGAGGAGACGGGGGACAATTTGATACTGTGACTGTTGGTTTTATAGTAATAAAATAGTGTGAGATGCTTCTCGACCTCAGAAACTAGACGGAGATGCTATCTAAAAACATATGGGCCCCAACATCTCCGTCAGTCTGTGTTTCTCGATCCGTATTGTCGTCTCAGATGTCGCGATTCGACCAGAGTTTCCGGGAGAACAGAACTGCTTTACCTCGCCACTGCGGACATTACTCGGTATATGCTTGCCACCTGTATTCTTCTGTGGATTATTAAACTGTGTTTCACGTGAGAGTTCTCTATAATCTTCGAAAGTAATAGAGAACAGTAAAATAATCTTTTTTTTTTAAGTCAACACACACGAACGAAAGTATTGGTTTGTCCGTTACTCAGACGCATTCAACCGAATTATGTTGTGTGCGGTGGACAATGCCTTCACCTGTCTTGGGATTGGTCATTTTCGGTTACAGTCAGCTGACCGTATACTTCTTGCTTAAATAATTTCTTGTTTCGTGGACTGTGCCACTGCCCCACTGATATTATTTATGTACTGTGTTGTATACATAACTAAATTATCATCCATTCAATATGAACGTTTTGTTTATGTTTTTGAAGATTGAAAACTGCATAACTTGCAAATAGTTATGTACCGTTTATATGGTGGAAAAAATACTGCTGAATGAGTTACAATAAAAACTCATAGATGGTAAAAGTTGCCAACTTCTCAAATTCGATAAAACTTAAGATTTTCCAAATGTATTTAAAATAATTTCGTTAACTGTACAAACTACTTCTGTATTATTGAGAGAATTTCTTCTCTCATTAATGCAAAATGGGAAATAAACACATCGCCGCTCAGATTAATTTATTGAGAGTTAATCACATATTTAGAATTAAATATATAATTTAATTTAATTTAAATATTGACTTTAAAGACGCTGTGGAAGTATTTAGAAAGTATAAGTGTTCATATATATTTAATTTAATTTAATTGCAATGGAGCACAGGCTCCGGTGGCAATTTCCCTACACACCCAACTTCCCCCTATCCTGCGCCCACCTACATTTGCCCTCTACAAATTTTATCTTTAATTTCTTTCAACCTTTTTGGTAAATTATGCATCATTTCCCTTGGTAACTTATTCCAATCCCTGACAAACAGGTCATCAGAGATTAGAGGTGGGAAAGAAACAGGGTAAAGTAACGTGAAGGATTTCGACCACCGCATTTTGAAGGAATCATCTCTGCATTCGTCTGGAGTGATATGGGGAAACCATGGAAAAAACTCAAACCTTGATGGTCGTATAGGGATTCAAACCCGGATCCTCCGAGGTGAGAACGTTTTCACTGACCCAACATTCTCGGTAAATATGAAGGCAGTTGTTCAACATATAACTGAAACAGTGTAATATTTTAAAACAAAAATTCTTATAATGTTATCTACATGTGAAGGTAAATTTTCCGCCTGGATTCCGTTATACTTACAATTACAGTAGTACGTAATTTCGTAAAACAACATATTTCTCGCAGGCAAAGCATGAAAATTTTGTTAAAAATAATCATAGAGTGCGTGAATTGTAAGGAACTTTGTTTAATTTCTACAAATCTATTCAAATGATTGGTTTGATTTTGGAGTATGAATACGTATTTGAAGTGGTCATGAAAGTTTGTATTTAGTTCATCCAGACTGTCAATCATCGAGTATTGAATTTTGCTCCCAACTTTACCAACAACAGCAATAATAGTAACTTACCGAAAATAAAGCGATTTTCTTCATAACGTTTGAAGGAAATTACAACAGACAACAACCTTCACCATAACTGTCAAGCAAAAAACGAATATCAAATGCTCTTAGCAGCAGTAGTACATTACGTTTCAACAATTTCCAGTTATAACAATACAAATCATACAATTTGTAAACAAAGTTCCAAGGCTTTTAACAAATCGTGCCTTCAAAAACTGTTAAAACAACATTAACTACATCAGTGATAGTGAATGACTTTGTCACCCTCTCTACATTAAAACAATTTTTTCCTTGAGAAGAGTAATGGTTTCTGAAGTTCTCGAATTTGTTGTTTGCTAAAGATTCCAATGAGATACAATATCCTCTGTTATTGCAGCTATCTAGTGTGTTTGACACAAAATAAAAGAGCTTATTAGATGTAAGATGTTATCTTCTCATCTGCATTAAACAGGCTTAATCAGCGCGCTCAACTAAAGACCAGTTGACGTATCTCGAGATACGGTTCTCAACCTTTTCCGAATATTCGAAAGGTCTAATGCTAACTGAATTAAAGATTTCAAAACATAAAATAGTTTAGTAAAAAAAATTTATATAAAATTGTTACCATACTCGTTCCGTATAAATAACAAAAATAAATTATATTTCACAAAAACAATTCTTCTAAAAATAGCCAAGTGACAACAGGTTGTATCTCGTATTAATCCAGTCTACGCTCTGCAATGTGTAGCTACTTCACATTCTGAAAAACGCTGGTTTCTCGGGGTGTTGTGGACCGCTGATTTAAAATAAAAAAATAAAAAATCTTGCTACTTGTCCACTATGTATGCTATGTTTTAGTAAACTATATAGTAAAACTTCTATCTAAATAAATATCTTAATTCTGTTGCTCTATCAATTTTGCAAATTTAGCAAAGCCAAGGTTTTCTTTGCACCTCTATTAAGTTTGACAATTCTTAGAATAAATCACATCTATTATTCCGTTCATTTCACGATAAATTTGTCATGCACAATGGCCATGACAGCAGACGATTTTTTTAATTTAATTCAGCGACCCATAACAGTGTGATAAATCATTAGAGAAGTGAGCACGTACTTTAGCTTCAGGGTTGGGCATAAACAAAGGAAATTTACTTTTTAAAAAATACCGTACCTCTTGAAAATGGTTTTCCTTGAAAAAATTAAACTCACAATTAGCTTATTTAAGCTCTAGTCTGCAAGGTTTCTGGCGAGCACCCTATCCTGTCTATTCCCATGAGGAAGAAGCAGAGTGCGGAATTAGAAATGAATATCCAGAAGAGTGTTGGTGAAAAAACCTAAAGAAAATGCGAAAGCTACAAAAAAAAAAAAAAAAAAAAAAAAAAAAAAAAAGCTTGATAGCAAGCAGAAGTCCATATTTTTTTAATTTTTGATAGCGCTGGAATAAACATCTGATTAGTATGAAAAAGATTTTAATTCTTTTGTGTGTACAAAAAATGTAAGAGGAAAAAAAATTCAAATTCAGAATGAATGTTTTATAATGAATAAGATATTCCAGGAGCCTTAAATACAAACATCAAACCTTTTGTGCGTGGTCTTCCTCATCAATGAATCTGTATTAACTTCATTTCAATCGTTCCGACGGTACACATAATAAACAACATACTAACTTGTTTTCAATCAGGCTCTAACGTCACCTAGCCCTTCCACACTGTACTACGAAACATATGCTTCAATTCCTTTTACTTAAGTGCGTTCAGTGAAATAAATTAAATGATGGTTAATGTATTTAATTAAATATTTACTTTACCGTTACTGCAATCATTTCCTTTCGTGAATATTTGTTTGACACTGTCTTTGAATCGTTCAATCAGGAAATAGAGTATTCTTATTCTTGCGGAACAAATTTAAAAAAAGAAAAAAAAAAAAAAAAAACTTTGTCATCTGCTCCAAGTAGAGCTGTTGATGAAATATCAATATTTTGAAAAAATATCGTTATTTATGAGTGATATTTTTAGGGCGGTATATCGATATTGAAATCTGGATATCAGAATCCATATTTTTTAAAGTAAGTTGTTATTTTCCGTTTTCCTCGTTGAATATTCCAAGTTATTATTGGGGGAAAAACGATTACCTGTGTTACATATTCAATAAATTTAGTCATAAATACAATTTTAAGAAACAATGAACATTTTTAAATCTTTTCTGACAAATTGCGCCTTACTTTAAACACTCATTTAGTGCTCCAGATTAATTACGATCCGAGCACAAGGAGAAGTAAAAAATAAGGCAAAATAACTCATTCAATATTCATTCGATTTCTTGACTGGATATTTTGAAAGGTTTTTAAAATTTGTCTTCAATCAATCAAAAGTATTAGCATTAAGAAACTAATCGTAATGTACCAGGTATAGGTAAGGTTGCCAGATGGCCGGAAAATACGGGAATGTCTTGGAATTTTTTGTCTGGTCTCGTGTCCAGGAATTATGCGTTACTGTCCCGGAATTCCCGTATACTAGTTTTTTTCTCAAACTCAGTTCACCACGGTGGCCAAGAGGCCAAGCCAAGTGTTCCATGCTCACAGCGGGAGGATGGAATGTACAAACAATTTGAGCTTTTGTCCCTTAAATCAGAGGAATTGAAACTGACAGGAAAATACTCTTTGAATTTCCTGGGATTTTGAAAATTCTAGAAGCAGTTAATATTAATTCCCTTTATGCAGAGTTCACATTACTGAAACGTGTTTCTGAGATCCTACCAAAAGACTTTCCAAACGATAAAATCTGGGCCAATTTCTTTAGAACAAGCGTTTCCAATGATTTGTAAATTTAATTATAAAAAGTTGGTTTTGTTTGGTCAATTCCAACAATCAATGCCTTTTTCGAGACAAGTTTTAGCCTGTTGAATAATTTATGGACTAAAGAGCGAAACAGAATGTTCATGGATTTGATCAAGGCTGAACTGCAAACTCAATCAATTTTGAAGACTCTTGCTGAGAAATTTTGTCAGTTTTGCAAAGCAGTGAAGGAGAAAAATGTGTGAAAATGGCAAATTCTAGTTATAAATATTAAAAAGTAGTTGATTAAGATTTATTTTGATTGATGTTGATTTAGCAAAATATAGGTGTTCCATTCTTTTATTTGTTGATAAAACCAGGTTTTGATTTTCTGCCTAAATTTAATTAATAATGGTTTTCCCTGATCATTCCACCCGAATGCTGGGATGGTTCCTCACAATAGCCCATGGGCGCCTCCTACCATATCCCGTATATCCCTTCCAAACTATTACCCTTTCGGATAGGTGCAATGCACCCTCTGCCACACACTTTTAGTGAATCGCAGAGTAATAGTAATAGTAATAATCCTAACAGAAGTGTTCAATTTGTGTTTAATATTTTTGAGGTTTTGATTGATAATACCCGATGTTGATTTTCTACCAAAGAAAAAAAATTCCTAAAAGTGGTAGTCGATTTTTGTTTTAAGTTTAGTATTTTTCCTTTTGATTCATAATACCTGATGTTGACATTCAACTAGAGTCTAATTAACAAACCTAAAAGAGGTGCTATATATACGTTAGACAGCATAGTTTTTACCTAAAATATATATATATTTTTTTGATTAATTTGCATGTTTGTTCACTCTTTTAAGATACCACTAAAATACTTTTTAATCCCAGAAGTGTCCCGGAAATTATAAGCCCGTATCTGGCAATCCACAGTTAAATATTTTGTGCGAATTTTTTACTCTTCTTGTTCCATACCAACAGAAGAATTGAGCTCCAAAATTATGTCACAGGCAGTTTTGTTACATCACTTACGAATTTACGAGTTTAAGAACAATATCACACATCTATTTATCAGTGGATAGCCTTATTTTTACAAGATTTGATTTTATGAAATTGCATTCATGAAAGTGTCGATATATCGATACTTTTTGCGATATATCGACAGCCGATATTGATACTTTTTAAAATATCGATATATCGAATATCCGATATTTTTAAAAATATCAACAGCCCTAGCGTAAGGTAAGTTCCATGAGCGAAAAGCTTTTGAACCATAGGTTACTATTAGGGGTGGCCGAAAAATAACGCCGCAGCTATATTCACAACGTGACCGGAAAGTCACAGTTACAAAAAGTAACTGTGACAGAATCTGGACGTGACTGAGTAACGTTCACGTGATAACATTTTAGGTGCAAACTGCGATCTACGGAGAATCAGGGTTTCAAGAGAAAGTAGCAGTAAGGAAGACGTTACTTGGTCACAGACACGTCATACGTGATATCGTTTGGTAGGATACTGTGAATTCTGAATTATAAAGTAGACTTAACTATCAGTTTTGTACCAGCAATTAGCAGTTTTCCTCTCGTTTGTAGCATAAATAGTGGATCAACTTAGAAGAAAAATGAACTAAAGCTTTCTTGGTCTGTTTAAAGTTGAAAAAACCAAGTTATGGATGAAACAAATATAACAAAATACTTAAATAAAAAATGATTAAAATCACAGCTTGTTGTCATTAAATACAAGTTTATTGGACTGAAAGTAAATTTGATCAATACCTATATTAAGAAATCGTGCTATTTTCATCCTTAAATTCTTCTACAGTGTGGTAGTGCAAACATGATGTTAAATGATTGCACCACCAGTCTTATTAAAGTAGCTGGAACTTTTGTTTCACAATGCCTAATTTTTAGAATTAAAATGGACCATAAAACAAGTTACCTATCATCACATATGTGTGAGGAATTTCCTTTTACAATAGGGATTGCAGTTTGACAGGATGAATTCTGAATATAATAAGAATTCTTTGTATTGTTCTAATTCACATTTTCAGTGGCTTTCATAGCAGTATGGATCTAGCAAAACTTCTTTATTATGACGTCCAGTCCGATAACCAGTACATCATTAGGTAGCTACTGACATGGTTGTAGATACATCATTGTTGTTTTGAAAATATGTTTGTATTGGGTTACTATTATATAAATGGTACCATACTATTTTTTTTTAATACTGTATGCAAACTGTGAAACCATTTCTGCTACTCAGGCTTTCTACATTAATGTATCCTACACAATACTTGTCACAAATTTTCAACTATTACAGAATTAATCAATCTGGCTCTGTTTTCTGTACTAATTTCTCTGCATCTCCTCCCTCTCCTACCCTGCAGTTTTGGATACCTCAGAAGGAATTAAGTCAAAATGACATTGACTCACATCTTTTATTCAGCACCTCCCCATTTGAATTTGTGTTTCACCACACTTTCTTATAATGTTAGCAACTGAAATTTAATGAACTTAAATGAAAAAGTTATATTATACCAAAAACTGCAATATTTAATCTGAATGAGGATATACTGATTATATCCCCTTACAAATAATAAACTGTTTGGATAAAAATAATACATTTTTTTCCCTTGAGAGTTGGTATTCATTAAGGAATATATAATTTAATTATATTAAAAACTTAGTCCAGACCTGAAGGTTGGTTGGATCATCCAGAAGGCCATTGTGTCAGGAATGAACAAGCATTTCCTTTTTCTCTGGGACCTACATTTTAACATGGAATCTGAACCACAAATAGCTTTGTCTAAAACCACCAAATAAAAGCAAGTAGTTCTTGCAGTATCGTATATCTAAATTGCCCATTCAATCATGGCATTGGTAATTGTGTTAACAGTTAGTAGATAAGATTTGTAGGAAACCAGAAGTTTGAGTAAAGAATAGTAAGGGAAAAACATCATACTTATTTGCAGATAGTTTAAAAGTAGTATATTACACCTAAAAAGTAAATACAACTTTCACATCACTGAACTTTTAACATAACTGGAGGTTCATCAGACATTAAATATTTACCACAATTTTTATTTTAATCAGAATATTATTTAAAACCTCAGTTTGAATTTCACTGCCCTAACAGAAGATGAGAGTATTTAAAACATCAGTACTGGCTAGCGTTTTCTGAAATAATGTATAGATATTTTCATAAGATTTATACAATAATGTAATGCATATCTTCAATTTGAGCCTAACATTGATAACAGTAATGAAAATAAAAATGTTTAGTAACTGCTTACATATTCTGTTTCCTGTAAACTGAACTGGTAAACTGTTTTCAATTTAGGAACTACAGAATAATTTTCACTTAATATTACATATGGCAAGGAATGATTAGACAATGTTTATCAGTGATGTTTACCTAACGTTTAAATGTGTTTTAGACAAATAAATGTTGATAGTTAGGTCTGGATGTAACATGAAATTAATATATGGAAAAAAAGAATTTCCTGCACATCTTGAAGAGTTGTAATTTGGAGATTGGCATTATAATAAACTTCTGAAGACAAATTTTTTAGCGATTTGATAATTTTTAAGGGATATAACGTGTGTTCAATGATTACTTACAGAGAGACACTTGGTTTTAAGACTACTGTACCTGCTCTTTTGCCTTTAGTCATTTCAAAATCTCTTTAAAAATATTAAATGGTATAGCAAATACCAGATGGCAGAAAATTTATATGAGGATGATGTAATTAAAAAAATCGTAATTATCAGTGCAGAAATTAAACTTTTAAAAAAATATTTTGAGAATAATTGTTCGGGACCTACTGTAGTTGAATTTTGAGATAAAAAATTATAACTGCTCTTGTTGTCAAACACTGTACACTACTACAGCTGTAATTTCAGAAAAAGTTAATATGTTTATCTCATTTTGTAAAATTATTAGGGTAGTATTGAATTAAAACATTTGAACATTTACGACAAAAATATATGGTTTTCATGGTAACAATTTATCTCGACTAGAGAAACATTCGAATTGCACAAATTCCACAGTTTCCCAATAAACAAAAAATCGTAGGCTGAAGAAATTTTGTTTTTATTTATGAAAGGAAAATAAAAACATGTTGCACCGCAGGAAGTATTAAGTTTTAACTATTTATTCGTTAACGCAAATTAAAAAGCTCACAATCAGTCGACTGAACGAACCTAAACTATTGTCTCTGCTCTAAACGTGATTTTTCGCTGTTCTGTTTCACTGTGACGATGACATGGACAGAGATTTCCTACGCGTTGCCACCTGGTGGCAGGTACCAGCACTATTCCCCAGACGTGACAGTCACAGTTTAGCCTAATTTGCATATAAAAGGTGACTGAGGGTCGTTACATTTCAGATTCCCGTGATTTCGTACATGTTGTAATCTGGTGGAAGATACTGACACCATAGTCTCGACGTGACTGAGTCAGTTAAAAATCATTGAGACTTTTAAATCACTGTGACAGATGTCACAGTTACCAGAAAGTAACAGTATATCCCATCCCTAGTTACTATAGGCGATTATGTCTGTTTTAAAACAAATGTTGGTAACATAATAATACCATTACGCGTATTTTTCGTATCTCATAGATATCTGTAACTAAACACCCAAAAATAAACCACTCCATTAATTTGAACACCATCTAAGACCGATATATCAAAGTAATTTTAATACGATTCACCTGCGCATTTGGATGCTATTAGAAGCTAAAAGTCAGTAGTAAATCAAAGTGAGATGTTTCATATGTTTATCAGCAGTATAGGCTTTATACTGATTTTTCTTCCAGTTTTGCGAGTATGTAATGTGCATTCTTTTCAAGATATGACTAAACGTTATATCGCTTACTATGATGCCTGAATAAAGCAGTATAAAAATAATGTTTGGAAAGGTTGGCATGATGCATATTGCTGCGCCATCTCTGAAGCAATGTAGCAACTAGCTAAGACCAACGAGCATAATACCCAATCTTGGGATGGTTCCCTTCAAGGCCACGGCCGCCCTTCCATCCCCCTTCCCTCCCCGTAGACTAGTAGGCTGAAAAGAGTCTCGGTGACTCTCCAGCAGCCCGCCTCCCAGCCTTCAGCTGGGAGGAATGAAATGTAAAAAAAAAAAAAAAAAAAAAAATACCCAATCTTCCGAAGGCCGCCGGTTCGAATCCCGCCACGGGCATGGATGTTAAGTGTTGTGTGTCTGTGTGAATGTCTTGTCCGTCCTGTGGCGTCCATACATTGGAAAAAATACACATTGAGCTGGCTGTATGGCCTCCGTTGCCGAATGCCATTAAAAAAAAAAAAAAAAAAAAAAAAAAAAAAAAAAAAAAAAAAAAACCAATCTTGCCGGCCTCGCTAGGCTAGGGGCTGGAGTGCTAGCTTCACGTGCCGAAGGTCGCCTGTTCGAGTCCGACCGAGGGCATGGGTATTTAAGTGTTGTGTGTGTCAATGTCGTGTCCGTGTTGTAGTTCATATGTCAATACTTAAACAAATCACATTGAGTTGGCTGTATGGCCTAAGATGCCAAAATCCATTTAAAAAAATACCGAATCTATTGGGCTTGTAAAATCGTTGATTTTACTCACTTTTTTCTTCTTTCCAATAACTAACTAAAAGCACGGCTATGCGGTGGCTCGCGAAGTTTTGTTATCAAAAATGTTATATACAATTAAAGAAATAATATCTTATAAGAACGAAGTCTTTCTCGGCGTTGAGAATGTATAAACTGCTCTCGGGTGACTAGCCGAGTCAAGAGTGCGTTGTTACACGATATTTCGGCGACTAGATCCATTGCCGCCATCTTCACCAGAAGATGGCGGCAATGTATCTAGTCGCCGAAATATCGTGTAACAACGCACTCTGAAAAAAATTAGGCATGTTTATAATAAGAAGTAGTGTTTAAATTTTTAAAATAGCAATTTATTTAATTTGTTTTTAATCAGATACAAAATTTCTTATTCAAGTTTCTTCCTGTTTTCTACATTTTAACATACTTGAATTTTTAATATTATTAATTCTGCCATAAGAAAACCTTCTATTTAATGCTAGTATTTCTGAAGTTTTTACTCTCTATAACCCAACATATGTTAAACCAAAAAAAAAAAAAATATATATATCTATTTATCCGATATCTACAGCAACTTTATTTAATGTTAAATCTTAAGCTTTATGAATTGTGATTGCGGAAGCTAATTGTAATGGAAATTTTTTTCTTGTCCAATTTATCTGTCGGTGGAATCGAAGCACAACCACTATTTTCATTAGTTGAATGAAAATAATTTCCAAAACGAACCATTATCACTCATGGCGTTACATCTATATGCTAATGAAAATACTGTAATAAAAATTATTACAATTTTTTTTCAAAAATAATGATTAATGACACATCTAAAGACAACTTTGAATTATTAGGGCGAGCTAATTTATGTTGAATTTCATGTCTATACGTACAGCAGTTTTTACAAAACGTTTACCACAAAAATCTAAAAATTGTGGTCTAGTGTCGCTCGCACTGATACGATCAGTCAAAGATTCTGACTTACAAAGTTTCTGGTCACATACATCCAGATCGGAAAAATTTAATGGGACATAATTGATGAATGATATTATATCGGTTTTCCAACACAGGAATAATAATAAGAGAACGAAAATGTCAGCATTGTACGCGCTTTCATTAGGTATGAATTCATTGTGATAAATATTTCTTCGTTTTTACGGTCCGAAAAGGAAAGTTTGAATTAATATTTAAGATAATTCTGTACAATCCGTATTTATTTTCATAGCAACATATTCGTACCTCGAGTGATCAAAAAGTCTTTATTTACTTAAAGCGATGAAAATCTGACAGCGAAATTATTGTTAGCCGTTTTAAATACCTTTTAACTGAAGGATTACGTATGTTCATTACAGTATAGACAACGTTCGCCTGAAGATAAAAAAATCAAAGAAATGAAATCTGGACTGCGTATCTAACCCGCGTCCTATGTAAGTGGAGAATCATAGAACGTGTGTAATATGAACCACGAACACAAGGAAAAATGCATAAGATGACCGAAATTTCATCACACCAATTCAACTACTTACAAAAATTCAACTTCAATTCTGTTCAGAAATTTTCTAAAGTTTTCAGTTGCTTTCACCTTCAAACATTTGTACACTAGATACGGAACTTGGAACCTTATTGTAATGCATATTTACTGTTAGCTAAACGAAATGTAAGGATATGTAGAGATGAAGATGTTAGCACTAGGGATTGCAATCCAGCAAAGCGGGATCTCGCAATCCCGCATCATTAGACAATCTGGCGGATCCCGCACAAAATTAAGCGGATCCGCAAAATGGGGCGAAAGCGGGTGTCAGTTTGCATGACTCGTTATCCCTTCGTTGTTTTCCGGCCCCACTCGGTCTCTGTCGGATGGGTTGAACTGTTTGACTGTACCCTTGCAGCTGCCATTTGACAAACTTTTTTTTGCCAACCTTCGTCATTCGTAAGCAAATAGATCTAATTTTACGTATTCATTCACTCTTACGTTTGTTTTTAGTACACGTTTATATAATTTGAGTTATGTTGCGTATTTAGTATGATTTTCTAACTATGTAATAAGTTTTTTATGTGTAACTATACAGTGAAAGCTTTTTATTCACGGTTTCATTATTCCCATTTTCCGTATTTGCAGTTAAAGTAATTGTGACAACTTGCTGTATTTGCGGCTGAAAATTTGATTATTCGTTGATATGAAACTATTGTTATCGCAATTTTAATGCCGGAATGCTTCCTTCAAAAAGGCTATGGCCGAATTCCTTCCAGTTCCTTGTCCCCAGTCCCGTCCCGCCTCTAATGATTTAAGCCGTCGATGAGGCGTAAAAAAATAAATAAAAGAAATACAATTTTAACTATAGCATACCTATTTATTTAGCAGCCATCAAAAGGCAATTGTATATCCTTTGACTTATAGTCGTTTTCGCTGCCGCCTCAATACGTTTGAAACACATTTTCTTTGACAAAAGCCGCCTGCTAACTTTTTTTTTTTTTTTTTTTACTTATGGCTTTACGCCTCGTCGACGTCGAGGTCATTAGAGGGGGGATGGGATTGGTGACAAGGAACGGAAAGGAATTCGGCCATGGCCTTTTGAAGGAAGCATCCCGGCATTCACCTGGAGTGATTTGGTGAAACCATGGAATTAATCTCTCTTGGGGTGAATTGGTCAATAGCTACAATCCATTATTTTTGAGGGAATAGCATGTGTCCTTTCAACTGCTTGTTTTTATTTCGACTAAAGGCAAAAAAAAAAGTTATAATGAAGTAGTCATGGGTGTAACGGCGAATTGTGTTGTAGAAACACCATACTTCGACCGCTACCTCTGCCGTCTTCCTCACGTGTGAAATTACATGTTTTTACGACGAAATCCTGCAATACATCTGTGAGGACTTCACCGCAATCATACGCCGAGAAATTCTCCTTTCTTACTAAAAAAAAAAAAAAAATATAATTTCCACTCTAAAAAAAAGTCGTGTCGGCCCTTAAAAGTAAAACTGGAATACTGGAATGCAGTTTTCGTCATGGTGACTGCTTTCTTTTAATGTCAATGTATCAACTATAAGATCAATCAAGGAATCAGGAGGCATAATAATAAATTCCACAAATACAATTCTTGTAAAAATAGGCCAAGTGTCGGGTTTGTGCAGTGACAAAAAGTTATGAGATCTTTTGCTGTGTCTATTGTACACTTTACAGAGTACATTTACTTCATTTTGTGAAATAGGATGCTTTCTCGCGGTGTTATGGAGCGTTTATTTAGAATTAAAAAAAAAAAAAAAAAAAATTGGCAATTTAGCCATTAGGTATACCATGTTTTTAAACTGATGTGATGTATTGAAAGGCACATAATATGACCTAAGACTGCATATTTTCAATTTTTGATTATTTATTTAAAAATTGGTCTAGATTTATAAACAAAAAAGGAAAACCTCGAAATAAACTGAAGACATGATATTTAAAATATTGTTAACTGTTAATTTTTATAATTTAACATTAAAATTGATTTATTAATTTAATTAACATGTGTTTATTATTTAATTTATTAGCGCTTTAGGTAACTATGTTTTAAATATATGCGTTAAAATACTGTTGGCGCCAATTCCGCTGTATCCCGCCGGATTGTTGCGAATCCCACAAAAATCCCGCGGGATTGAAAGCACTGTGGGATTGCAATCCTTAGTTAGCACAAGACAGGAAGGAATGATGGAGGATTGAATCAAACCAGTCGAAAGACTAAAAAAAAAAAAAAAAAAGCTGCTTAGTTCACGTAAAATATCCCCACACGTTTTATTTTATAACCAACATTAATCATGAAGACTTTCCAAACACTTGCAGTAAGAGAGTCGACTAATTTAACAGACTTTTTTGAGAGGATGTTTTTAACTACTTGCGACAGTGTGATAAAATAAGGGTCACGTAGACAGTACACGCCATTTAATTTACGTACTTCGGCACTTTTGAATGCAATAAACCAAAACACAGACGTCTCAAGCAATAACAGAAAACCTTTTCAGTCTTCCGAATGCTATGTACCTGTGGCGGTTTATCGGAGTCTGTTTGGAACATTTGCCTTTGCACATCCGCACATCGAAGCACTATCACAAGGAATTGGGTAACGGGCCTCCCTTCAAATCCACGCTATGGTGAACTGGAAGTCCCTATTGCATTTTTTAGGCGTCATCCAAGGGAATGCTGGAACAGTCTTTAACTACACATTTTACAAACAGCAATACGCCTATACAGAACACAAGTTACAGGTTTCACAGACAGATGGCAACACAATAGGTCTAAAAGTGATTTCAGCCGCACGGCGGACTAATCGACGCATCTACTATATTATAATATCGTAAGCTCACTCATTCACTCACCTCGGTAGCTATTGGCTGGAGATCGGTGTCACGTGTCAGCCTTCGCTCGCAAAACAGTGACCAGAGATACCATTAGAAGAATTTCGTTGTTATGTTCACAATTTAATAGATAAGCAACTGATACCGAATTAATTTCCATAATACATTAATTAAGTTTGCCTTTACTAGCATTTCATAGTTATAAATATACTGATAAACTTTGCGGCTGAAAAAAACGTGGATCTGCTTTTCAGTAACATGTTGCTAATGAAAGCAATTTTTTTTTAAAAAAAAAACTTTAAACAATTAAATTACTCATAGAGTCTGCTGTAACACGAATACCATTTTCTGATTAGGATAAATTTCAATTTAATTAATCTAATTTAATTTAATTGCAATTTCAATGGAGCGCAGGCTCCGGTGGCAATTTCCCTACACACCCATCTTCCCCTTATCCTGCACCCACCTACATTTGCCCTCTACAAATTTTATCTTTAAATTCTTTCAACGTTTTCGGTAAATTATTCATCATTTCTCTGGGTAACTCCTTCCAATCCCTGACATCCCACACCCTTGTTCCTAAAATCGAGTGCCAGCTTGTGGTCATGGTCATCTTTTCCCTTCCATGCACTACTTTTCATACCTATTGCAATATATTTCCATGCCTCATCGCCAGTATACGCCCTGTACACTCCCATGACCCTCCTCAACCTCCTCCTGTCTTGCAATGAATCCCATTCCAGCTCTTTTATCATATCCGTCACTGATTACATTCTGCGACAATTACCAGAAACAAAACTAGCAGCCCTCTTTTGCACCCTCTCCAACTCCTGTATTTGATATGTAAAATGAGGGTGGCATACTACACTACCATATTCGAGCAATAACTTTCACTAATGCTGTTGCCTGACCAAAGTTTATGCAATACAATTTATTTGCCTTTCAAGATTTTTACTGACCACATTCGTTAATGGCCTTTGATCATGTTCGCTGTACTTGAATTATTAGGTTATTTCAAGTGGACATTAGACCAAATACGTATGTTATAGAATCAACTATTCTGGTAATCAATTTCATCCAAGTTGCTCAACTGTTTGATGATATGGAATGTGTATTAAGTTCTATATACTATGACCCGACGGCCTCGGTAGCGTAGGGGCTAGAGCACTAGCTCCGCGTGCCGAAGGTCGCCGGTTCGAATCCGGCCGCGGGCATGGATGTTTAAGTGTTGTGTGTCTGTATGAATGTCCTGCCCGTCCTGTGGTGTCCATACTTAGGAATCATAACGTACTGGAGAAACTAATTCACTGGATAAGATGTCATAAACCCACTGAGCTGGCTGAATGGCTTAGTTGCCGAAAGCCATAAAATTTAAAAAAAAAAAAATCTGTACTATGACCAATGATTGCATTATGAGTGTTTTCCCACTCTCAACTTTAAAAAAAAAAAAAATAATAATAATAAAAAAAACGTAATGCTCTCGTAGCAAACAGGATTTTTTTAAAAAATTTTGCAGAGTGAACTTTAACCCTTTAACTGCTACGGTTTGCCCGGCCGAGCCCTTGCTGAGTGCTGATTTGTTTAGGCCTAAGCTGTTTACCTGCGCTGGAATGCCGCGTTCGACCGGACCGCTGTGTACTGAATACGTCTGGAGCGTTGTGTGTAACGTTCTTTTGCTGTCGCTCTGCGATTTGAAAGCCCAGATAAAAAATAAATGCTGTTAATATAACATCTAAAGATTTTCAGTTTAAGGTTCAAATACAAGTCAAGTTTGTATTTAAGCAAGTTCGAATCTATGAACTTTGAAACAATCGAACGGTTGCGCTATCGTCCCTCTTCGTGTATAATACCTACGTCTATTAATACTTCTGCATTCTTCAAACTCAAGAGATTTTATTCACCCTGAATCACAGGTCAAGTTTATAATTTGGTCAAATCAGGTCAACCTGTCATAACGTTTGATCCTAAAAACTGGAACTAATCTAGACCCGTACGCAAAAAATGGTCAGGGACTTACACTAATGGTCCAATGTAATTCAGTGGGGCAAAGTGACGGCCAGCGTCGCGCCGTGAATGTTTTCCCTGCGAGTTATACGCTCCGCTAGTGATTCACTAGCGGCGTGGAGATGGGCGGTCACACGGCCGACTGAAAAAAATGAATCAAGAAGTGATTTTTTTATTTATGTTTTTTTTTCAAATACGACGTGTTGAAAGTACTCGTAATTTTCCAGACGATTTTTATACAAACCCCTTCAAATCTACAAGACTTACACTGAACAGCCAAAACATTATGACCACCTGCTTATTAGTGTATTACTACATTTTTGGAACGCGATGCAGCAGTGATTCAGCTTGGCATGTATTCGAAAAGTCCTTGTTAGGTTTCCAGAGTTACGTGACACCAGATGTCTACCAACAGGTCACGTAATTCACTTAAATTACGGGCCGGTGACGGTGGTTTGTGGGTGCGAAGCCTGGGACCGAAAATTTCGGAAACATAAGTATCTTTGGTGTTTGTTGTGGAAACACAGAATGTGGTTTACATTTGAGACTGGTTGATAGATAATAACGTTCTTCCAAGCAGTAAAAATAATTAAAATTAACAATCTTCAAACAACTACTGAAAAAAACTTCAAAATATCTTAATTCTTTAAGATCTCCAAAAACAACAGCGAAATCACTCGGGTAAGTAAAATTCTTTCCTTTAAACTAACTTTATAAAATTTTCAATGCTGCACAAAAAAGTGAGAACTGAAAGTGTCCATCTAACTCCAATTTCAAATAGAGGTTTTTGACAGATCGAACGACTATGTAACGAAAATGAAAGGGCTTCTTTTCCCTTCCTTTGCGAAATCATATTTAAAGCACAAAATATCATCTGACACAGACGCAGAAATCTAAAAGAAATTGTTTTATGCTTATTTTATAGACAATTCCTATTTACAATCGTTATGGTATTTATTAACTTGATGTAAGCATCACATTGTGTACAAGTAATGATATTTAATGTAACACAAAACATTTCATTCATTGGACTACAGTAATAAATTGAGAACCACTCGCTTAATCTTGACGTTACTAGTTTGAATCAATAATGAATGTTCATAACTTCATGGTGCAAACGAATCTATACGATATAAGAGTTGCATTGAATGTCCTAGAAGAAATCCTTTATTTCTGATGATTTGTAAATCACTCATGTATGTTGGGTAGGTCATTCGTAATGTACGGCGTTTGCAATCAGCCGTTTTACGTTCAACATTTGAGTCAGAGTTTTGTGAAGCTGCGCCGCAGTTATGTCTCAATTTGGCTGTCAGTAAGGGTCAAGTTTGGAAATCCGCGGCCTGCCGGCTCGACCTTTACAGTCCGCTGTTGAAGACAATAAATACTCTACCGGAGTCAGTTCTCGGTTTTAAGTAACCTGTGCGGTACGTGAGAAAGTGTGTACCATTAAACCTGCCATCTGAGCCCCAATTAACTTATTACAGTATCAGTAATTCCCAGTGAGAGAAAATGAATAGTTGAACGGGAAAAAGGCAGCAACTGCACATAGCTTTAGTTATCGTAAAGACAAAATGTAATTACTGCCTCAGTGTGGCTTGTCTTTTTGTCCAATATATATATATATATATATATATATATATATATATAAGAATTTAAAAAATAGGATAGCAAAATTAACCACCGTTTACCTTAGATGATGGTTGCATGGTGTGAAAAAATCCAAGAACAGGAATAACAATGTTTATTTCGGGTCTTGATCCTTTGTCAAAGGAGAACATTATGGAGGGAGGGTTCTCACAGAATCAGAATTCAGATCCGAATATCCATTGTTATTCCTGTTCTTGTGTTTTTTTTTATGTGTTCACTTTATGCAATCATCATATAAGGTAAGTGGTGGTTCATTTCGCTTTCCTATTTTGTAATTCTAGTTCGCGACTTGGTTCCTATTATTTCCTGGTTATTATACATATATATCTTTTCCCCAAGATATGGGCATATAAGGGTAAGTAGCAAACTGAAAACTTTATTCACAGAGTAAGTGCCTTTCGCAAAAATTTAATTATCTCTAACCCTAATGCTATTTTCTTGATCCCTCTATAGTGACAAGTCATGCCTTTAATCTCTATGCTTAATATAATGACACATATATATGACACATAATATTATGACATATAATTTCATCCCTATCTCAGGAGGAAAAAAGGAGACAAGGTATGCACTTAAGCACGGCGGACTTAAGATTTTTTTGACTAGGTTTAGTGACACTCTTATTGAGATCCTTAGTTGGCGAGAATTTTGGGAGACTAGTACACTTGTTAGTTTGGTCTACATAACGGGCTTTGCTAACCACTTTTGTCAAGGTCTAAACGAAACTGTCTAATCAAAAGTGAAAGACACGACTCTTCATCACATGTCCCAAGTGTTTGATAAGCTATTCGCTCATCTATGAGAGCTGTGAGACACTTTAGTGGTTGAGATAGGACAGAGCAGTCACAGTCTACCCACAAGTTAGAGCCGTGAGGCTACATTAGAAAAGCACCGGTTCGATTCTGTCTCGAGGATATGAATTAAATTTACGTTCCAAGGCTGTTGAGGCATAGTCTGTCTCTACTAACGCTGATATACAGCCCAGCGTTGCAGTAATTCCGCAACAACCGACAGATGTTGCACACGAATATACTTCAACCTGCAGTCTTCTGGGAAAGATTCAAGTTCGCATCGAAGAAATATCTAGTTGTTCACTTCTGTAATGATTCATGATATTCGCGTTAGCTTCGCTAAAGTGTATTTGCTTATCACTAAAGCACCTTCAAGAGTAGACCTGGATTGGCCGGAACCGTGTTTCTCCTTCTTTTTTCATCTTTTATTCAATATTTATTTATTTGTTGCCCTTGTTCCATAGATCACTGCTAAGGAAGGACCTCTGTGATGTGAAACATGTCATTTTTAATATATTGCCGCATGAACGCCAGTGTACCGTCTGCCAGCATGGCGCAGCGGGTAGCGTCACGAATTGCGGTACCGAAGGTCGCCGGTTCAATCCCGCCCACTGACAAAAATTATTTAATTCTGTTTATTATTTCCAGAAGATTCTACATGTTTCCTAAGGTCACTTGTAACTTCTACACATTTCATTTGTTAACTACTCTTGTAATCTCTAGTACGTTCTATCTGTGTATAAATAGAAGAGCATTCTGCCCAAGAGGCAGTCAGTGCTGCGTGTATGTTTGAGTTCTCAATAAACCTGTTCTCAGTTTAAGTGCTGTGTTCATTGACAAGTAACCTTCGAATTCACACCTGCCCCGGTTGCAACGCGACATAGTTTGGTGGAGGACGCCGGGTACCCTGTGCAACAGCTGCATCATCGTGGCTCCGATTAGGCAACGTAAAAGTCGCCGCCTACACGGACTGGAACCGGACTACAAAGGATATACTCAGTACGTCCTTCCGAAAGTCCGCGTCATTAGGAAACCCATGGCGGCAAGCCAGCTGCACATTCGACACCCATCGGTGTTCTCTGGAGACGCTGGACAGGACCCTAACAAATGGCTAAAAGGGTTCGACCGAGTCGCCAAGTACAACAGGTGGGATCATACCATGTGCTTGGCAAATGTTTATTTCTATCTGGACGGAACCGCCCAGCAGTGGTTCGAGAACAACGAAGATAAACTGAATAACTGGGAAATGTTCCAGACGGAACTTAAGAAAACGTTTGGGGACCACCAGCGACAAATCCGCTCGGCGGAAGAACAACTGAAGAACCGGGCCCAACGACATGGGGAGCCGACGCAATCTTACATACAGGATGTTTTGGCCCTATGCAACGTAGTCAACCCGAATATGACTGAAGCCGACAAAATCACGCACCTAATGAAAGGTATTGCAGAAGACATGTACCAAGCTCTTCTGATAAAAGACGTCGCTACGACGGAAGAGTTCATCAAGTGGTGCCAGCGGATTGAGGAGATGCAACAAAGGAGGGTTGGGCGAAAGAAGTATGACAGACTTCCCAACGTAGTCCCTATGGCAGTTGTGGAAGACCAGCACGACTTTGCGTCTCTCATACGACAAATTGTGAGAGAAGAATTACAACAGTTCATGGCAGCTGGGACTCTTGAACCGAGTGAGCATCAGATCATGGCCATGGATGTAAGCCCAGTGGGTCATGAAGGAGCCGACGCGGCGGAAAAAGAGGTATTTCAGACAATAGCTCCTGTCTGCCGAGCCAATCGCACTCGACGTGAAGAATGGCCTCGCCCTGATATGACGTATGCTGCAGCTGCCAAACGGCAGCCTAGGAACCGGCCGACACGGCCACAACCAAATCCTCCGGCACCTATGACGTCCCGCAGACGAACGGACGTCTGGAGGACAGAAGACAACGCGCCAGTATGTTTCCACTGTGGGCGCCCTGGACATGTCGTACGATACTGCAGAGAGAGAAGACGAGTATTTGACGATTATTTTGCCGCAAGACGTCCGCCATCAGAACAGTTCTACCCCAGGCAGCCACCCGCTGACGAGTTCGGTCGACCTACGGGAAGAAGCCCATCGCCGTACCCTAGACGAGGTCGATCCCCGACGCGCCGCTGCCGTTCATCGTCGCCGGACAGAGCTACCAGCCGCTCCCCTAGCCGCCGCACGCAGGAAAACTAAGCAAGGCGACCATCTACGGAGGTGAGGCCGCCGCAGATGAAAATCCTCCATGGATGACAGTCACTAAGATGTCGGGAAATCTCATCAACGTTATAATCGACGGCCAACCTGTCCGGGCGCTGGTTGATTCAGGAGCTTCTTTCTCCGTATTGTCGGACAATTATCGTCGCACACTAAAGAAGACAATGTTCCGTGATACGGGGGCAACTGTGCTAAAGGTCGCAAATGGAAAGTACGTCCAGCCAGCTGGAGCTTGTGTCGCGAGAATAACCATCAACAACAGGACCCAGCCAGTTGAATTTGTCATTTTAACAGAATGTAGTCATAATGTCATCCTTGGATGGGACTTCCTTAAGGCATCCCAAGCTGTCATTGACTGTGGAACATCTGAGCTGCAAATTGAAGAAGTCGTTGCGACGGGTACACGTAACACAGAATCTTCTGGGAAGTTATTCGCCGTTGACAACGTGACAATCCCGCCGTTCGCAATGAGAAGAGTCCCAGTCAAAAACACGGACGACCGCAACCTTGAAGTGCTTGTCGATAGTAGAAAGTTTATTAGGCTCACGAAAGAAATCTACATACCAGCGGCTATCATAAGCATTATCGGTGGTCGAGGAGACATTTGGATCACCAACTGTCACGAGCAGTCACAAATTATCCCCAAGGGAATGTGCATAGGGACAGCTGAACCAGTCCAGGAGGGCGAGCTCAACGTCATTAACGAAGATCCATGCTCTGTTACTAGTACCGACAACACGCTGGAGGAAACAACTATGGAACTGCCAATAGGGTCCGGCCTGACCAAGGAACAACACCACCGGGTGTTAGCTATACTACGCCAATTCTCTGGTGTATTCACACCCCAGCAAATAAAAGGTCAGACGAAACGGCCCACGATAAAGCATCGTATCAATACTGGGGATCATCCGCCCATTAGCCAGCGCTCGTACCGATTGTCACCAGTCGAAAGGCGAATAATTCGAGAGGAAGTGGAGAAGATGTTGCATAATGACATTATTCAACCTTCGGAGAGTCCTTGGTCATCTCCGGTGGTCCTCGTAAAGAAGAAGGATGGTACGTGGCGATTCTGTGTCGACTATCGGCGGCTGAACAAAATCACAAAGAAAGATGTCTACCCACTGCCGCGCATCGACGACGCCTTAGACTGCTTGAAAGGAGCTACATACTTCTCAACCATGGACATGCAGACAGGCTACTGGCAAATCGAGGTTGACGAAGCTGACAGAGAAAAGACGGCTTTTATTACACCTGATGGCCTCTATGAATTCAAAGTAATGCCATTCGGATTATGCAACGCTCCGGCCACATTCGAACGCATGATGGACAACTTACTTCGACACCTTAAGTGGACGACGTGTCTTTGTTATTTAGATGACATTGTTGTTTTCTCGAAAACATTTGAAGAACATCTGAGTCGCCTGTCAACGGTGCTGAAGTGTGTTCAGACTGCAGGACTCCGCCTCAATCCGAAGAAGTGCCTCTTCGTCGCCAAAGAGATAAAAATCCTGGGGCACCTGGTCAACGGAGATGGCGTCCGCGCTGATCCAGATAAAGTAAGGGCAGTCATGGAATTTCCAACTCCTCAGCACATTCGTGATGTGAGAAGCTTTCTTGGGCTGTGCTCATACTTCCGGCGTTTCATAAAAGGATTCTGTAACATGGCACGTCCACTGCAAGAACTTTTGCAGGGAGACGCCAAGTTTTACTGGGATGAAACTAAAGAAAGATCTTTCCAGGCACTTAAGGAGGCTCTAACTTCCGCACCAGTTCTAGCCTTATACGACGAGAATGCAGAAACTGAACTTCACACTGACGCCAGCGGTTATGGGATCGGTGCAGTGCTTGTGCAAATTCAGGAAGGTGCTGAGAAGGTGATAGCCTATGCATCAAGAGTACTCTCTAAGCCCGAGATAAACTACTCTACAACCGAGAAAGAATGCCTCGCAGTTGTCTGGGCTATCAACAAGTTTCGTCCGTATTTATTCGGCAAACCTTTCACCGTCGTGACAGACCACCATTCTTTATGTTGGCTAACCAGCTTGAAGGATCCATCAGGTCGACTAGCAAGATGGGCACTTAGACTTCAAGAGTACGACGTCACGGTGGTATTCAAAAACGGACGCAAACACAAGGATGCCGACAGCCTTTCAAGGAATCCTTTAATAGAACACAACAGCATGAATGGAATTTCAGCCCTCGCTGAATTAGGTGACGTTGCAGCTGAACAGAGGGAAGATTCAGAGTTATTAAGAACCATAGACGCCTTGGAGAAAGGAGAACCGGCCAAAGGAGAGTTTCAATTGATAGATGGGACATTGTATAAGAACAACTACGATCCACTAGGCCCCAAGTGGCTTCTGGTCGTTCCAGCTCATCTCCAGCCAGCTATTCTCAAGTATTTCCACGACGCTCCAATATCCGGTCATCTGGGATTTGTGAAGACCCTGGACCGAATCCGACGCAGGTATTACTGGAAGGGTCTCTACCGATCTGTCAAGCATTATGTGAGTCACTGTAAAGAGTGCCAGCGACGGAAACATGTGCCGCAATTACCTCCAGGTCATCTAGTACCAATTCCGCCTGCAGCAGTTCCATTCCACCGAATTGGGATCGACCTTTTAGGGAGGTTCCCGAAGTCGACAGCCGGTAACCGATGGATAATAGTCTGCACCGACTACCTCACGCGCTACGCTGTCACCAAACCTGTGCCGACTGCAGAAGCTCCAGAGGTTGCAAAATTTCTAGTAGAAGACATTATTTTGAAGCATGGAGCACCACGTGTGATGATATCCGATCGTGGAAAGGTATTCCAGTCAAGACTAGTATCAGAGGTCATGTCAAGATGCGACGTTGTCCACAGGATGACAACTGCATACCACCCTCAGACAAACGGTCTCACAGAACGCTTCAACAAGACATTAGCCGATATGCTGTCGATGTATGTGGATGTTGAGCAGAAGGATTGGGATACAATACTGCCAGTGGTCACATTTGCTTATAATACAGCAAGGCAAGATACGACAGGCTTCACTCCGTTTTTTCTGCTCCATGGCCGTGAAGCTGAGACCACAATGGATACGCTGTTCCCATTCCAGCCGGACGACACTCAGGATGACTATATAAAACAGCTCATTACCAGGGTCGAAGAAGCAAGACAGCTGGCTCGCATACGAACACTGGCCACCCAGGAGAAGGACCGTCAGCGGTATGACGGCAAGCACCGACCTGTTGCGTACAACCCAGGAGATCTCGTATGGATTTTTACCCCTGTCCGGAAGGTTGGGCTATCAGAAAAGTTACTGAAGCGGTACTTTGGTCCGTATCGTGTCATACGCCGCCGGTCAGACGTCACATACGAAGTCGAGGATTATGAGCCGTCTTCGAAACGACGAAAAGCGAAGGGACATTGTTCACGTCCTCCGCATGAAGCCTTACTACAATCCTGACGAGCAGCTAGGCACAACCAGCTTCTTGTTCAAGGACTCTGAGGACGGTTTGGATACTGAGGAAGTCGGACAGGAAGATAATAGTACAAACAGGAGGGGCCCTCCAGAACTGCCATACAGAGGACCCACGACAAGATCAAGATCCAGGACACTTCAGCGTGCCCCAAAAGAAATCTAACAGCGGGACGCTGTTTTCCTCAGGAGAGGGAGCAATGCCGCATGAACGCCAGTGTACCGTCTGCCAGCATGGCGCAGCGGGTAGCGTCACGAATTGCGGTACCGAAGGTCGCCGGTTCAATCCCGCCCACTGACAAAAATTATTTAATTCTGTTTATTATTTCCAGAAGATTCTACATGTTTCCTAAGGTCACTTGTAACTTCTACACATTTCATTTGTTAACTACTCTTGTAATCTCTAGTACGTTCTATCTGTGTATAAATAGAAGAGCATTCTGCCCAAGAGGCAGTCAGTGCTGCGTGTATGTTTGAGTTCTCAATAAACCTGTTCTCAGTTTAAGTGCTGTGTTCATTGACAAGTAACCTTCGAATTCACACCTGCCCCGGTTGCAACGCGACAATATATACATGCATGAATAATGATAATCGCAGTGTATAAATTATTATATATTACAGATATAAAAAAGAAAAGAAAAATGATTATTAATATTTACAGCTAAATTTAGCAAATATCATATTAGATACAATTTAATTCTTTTTCACAATTTCTTGATCGGCGTGGTAGGACTTTCTAATAAGACAATACTTCAGTTTTCCATTAAATATATCTCTATTCAGAATAAACTATTTTTTCCCTTAAAGCAAGTTTATTAAGCACGTGTGTCCAGGAATAATTAATTCCTTTTGTAATAATGACAATGATGTTTGTGTTTTGTACAAATTCTTTTTGTTTGTAGTATTGAAATTATATACCTGTGAATTCGATGTAAATAAGTTAGGATTTTCTATAAAAAAAATAATTAAAAAAAACACAAGAGAGAATATATATATTGTGAAGTCAGTGTAAAAATATTGAGATTTTGTTGGAAAGAAGTTTCTGGTTTTACCCTACAAAAAGCAAACAAGACACTTCTCTGAACACACACCCACCAAAGTCATGTATAAAAGACTTGCACTTGCCTTTTCGATTGATACATACACACATTTTCATCAATCGAAAAGGCAATTGCAGGCCATTCTAGGTAAATTTCCCAGGAAACCTACCTCATTCCAAGGCAGCCACCAAGCTTAGATAACCAACCAATGGAGATAATCAAGAAAGAACCTGGAGTTTTCGCAACTGATTTAGTTTATGAGTACAAGTTGTAGCTTGATTGTTTTCCAGCTGTTGTTATAATCAGTATATTTGTATAGTCCTGCTCATTCAACGCCAATTTTTGTGTTGAACTTAGTCCTCAGTTCGATCAAATAAAAGTTTTCAAGCCTCTTTGTAGTGAAGTTAAAAGGAACTATTTTTTATCGCTACTTGAGAACACGTACACAGGAACACTTCTGCCATTTCATAAATGTCATAAATAAGATTTTATGAAAATCATTTCTAATGTAATGATAAAACCATGGATTACTCCCACAAACGCTTGGATCTAACTGTTTTAATGCACACTTGTTAGTAAAGGAAATAAGAAATTGTTGAACATAAAACCAATTTACTGATGCAGTTGTATCAAAATTCCTTTTTATACTATTGTATGAAATAATTACTGCAATCATCCAATATTACAACCAAAATTCCATACTTCTTTCCACTTGTTGTTTCCTGTTATCTTTTAAATTATGTCACAATCTGGCAGCGAAATTTTATATTTAGTTTTAAATATTTTGGCATGCCTATTTCAATTTTAACACGTTTTATGTAGTTTCTTTTGCAATCATGCCTATGTTTTATAATTCTATTGAAATTTATCCATCACCGATGAAAATAATTTCTAAGATCTTTCTTACAATAACAGTATCCGTCTTAAAATTTTGTGGTAATTGGTTACTAAAAGCTTTGATTTCTTTTTAGTCATTACTTTACAGAAGTTTTTATTAACAGTGATAAATATAATTATATCATAGGATTTAAAACATATTTTAATTTAATTTGTTTAAAGTGTCAACTCTTTATGAGAATGTATGTACCTATTTTAATACCAGAATTCCATTTGAGTATTAATTATTTTCGTTTATAATGATCAGATTGAATATATAATTCATGGAATAAGGTGAATATGTAACAGTATTACATGCAAATGACAAACCTATGTTGTTCCTATTGATTGTTATATCCAAAATTCAGATGTAATATAGAAAAATTAGAAGGAAAATTATGCATTCATGTCTATATCCATATGTTCAGTTGTCGTAAGGTTTATTTCTTCAGACTATTATTTAGTTTTTGAGCTTTTAAATTTTACCAACTGGAGGGCAGATGTTCCAGGTGTTACTGTGGACCAATTAAAAAATTCTGTGATAGTTGCAATAAATGTTTAAATGCCAATGCTGGACTTGAAACCTCTGTTCGTTGAAAGAGGATCAACAGTTATTAAGACTGATTAGAAAAATAGGAAGGTGTAAAGGTTCTTAGCATATGAATAATCTGGAAAACCATCTCGAGCATTGTCTCGCATTACAAAGCCCTACCAAAATATTTCTCTATGGCATTTAGCGGCAGATTTTTCAGATTAATAATTTTATGCATAGATGGCTTATTATTACTTATGAATGGAAAAGGATAAAATAAAAAATAAATTTCAATATTTACATAACTGTGGAGATTTTTTATTGCACTATAATTACAACAATATTTGGATTTAAATACATTAAATTAGAAAACATATTTCCAATTATGATGCCATAATCATGTCATATCCTCCTGGAAACTAACCGTTTCCATCAATTCGATCAGGAATCCTCAGGGTATTGCTGCCACCACTCTCCTTCCACAGTATACTATCGAGTTGCTCTTTCGTACGTCCTTGGGCAGCCGACCTAACGGATGTTCCATCGAGCAAAGGTGGCCGATTCAAAGAAATACGAAATGGCCTGTATTGTTACAAATAGCCTCTTCGCGGTTTTGACTTGGTTGAGGTGTTGCGATGGATAGTAGAAGGACTAAGCATGAATAAAAATCCTGATGTTTAACCAAAATAAAATCCACTTGGAAAATAGCAAGTAACACAGTTAATGTGCAAATTGAGACAGCTTTCTTTGCAACTAAACTTCGTTTGTACTTTCAAACGCAACAATTAAAATAGATGATGCGAAGAAACTAAATAGATACAAGCTACGTAGAAAAAGCGATCAGAGTATCAAAGCATTTTCTTGTGCAAAGATGTAGATAAACGATCTCTAGATGAGTTTGTACATCGTACCTGCCCACTGAGGTGGATTTTTTATTTCAGTGAAACAGATCTTTATCCCTCAGAGTTCCTGAGCTAGGGTTGTCAGATGCTACAAAGCAGTCGCTAAAGACTACAGTTCTAACAGTCAACGCCTGGTTGAAGCGTGGAGGAACGTAGAGACATTAGCGAGGGTGATGGAAGGAAGCGATCCTCGAGGATGAAATTGTTGTTCAGTTGCCGTTGTGGACGGAGAGTGGCTGTGTCGTTTGGATCGTCTAGAAGGGCCTGACGGGGTATCGAGCGGCCACGGGTGCTCCGGGCAGGATCGGTCCCTCAGCCCTCGCCAGCGCAACCTGGTCGGCGACGGCTCGGGTGATGGCCTGGGGGATCACGTTGCCCACAGGCTGGAAACCGTTCTCATCAGCGATGTAGCTCACCTGCAACACCGTCATCAAGTCAACACAGCACTACTCACCTCGACAAATAACATTCTTGCAACGAGGCAGTAAGGTATGATCAATACTATACGGAGCATAGTACAAATGAACACGATAGGTACAAAAGTGAAAACTCCCGCAAAGAAAAATATCAAAGAAATATTACACGCTAACCCTTCTTTAAATATAGCCGTATATGCAAACCTTACGTAAGGGTAAGTTACTGCCTTCCAACGGGCCTTGAATCCATGGTTGAAGGATTCCCAGAGCTAGAGTCTGTAAGTTCATTCTAAGCTATGAACTAAAACTAGCGGATGCGATTGAGCGAGCCACGCGCCGCTCTCTTATCCTTCAGGAGTTTCCTCGGCAGTATTCATTCAATAGAGAGCTTGATGAAGCTCAAAAGTCATTCTGCAGCTTCAGTTTTGAAGAAATATTCATGGTTCCATTGGTGATTGAACCACCACTTTCTATAAACAACATGGTATTAACGGAATGAAGCTATAAAATCTTTTGACATCATGAAATTCAGAATTCCCCTTGGGCCCAATCTGGCTCCTCGCTTTTTTTCCAATGGTCGAGTGTGTTTTGGAATGATAATTCTGTCTTCACCGCCAACAGCGTTGTCTCTCCTCTACCGTCTCAAACTGGCGACCCTTAATCTTCATCTTAATATGGGGTAACAGCCCAATATCACAGAGAGTCAATTCCGGCGAATAAGGAGGTATAATTGATTACAGTCATCGAGTCCTTCGCAATAAACTTTTAAGTAAAGAACCAACTATGTTTCGGTATGGAAGGAAAATTTATCGGTCCAAAGTTCCGGTCGGTTACCTCAAATATTTTGTCGAAAAGCCATAAAATTCCAAATTCACAGTCTGCCTCTGTGCACCACTACTGAAAGCTGAAATTTACCACACAGTGTTGTCACGGACGTATCCAGCTAACCCCCATCGGCGCAAGTTAGTACTATTTTATGTTATTGTTATATAACGTCAATCCTGAAGTTTCTGGACAACACTTTTTATACGAATGGAACTTTCTATGCTGCCACGACATTGTACAAATACGTCATCCATATCCCTTAAATAGGAGATACCAAGTTAACTAAAACTACTTGTTCCGAAGTTTGTGGCACAGCTATTGTGCAGATTCTTTTTTTCTTCAGACTTGTAAGAAACATGATTCTTGTTGGCCAATAATTCTATGCCCACAGTAGAAAAAATTAATTAAAATGGTTCGTCTAAGCGATCAGTTTGCAGTCATCGTTGACCATGTCGCGGTGTCAAAGTACCCGCGTTCTCTATATGCTTGAGTTGTTCAGATATTGTAGCCTACTCCGACTAGGTGTCTTCATCGCTCCGACAACGCACGTTTTTCAGGCTGAGAGAGGCAACACGAGCTTTAAACAATTCTGAAAATGAGTTTTATATCTCATACAGAGTATTCCCTCTCGTATGCTTCAGTCCATCTGTAATTGGAGGTTAAAATCTGCTCTATTACATATTTATATCGCACTGTTGAAAGAACCAAAAAATAAAGGTTGACTCATTTGGGATGAACCACTACCAGTCCCAGTATTTCTATTCATTGTGATTGTGGACATGATCCAACTGGTTCATCTACTACAGTGACGGTGACGAAAGACGTTATGGTATGAAATTGATTTGGCTGTGGTATTTAGCAGAGAAATTGGCCTCGCTGATGGTCTTTCTGCTGTTATTGGGTGTCAGCGAGCAATTACCTGCACAGGGACTCCGTCAGCTCCGACGTAGGTGTAGGATCCGGTGACAGCCTGGGCCTCCAGGGGAGTTCCAGGAGCGTTGACGACGCCGGACTCCTGGCGGGCGCTGCCATCGGCGCTCTCGTAGCTGGAACGAACAAGTAGAAGCGGTCAGCTATGAGTAACACCGTCAAACAGGGAACAAACTGGAATTTATTCGAATGTTGAGTAACCCTTTGATGGTGTCACGTTAATGCAGTAAACTAGCATGGGATATCCTTCTGTTAAACACATCCCGGTTTCTCAGTTCCAAAAAAACCGAGGGTTCTTCAGCATTAAATGAAGCAAATTAGTTTCTACTTAGAGCAATTCTGGGTAAAGTAATTCTCTAGAAATTTTCATACAATGCTACTACATCTTTCTTTCGGTATAATGTACGGTTCTTGAAGGAATTTTACAATGAATTTAATTTAGTTTTAATGCGATGGAACGCACGTTTTCCTTCACACCCATTTTCCTCCTTTCTTGTACCCGCCTTCTTTTGCCATCTACTAATTTTAATTTTAAATTCCTTCGACATTTATGGTAAATTATTTATAACTTTCACTGGTAATTTAGTCCAATCCATGAATCCATTACCTACAAAAGAAAATTTCTCCACTCCCTTATGCCTGAAGTCGAGTGCCAACTTGTGATAACGGTCATCTTTTATGTAATAACTACGCCGTTTTTCTTGTTTCGTCATTTTTTAAACAAATAAAATTACATGACTGCATTTTACAGATATATTTTACTGTGAACTATACGAGATAAAGTATGCAAGATAACGGGTAATCTTTAGAAGAAAGCAGTATCAAGAATATAGAAACTGGGTACGAAAGAAATCCCGATGACTTTGTGTATTGCAAAATAGCCTTAACATAAAAATCGCTTAGTTGAAAAATTTTTCTTAGTTAAAAAAGAAACAGGAAAAGTATAGAAAAGTGCAGAATATCACTACTACTTTTGACATCATGGTTGTTAAAGTCGAAATTATTGTAAAAGTGGATAACTGTGTGTCACCATTTATATAGAATTATACGTTTTAGTATGTTTTCCATGTTGTGATCTCTCTAAAGATTTTCGTGTTATTCCTTTTAGACTTCAAAGAAGTCTCTGATATAATCCTGGTTCATAACTATGCTGATCGAAACGCTTGATTTGTCTGATTAGTCGAGAAGCAGATTGCAATATACATTCAGCTCGTATTGGCAATTTTTTTGGTTTATTTAATATCATCATCCTCCATTATTATGTTATTCTAAATACGTAATACAATCAATGATTGCGTTGTCTGTAATGTCACATTCGGGTGATCAGTGTGAGTTTCGTGTAAAATGAACGTGACTAATTTTTTTTTAAGCAACGTGTAATTGTTTGAGGCGAACAATGAAGACGATTCAACCATTCGCTTATTTGAGTTTCAAAAACTGTATAAAAAGTACGAGAATCGAGTCTTTTCAGCCGCACAGCTGCTAAAAATTCGTCTCGGGTGCTCTGACGTAAAAGTTCTGCATGCACGATGTTCCGACAGCTAACTTCACGGTCTTCATCAGATAAAATGGTATGCTGAAGTGGTTACGACCAATGAGATAGTAGCTTCCGCAGCGAGCCTCTTAATCGTCCGCTGGCCGCGATCAGTACTTATATGGGCCAAAATCGCGACCTACCATTTTACCTGATGATGACAGCGAAGGTAGCTACTGAAACGTCGTGAAATGCAATACATATCCCGAAAAACGCCCCAGAAGCGTTTTTGCGCCTAAAAAATGCAATCAGAATGGCGTGTACGTAGGGTCCAGTTGTACTGTGCATCGCCTGACGGCTCTTTAAAACGCACTGTCAAACCGCTGTGCCTTTCAAGAAACAACCTGTATAAGCACGCTCGATTAGAATAGTGGGTGCATATTGCACGCGCCTATATCTGGAGGTAATGAGGTCTGTTGGATGAGAGTAGCGGAGCTGATGCTTGGGATCTCCTGGCCTTTAGGTGAGCCGGTGGGAGTGACCACTACTTTGCGTAACACCTGTTACAATACCTTCGCGGGCTGAAGCTCCCGGTTTCGTCCACCACCTGGCGCGGGAAAGCCTTGGCCACAGCTGCCGGTTGGCATTAACATGAGGACTGGATACGTGAAGAGGGAAAAGTGCAGAAACACAAGACTTTCCGCATTCTATTCTGATTATTCCCTCAATCTCTTGCTTGACACTTATCATTTGGGAATGCAAAGATGCTGATACCCCCAGTAATTTCAGACCGAACACTTCGGCCTCGCATTCGGGTGGACGTGGGTTCATATCCCTGGTAGACCATACATATTTTGGTTTTGCATGGTTTCCCAAAAACACACTTCAGGCGAATGTCTCGATGGTTCCTCCAAAATCCATGATCGAATTACTTGCCGTTCCTTGCCACTCTTCCATCATCTCCCACCTCTAACGGCGTCGTCGAACCGTAAAGCCCAAAGCAAGCTATAAAGAGGTAGTCTTAAATGTTTTAAATTTTAATAAAACATTTATGATTTTTCTTGAAAAATGGTATTAAAATTTCGACTCCTATTTTTTAAAACCAATTCTTGGTGTTTTCAGATTTCCTGACACATATAGCAGTCATAAAGAAGATGATACATTATCTTCCAAAACTAAAATACCATCAATCTTGAATTAATTAAAGTTACATGTGATCATGTCTCAGCTTCACAAGTTTCGCAAAACGTTTGCTGACTTCTAATACAGAAGGATACCATATTTAGTTTCAACTGTGTGTATACCATTATCCACTTGCTTGAATTACATGAAGAAAATTAAAAATCCATCATTAACTTATGTATGGGCCCCTGAAGTAAAGTGAGAAAGATTATAGCAGAATAGATACCAACAAAATACCCAGAACTTCTAATTACTTCCTTGCAACATTAGTCAATGGCCAAGCGTACTACAGAGAAATGAGGGTTAGCCTGTTATATCACGATACACTTGACTGCCCCATATTTCCTTCTTAGGGAGCGTGCATAAACCACGTAGCTCCATTTTGGCCTCCTGTTAACCCACCCCCCCACTCCCCCCACGTAGCACGTAGCTTTATTCCCTTATGATTCCAGAAGACATTTTGTACTTTTTTCTCTTGTCAGAGGATTGTAAATTACATACGGAGATAATAAAGTGAGAGAAGTAAATATTAACATGCTGTTGTGTGTTATGTTCCTCATTTTAACTGTGTAAAATGTTATGAAAGGAAAGCTACGTGGTCTGGCTCGGAGCCCCCTCCTCCCAAGTAGCCCAGCGTAGCCTTCCAGCCAACCCCCTCCCCCCTCCCCCTGGACCGAGCCATGTAGTTTGAGCACACTCCCTTAGAGGCAGTGAACGCTTCAGCCCCAGTGAGAAACATTATCTCTTAATAATTACCTCAAAACTATGAAATCCTAGAGGCATTAATGAAAAATTAAATTCTTAAAAACAATCCGTTTCCGCTAAACCTGTTACTTCGCAATGTAAAATGCTAAATTACCGTAGCTCACAGTGTTTCATTTTTATTTATGTCAATGACAAACAACATTCTAGAAGGGTTTTTATTTTATTTTTTTTTTAAATAGTTGTAGTTCTTTTGCGTACTTATGGTAAAGCCTGGTAGAAGATTGCTCTAGAGTCTAGACTGTTTATAAAAATTTTTCTTCATCTTCGGGCATCGTCGACGTCTAGATTACTGTAGGCGATAAAGGATTAGGGGAAAGAAACGGTAAAAAATCGGTAATTACTCTTAAAGGAACCCTCCAGGCATTCGCCATTATTGATTTTGGGAAACCATGGAAAACCGAAATTTCGATGAACAAACGGGAATTTGACCAGCATTCTCCCGAATGTCAAGCCCGAGCATTACCGTTCACCCACCATACTCGTTGTTTCAATCAATCCCCTACTTTGAATTCATCTATAGTGATCATGAAATTGCTATAATATTGATTTTTTTTTCAACTGATATACGAATCAAAACACTTACAATGGCTTATGAATCAATTAGAAATGATGACATATTGCACTAAAAGAAATAGCGATTTCCGAACAGTTTCTTAATGTAGAAAACACACGTAGTTTATCAATATCTCTGAAATTTCTGGTGTTGCTATCTAGTGGTAATGAGATCATCCCTTATCGACGTCAACGAAGCCCAACAGCTTGGCTCTGAGATATCGCATACCCGTGACACTGGTTGTTCATAACTTTTAGATTATTCGTAGAATTTAGAAAAAAAAAATCCTTTCTCAGTTAATGATGTTACCAAAGGACAACTTGATATTTAAAATGATACCTCATCGATTTTTGTTAAATATGAAGGAAGAAAGATGCCTCGTCTAAATAAATAAATAAAATAAAATAATAATCTTTTAGAAATAATATATATGAAATGAGTGTTGTGCGTATGGAAAACGTGTGTATGACATTCATTAGTGAGGTGAAAATAGGTTCTGGCTTACCTGAAAGTGTAGGAGCCGTCGACGCCGTTGAGGTCAAAGTTCTGGTTGACGATGGGGATGAACTGGCCGGGCACTCCTGGGATTACTCGGGGTGCGAAGGGCACCTGAGGGGCAGCAAGGCTCAGAGCCACCAGCGACAGAACGGCTAGGACCTGCAACGCAGCATACGTCACATTCACCACTATAGTCCGTTCAGTTGACAGAGGCGGCGCGAGGTCAGTCTGCTCTATACCCACTCCACTGCCCTCACCCCTACATGCCAAGGGGAAACTTATCACTCGTCTTACCTGGACACAGTGGTCAGTTAGCATAGAGAGGATTGGGAGGGTGTGGTGCAGCAAGGAGTGGGGTCGGGGGAACATGACCTTCAGCCGCCTGTTCGAAGTGAACAGAGTATAACAGTACCATGATAACAAAAATTAAGATGAGTTTTGATACTTATTTCTTTGTAGCCCCGAAATGCAATTACTGCTAAAAAAACAGTTAACAACATATAAATGGCACTGAAAATAGAGTACATAGTAAGAAAAGATGCTATACCAGTTTTACAACACTTGGTGAATTTGTGTGTGTGTGTGAACTCATTTCCTGATTGTTGTAGGATATATCATAAATCTTAACCAGTGTTTACTGTAAACGAAGAAAGGGTTAACAAACAAGAAATTTAAAAAGTTTCTAAATTTATTTCGCTCCAACGTTTAGTAATTTTTCGACCATGACCGATTTCTTAGACCACAATAACCATCAATTCCGTTTGGTTCAAATTCACCAGCTTGTGTTAAGTTGCTAATCTTATGAACTTAGTGTCACATCTTCGGATCAGAAGGTGGCATTTCATTGCATGTCTGTAGTTTTGAACTGCACTAACCCAGGTCTAACGGAAAGAGGATCTGCATTCCGAAAGAAATGCAAAATATTTCTTTGTTCTTCAAATCCAGAATTGTTACATTTATACTTAATCCGCCGTCCATATCGACATCTGAGAAAATTCTAAGATTGCTAAGGTTAGTAATTACTGAAACTTCGTTTTTGGGTATGGGGATTATCTGCAATACCCACACACGTTTTTACAATTGTATGCAATAGATTTATGTTTACACAAACTACAATATCAAATTTTTAACCGGGTTTAAACATCTACGGCCTCATTGTTTCTTTATTATCTGTTTTTCTTTTATTATATGTACTTGTTTGATGCAAGAAGGTAAAAAATATTTTTATAGCTGAGTTCATTTATATTCCCATACTGAACAAATTCAGGACGTCTTTGATAGGAAATTATCTGTGGTCTGTGGTTAGGTAAACCAACAACCGAATTGTTGACGCTTGTTTGCACAGAGAATTCACTGGATTTTTGCTTCTCTTCTGATTTTTGCATTGGACTATTTCGCAAGTCAGAGCCAGTCCTTTTCCAGTTTCAAACAATAAAAACAAAAAATGGAATGGTAAAAGTCTCAACTATCTCTAAACTTTCTCAAAATTTCTTTCTTTAAAACTAGTTTCCTATCAATCGATCAAAATTTCAACTACTATTGACTTTCTATATGATGAAACTACCAGAAATGCTACATTATAGACAAAATGCTAGCTTCAGAAGCTATGAGAAGGAGAGAGGAAAAACAATAGTTAAGGTTTCTTGAATGACTTTAGTATGATTAAGATTCAGTGAAATTGGAAGCAATGGAACCACCCAAATTTATTGTGAAATAAAGTAAAACATTGTTTTTTACTCGTATTTCGGAACAATGTTGCATAATTGTTCCACCCTCGTAATTGGTTACTTGATGTTAGTTGTATAGAGCAGGTGAATTCAAGGTGTAAGTGTTTCTCTGCGATCCAGCGTTAACAAGTAGGAGATTCGCTCGAGGTGGAAATCGTTGCGTGCAACTACTTTGTGGGTCGGATGGTTAATTGCCTCCCAGCAGGATAGCTTCTCTTCGTCGAGTCCGTGAGCTGCGATAGTCTGTCCTTGCGGCGATCTGGGAGCTTCAGACAGTACGAATGTTTTTCTAGAGACTTTTAATGACATGATTGCAGTTGAATGACTTAACTGAGGTAACTGAGAAATAGCCGGTCGTTCAAACGCTGAGCACGAAATCGCATGTTACTATCGAGGAAAAAAAGGCGTGGCCGATGCTATGATGATACCTGTTTTCCCGTTTTCACTTTGCATTATTAACCGACTACGACTAGATGAATATTCTAAGATAGTGTGTCGGGTAAACTTTAGACCAATACTGAGATTTTAAGGTGCAGCTGCTACAATAGCAGTCGCTTCCTGCAATGCTTATTCTAGCAGATTTTCATCTTCTCGTCGTTATACCAGAATAGGTAGGCTTCTAGTGCCAATAGAAAATATATGACTTAAGAATTCATGGAATGATTTTATGTGTAACTCATCAATTAAAATC
Source organism: Vandiemenella viatica (assembly GCA_031002005.1). Taxonomy (NCBI): domain Eukaryota; kingdom Metazoa; phylum Arthropoda; class Insecta; order Orthoptera; family Morabidae; genus Vandiemenella; species Vandiemenella viatica. The sequence continues at coordinate 150,766,902 of CM061914.1, read as the reverse complement.
CTGTCATTTGCTACTAGTAATTACGAGTAATTCAATTTTACCACTTTTCAAGCTATGAAAACCTGAATTCCAATTCGAAAGGAACCAGTAATAGTACAAATCAAGCGTTGTAAATATAGCACAACAGTCCTTGCAATCCACTAAGCAATGTTTGAAATATCTGGAAACAATCCACACTATTAACTGGCACATTGTAGTGAGATTTATATTAAAATAAAAAAACTGATTTTAACAGAAAATTGATTATTCCTCAACGAATATGTTTTCCATACGTAAAAATTTACAGATGAATGTTTAGAAACAGATTACTTGGACTTCATATGAACGTATATGAGGATTCAAGATTTGAAACTGACCTTTGATGTACTCGTATTTTACGTGGACAGTAAAGAACTTACAACCCGATATTTTCAGACCAACATCAACCATAGCCGACTACGCGGACTGATGGTTTTTGATAGTTATGCTGAAGAGTTTCCTTAATTTTTCTACGTGGCTTCAGGTGACCGATAGTATCTAAATATAAGGCCATAGACATTACTTCTTCCATTAATTACTGCATACTTTTAGAATAATATTGACATTACTTTTATGTACTGTTACAGAGGAAAATGGCATGGTATTCAGAGCAATATGAAACAGAAATTAATTTGCACATCCGATGGACATGATCTATATACCTTGCTTCGTCTATCTTAGTGTTAAAACCTTCCCCTATAATATAGGTGATCATCTCTTACTATAATCCTATGATTGTATGCTATTACACTTCTTTTACAACTGTTCTCAAGCAATAAAATTTTACTTTTGGTAAAACACACCTTGTGGCAATCATTTGAATACTAGCAAGAGAATGGTAGTATATTATAATCCACCCCAACCTACTTTAACCACAAATTATATATCCGTATCAGTGGTATGTAAATCAAAATTCTGAGGGTGTAGGGACCGTTACATCATTGCCAAAATTAATCCTGTTGATGCCAGTCTGAAACTGCAAGGAGAAGAAAACAATGTTCCAATACTCATTTCCCCTGCCCCGTCTTTCATCTCACGGTGATCTAAAATAAATCCTTTACTGAAGTATTTGAGCTGAAAAACATTTGCAGTGAAAGTACAGGATCACATGGCACTCAGTAAGTTGGTGCTGAATGAAAATCTTCTGTTGAAAGAATTCCTTGAGATATTGAAACCTGCTTAGTTGATGCCCCGATGCAGTAGTGGCAGAACATACTCACCAGCTTCATGGTTGGTTGGTGGAGTGCGGTGGAGGCTGTGTCCGTTGACTGTGAAGTATCCCTGCAATGTGGCGGCTTTATATACAGGCAGGAAGGCAAGGCGTGTCAGAGCGAGGCCTCTGGCTCGCCCCTCCAGGAGAGCCAACTGGAGGAGGAACGGCGGAGTCTGCAATGAATCGCGTGGGCAGGGCCGCGGATGCCAGCTGGGTGATCCGGAGCAGAAGGTCGGCGGGGATGCGATACTGGACACATAATGTCCAAGGACACAGCTCTCATCCGGAATGGGGACACTAGATGAAGCAATAAGCCTTAAATTTCTGTTATCCATAGAAATCATACTTTGTTTCTGTATTTAATTCGGAAGTTATATGTACACCTTCCACTCAGATGATGGATCAGATATGGTCAGAACGAATCAGACGCGAGCTAAATTTTTTAAACGAGTGCGCATATCTTTTTTTTTCCCCTTACTGCCTTACGCCTCGTCGACGGTCGATGTCATTAGAGGCAGGATGGGACTAGGGACAAGCAACGGGAAGGAATTCGGCCATGGATTTTTAATGGAAGCGTCCCGGCATTCGCCTGGAGTGATTTGGGAAAACCATGGAAAACACAAATCTGGATGCCTGGACGGGGATTCGAACCCACGCCCTGCCGAATGCGAGGCCAGAACGTTAACCGTTCACCCACCAGTGCGAATATCGTCGAGAGAAGTATTCCGACTATAAAATTGGATATTAGCAGGGAATCTGGGAAATGCAGATAACAGACACTTGCTAATGTGAAAAAATTAGAAACAGAAAAGAAAGTCAACTCATAAAAAAAATCAACCTACAAAAAGTAACGGAATTCCATTAAAAAAAAGATTGTTGCAAAAAAATCTAATCAGTTTACCATTATGCATACATACCATGATAGCAAAAGTTCTACCTAAATAAATGTCTCCACTAGAGGTGGGCAAAGTGATTCACTAAAAAGAGCGGTTGTTCATTTGATCAGTCAATGAAAAGAACTAGTTCTTTTGAATGGTTCACTTGCTCAGTAGCTCAGTTTTATTTGAGACCTTTTTTTTTCGTCTCACCCCTCACAATCCGGGTTTACCCCCACTTTCCGCTGATAATACGTGAGCTAGCTCTTCATGATCTTCGGAATCAACTGATCCACCTAGAAGAACTACCGTTCACTTTCTTTTAAATTAATTATTGCTCTAAAGAACTGATTCACTCGCGAACGACCCATCTCTACTGGATGTTGTATCAATCTTATACATATACAAAAGTCATGATTCAATTGCACCTCTTTCTGGTTTTGCAAGCCTTTGGGTAAATCATACACAGTACGCCTTTCATTTTATTGAAATTATGACATTCATAATGGACAGCTCACTTTTTTTTTACGATACTGTCTAAACTACAAAGAGAAACTCAGTTCTTAAGATGAGAGAACTATTCTACATATGTTACTGACCACATTAACCAGTACATTGTCAGGTAGATACGGAATCAGTTATTATTCGCTCTAAGCTGAGTTACGATTTAAATGATGGTCCATTTGCTATTGGATAACTCTTCAATATTTTATCGATATTATTTAATACAGAGTAAATTTGTTAAATCTGGATATTTTTCTATTTGAAATCCCAATTCTATAGACATAAAATTATATCGGCATTGAAATTAAATCAGGTTGCGCTATTATTTTCTGATTCAAGACGTATCCTGAAGTAAGTCGTTTAGTTCCACCATCTGAGGAAGAAAATTATATGAGACATAGACCAATACGATTATTATTTTTGCTTCATGTGGTTATAGTGGAGAACTAAAAGTGTCGAGAAGTAGCGGAAAACGCATTCCGTCATTCATATTTTTTAGTTAACCGAATGGATTTACATTTTCCACTCTCGTATGTAGGTACTACGATATTTATCAAGGTGAAAGAGATCGAATGCTTTAATCTTATCGAATTTTTCTTCGCTTTCTTTGTCACGCTATGTAACTAAATTCATGAAACTATTTTTTGATATCAGTGTTATTATCATTATCATTATTATTTGACTGAAGAAAGTTTTTGCAATTGATTAAATTATATAAAAGTTCCACTATGTTTCACACATTCTGATATCGAAGAAATAAATTGTTGGTAAAAATGTGGTCCGTGTAACAAAAAAAAGCTACAGAGGCAGTGGTGCCAACATTGTAAGATTTTCAGAAGCTTTCGGATTAAGGTGGTGAATGTATGGTTGAGTGAACAATTTTATTTGTCTAGGTTTTTACTACGCACCTCGTTACCCGATGACACTGAGACACTAGAATCAAGGTGAGGGAAAGAAATTTTATCGTTCAGAAGTTGGTAAGGAGAGGTGGTGGTGTGCAGATCATAATCATCAGATTGTAAACTTCTTCGCAGTGATTATAGAGTGGAAGCACGCAACAATATTGATATTATTATCTCAATAGCAAGGAGACGCGGTGCTTTGTAGCAGGTAAGGCGTCAATTGAAGAATAGGCTTAAATGAATCCCCAGTTTGTTTCACAGTCTCTCTTCTTTCATCTTAACATACACGACGCCAACAACTGTCACAGCAGACATGTACACAAATACAACGACCCGGAGGAAAAGAATTGACCATCCTATGTATGTAACAAGGCCTAATGGTAGAATCCAACACTCTTTCGCGTTGCGCGATAAACATACCTACAATACGGTTAATACTGTTGAAGAAAAGTTGTTGCTCACTTGTAAAGTGCATAGATTTGTGCTGAAAGTGTTCTGTGCTTAGTTTCTTGTGTTTTAGTCTATCAACTTGCGGTGAGTTATATGCTGTTATCGGTTTTAAAATGTTTATGAGCGAAACATTTAACGAAACTTTGTTTGTGTTCTTAACTTACTAGTTTTAGATCTGGTTAAGATGATGTTGTAACTGAAGATAAGGGAGCATACATAAACTATTTTGCTCCATTTTGGCCTCCTGTGAACCCCTACGTTGCTCGAAGTGGCTTTTGCCACTTAAACCTCCCTTCACCCCCCTCCCCCCTCCCCCCGCGTGGCACGTAGCTTTTTTCCTTATTGATTCCAGAAGGCATTTTGTGCTGTTTTTCTTGTCGGATTATAGTAAATGATTTCCGAAGATAATTAAATGACGGAAATAAATATTAACATTATATTCTTTGTCCTGTACCTCATTTTAACTGTGACAAACAATATTATTGAAAAGCGACGTAGCTTGGCTCGGAACCCCCTCCCTTCCCCCACTAGCCCAGCGTAGCTTTGCAGCCAACCCCCCCCCCCTCCCCTTAGACCAAAGAACGTAGTTCATGGACGCTCCTCAAGAATGGCGAAAGCCCGAAAGCTAATGATTGATCTATACGTTTCTCGTTTTACCATCGCTAGTCCTAATGTTTGAGAGTCCGTGGTCTATAATCTGAATGTGACGTGGGTGCAAAAAGCATGGACCAAGCCACTCCTAGGCAGCTACCGACAAAGTCAATTATAATTCCTCTGCTTCTCGTTTCACAAGCAACTGTATTCAGCAAAGTGGAACTGACGTCATCACTTTGTACAACCAGCAGAAAGCAATGAGTACTGCTTTATTATTTCATTAAACATAGTATGAACGATTGTTTTTAGATACAATGCTGATCATACTAATCGCTCCGAATGGGGGGCAGTAATTTCTTGTTTCTGATTTATTCTTAGTACAGTAGATACCTCAAATATATTGCGTCATATCTTTAAGTAAAAAAGTTTTGTTTTTTTTGTTTTTTACTTTTCGGATGACCTGGTGATAGGATTTTGTTGGCTGCGCATTCCGCTCTTTTTGTTGACTGCCTTCACCTAACCCGGTAATCCCACCGGGTACAGGAAACCTACAGTTTATCTTTGAATCCGAACCACAGCGTGATGGCGTACTTTACATTAAGCAGCAATCTGTAAGGATCTTTGAAAACCCCACACGAGAGCTGGAATCGAACCACGGATCTTTCGGTCTCCGACCAGACGCCTTAAACACTGAGCCACCGCTTGCTTTAAAGTAAACACCATACGACCGCCAAAACGAAATACTGTATACACAAAAATCCTCAGAAATAACAAATTCCGCAAGCTGGGTACGAACGAAATAGTTTTACTTTAACATCGTGATATGTTTAACATACGTTCTTTTTATAGTATGAGAATATACTTTCTTCCTGAAACTCTAATTTAACTCCAGCTTCGAGACAGGCTAGTTGAGATGGAATGTCATCCACGGATTTGGTGCACTGTTTAGTACTAGGTTACTTTACCGAAACATTTAAATGTAAAAGTAGCTTAGGCACTTAAATTTTTTACACTTAAGACTCTAATGTTTTACGTATACAAAGAATTCAGAACAATAATCAATTACAAGAGTCAGAGGCAGCACAGTTAGTTTCGCACATTGAGTGAATTCGCTTCTTTGAAATCAACTATGATTTGGATATCTGTGGTTAACGAATTCACATAGTTGAACTGTGAGGTTAAACCACCACCTACGTATTTTTCGTGGTTGGAGGTTTCTTAGAATGCAGAAGAGTTCGGCACGATATCTTCTGGCCAAGTACGACATGATAAAAGATTCACCATACCACCGCTCGAATCAGTTGGGCCACTGTTGATTGCAGGCAGAGTTATAGCCTTCAAGCGCTCTTATATCTAATAGCCGACAATATTCCAATAAATAGAATTTATTCAAGGATCTGTTTCGCAATGAACCAAGTATTTGCTGTGCCTGACAAGAAAACTATAAAACCTTTACTATAAAACGAGTAACTGTATGTTACAACACATTTGCTATTTTCATCTAGAAGAAAATTAGCAATTTTTTATTATATATATAATTTTTGTCAGAGCCACTGCCCTATTATGTGGTAACATTTCCATAGAACCTTGTTGAATAACCACATGTTGGAGTTGTGTTCAGCAGATAGAAAGTCTGGACAACGAATGTACCGCCGATCATTGTCAAGAAGCTCAGGGTCAACTGGAACATTCCACCGTCGATGGAACAAGGGAATTCAGACCATCCGATACATCGCACACACGGTACAAACCAGAAGCACAATTTAAGCATATGCATTATGGGATTTCTAAGCACTTAGATGCAGTGTTACCATCATTTCCAATAGAAAAAAGAGAACGTCGGATTTTTTCTTTCTTTCTTTTGGGGAGAATGGCGATTTCCTTAATTTTCTGCTATTTCTGCATTTTGAATATATATTAGAAATAAAGAAGCCAAGTACGTACAGACCATATATACAATAGGGTACAGTAGCATTAATATCATACTTATTTTGATGTCCTGGTAAAAACTGTAAATGCGTATGACATTATCCCGAAGAAAACCCCGATGGGCCTGGCCGCCAAGTGACAGGTTTTCGATTTGCCGCGCATGAGTACTATTGTCGCGGCTATAGTTCGCTTAACTCGGTAATTCTACCTGGAACAGGGGGCCAGCACTTCAGCGTCGATTCCAGAGCACTGTAGTGTAATGGCGTAATACACATTACAATTCAATCTGTGCCAGAGGTGACCGTAGGGTTAAAATTCTTTGAAAATCACTACCGAGACCGAAGTTCGAACCGGGGACGTTAGATCTATATTCCCAAGCCTCAACACATCAACTCGATGTCTTGTTCAGGCTTTTACACAAACGATTATTAATTAAGATAAATATACCGTACATAGGAAAACATATTTCATAAAAAAAATTATTCAGTTTCATGAGTTTCCAGCCCCTTACACATTCATTTACCTCAGATAATTTTATTAAACATATGTAATTCTATTATTATTTTTCTCGTATTTTTGTTTTTTAGTAATATCATAATGAGAATTGTTTTCCCACAAAGGATGCCAAGGCAGTGGAACTACGAAGATGACATATGGACGGACGCTCGTGTCGAAATTATAAGATCTCAGTTTTGCGATTCTGATTATGGAACGCCAAATGTGAACTTATTTTCTTGAAGTACATAAAAAGTGCAACGCTTCGCACAACATATCTAATATTGCTTATATCATCTGCAATGAATAAACGTTGGATGTTCACTCGATCGTGCCGAGCCTGGCATTCAGCAAGACCTGAGTTCGAATGCCGGTTCGCTAGCGAATGACAGGATGGTTCCATCATAAGAGGCCTTGTCGAATTCCATTCCGTTCCTTGCTTTGTATTCTGTTCCAGCCATAATGACATCGTCGTTGCTGAGCCATAAAAACCCAAATAAAAAGTAAGTATTTAAAATTAGAATATACCTAGAGTTCTACAAAAGGCATCACGAGTTGTTACTCGTTCTTGCGCAAGCCGAAATAGGCAATATCGAGAAAGATGTATGGTCATTTTATCCCCACGAAACGTCATTTATGTTTATGGGGCACTGGATTCGGAGTTACTGATGTACTTCCTATATGCTAACTTGCACATTTCCTGACTAGCATCCTTGCAAGACAAAAGGAGTTGCGTGTTTTGCATTCTCTTGTTACAAGTAAATAAAGTTGTCTTTATAATCAGTCGGCATTAATGTGTATGATTTTTGATGGCCTTAAGAATCTGTTATTATATATTACAGATAAAACACGTGTTGCGGATAAAATGCTCTTGTTAATACAGACAGTTACCTAACTTTCTTACGGATCGTGTTTCTTGCATTAGGCATGGTATAAGATCCTTACACGGAGCGGCAAAAAAGTATTGGCATACCTTCAGAAAGTTAAGATTATTAACACGCTATTGATTCCTAATTATGTTGGAGCTCAGTTCTTGGCCTCTATTATAACCGTGGAGGATGCCTTTTGTTCTAGGTTGTAATGTCAAGTAAACTCATGATACGTCTCGGAAAATGTGATGAACAGAAAATTTCGTACAATAACAAACATTTACAAAATTTGCTGAAAATAAAGTATATCATAGAATTGACAGTGTTGGCTAAAAAAAAAAAAAATTGTTTAAAATTATTACAAAAGTTGAGAATAAGAAACCAGTTGTGAAGAGAAATATGTTACTCGATTTCTTAACGCAATAAGTGCTCATCCATGTAACATACTCCCTTGCAGCAAAGAGGTTTAAGGAGACAATTCAATGGATGAATCATCTTTTCGGTAATAGTGTCTAAATATTCATTCCGGGGAGAGAGAACGTCGTGCAATTATATCCTGATACTCATATGGAAGCTCCTATTTTAAAATCACACTCAATATTGTTTCAAATACCGTATCGTCTTTGAAGGTTAAATACCAGCGAATACTTCTTAAGTTTCTGGTGACGAGAAATTTTGCGGGCTTGGTACCCAGACCTTTTAACCCTTAAATTGCATTAAGAGAAGCAAAGCAGTAACACAGATTTTTGATTTGTACCGCGCTGCCAGATCAGGAATATAGATACTACAAGATGACCCGTACGATAATTTCGCTTATCTTTTTTTTATCGTATTGCTTTACGCCTCGTCGACGGCTAAGGTCATTAGAGGCGGGATGGGACTGGGGACAAGGAACGCGATGGAATTCGGCCATGGCCTTTTTGTAGGAAGCATCCCGACATTCACATGGAGTGATTTGGGGAAATCATGGAAAACCCAAATCTGGATGCCCGGACAGGGATTCGAACCCACGTCCTCCCGAATGCGAGACCAGAAAGTTAACCGTTCACCCACCACGCTCGGTTTCACTTATCAAATGTTTATACTGATACTGTATTTCAAAACACTGAACCATGCGAAACTTTAGCCACTAAATTAAAATGAATATCGAGGTTGGTAATTTGTAGCTGGTTGAATTAAGAACCGTCTCAGTTGTAGCAATATCTTCGTGATTTCCCCTGATATATGCTGTCGTATAGCCCTCTGCTTCTACCTAAGCACCTGAAGATATTCCTTCCTGGAAGCCAGCCGAAGTGCCACAGACCTCAGCGGAATATAATTAAGCAGAATAAAATATAAACAGAATATCCGTACGATACGTGGAGCTGCCATATAGTTATTACGGGACCAATCGTTAATGACACCAGCGTAGCCTGGAGGCTTGGATCTGAACTGTCTCATACGCGTGACCTCAATAGTTAATTGTTTTTTGCCTTTTAATGGTAGAATTCCAAAACATACTTTCCTTAAAATGTGATGTTACCAAAGCGGAAAACTTAATCTTTAAAATATTACCTAATTTTTTGATTTCGGTTAGGTTCAAAGGGAGGTAATACATTTGATATTATAGTGGATAAACTACCCGATTGGCTGAGTTCCGATTCAGAACTTATTTAAAAAGAAATTATCAGATTTTGTAGTTTCAATTAATTTTTGGAGTGAACTAATATATCAACAAAAGACTACTAGAAATTTGTAAGCCATTCGGTTTAAGAATAAAATGAGCGCCGCGCCTTGTATCCGGAGGAATTATTGGCGTGGCATAATACCATTCGTTGCCTTCTTGACTCACATGGCCTAGGCAATTATTGTATGCGTGGAAATAGCCGTAAAGTCTTGTGGGCGTATTGCGTATGATGTGCACTAGGATAACGCATTGGATAGGGTGAAAGCTTGTGTTGTAACTGCAGATCTATTCTTCGTAAGACATAGAATAGATCGCCATGTTTAAAGTCCCCATACGACCCATCAGTCTTTATTAACAGAGCCCTATGCTACCATTCCTTACGTACTATGGAGAGGTGTGGTACTCAACACGAGATTTGCTGATAAAAAATTGCATTGTTGGCCCAGAACATGATAGTGAAAACTTCTTCCAGTCACAGGAATCGAATCAGGTATTTTTATCCATAAAATTATGATAAATGAGGTAATGGATGAAAAAAATGACTTGGAGGGTAAAAGAATTCTAAGAAGTTAGAGGTTAAAGTGTTATAGTGAATAAGTGCAGTATCAGAAGAGATGAGGTGAAATAGGAGTGCCACAGGGTTGTGTATTGGGACCACAGTTGTTAATGATTCTGATAAATGATTGTATTGGTGCTTTGCAGTTAGATGCTAGGTTATCTGCTGATGACAAAGTGGTGCTTAATAGGATCAAAATGGGAGACGAACGTTAAGAGGGCAATTTGGACAGGGTAGGTAACAACGTACGTCAACGTGTAATGAAGATGAAAGAAGAAGAATCAGTTGATTAGGTACACGGATAAATTAATAAAGGTTTTTTATGATTAAGCCCATAGTATAAGGGAGAAAAGTTGTTTGTTTTCGCAGTTAAGTGTAAATATCTTGTCATAACATTTATAGTAATCTGAATTGGGAAAGTCCCTTTACCCAGGTAGTATGTAGGGATTTCAAAGTCTATTGGAAGGGTAATAAGGGAGTGAAACAGAGAAGTAAGGGGATTGGATTAAAAAACGTTGATAAGACCAGAATCTGAATTTGGTGTTGTAGTTTGGGACCAATATTTTGTCTATCAAATGCGATAGTTGGAAGAGATGCAAAAAAAGGGAAGCTAGATTTGTTTACGGAAATTAATGCAAAATACAATCGGTTACTGGAATTATACAGGAGCTGATAGGGGATTCATTGGAAGACAGGTGAAGAGATTAATGGTAATGTATAAGGTGTATATTGATAATGAGGCTTGGGTGGGTATTGATAGAACAATTAGGTATAGTAGATAGAAGGGAAGAGATGACCATGACCTTAAACTTTCACCTGGTTTCAGGCATAAATAAGTGGGAAAATTTTCTGTTGTTGGTATGGGAGTCAGGAATTACAACAAATTACCAAAGAAAATTAGGAATTAAATTTCGAGAGATTAAAAATAGTTGGACGTAGTTACTGAAATCAATGAATTTTAAAATATATATACATTTATATACTGCAACATGTTCTCCATCCGAATTAAATTGAATGAAATAACTAAATTCTCAAGAGTCATAAGCAATTCATTCACTTTAGTGACCTAAGTCTCAGATAGGAGATCAGTTCCTAAGTTGTCAATACCTAACATGTAGCACTGGACAACTGAAATTAAAACAATAATGAATGATTTAGTTATTAAATAATTTTTAGTCATCTAATTTTCTATAGCCCTTTGCTCAATAAACGCTGTAACGCACAGTAGCTGTTGGCCTTTTCATCGTTTTTTGTGTAGCTAATCCTGTATTCCTTTTAACAATAATTCACATTAGAACCGAACTGTACGGCGAAAAACATAATATGTAAAAGAGTTATATGACTAAAATTAGAAATATCGTTTTCATTCTTGTCTTAAAATCTGAATAACTTGCTTTGTCCCAGTTGTAAGTTAATCGAATCTGCATTCTCTCAGAAACAAACCGAGTTTTGGCAGGTGGCTGTAATTTACAACATGATACACACACGCTGTAATCATTATGCAGAACGCTTTAAGTCTGGTAGATCAGTGCTTTCATGGCGATAATGTGCATCTAAGTATACGCTCCTTTACTACCACGCTTTCCTTCATTACACGGAATAATTATGCAAATAATGGTGCCCCCGTTCAATGAAGCAATGCTTATTTTTTACTTTTACCGATAACGTCTCTATCAAATACTGTGTATTTATTGCGGTAATACTGTAACAAATATCAGTAATGCTTATCATTTTTCTGTATCGTGTAAACAAATTCTGAGGTGACGTAAAATTTTTCTCATTTCGCAAGCGTCATTTCGTAAAATTACAGTTACTTTGCAAGGTTAGCGTTCCGTCAATGTTGTTGCAACTGCGAACGTTTCGGCACCAAACCTGTGTACTTCCTCAGGGCTGTTACGGTGTAACGAGCCTTAAGCAGTGGATACATGAGCCCGAAATAGCAGTGAAGGAAGCCCTAGGTTGGATGCCTAATCGTCAGCAGTAGTTAAAACATTTATGCAGCCCTAAACCTCAATAAAAGTGGAATCTTACGAACATGACGCCTACTAAATGTTTCAAGTGACATTGTTGTCAAACTCAGTAGGGACGTGAAGTTTGTTGTCACTTGGGGACAGTTTAAAAACTGAGTGCGTATTGTGTGGTTCTAGTATTCTAGCCGAATCATAGCGTAATCTAAGTTGTCAATGAAATTACTTTCTTTTAGCAGATAATAAAGAAAAAATATAAATGAATATAACATGGATGCCCCCTCCCATCAGCTGAACCGGATGCTTTAAGACTTCCTCGTGCTCTTGAATTGCACTGGTTTGATAGCACAAAAACGTAAGTCAAACGGTTTCGCTATTACAAATAAATTACGCGGCGAGCCGTACCACGGGGTATTTACGATTACCATTGCGTAAGTGAACTCAGTATTCCAGTTCCCCAGAGCCTGCGTCTGCCAATGTGATTTACTTCTAACCTTTAGTGTTTCTCTGTTATTACCAGTTATTTCGCTTCTCGGCCCTCACGCATCTGCCGTTGCTGCTGCCACTCTTGGCTGTTCCTCTTTTGCATTATTCTCCCATTCCAGGCCGCCCGACCTTGCTCGTGTCCAATTAACACAACAGATGCTCACTGCTCATTAGAAAAAACTCGCAACCTCCCTAGGAATGCTCCGTTGTAGAATTCCTGTCTTACTTAACGGCAAACGACGCTTGTCATTCTAATAGCCACCTTAACCAACACCTTGGGTAACAAAACATAAACATTTATTGGCTAGATGCAACAGCTGGAAAAGTTTATCAAACGTACAAATCATATGAAACATCGGTCGATTTTAATTCTTTGGCTTTACGTTTTCGTCGTTAATGACAGAAAAGAAGTCGTCCATGGCCTTTCTGGCATTCTCCTGCATTTATCTAAGAAAACTGACGAGTTTCCATTCCCAAAAGATACCGCTTAGCCACCAGTCTCAATGATCACATGTAGTCGTAATAACTATCAAATCTCTGGCTGATTGACGAAGATCATATTACGTTAAGCAGACTAAGCGATCACGGTTAAATCCCAGGTTTTTTTGTTTTGAACGAAGAGAATCATTTAACGGAGACTGCTGGGTGAGCGGTAACGATCTGGCCTTGAATTCGGGAAGACGAGGGTTCAAATCCCCGTCCGGCCACCCAAGATTCAATTTCTCATGATTTTCCGAAATCATTCCAGGCGAACGGTGGGATGGTTAGTTCAAAGTTCCATGGTAGGATTGCTTTCCATTCTTTTCCCATCATTTTCTACAATAATTTTTATTCAGATTTGAATCGCGCATAACGTATTAACACATATAGTCTTTACCTCCAAATCCAAAAAGAGGCGAGTCAAAAAGAGGCGAAAGGAAACAGAAGAACAAGTAAATACCAAAGCCGTAGATCCGAATTCTAGTACCTTCAAATGTGATAGATCTATCATTATTTGTTTATACAGGGGACTGCAGTTGCTTTGTTGACCAAAAATTTTGGATGAGTAGTCTCTGCAATGGTCTTGACAAACACCTGATTATTCTATCGCGGCTATTCTAAATACGGCTTCAGACGGATTTCCGTTGTCATCTATGTGACTATGAATTTTTCTCTTTATACCAAACTTAAATTTACATGTTTATAGCTCTCAAGCTGTAAGTATTTTAGTATTCTATTGAAAAATGGCAAGAGAAAGTTGAAACACCGTCCTCCTATTAGAGTATCGATTGTTTCTTATGATTGTGATGGTACGTTTTTGGCTGTCTTACTTCTCCATTATTATACATCGGAATATAGAGTTTCGTAGAAATTCAATATTCTCGTATATTAACAACATTTACCGCGGATAACCGAATCTTGCTTTTACTATAAAGAAGCTGAATAATCTCTTATGGAACATAACGGGACGCCTTTATTACTAGTTGACGTAATTGATTGTAGACAGTTCTGCAGTGCTAACTATTTCGAAAATCGATCAAATCCAAAAACATTCATCTAATTTATTTAATATTTCCTTCTAAATTACATACAATATTGAATTGCCAATGGAACTGTGTTCAAACTGCTCTTGCAGAGTTTGATGTAAGTAGATATAAAAACATTGTAATCTTTCGAACAGCTGGCAGCTACAATTCAACAATAGCGAAACAATCTCTTAAGAAACGTTTTCATTAAGAGTAGCTTGAGCCAGTGAAGTGGTATGGGGCGCCAGCAATTAGAGCTGCTATGATTTATAAAACAGGTGGAAAGTGCAATGGATGGTCTTGTTGCAGCAACCGACTTATTCAAAATGCCGGCGTCTTGAAAGGTTGGACCACGCCAAACCCACCTTGATTGCCGACTATACGCAAGGTTTCTTACAGCCAGTGGTGGGGTGTTTCTGTATATATAGTGCCCAGTTTCAACACTCAGTGCTATATGCGTGAATACTGAACGGATTAAACGTGAAGATGTAATCTGGAAGCATTGATGTTACGAAATATACAACGCAACATCAGCTGGTCGATGCCAGTGATCTATTGGGCAGTCTGCGATATCTCATTGCGTGTGAACAGAAGACAGAGTGCATGCAGAGTACTCTAATGGTGAAAGTATTACCAGGAACATTGTATCAAAAAACAGGGTGCAGCAGTCAGTCAAGTCATGAAGATAATACTGGAAGAGGTAGATAGAATTTTCTTCCCCCTTACCGAGTGTGGTGGGTGAACGGTTAACGTTCTGGCCTCGCATTCGGGAGGACGCCGGTTCGAATCCCCGTCCGGGCATCCAGATTTGGGTTTTCCATGGTTTCCTCAAATCACTCCAAGTGAATGCCGGGATGCTTCCTTCAAAAGGCCATGGCCGAACTCCCTCCCGTTCCTTGTCCCCAATCCCATCCCACCTCTAATGACCTCGATGTCGACGAGGCGTAAAGCCATAAGTAAAAAAAAAAATCCTAGTTTTCGACGCTCTTATCACTGTTCACAGTTAATACTGTCACTTTAAATCACAAAGCGAAGTATACCTGTCGTAGTTGACAGTATGTTACTGCATGATGCACATTGTTGTTTTCATCTGAAACATGTCTATTCGCAGTTTGAAAACCCAGTGGTTCCGACAACATTGTGGTTCGAAATCGCAACTACCGTACCAGTCACTCCATATACGGTTTTTCAGTCGTATTTCTGCGTAATTGTAGGCTATCGCTAAGTTAGTTTCACCCTTCCAGAAAAGGTTTCGTAAGCACAACAGTAAAGAAATCGTTGAACAGATCCTAAGGATGGATGGAGATATACACAACATCTCCCTAAACCGTATAGCTTTTATGATCATATGCCTGATTCAAGCCTACCCCACAACAGAAAATTAAAAATGTAAGGGGTTTAAAAAGGAAAGCAATAATTAACACGGTTCATTGATTGCTGTTGTTTGTCTGGTTGTAGTTCTTCCAATCATCTGCCTCAAAAGCAGTGCAGGTGAAGTATTTTCATGTTTATAATTAGATGAAAATTTTTCATACCAGGATCACTAACTGAAACATGAATACTTCAGAAAGTTGCAGACCAGCTTCCTTGCTGCTCGTGTACAATATTTTTCATTATTTAAATTAATTGAGAATTGGACTGATTGATTCGGGGTCTGGATTTTTGTAAAATATATCGATCTATCCAAATATCGATATTCTTCATAAAATAATCGATACTTATGGTCGATAATTTTATTCTCGTTATATCAAATATCGATATTTTTTGGAGTATCATTTTAAGTACTAATTTGATATATTTTGTATGAACGCAATTCAGTATCTAATTTCATGCAGTGTATATATATATCGGATAAATATACGTACATCTTCTAACTGAAAATTGAATTCGTCGTTTTTCATCAATATTTACGTCAACTTCAACGTCATTTTTGTAAACTTACGGAATTAGCAATATTCGGAGGAGCCCCTAATAGATAGGAAATCAGACCTAGTGAAGTTTTGAGTGAATTGTCAGCACTTCACGCCGGCGCTTTGATGAGCCTCTTCTGTGTCGTCAAAAAGCGTGCCTTCTGCTGTCCACTTGGCGGTACCGGACATCAGTAGAATGAATTGAGATCAAATAAAGCAGAGAGTTCTTTTGATATATATACCAGACGAATACCGGTTTGATAGATTGCAAAAATAAATAAATTAGTAAAAGTTTCTACATGAGTCGCTAATTTTCAGAATTTTCTTAAATATTTTGATATATTTTGGGAATATTATTAGATAATTACTAACTTTAGGAAAAATAGATATTTTTTTTCTCTATTCATATCGATAATGTTTATCGATATATATTTTTCATTTGCCCATCCCCAGCGGGGTAATTTAACTATGGACAAGAACAGGATGAATAAATGGCAATGGGCATTCCAACTAACGATGCCCTCGTTCGACTGGGGTGATTTGAGGAAGGAAAAATGAATGGCTGGATCTGAAATCTAACACATGTCCTTCACGGTCAGTATCTGGTCGCGTATGAAAGATAGGCCTATAACATTAAAAATATACCACATAAGAACGGCGTTGAGAATTTATGAAATGCTCTCGGGTAACTAGCCGAGATAAGGAAGTGTCATCACACGACATTTCGGCGATCACAACACTGTCGCCATCTTCTGGTGATGGCGTCAGTGTTGTGATCGCCGAAATATCGTATGATCACACTTCCATAACTCGGCTAGTTATTGGAGAGCATTTCATGAAAATATACTATTTTAGCAGAAATTATAAACGAAAATCATATCACGTTTTCTTACAAAAAGCTAAATGGTTAAGATAAAGAGTAGACATACCTATCAATGTCAGTATTTAATTGAAAGACATTTTTGGTTCTAATCATTTATTATTTAACTGCAGCGTTCTGTGTAATATTTGGGCACATTATAAAACAGTGAATTCGTATAGGTCCATAGTTATATAATTTCACACTATATACAATTCCCATGAGCGTTCTAGTAGCTCAATGGCTAAAGCGCTTGCTTTCAAAACGTTCGCTGCTCCCGGCAGGCGCAGGAATTTTGAGAGTTGTGTTTAATCATATGAGCTATGCCAGGACATTCCGTGGTTCGGATTTCACGTTAAACTGTAGGTCCCAGAGGAAAGAAACTGGCCGTCCTACCTCTGACACAATGGCTTAGTATGCCTCCTTCAGGACGATTCAACCAACCTTCGGGTTGTGGAGTGAAGTTACAATTCCCATTATGCATTTATTGCTCCAATGGTTCGAGCACAAAGCATCTTTAATAAAGGATCGTAGATAATTGGTGAATGCATCAAAACCGGAAACTTAGTAAATGACGTTTAAATTAGTTAAATTATTCATTTCTTTAATATCACGGTCGTCAATTACTTCTTAATGTGTTTATGAACTTCAAGAAGTGGTTGGGATAATGACTTTCATAGCTGTAGACTTATTGAAACACGTAGTACTGTGGTTTTCTGAGTCGCCTCAGCTGCAGCCCGGAAGAATACGAGACTATAATACAATCATTCAGTTTCCAAGAGATTACTCAACTTGATAATATAGACAGGTTTCCATAAATCTTAGTTAAATTCCGTTTAAAGCGGTTAAAAATTTAATAACCCTCCATGATACACTATTTCATCAGAAGCTACAGATTAGAGACTCAGGAAGTGACTGATAAAGAAATCATTCCGGAATTAGTTACGCACTTGTTTCCGTCATGATACTCAAGTTGCTGACTATCTATTGTTCTACCGAGGCAAGCCAAACTGAATACCCCTAGAAAATGGAACTGGGCACCCAAATTGCTTGAACGAACGGATCCTATAGAACCATGATTAATCTGTGCAATATAGGGACTACTATATTACTATGAGGATGCATAGTTGTTATAAAATCAAAACTTACATTATAGCAAGCAAGATGGGTGAGCGTTAACTCTCTAGCCTCGAATTCTGGAGCAAGTGTTTCGAATCCTCGTCCGACAATCCAGATTTGGACTTTCCATGTTTTCTCCTAATCACTCCAGTCGAATACCACTATGATTCCTTCAAAAACCATGGCCGAATTCCTTCCCATTTCTTTATCGCCTCTAATGACCTCGACGTCGATGAGAAGCGAAGACAAAAAAAAAAACTAATATTATAAATGGGAAAATAACACTGTCCGTTTGTTAGGTTTTCACGACTAAACTGCTAAATCGACCTTGATTAAATTTGACAAGGAAATATTATGTATCATTAGGAAGAACACGGAATTTTTTTAGAGATAAGTAACTTATTGTCTGATATATTCAGTAAATCATTAGAAGTGCGAAAAGTACCTTCAGACTGGGAAATCGCGCAAGTAACTCCGATTTTCAAGAAAGGTGATCGAAGTGATCCTGGAAACTATCGTCCAATATCTATAACATCTGTTTGTAGTAGAGTTATGGAGCATACTATATGCTCGAACATTATGAAATTTCTAGGGGATAATAATTTGCTTACAGCAAGTAAACACGGATTTCGGAAGAAAAGATCATGTGAAACACAGGTTGCCCTATTTACACACGACGTAATGAAAGTTATTGATGCAGGTTCACAAGTAGATGCAATTTTTTTTAGATTTTCAGAAAGCCTTTGACTCTGTGCCACACAACCGCCTTTTAGCGAAGCTACGAGCGTACGGTATATCGGATCAGCTTTGTGAATGGATAAAGGATTTTCTAACTGGTCGGTCGCAGTATGTCGTCGTTGAAGGAGAAAGTTCTTCTAGTCTAGATGTTACATCGGGGGTACCTCAAGGAAGTGTAATAGGACCACTTCTTTTCTTAATTTTTATAAACGATCTCGGAGACAAAGTGAAAAGCCTTTTTAGATTGTTTGCTGATGATGCGGTTATAGGGAAGTAAGGAATTTGGCCGATTGCTTAGAAATTCAGCGTGATCTGGATATTATTTTGGCATGGTGCACTGAGTGGCAACTTACGCTAAATTGTAAAAAGTGCAAGACAATGAGCATAACTAACAAGAAGAATCCAATTGTTCAGAAATACGAGTTAAACAATTCAGTTATTGATATGGTCGATTCTATGAAATATTTGGGAGTAACAGTACAAAGGAACATGAAATGGGACTTACACATTAATTCGTTGGTAGGTAGAGCTAATTCTAGGCTGCGATTCATAGGTCGAATATTGAAAAATTGTAATGAACAAACAAAGGAGATAGCGTACAAATCTCTTGTGCGTCCACATTTGGACTATTGTTGTGCCATTTGGGATCAATTTCGTAAGGGTTGATCGAAAGTATAGAGAAAGTACAGAGAAGAGCCGCTCGATTCGTGACCGCTTGCTACAGTCCTTATGAAAGCGTCACAGAACTGATTAGTAGACTAGGCTGGGAGTCTCTGATAGATAGACGACGCACGTTCCGTTTAAACTTATTGGAAAACATGCGTACTCCCACTTTCACTTTTGAGTGTAGTGAAATACTTCTTCCACCAACCTATTTGAGCCGGAATGCAGGAAAGATAAGATTAGAGAAATAAGGTGCCGCAATGATTCTTATATGAATTCTTTTTTCCCTCGTACCATTAGGGATTGGAATGCAAAACAAAGAGATTAGCTTTGGTGCTGAGCACCCTCTGCCACCCACAATTTTGTGAATTGCAGAGTATATATGTAGATGTAGATGTAGATTACTCATAAAAATTTGCAAACTAACAGAACAGTGAGAGACAGATGGATAGCGTATATAAGTCTCTGTAATTTTATATCGGTCACTCAGACTTTTTTCTCTCGCAGTCAATTTGTGTGTGATGATTGTTTCCTCATCATATTATCCATGCTCCGTGCTTATTGGGACATCTTTCACCAAACTTTCATCTTTATGTATCTAATTATAGCAATAAAATTGTAAGTCCACGTGTGCAGCTAGTAATTTACTGTAGCAGCTGTAACGCGTCGTATATACTATATAGAAGATACATAACCTGACAGCAAGCACTACTATATTTTAGTTGTATGTTGTTCAGAACGTGTGCAATAAATTGTTTACACCAAAGAAAAACAGTTCCGGCAATACATAACACCAAAAATAATTAGCTAGAGCTTTTTTCGATAGGATTGAGGCACAGTAAGGCTATAAAACACATAAATTTTGACCCAGAACTGGCGATGGTTGATAGAGTTGAAAGAGTTTTGTCTCTATGGGACCAGAAAACCCAAAATGTAAACATACCTGTTTTTCATCATTATCTCAAATAAGCAGATTAAGTTCTCCATTTCCGTGCTTTTATCTTCATATAACTACTACAATACACTTCCTTAACTACCTACCGCTAATACTCTAAAAATTCTTTCTTTAACTATAACATTTAATATAAGATTAAGCAACTTCATATATTTCAAATTAGGAGACAGCAACAAGATTGTCTTAGTATATTCTTATTTTTGCCTTGGCCTCTACAGTTCGTCAGATCATTAGAGCCACGATAGAATCGGTGACAATAATAGGGAAGGAATTCGGCCCTTACCTTTTGATGGTACCATGCCGCCATTCGCACACCAGGCTTCGTCATTGTTTATGAATGACCATTTAAACTTCGACTTTACTTTGCCACCAAATTCTTCAGTTTTTTTATTTATAATACGTTAAATTGTCAATTAGTCACTGCAGATTGTAAATTAATAATTACTTACCACATTTAATTACAAATATCAATGTCAAGGATAACAGATAATTTTAAGAAACATACGCGTTATTCTTGTGATGCGGGTCACCATTTCATCAAAAACAATTAGCAGTTCCAAGTGAAGCAAAATGTCAATGCTGTTTCAAGTCTTGTTCCGTAAAGGGACAAACCAACAAATTCTTTTCAAGTGGCATGTTAGCAGATTGTTACGAAGACATTCAAATTATAACCGTATTCTGAAGCAGATATAATTACCATAACAATGTTCAATAACACTAAAATACATAAACAAAGTAAAACGTCGTTTTCACATTCAGCATTTCATTAAGAGCGCAGGAGCAGTGATAAGTCATATCTCACAAAATTACCAAATTATTTGTATACTAATAAAATTGAGAAATAACGGAGGAAATTTCACCTCACGGGCACTCCCCCACCATGAATAGTGATTCCGTCCTCGCCATGAATTTACGGCCCTCCGCAGAAGGAATAATGCGGACGACAAACTGGTTTACATTTCTGTCGTTTTTATTGGCAATCCTGAGGCCGTCCCGGACGAACATCTGTCGCGAAGCAGCTGCTTGAAGTTGGCAGTTAACTGACAAACCAGAAATGTGTGGACAAGGCTTCTGCGGGTTCCGTCCAAACCTATTTAAGTCGCTCGTGATCACAGACTTGTCCTAAGAACATCGTGAGAAAGTCAAAGTGTCGGCAGACATGTCGACCCACTGAACTTTCAGTGGTCAACTCCTCGAAGCTCCAAATAGGGCGACAACGCGGCTGCTCTTGTGCAGGTTGCCCAATCGGACTGCATACTCTACTTAACTTCCTGAACTGGCCACAGGCGATGGTATTCTGACTCAGGTCGTAGATAATTCTCCACTAGCGTCGCTGTATGGGTTTATGGTCTGACAGGAAAATGAAATCGTGGAGAACCGTGAGAACATACATAAAAACTTGGATGGAAGCTACAAAAAATTTATATTACCCTCAAGAATATGCCACACTTCCTTCTACATCATAGCTTCACAACCTTTTTAGGATAACGCCCCAAATTTTTAATAAAAAAGTATACAACACCCCTTTGCCAAAAAAAATAATAATCACCAACCCCTTTTTCAGAAAAAAAACGCCCAGTTGTAATATAGTTAGAGCATTATACACTGAAGAGTCAAAGAAAGTGGTACACCTGCCTAATATCGTGTCGGTCCCCGCGAGCACGCAGAAGTGCCGCAACACGACGTGGCATGGACTCGACTAATGTCTGAAGTAGTGCTGTAGGGGATTGACACCATGCATCCTGCAGGGCTGTCCACAAATTCATAAGAGCACGAGTGGTGGGGATCTCTTCTGAATGGCACGTTGCAAGGCATCCCAGAGATGCTCAATAATGTTCATGTCTAGGGCATTTGGTGGCCAGCGGATGTGTTTAAACTCAGAAAAGTGTTCCTGGAGCCACTGTGTAGCAATTCTGGACGTGTGTGGTGTCGCATTGTCCTGCTGTGATTGTCCATTTCCGTCAGCATTCACAATGGACATGACTGGATGCAGGTGATCAGCCAGGATGCGTACGTACGTGTCACCTATCAAAGTCGTATCTAGACGTATCAGGGATCCCATGTCACTCCAACTGCACACCATTACAGAGCCTCCACCAGCCTGAACAGTCTCCTGCTGACATGCAGGGTCCATGAATTCATGAGGTTTTTTCTCGATACCCGTACACGTCCATCCACTCTATACAAATGGAAATGAGACTCGTCAGACCAGGCAGCATGTTTCCAATCTTCAACAGTCCAACGTCGGTGTTTACGGGCCCAGCCGAGGCATAAAGCTTTGTGTCGTACACTCAGCAAGGGTACACGAGTGGCCCTTCGGCTCTGAAAGCCAATAGCAATGATGTTTCGTCGAATGGTTTGCAAGCTGATATTTGTTGATGGCCCAGGATTCAAATCTGCAGCAATATGCTTAAGGGTTGCACTTCTGTTACATTGAACGATTTTCTTCAGTCGTCGTTGGTCCCGTTCTTTCAGGATCATTTTCCGGCCGCAGCGATGTTGGAGATTTGATGTTTTACCGGGTTTCCGATATTCACGGTGCACTCGTTAAATGGTCGTACGGGAAAATCCCCACCTCATCGCTACCTCGGAGATGCTGTGTCACATCTCTCGTGCGCCGACTATAACACCACGTTCAAACTCACTTAAATCGTGATAACTTTCCATTGTAGCAGAAGTAACCGATCTAACGCCTGCGCCTGACACCTGTTGGCTATTATAGCGTTGCCAACCGCGGCGCCGTACTCTGAGTGTTTATTATCTCTGTGTTTGCATACGCATGCATATACCAGTTTCTTTGGCTCTTCAGTGCTCAACTTCTTTGGCTCGTAATCCGTCTTTTAAAACAGTGATTCGAAACCGTCCTTTTAAATTGAAATGTACATTATACTATATAGAAAGGCATGGGAAGATTTTTAAAATTGCTTTTTAGAAAGATATTACTAATACTGGTGTATATTTAACTGTTTAATAGATATCTGTAATGAATTATCTTTAGATATATATATATATATATTGTTCGTTAGAGAGCTGAGTTCGGTGTAAAAGCGCTAATTTTTCGATATTTGGTGCCTTATTTGTCATCAGCGATCTTAAATTGGCCACCGAGCGTGGTGGGTGAACGGTTAACGTTCTGGCCTCGCATTCGGGAGGACGCGGGTTCGAATCCCCGTCCGGGCATCCAGATTTGGGTTTTCCTTGGTTTCCCCAAGTCAGTCCAGGCGAATGCCGGGATGCTTCCTTCAAAAAGGCCATGGCCGAATTCCTTCCCGTTCTTTGCCCCAGTCCCACCCCACTCTAATGACCTGAGCCGTCGACGAGGCGTAAAGCCGTAAGTAAAAAAAAAATAAAAAAATATGTTTCACAATGTTTTGATCGCAGTCTACTGTTAATGGTTCATCCAAGATATTGTAAAACAATATAGTTGATTTACATCTGCTTCGTTGTTTACTACCCTCCCAAGGATTTAATAAACTCGAGATTAATATGTGATAAAGCCCATTTTTCTGTAATAAAGAAAAAGCACTGAAAATGTGTCTCAATTTTTTTTATATACATATGTTTATAACATATAAGATATTATCTTATTCCCCAAATTGAAATGCATATTCCGGATTACGAGATTCCGGATTGGGATAAGTGCAAGGCACACTCTGCCACGACGAATAAACTGCTTTAGACTACCATATTTAGTGAGACTGGAGAAGTTTTCAGGGTCTGAGCGAAGTACATATTAAGCAAAACGAATGTAAATAGTTGAAGATGTGGGAGAAAATAATAAAGAAGTGGTTCATATTAATTACATGAACAGTAATGCAATGAGAGGTTATAGAAGCAGGAATGAGATAATTAGTCGATTTAGTCAACCTTGCAGATACGAGATTAACCTGCTCACAGCTAATAACACAGTCTTGAAGGCTATAAACAGACTAATGGTGCCTTATATCTGCAGTCACCTTGTGCTGCTAAGAAATAGTGAAGTGGAACGGAAGATCCAGAATCCTGCTACTGCCTCTGCGACTGAAAAAGATGTAAGTGAGGACCTTTTCGCTCATAACAGAATAAATGGATAATAATATGAGATTCAGAAGGCACAGTGGCGCTACGTAGGCGTTTGGTGGTCGTTGACATCGAGGTAATTACAGTCGGTATACAGAGACTGATCTAACTGATTTTTAAATGGACAAATTGGTATTGTTTTAAATAAATAAATTGAATCAACATCAGTTTTGGATACTCATGGAAGGGACTGTATTCATGGAAGGGACTGAGAGAAACTTCAATTACAATCCACAGTAATGTCCGTTCAACGTGCTAGGCAGATACTTGTTCAAATAATTGGATCGATATTAGATTTTCAACCATACAACTCGGTCCCGATCATTGTCTAGTCAAATTGTAAATTTCATTACCATATTAACAATGTGATTGATACACCCACAGGATCGTACAATATTTACGACTTGGCAAATTATTTAGCGAAGCACACTAATTACGAGAAATTGGTTATTACAGCAAACAATAATTCACTAAAATGAGATACGAACAGTGTAAATTGACTTCACTAAACCTAACTCAGTTGGATCACTGCTCGGTTTCTCGAAACGTGTGTTAAAACCTGGAATTCATACTTCAGACTACGCTGTTCAGATATTCAAAGTTAACGCCATGAGTGCGACCAAAGGATATGCTAACAAAGCACTTAATGATGGTATTTTTAAAATCGGTAGAAGTGTCTATGGTTGAAACTATTGTTGCATTAGCAAAATTTGTTTCTTGCTCATCTGTCATTACAAGGGGAATACACTCTTTGTAAATTTTATCAACATCCTCGGCATGCTCAACAAGTTGTTGCACAAGCCATTTCTCTAGGATTTGCACCCGAGAAGGTGTTGAAATGTGATAGACTAGGTACGGTTGGACAAACGACTTGGTATGATTGCAACTGTTGATTTAAAACCAAAACAAATGTATACAAACAAGGACTTGAAAAGCTATTTGGAAATATTAAACAGCACACGTATCGATATTGCCTATTTGGTCAATAATTGTAACAGAGCTGCCTTCTAAATGTAAAAATGACAATGTGAGCCATCTTTCAGGACCTATTAAGACAGATTACGTTTGGAGAACACCTTTGCATCAAGGCACTGTTACAATATTAACTGAAACTTTTTTTATGTGTCTCTTGAGTGATTTGATTGAATCTTTTACCCCTTCCACCCTCAATTAAACTTTTCGGCCACAACGTCTACATCAAGCCAGGTGGGTGAGTGGTAACATTCGGGCCTGGCATTCAGCAAGTCGTTGGTTCGATCCCTGGTCTGTCCGTACAGATTTTTTTCCCGAAATCACTCCAAGTGAATGTAACGATTATTCCTTGAAAAGGTCATCGCTAATTCCTTCCCGTTCCTCCCCCACCCCAAGTCCTCTACAGACTTTAACGACCTCCCCGTCGACGATCAGTAATGATCTAGGGAAAAAAAAGTGTTGTTTCATTTTTCAACATATTAACATGACCATTTATGTCTTTTGTGAGATTCCTCCAACAACTTCTTTCCTGGAGAATCATTCCATTACCCTTTCATTTCGCACATGATCAATCAACTTAATTTTCTACATCCTTCTAAAACACCACATTTCAAATGTTTGGATTTTTCTTCAGCACAATATTCGTTAGATCCGAGGATCACACCTCTCAAACCATTTGGTTCATAGTTACAATTTAGAAAGTTCTTTCTGTGTACAATGTTTGAAGCATATATATTTCTATTTTCAAAGAACGCTCATTTTTTAAATCTTATTATACTTTTCAGAACTTCATTTGTACTGGTATCAAATGAAAGCTCACTTCGTTAACGACATAATACATTATCAAGGTTTTTCCATCGTTATTGTTACAAATTTTATCTTAAAAGGGTAAATTTTTGCAATCACTTCTCTATTTCGTTGACGCCGTTCAACAATTTCTGCGTATCCTAACAGTTGCCTCCTGACAGCACGATGTTAACAGCAAAACACATTTTGATTGTTCTCCTTCAATATTTACGCTATATTTCTTCTTCTTCGATTATTCCCTTTAAAGAGAGCGACTGAACTTGAGTAGTCATGATGTTTTTTTCTTCTTCCTTTCTTCCCAAATTCTCTTCATACGCTCGCTGTGTTCTCTCTTGCGCTCTTCTGACCATTTGTTTCCTGTTCTTTTTTAGGTTTGTGTTTGTTTCTTTATGATATTTCTAAACTGTTCTCGGTTGTTTATGTTGTCTTGTGTGATCCCCAATTCTTTAAGGTCCTCTTCTGTTTCAGATATCCATTTAATCTTGTTTTTACTGGTGTTTATTATCTCGAAGATTTGCCTTGTGAGCCTGTTCTTGTTCATCCTGCTAATATGTCCATAAAATTTCATCCTTCTTTTTCTAAAGTTGTCAGTTATTGTTTCTATCTGTTTGTAGAGCTCTTTTGATGGCCTCTTTATCCAAATTCCTTCACGAAAAACTGGTCCGAATATTTTCCTCAGAATTTTCCTTTCCTGCTTTTCAATGTCTCTTATTTTTGTATGACCATGAATCACTGTAGTTTCTGCTATATATTACAATATTTATTTTATATCCTCTACACCAAAGTTGAATATCACTGGTAACATACTATAAATTTGCCCAATGGCCTTTTGAGCCAATCCGTGTCACCCATAGTTCGGTTTTCCTAACAGTCACCTGATTCTTGCATCAATATTATCGATAGTGCTTAGCAATTGCTTCGAAAATTCAGACTTCTTCTTCTATCTTACATAAAAAAGTCCACAAAATTCTTAAAAGTGACGTTGCTTTCCTTGATCCGTCTTTTCAACACCAATCTTAACGTGAACATTATTCCTTCTTTACGCTGATTTAACTGAAACTGATCTTAATTTGTTTATTCTTCCAGTTCTCCTCTATGTTATCCTCGTAAGAAATTTTCGTATATATGATGTCAGACATATTGTGCGAGGAAATTCACACTTGTCAACTTGAAGGTTTTTTTTTGAAAAGATTTCCCGATTTTTTTCTATATAATCTTGAATATCCTTTTGAATACTTCTTTTCCTAGAGTGTTTAGCACTTGGGCAGGATTCTCGTCAATTGCACTGAAATTAAACCATTCAATGCGCTATCAAATTCTCACCAGGATCTCCTACATCAATCTTCTCAGATGCAAAACATTTTTATATCATACTTCCTCTACAGCAGGTTTGCCTTCCAGCGATTACCTCTTTCTTCCACGCTGAACAATTGCTTTCCACCAACACTTTTTATGACTGCGCATCTTTTCTTCGTTTCTCCAAAATTCTCATATATACTGCATCAGGTTTGATTACTATAGTACCACATCTTGCCCTATTTCTTCACATTTTTGTTGCATTGTATGTTGATCTAACTGAAGTAATTTTATGGCTTCACCTCTGACCCATCAACTCCAAAATTTCTTGTTTCGTAGATACAAGGTTTCCATACCACTTTCTTCCATATAACTAACATTCTATCACATTAAATTATTTACCTCCTCAGTATATCCAATTATGTTTTGGTGAATTTCGTTAGCAGTTATTCTTAGAACAAATTTATGTTCTTCACAAAGTCTTCACGGCGGGTTGTTTCAGTTTTCTGATCTTAAGTACGTTTTGCCTCCTTTGCTATTACACTTCTTAAATTTCACCCTGCACTTCTTTCTACCAGATTATCACATATATGGATTTTTAAAGTAGTGTAAGCATATTTAGTAACCAAGTTCAATAACGAGATGTAATCATTTGAAGGACGAATCAGGTTTCGATATTCCTGTTTACATTAGAATTCTTCTTGTAAACTCCTTGGAATTCTTGCGATTCTGTGCCGCGCTGAGCAATAAAAATGGTCTACGTTTTATCCATAGCTGCGACGTCAAGACCTCGTTAGATGCGTGGCATTCTGAGATACATGGCCGTACAGTAGGTACTCAAGGCACTGTAGGATACCAGTAAATAGTCTTAAACTATTGTTCTAAAAGCTCATTCACTCCACGGGAGAAAATAGTAGTTTATCAGATTTGGAAGGGGAAAAAGGTGGTTTTCAGAAGCCGCCAGATGTTGATGAAGCTCGCTGGATCTTTTCACAAATTTTCCCATAGATCTGTTGATGAGAGTCTTAAACGACGGACTAAATGACCGATTATTGGTGGGAAGCGTACAAGTTAATTAACATGTCCCCTCTTTCGTCACCGATATTTCTGGTAGCCCATGGGAGTTAGGGTCTGTTGGAGAAAGTACTGCTTAAGCTGCGTTGTAATAACTGAAGACAGCTTTTTGGGCCGATATGATTCTGCCTCAAACTTTAGTGCTGCCTCTCCTATTACATGGCTTTTGAAGGATCTGTAGAAATACCCGACGTCTGTTTTCACCGTTTCAGAAATATATTAATGGTACACATAAATTTGAAACCATTCCCGACTGTTTAGTAAGTGTGCAGGATCACCAAGGCATTTTTGCTCAATTATAGGTCAATCATAGGAAGGAATCGAAAGATTATTCAAGCTGATATCAAAAATTTATGAAACAGGAGAAATTCCAACTGATTATAATAAAAATATCATCTTCACACTTCCAAATAAAGCACAAGCCAACAAATGTTAAAATTATCGCACCATTAGTCGAACATCACATGCTTCAAAATTACTGACCAGAATAATATACAGAAGGATGGAAAGGGTAGTAGAAGAGATAGTAGGTGAAGATCAGTTTGGGTTTAGGAAAAATCGCGGTACAAGGGAAGCAATTCTGTCTTTAAGATTAATGCTTGAAGGGCGGATCAAAAAAAAAAAAGATACTTTTATGGCATTTGTTGATTTAGAAAATGTTGATAATGTTAGGTGGGACAAGATGTTCAAAATTTTGAAGAAGTCAAGTCTAAAATATCGAGAAAGAGGAATACTCTATGAACTATATAAGAATCAAGTGGCTATAATAAAAATAGAGAGTCACGAGAAACATGCATCAGTTAAAAAGGGTGTGAGACAAGGTTGTAGACTATTCCCGTTAATATTCAACTTGTATGTAGAAGAAGCAATGAAGAAAGTCAAAGAACAATTTCAATGTGGCATAAGTTTTCAGGGAGAAAAAATCAGTATGCTACGATTTGCTGATGACATTGTCTTATTAGCAGAGAGGGCTGAGGAGATTGAGAAGTTACTGAATGGCATGAACAAGATACTGAAGGAAGACTTTGGACTGAATATAAATCAAAGCAAGACAAAAGTAATGAAATGTAGCAGAAATGATACCAATACTAGTAGATTAAATATAAAAATAGGATCGGATGCAATAGGAGAATTAAGTGAATTCTGTTACTTTGGAAGTAAAATTACAACCGATGGCCGAAGCAGGAATGATGTTAAAAGCAGAATAGCACTAGCAAAAAGAGCCTTCATGAAGAAGAGAAACCTTTTAGTTTCAAATATTGATCTAGGAATTAGAAAGAACTTTTTGAAACTCTTTGTGTGGAGCACAGCACTTTATGGTAGCGAAACATGGACTTTAGGAATACCGGAAATAAAGAAAATTGAAGCATTTGAATTGTGGTGCTACAGAAGAATGCTGAAAATTAAGTAGACAGTCAAAGTAAGAAATGAACGAGTTTTGGAAATGATGTGTGAGAAAAGAAGGTTGTGGATGAAGCTTACGGAAAGAAGAGACAGGTTGGTAGGTCATATTTTGAGACATGCTGGATTGGTTAATTTTGTTAGTGGAGGGAACAGTGGAAGGTAAGAACTGTAGAGGAAGCCAGAGATTAGAATATATGAAACAGATAATTGAGGACGTGGGTTGTAAGGGGTATGTAGAAATGAAGAGATTAGCACAGGATAGGAAAGGATGAAGGATTGCATCAAACCAGCCGAAAGACAGACGACAGCAAAAAAAAAAAAAAGTCAATCATAGTTTACATGTGGCCAACAGTGTTCATCGTGTCATAATAACAGAAGTAAACTAAACCGATATCAGGTTTCAAGGAATTCGACATTTTTCAGAGGGTAGTAGCTATTTAACGGTGCTACCGAAATAAGCAACTGCGAGAAATTACACAACCAACAGATATTACTTCAGATGTTATTTCATTCAATAAATTCTTCACAAATTACATAATCAATGTCAAATTTAAACCAGATATAGCCATGTGATTTTTATTCTTTGCGTTTAACATAAAAGCACAACTCAGAATGTTTTTTGTGCCTTTTTAGAACTGCAGGTACATTCTGATTTTAGAGTAGCCCGAGGCTGTCTTCTGATAGACTCAAGGCCATCCTGATAACGATATTTAAGTTTTTCGATAATTATCAAAGCAAATGATGAATTTCTCTATTTCCATTGTGAAAATGAATGCTATATAAATGGAATAACTTATTAAAACTCGGCAAACATACATGGACTGCTAACAGTTCGTTAAAATTTCTTATACTTCTTTAATGGCGTTCGATATCCCCCAAATTCTAATCTCGAGTTAATGTGAAAGATGATTATAGATATAACAGTATAAATGATTATGTGACTAGTTAGATTCGCATGTCGCAGACCTTAAATAAACCATCCTCTAAATTTGTTCCTTACACTAAATCTGTTGGGAATTTTTTTTCCAAGCCGCTTATTGTGAACAAATACCAAACATATGAGCATAATGATTTTCTTCTTCAGAAAATCTGCAGTACTAATTTCGCCTAATCAGACATACATGTGGAAATAACGCACCAATTCTTCTTGTTTGGTTAAATTTCTTTCATTCATTACACAAACCCACAGGTTTAGTCATCGCAAATTCATTTTTCGATTGAAAGTTCAAGTATGTTCTTCCTGTGTCGCTTCTCGAACTTCAGTCTGCATTTCATTGCTCTAAGAAGAGTTTCTATTACGTTACACGTATGTTTTATAGTATAAAAACTGGTTTCTGAATTTCTGTTTAACATTTATAATCTAGATGAGATCCGCTTATATCCCTCTCACTTTTCTATTTGTATATTCTTTTTGGATGACTCTTCACTATCGTGTTTGCTTGGATTAATTTATACTTTTCAAAAAAATTCCTAGAATTAATTAGTTACAACACTCCAATTACTTCCTTCTCCTAGAACGGTATGTAAGTCATTCAGAGTTGCTAGATTTTCGACAATTTCCACATATTAGTCCCATTCTTCCATAGCCGCATTTAGTTTCTATATTTCGTCTATTTGGAAGAGTCACTCTAATATCGTCTCCGAAACAGTTACTACTTCGCGGTGGGCCCTTCCTAATTTCACACAGTTATTCTAACACTCATTCTACATCTGGAAGCAGCATTCTTATATTGGCCGCAAGCGCTGTCGTCACAAAATATGATACCTTTTTGGATCTTTCCAGTTGATTTTAACGCCTTGGAACAACCTGAACGATGGACAGAGCCAGGACAATAGAATAGGGCGACTGTTGAATGAGCATAATGATTTTCTTCTTCAGAAAACCTTGCTTAAAGTACAACATTCTAATAGTCGTACATATGGATTCGTGGCTGCGGCATGATACCTGCGTTTCGTGAATGATATGTGTCCCTTCCCTGATATTTTAGTCTAATTATTAACGTTGTAGGAGAGAATCGGGTAATATGGAATAGTCGGGCAATATGGAATACAGAGATTTCTGCTCTGGCGAATACTGCTGTGTAATGGAAGTAACATCAACTACTTCTCAAAACTCCTATGATACTTTATGTGAAGGTCGGTCATTTGGGAGCTGAACCGTGTTTGCTGTCCAACAAAGTTAGTTTTCCCACTTCGAAGAATTTTTGCAGGTAAGCTTTCAGAGACGTAAATAAAATATTGGATTTATTTTGCTGATCGCTATTCTTAGTGTGTTGTTGTACAGTTCTCGTTTTCTGGCCGGCATCTTTTTTTTTAAATACCTTCAAGCCTACCGGTACTTTGTCGAAGATAGCGATTCGGGCAGTATGAGAACCTTAGTATTCCATAAAACCCGATATAAAACTGTGATATTTCATATAACCCGAAAAATAATCACGGACATGAAATACATTTTAATAAAATATAAACATGGGTAATACATTTCTGTTAATAATTATTTAAAATGATAAAATAACTAATCAGAAAGTAAATATTTCTGAATTAATTACATTAATTGTATTCAGAAAAGCCGATAAAGAAAGAACATTTTGGAAAGAAGCGAACGCTATGAAGTCCGACAAAAATGATGATTAGAGATGTCATCACCAATGAAGATTTTCTTTCTTCATCACTCACTGTGTAACGAGCCGCGCTGTCGCCACGTTACAAGGTGCATTTTTATTGTATATGTAATAATATAAGAGTAATTTACATAAATCTTGGGCGACCACCTAAATAGATTTTTGTTGTAATTTTATAAAGTACGCAAGATTCCAAGTGAGGACAGTAATGAAATGGTGAACATACAATGTATCTTGGTAAAGCGAATATTCAAGAATTATTGAGCTATGTAGGCTTGAAGCTAATCTTGGTGTTCCCGAGCCTTGGCGACAAGAAGTCGCGGATTTGGGATTTGCCAGACCACACACTCTGCTCCCTAGGGATAGGCGGTCAACAAGGTTACTCACCGGGCGGGAAAGGCCGGCCGCCAGAACAGAGTCGTCCCCGAACTTAGCCGAATATGTCCGACCTCTGTTAGATACTCTAGCCAAATCACATATCGAGGATATCACGTGACATTAGGTGCCGACCTGAAGATCCAATCAAAATGAGCGTATAACTCAAAATCCTGGGAATTTTTGTTGTATGTGAGCTTCGAGACTACAAATGGGCGGAGCGAGAAGTTTCCTCGTGGACCGAGGAGCGAGGAGCTGGACATTCTAACTTCGATCTTCGGGTCCAAGCTATGCGAGTCTAGTCTGAGGTGGACTTGGAAAGTTGGCTTCTCTCGCCAACTGTACGATTTCTGGCTGGCAGCTTGCCTTGCTGGAGCGAGCGTATCACCGCAACACAGCCGGTAATGCGATGATGCGCATTGCCAGACCAGAGATGCCTATAGCCGACTTGTGAGATAATCTCACATATCGTGGGTCCGCTACAGTCACCGCAGACATCAGACGCAGGACTACAATGGTAACTTATTACGACCAAGCCATCTGATTGTGCATTCCGTGAAACAGAACCCGTAAGCGACTTTGAGAGGATAGGTCCATGTTCTCACTTTGTAATTGTAAAAACCCCTGAGCTAGCGGCATAATTTGCCAGAACTAGTTATTTTCGAATGATATATTGTTCATTCTGGCGCCCATGATTTTCTTTTTAACTGTAAAGTCACAGTATTATGATACCTTTGTCTGAGGTCGTCATAACTTGTATTTTTTATTGTTTCCAATTGTCATTATTTCTTGCATTTTGATTCTGAGATATATTTAAAAGTAAATATATAATTGTTTGCTTGCTCATGACGGCTAATTGTAACTCTGAGCGTTGCTTTTATGATTTTGCCAATTTGTGTTAATGTTAACGATAAATTCGCTCAGACTTGTAATCGCCAATGATAAGAAAATAAATGTCATATTATGACAATTTTTCCTAAATTCCAACTAACGTCGAGATTCTTGCAAAATTAAATAATTTCCACTCCTTCATAAGAAATTAAAATTAAAAATCCACAATTATTAATCATAAAGGTATGAAATATAATTGTAACGTGGTTTGCCCACCAAGGCACCCACCACAACTGTTAACCCTGAAATGTAATGAATCCAGTTTCTGGTCAATCTAAGACCTCTGAAACACTTCTAGCTTGGTCCTCTCAACGTTCTAATGAATCTGTTCGTGGTCCATTTAAAACTTGCTTACCTGATGAACCCGCTCCTTGCATATTTAGATGTATATCGGATGTATCTCACCGATATGTCTCCCTGATGGCTTGTTTCTACCAATCGATATATCACCACCACCACCAAAAAAAGGACGTCAAGGAAGTAAACCTGGAACATCATATGTCCTAATTTGTTCTGTGTTTAAAAATGAGCTAGAGATGGACAACAATGCCAAAAGCAGCCAGAAATCAAGAATGAAATTGGCGAAATTATTAAGTGCAAGAAAATTGATATTTTGAAACCCCCAAAAACCAGAAACTTTCAAAGAAACTATCATCCAGTTATAAAAATAACTCAAGTGGTGATGACGAGTTTTCCCCTCCTGATATACCATTTGTAATGGACTTTGTACAATCTTCTGTACCAGACAATACCGTCGCAGAATGCCTCTTTTGCGATAATTTTTTTTGAGAAGATGGAAGAAGATAGAGAGATGGGTGAAATGCTTGGGTTGTTCTCTGTGGCCCCATCTGGTTATCCGGTTTGTGCCACTGCAGGAAAATAATAATAATAATAATAAAAAGTTTGATTATGTTTGAGATTTTTCTAAATAAAATTATGCAAATAACCATGCAACAATAACTTGTATAATTCATGTTGACTAAAATGTATGATTAAAACTTTTTCTCAATTCCAGATAGTTTACGTTATTTGATACCTTCTATTTCATACTACCCGCCTATTCCATATTACCCTCCAAATAAAAAAATTTTAAACTAATTTCTGTTAATTAAAAATATTTGTTTTGACATCTTTTTATGAGATATATTTGATCACAAGAAGTTGGATGGTGTTTTGTTTTTAGTTTCAGATGTTAAATTAATTTCAGTACTGATTTGTACAACAAAATGTAAATGGTATTCCATATTACCCTATTCTCCTCTACATCTAGTACGAATAGTACAGTTGATCTCCAAACAGTGAATTTATATTACAGTTAACCTTGTGAATTACAATAATAACTTCGTCTTATTTTAGTAATCACTAAAAGTTCAGTGTTACCAAATATTGGTAAAATTGGTAACCCAGGTAACAAAACAATAACTGGAAAGCTCGTAGATGAAGGATTTGGATTACCACTGTATCTCAAACATTACTCACAAAACAGACGAAAAGAAACAAAGTATGAAATAATGTGATTAACTCATTTTGTTTTCATTGTCTAATGAGCAGGGAACGATCAAGGGGGTAAAGTGGTGAATCCATGATCAATCACATGTTAAAATGAACATTAACGATGAGTCTACTTTCGATTTATTCCAGAACTTTCCCGCAAATAAAACCTTCCGTTATGCATTAAAATGTATTAGAACTCATTTAAAGAACTTTTATGCTTGTCTTAATGACTGTCTGTCCACTTCCATAATATTCTGTTGTTGCTGCACCAATTTCACAATACGCCTCTGTGGGAATAAGGTAATGAATTAGAAAAGCTGTCTGCAAAGTGATGCAATGTAGGTTAGTGGCTTTAAGATATGCTTTCCAACGTCCACAGTAAAACTTATTATAATTGTATTACTAACTAGCATTTGCCCGCTGCTTCACGCGCGCGTGCCTTGGCAGGTGTAGAAATTATTTACCGATTTTATTCTCTTATCAGGCATTAACGTGGAAAGGCATGAACGGTTAATGTATTCTGAATAGTTTCGTTTGTTTCAATTAATACGTTAGGTTCGGTTACAGACGATGTTGTCGGTCTATTTCACTCTCATTTAGCCGATTTCGGCGACATCTTTTAGTTGACCCCGACAGATTAGATCTCATTCGCAAGGGCATATCATAAACATTTATACTTACCCAACTCACAGCACTAACAATTACAACGTTTTCACAGCTGCAATTATCACTATGCGTGAACTTTGGCTGCGAGTATATAGATGATCATAAACTTGGTTACAATATAGAATATCTGTGGTAGTAATAAATAATATTATTTCTGAAAGCAATATTTAACTCAGCTAAAACATAATATTTTTAAATGCTGATATGGAGGATTCCACGTTAACCGTGGTACCGAAAATTTAATTGGATATATAACAGTTGTAACGTTAAGAAACCTGATATTATAATCATTATGTGTAATTTTTTTTGGCGATTTTATGTGTAAACTTTGCCTGGGATTATATAGCTAGGTATAAGCTTTGTTAAGGATGTATCTGTGGATATAATGAAAAATACTGTTTCCATGATACTTAACTAAAAAAGTTTATTTTTAAATGTGAATACCGAGGATTGCAACATAACCGCGGTGCCATAAATTTATGTAAATATAGCAGTAGCAGTAATCTACGACTTAGTCCTCTTGGAAGTCTGCTGAAATATAAAAATTCGTTACCAATAATCACAGCATCTCAATTTTTCTGATTTATTTATTTTTTGTTGTTTTTTATTTTTTGTTGTTTTTTATTTTTTGTTGTTTGGATATTGGTTTTATTTTATGTTGATACACCATCAATTATTCCTGCTTTAAAATAGAAATTTACGTGAATTGGAGCTACTGTTGATTTCAAATCCTCGTATCATTACTGTCATTATTTCAGTCAGATATAATTAATCCAAAAATGTCGAGATGTGATCATGGTACAGTTTATGTAGTAACGTGCATGTAACTGAAACAATTATTTCTGAGTGGCAACATTTGGCAAGTTGTGAATTGCTTGAAATGCAACCTGACAGCTGATATGATTCTTTGTTATAGGCCTAAGAGACGATGCCTGCAGCTTTATAATCTACGCGGTGTAGCATTAGGATATGAAACATTTTTAATTTAAGTTTCTTTCAATATAGCCGTATTTTCTATGTAATTATTTCAGTCGCATGTAAGTACCTGGCGAAACAATAGCCTGGACCAGATGACAATTGACTCGTTTTGTTTAGCATCAGGCATAACGGGTTTAGTTTTAAAATTTACGCGGTGTAGAATAGAATTTTAGGATGCCTAGTTATATTTGAAATAAAAATTCGTTACCATTAATCACAGCATCTCAATTTTTTCTGATTTATTTATTTTTTGCTGTTTGGATATTGGTTTTTATTTTATATTGATACACCATCAATTATTCCTGCTTTAAAATAGAAATTTACGTGAATTGGAGTTAATCTTGGTTTCAAATCGTCGTATCATTATTGTCATTATTTCAGTCAGATATAATTAATTCAAAAATGTCAAAATGGATCACGGTACAGTATATGTACTAATGTGCATGTAACTCAAGCAATTATTTCTGAGTGGCAAAATTATCGCAAGTTGTAAATCGATTGAAATGCAACCTGGACAGTGATGACAGCTGATATGCTTTGTTATAGGCCAAAGGGACGATGCTTTTAGCTTTATAATTTACGCGGTGTAGCATTAGGATATGAAAATTTTTTTATTTGAGTTTCTTTCAATATATTCGTATTTTCTATGTAATTATTTGAGTCGCATGTGCCTGAATTTTCGGATGCCTAGTTATATTTGCACGATATAGCCACGAGACATATTAATCGAATAAAGTACTTCCAAATATGTGCAATTCCGCACAAGTCATTATGAAAGAAGTATGTTTTATTACATGCTGATATTTATAACAGCTGTTTTTCAGACATCGCTCTTCGAGAAAAAACTGAATTTCGTATTAAGTATTGGCTTATTGTGGCTGTATTGTACAGCGTTCACGTAGCAATTTTGTTCCAGAGACAAATAAGGGAAATCCTAAATTATGTCAGGTCTCTTTATGAAAGGAGTGACCGTCTGAATGTGTATAATTATCTGTGGTCTACAGTTTCACATTTCTGAAGTTTTTTACTGACTTGCTTCTTCCCATGGTACATATTAGTCGTTAGCTACTTCTGCAGATGTTGATCAGCAACATTAGCTTTAAAAATTTGGAAACACCATGCAAATTGATGCGGTAGTTTTTGCGTTATTAGAGATCAAGCCTCACTACAAACGCAGCTTGCTTACAGATTTATAATAGTATTAGTAATTATTCGGAAATGTGCAACCACCAAATCTCGTAATCAGTCTTAGAAAAATTTCTGTTGCTTTTACACCATTACCAACTAGAAACTTCATAGCTGTAACTTTTAAAAGACCTAAATTTTTACATCATAGTTTATGGTATATCCATAAGCAGTAAAAAAAGACAGCAAAAATATTTAAATTAGCATAAAAAGAGTGTTTTTGAATATCACACCATGTAAAAAATTCAGTAGGACTTGTGAAGTGTTGGCTTCCTGGCCCTGATGCAATGATTAGTATTTTCTCCGCCGAATAGGTCAGTGGCGTCGTGATTTCTAGGTTTATTGCTGATGTAAATGAGTCAAATTTCAGTTGCCGTGGTTGCTGTCAAACCTCCTGACATCTTCTCCTCCCCTGCGTGAAGTACTCAGCTCTATTACGAAGTGCTGGAGATTGCGCTGTGTCTCTCATATTTATTACTCTGCTGAAAGATGGTTTGACGCAATGAGTTTGAGAGTGTAGGACAATGGATGGAATTAACACAGCACACAACAACACAGTTTATTAATATGCAAAACAGTTCTGATTGGTGCAGCTCTTTCTTGTGTTGTTTAATGTTCCTTCTCGTATTCGCGCAAAACTATGCATCCAGACACATAAAGTCTAATAATATTAACTGCTTGTAGTTGAACTGTATGAAACTCGTATAAACGTATTATGATGCACGTTGTTGAGAAACTGATTTACACCAAAGAACTTCTTTTGACTTGGCATTATCAGTACGATGATACACTGGAACTTTTAATGACCTGCGAGAGACAGAGGTGCGCGTGTTTCTTTTCTCGTCTGGTGTGTGTCGGTCCCCGGTCCCAGGGGAGGTTCTGCTGGTGTTTGGGGAACGCCAGCCCCTGAGTGTTTCCATTAAATGTGACTTATGGCATAACAGCCTCGTGACAAGGCCTGCGACTCAAGATGGAGTGGGAGCCTGTGCTGTTTTAGTAAACAAACAAAATAAGAAGTAAATCTGTATCCTAGAACGAAGGGTAAGGGGAAGCCAGGAGTACAGCCAATGGGAACAATTTGTATTTTTATTACAAAAAAAGGGTGGTTTTGTTGCATGTCCTGAGCCAACCAGCAAGAAAAGCTTCCCTCCAAATACAGTGATTGGCAGACGTCATCAAGAGTGGGGGTGGAGAACAACGCTTCTTCGAGGCAGCGCGAGAAGACAGGGGACTTGTTGACTACCGACGGAGAGGTGTGGATCGACCGAAAAGCTGACTACTGGGGACAGCAGTGAGGCAGCCGGCCGTGATGGAGAGCTGGCCAACCCACCGACTGCACAACGTAGAATCGCCCGCACGGTAACCACCATTCAGAAAAAGGAACTTTTGCATCATCGTCGTTTTTTTACCCTAGTTATCGCCCCGAGACAGACTCTCTTGCTCCACCGAGAAAGTTATGTACACTTGTGTTTCAAAAAGAAAATTAATGTTTGTAAAATCTTGTTATGGAAACAATTAAAATCCATAAGTAAAACGTAAAGTCAGATTGTGAACCGTGTTTTCAATAGATCCCACCCAGTCATGTAATGTGTCATTTGACTTTATTAATAATTCTAGTTGATCAATAATTCAAGTTTAAGTAACAATACTTTGAGATCTGGATGTCGCTTCCCTCAGAATAGGGTACACTCCAATCTCTGGCGCCCACCTGATTTTTTTTAATCTTAATATTATTTGGAAATTAATAACTGGTAGTGAACGGCCACAGTAAGGTCGAGAAGTCGCTTTCCTAACATAGGGAGCACTTCAAACTTCTTCACCAAAAGTAACCCAAAAGAAGTTAAGAGATTCGTTGAAGAATTATTAACACTGGGGTGAACTGGAAAGATTAGACGACTCGCTAGCTACCTGCATTGGAAATCGTTCAAAACCGAATGTTCTGTAGCAACGATGGGTCGTCAGCGAATAAGGTTGAATAATTACTAAGAGTGTTTGAGAACTCCGACTACGTCCGAAGATTGAGGGTAAATTCACTTTTAAACACTTCAGAAGTAACTAATATGTATACAAAAAGCAAGGCAATGATTTGAAAAAACCATAAAAGTCATCTAAATGTTTTAAGCATCCCTTTAAAGACAATAAACTAGTCGTAACAATATTTTATAAAGCGATATACGGCGGTTGGAGCTGTCATCTAAATAAATAACTTTAAAGCAAGTATTCTTGGTAGTAGAAACTAACAACAATTAAAATCAGTTAAATACAGAAATGTGACTTCCTTAATTATGTGAGGCGTTTTTTCGGAAATCTGGAACCCCTCCCCCCCCCTTTTCTGTGAGATTTGATAAGATTTGATGAGATTTGGTAAGGTCTGATAAGATTTGGTGAGATCTGGTGGCCCCTCCTCTCCCCCCCCCCCTTTTCCCCTCGTTTGTCGTTTGTAAGGTTCGACGTGAGATCTCGAGAGACCCCACCCTCTTTTTCCTCTAACGAACGACGTCGTAATTTTGGAGACCTGGAGACTTGTTTTTAGCTCTCCTATTCTTCAACGGGGTTGAGACACCCCCCCCCCCCCCCCCTAATGTGGGATCGACACAGTAGTTGTTCGGAGACCTTTTCTTTTCAGCTCTGCTGTTCTTCCAGGATCTAAAAAGATGACGTGAGATTTCTATAGCCCTCCTCCAATTGTGAGATTTTTCGCACCACCCCCCCACCCCCCATTTGACCTCATGGACGCCCCTAAGAGCTGAGCTTAGACTATGATCACTACGGACCCCTTATCAATAATAATAATAGCAAATTGGCTGGACTAGAACTGTTATTTGATGGCTCGAATCGAATCTCACACATTGTTGCCAGAGTCCTCGTGTTCTCACGCCTCTTAAATAGTAATAATTAATTTTATTTTTTCCACGGACCCCAGGTTGGCAAAACTCTGTCTTAATTGAATAAAATCTCGTAAAATTCATTAAACGAAAGCATACATTCTAGTACACGAAATACCTTAATTAAAAGTATTTTTTAATGAGGATAGAAATAGCATGCTGCTAATCAGTGTACACCAGAGCAAATTCGTTCCTTTCCGAAAGAAACTGCGAGTAAACTAAAATAACACTAAGAAACATTACTTTAGTGACTAACACAAATTGTTAGCTATTTTTCAGTCATTTTTGATGTGGAATATGAGGGGCTCCTTAAATCGATGACAAAGTAGTAAGTTTCCGTTCTTTTTTTTTTTTTCTTGTTTTTTTTTTCTTTTTTTTAACTAAAAATTGGCAACAAAAGGGCAGTTTGAAAATCTTTATCTCTAGTGATCAGTCCGGGGAAAAAACCGGTAGAAGTGTGTATGTTCGACTCTATACACTGCAAAATTTGCTCTGATTCTATTTGCTAACAGCGATCTAGCTCCTGCAGTGCAAAAAAATATTTTGCGTGAGTTCATAACAACGGTATCAATTGAATTATCGTTCTGTGTTTAATGTATTTCTTAAACAATTATCCTGTAACAACTTTTCAAGTTTAGATTAAATATCACTCCAGTGCAATGACTCCGTCTGCAATGAACAAACATTACGAATCATATCTCCTCGAGTTACGAGTGCATTACTCAGCAGTAGACCTACTAATCTGTAGTGGTATTAAGGTCTTGGCGACGGAACCTCTTACTGGCTGCGTAATCCGCCTTTCTCGCTACATTAGTGGTATGGCGTGAATATGTTTAGAACCTTACCGTAACGCTTCTTCATATCTTTCTCTGAGTATCTGAATGATGTTATGAGAATTGTCTATTTTCAAATCCAAAGTATTATGACTATCGTTATACTCTTTTCACTCTCAACTGACGGCTGAAGGTCATGTTCCCCTTACTCACCAGCCCCTGCCGTCGTCCAGTACTCCGAGCAGACCGCTGTGTCCATTAAACAAGGGGCAAATTTGTTATTAGGTATTCTTTCCCCTTCGAATGTAGGAGTAAAGATCTGACGGCTGTTCCCACAAATACCTTCTTTTGCATTACACTTCAAATTCTTTCAGTGTTTCACTGTTGCCTCCAATAGTTTATTCCCATCCCTGAATTACAAATCAGTATTTGCCTACTCCCTTATGCCAGAAATCGGTTGTTAGTTTATAATCTTCATTTCTACATTCTATTCGTGATTTTGTTGGTAATGTCCGTTCAGGCTCATTGCCTATGTATTCCTTACTCATTCCCGAAGTCTGTTCGCTCCTGTATTCCAATGAATCTCAACCCAGCTCCTTTATTGTGACCGTAACTTATTGTGTTTTATAGTAATCTTCACAAATAAATCTACCTACCATTCTTGTAATACTACCTCACCATACTGACCAACGTTCTGTACCCCCTTTTTCCCTGTCATTACCCATGATCGTTCTCTCCAATGATTACGATACTTAGAAATTTATCCCTACCATTTATCCAATGCGTCCTGCCCAGTCGAGTTTATTATGAAATGATATAGTAAAACAGAAGTTCTATGTTCAACAATCAAGTCCCTCTGCACCTTATAAACACGAAAAATTTTATTTTTCAATGAGTGTATTTAATAAGTTTACTCTATTTGTACCGAGCATGGTGGGTGAGCTGTAACGCTCCAGCCTCCCATTCGGGAGGACACTGGTTCGAATCCCGTTCGGACACACTTTGGTATTCCATGGTTTTTCCCAAATCACTCCAGGTGAACGCCGGGATGCTTACTTCAAAAGGCAGTGAGCAACCCTCTTCCCGTTCCTTGTCCCCAGTCCTTTCCCGCCGTTAATAAACTCATCATTGACGAGGCGCAAATCCATAAGCAAAAAAATAACTCTATTTGCCAATTATCCTTATTCAGTGTTGACCTAACCAATTAGATATGCTATCCAGATGTTTCTAATTTTAATTCTGTTATACATCAACCACGTACGCTAACATACATTAGCTTAAAACCTGCTGCTTTCGTGCATTTCACCGCAGAATGCAAACTATGTTATGCAGTGCACATTGGAAATGGTTTCTTAAGGAGTCCTGTCTTCTCTGTACTTCTAACACAACTACTTAGTGTAAATTTACAAAAGAGTAACCACTCATCCCAGAGGACTAGCTTAGACGCGTTTGTGTGACCAGAGATGTTCGTCAGTTGTCGCATAGCCCTGTCTGCACTGCCCTAACCGCAGACACCAGTAAACTACCGGCACACTGCCGTGACCGTTTTTTCCCCTTCCCATTATCACACAATGGGTGACGCTGTGTACGGCAGTAAAGATGTTCCGTGATATATGAGGAGCCATGAGTCGAAACAATTCCACAGAGATGGCTATCACCAGAGCAGTTTCCGCCGGAGCGCCTCCAAACAAGACGACCGCTATTTACTGCATCCTTTGTTGATCTACATCTCCAGAGATTACATTTAAATTCCGGTAGCCCCCTATTTTAATGGCATCGTTGGAAGATGTCTATTCGCACTGGTGTGTAGTATTAATTCAGACCTGTTTTACAGTAACTTTGACTGAGAGACCACAATAACAAGATGCCAGCTATCTCTCAGACGTAAAGAACGAGAAGGGAATAGTTTTGAATCGCAGACATAAAAATATGATTTTTTTGAAACTCCCAAAAAACACTGGTATTTTCAGAAATCTTTGAAAGTTACAGTGACGTCTTGGGAAGGGAAAACAACCAATAGTGCGTTAACAGATACTAAGTGAAGGTGGGAGCAAACTGCTAGCAGATACGGGAAGTATGTGACTGGAAAAAACACTACCGTTGGCGCTCATGCGGCAAATCGTGTGGTCAAATAATATGCTCAAATATGGCAGCAGAAGACCGACTCTTGTACCTTAGTCACCACATACACTCGTAGTCAGCGGCACACCTGGTCTCGCAGAAACGTGATTGGACACTGGATACCTAGAGAAAAGTAGCTTGGTTCGATGCGACAGGTTTCCAGCATTCACAGTTGGTGACGTTTCGTCGCAGTAGCAACTTGGACTTTCAGTCCACCTGATGAAGACAGCGTAAGAAACTGTCGAAACGGCGTGTATGACAGCAGAACTTATCCGGCAGAACAGCAAGGAATGATTTTTATCAGGTTTGCAGCGGTTTTGCACCGGTACAAGTCCCACGAGGTCGTAGTTCCATCTTGTCAGGCAGTGTCAAAGCTAAATGTGGGTCCCTAGAGATGTTCGACGTGTTTATGTCACATGGATTTAATGTGGCTAGACTGAACCGTTTCATAAACTGTGCTCGGCTCCTTGGGGACCATTTACATTTTTGTTTTTTTATTGCTTAACGTCTCGTATAA
The DNA here is from genome assembly GCA_031002005.1 of Vandiemenella viatica. Taxonomy (NCBI): domain Eukaryota; kingdom Metazoa; phylum Arthropoda; class Insecta; order Orthoptera; family Morabidae; genus Vandiemenella; species Vandiemenella viatica. The sequence continues at coordinate 150,722,511 of CM061914.1, read as the reverse complement.
CAACTAGGTCTTTAGAGACGGGAAAGGATTTGGGGGGGGGGGGCAAGGAATGGGAAGGAATTCGGCCATGGCCTTTTGGAGGAAGCATCCCGGCATTCACCTGGAGTGATTTGGGGAAACCCAAATCTGGATGCCCGGACAAGGATTCGAACCGCCGTCCACCCGAATGCGAGACCAGAACGCTAGCCGTTACACCACCACGCTCGGTGACCATTTACAGCTTTGGGCTATGCATGATTTCCCGAAATCACTACAGGCTAATGTCAAGACGGTTCATGCAAAATGTCTTAGCCGAATTCCTTTTAGGCCCGCGGTCCATTCCCGCCTCTAAATACATGACGCTCTTTATTGACCTCAGCAACCCTAATAATTATAAGAGAGCGCCCAAAATTCGGTAGCCCCATTTTAAACCTCCTCTAAACCCTCATCCCCCCCCCCCCCCCACATGTAGAATCAGTCCCCCCACCCCCAGCTCCTCCCCGCCCACCCCGCCCCGCCCCTGTTGATTCCAGAACACATTTTGTACTGTTTTCTCTGGTCAGACTAGTGTAAATTACATACGGCGATAGTTAAACGACATTCACATGCTGTTGTGTGTTCTGTACCTAATTTTAAGTGTGAAAAATAATACGTGGCTTGGCTCCGAATCCCCTCCACGTAGGCCAGCGTAGCTTTATACCCAACACCTCCCCTCCTAGTTCGAACCACGGTCCCTAATTCGGCGTGTCACCGGGCACCATTAGTTTGAGGAACATTATGGATAAAAAATGTGCCGTGGTTCCAAAGGCTACTGCCGCGTCCCGTAGGATTGATGGAGGTACAGCTCCGCATTCCAATTATAACCTTCGGGAATAGAAGGAATGTGACAGGTTCAACGCCTGAGGAACCGTTCCGGCCAGCAAATGATTTTACCTTGCCGTAGGGCATATGAAAAACGCTGTTTGCACTATTTATAAGCGCGATACTCTTTGGCAGCATGATTAATTACATCTCACCATATCCAAGGAAGCGGTTAGTAAAAGATTTGGTTAAGGTGCTGTAAAGATTCATGAATTTCTAGAAATTATTGGGCTTCAGGGATCTGGATATTAATTTTTTAATATTTCCCCGGAACATGATGTATCAGAGAAGTGAGGGAATTGGGTTACTAAACTATGGTCAACCCATTAAGCCGTTGCTATATGGTGGTGTAGTATGTGATTCTCATTTTGAACATCAAATACAGGAGTACTTGATTTGTACCTGGAAACTAGTGCAGAACATAGTAACGGATATGATAAAGGAACTGGAATGAGATCTATTGAAAGTAAGGATGAGGATGATTTTTTTTTACTGCTTTACGTCTCTCAACAGCGAGGTCTTTAGAGACGGGAAAGGATGGGGGCAAGTAATGGGAAGGAATTCGACCATGGCCTTTTTATGGAAGCATCCCGGCATTTGCCTGGAGTGATTTGGGAAACCATGGAAAACCCAAATCTGGATGACCGGACGGGGATTCGACCCACCGTAATCCGGAATGCGAGGCCAGAACGCTATCCGTTACACCATCACGCTCGGTAAGAGGATGAAGAAAGTGGTTGGAGTGTACCAGGGGTATACTAGTAATAAGACGTGAAAAGATGTTGGTATGATAATAATTCCGTGTGGTTGTAATGATCTGGAGACATTCCTGTTTCAGTCGCCTTAGCCTAAACTGGCAATCCTACCAGATACAGATAACCTACAGTTTAAAGTGGAATCAGAATCAGGCAAGCGTTCTGGCGTACATCACATTACACAGAAATCTGTGCCACAGGTGAAGGTCAGGTTAATTGTCCATGAAAATACCCGCCGAGACAGGGATTCGAAATGGTGACCTTTCGATCCCCAATGAGTCACTATAACCACTGATCCACCAGACCACTCAAGATATTGGAGAAAGAATTAAGAGAGGTGCATGTAAGAGAAAATACGACAGTGACAAAAAGCTGTCATTGATTTCAGACATAAGGGTGTAGAAAAAATTTTCTTTTGTAGGCAGAAGACTGTAATAAATTATCAAGAGAAGTAATGAATAATTTACCATAATCACTTAAAGGAATTAAAAATTAAAATTCGTAGAGGGCAAAAGTAAGCGAGTACAAGAAATGAACCGAGCGTGCTGGGTGAGTGGTATAGTTCTGGCCTCGCATTCGGGAGGATGCGGGTTCGAATCCCCCTCCGAGCATCCAGATTTGGATTTTGCATATTTTCCCCAAATCAAGCTAGACGAATGCCGGAATGCTTCTTTCAAAAGGCCATCGCCGAATTCCTTACCGTTCCATACCCCACTCCTTTCCCGCCATAAGCAAACAAAAAGAAAGAAAAATGGATATGTAGGCAATTTATCACCGGAGTGTGCACTCCATCCCAATTAAATTAAATTAGCAGCTGTTGGACCATGGAGAAGTATAGATGGGTTCACACCTGAAGAAGACGCCAAAATTTGCATCTTAATGCGGCGGCAGACCCGTGAAGATTTCATTGTAATATCTGAAAGTTCGCTAAAGTGCATTTAGAAATTCACCGCTCATTGGTGTTGCACACTGTGACCCTGTAGATTGAAAAGGCATCCACAAAGCCGGAACGGCATTTAATCCTCTCTCGGTCATCATCTAGCACTAAGTGCTGCAGACTTGATGTTATTACACGTTTTATTGACACGAAGAGAAGTCGTTACAAAACAACACTGCCACTAGTTGAGAAATCCGTGAAGAAGTTCACCCTCAGAGTGCTAACTGAATGACATTCTGCGCAAGAACTGTAGCCGCGGGCGATCAACCGGAACAAAAAGAACTGCTCTTAGAGCATAACGTCAAGAGATTAATGCAGTTCATCAGGTGAGTCTAGGAAATGGAATGCCAAAAGTTTGAGACCCGTTGTGGTTGTTGAACTCACGTGCCGAGCATCGTCATTGAGTATAGTATCGGACGTGGATGGCTGTAATTCAATGGAGCTACCAAGTGAAAGTTGGATGTCTGGTGTGGACCAGTCTGCATGACTTGTCTTGAGTCAAGACATGGTCAGCCATGCTCGAAAGGTACTACCACTCCCAGGCACCCCATATCACGCGTTATTGAGAATAAGCTCGTTACTATCCGACAAACTCATTATCTTATTCTTAGGATCCATGAAATATTGTAAGCGAACACGTTTCTAATTATCTGCTGCCGGCAACTTGACGAAGGAAGGTATTGTATCGAAATTACTTGCCCGGAAAATTTTACCTCCTCGTTTTCAATCAACACGTGGTGTAGAGAAGTAGGGGAATTGGGTTAAAAAAAGTTGGTCGCAATATTGATTGAATTTTAGAGTGGAGTATGGGACCCACATTTTGAGTATCAAATTAAGAAGTTGGAAGGCGCGCAGAGGGGAGCAGCTGGATTTGTTTACGAAAATTACTGCAGAACTCAGTCTGCAACTGATATGTAAAAGAAACTTGGTTGGGAGTCTTTGGAAGACAAGAAGAGAGTGAAGATAATACTCAGAGTGTGGAAGGCACTCGCATGTGAGAGATGGGTCGTGGATGGGTATTGTTTGAAGAATTAGGATCAACACAAATCGGAGGAGATAACCACGACCACAAAGTATCAATAAATTTCAGGCGTTTAAATTTTCTTTTATAGCTAAAGGAATGACGGACTGAAATGCTGAACAATTCACCTAAAATTGTGAAAGAATTTAAGATGAAAATTCTCGAAATTCGAAAGTGGTTGATAAGCTCAGAGCCAATCAAAAAATATTTCTGCGAAGTTAGTGATATACATTATTTCTGAAAGGTGCTTTTTGTCACGACCCGTTATCTTCCTTCATACCTAACCGATATCGATAAATGTGGCATCATTTTAAAGATTAAGGTATCCGTTTTGCTCACATCATAGTGTCCAAAAAGAATTTTTTTTCAAATTCGAGCCTTAAAGGGAAAAAAAATTCCAATATTTCTAAAATGTGTTGTTTTATGTCACGATCCATTAGTATCGTTTTAAACATTAAGGCCTCTGCTTTGGCGACATCATATATTAAGAAAGGAATTTTTCAGAATTCGACCCTTAAAGTGCAAAAGTATCAATATTTCTACAAAGTGGTTTTGTGTCACTAGCCATTTATCTCCGTTGATATCCAACTAATATAGATCAATGAGGTATAATTTAAAAGTTAAAGTCTACACTTTGGTCACTTTTTCCGAATTTGACCCTTAAATGGATAAAGTATCATTATTTCAATAACTTTTTTTTTATCAGGATTCATTTTCCTCCCTTGATATCTAACCCAAATCGAGAAATGAGGTATTACTTTAAAGAGTAAGGTCACCACTTTGGTCACATCATATTTTAAGAAAGGATTTTTTTTCTGAATTCGACCCTTAAATGGCAAAAGTATCTTTATTTCAATAAAGTTTTTTTATTATTATTATTTGCCGTTTATCCTCCTTGATACCTAAACGCAATCGAGAAATGAGGTATTATTTTAGAGACTGATATCTTCGATTTGGTCTCATTATATTTTAATAAAGGAATTTTTTGGAATTAGACCCTTAAAGGGCAAGGGCAGAGGTATAATTATTACCATAACCTATTTTTTTTTATTTTTTTTTTTTTTTACAATATGCCATTTAGCTCACCTGATACTAATCGAAATTGGTAAATGTGGTATCACTTTAAAGATAAAGGTCTCTGCTTAGACAGCATTATAAATTAATAACTAAATATTTCGGAATTTGAAGAACAAAAGAAATAACTGTGTAAGTCGCGTGTATAATTCAATTCAGACTCAAACCGCAAGATAGCAGCAACGCATTTCACAGAGATATTAATAAACTGGCGTCAACTTTAGTTACGCATCTATTACAATAAACAAATAAGCATTTGCCACAAATTAGGCGGTTCTTCTTCCACCCTTTCACAAACCAAAAACCTTACTAATCATCGTATCCGCGAAATTTTCGCACGTGTCATATAGTGATGATATATTATTTTTCCTTAGCAAGATGCTCTACCAACCTCATCCCCTCATTCCTCAATCCGCTAGTTAGTGTCACTTTGTCAATTCATTCTTAAACAAATGGAGGTATAGTACGTGATTTCCATATTCCTGGTTGTCCATATTTCTGTTTCATATTACACCACACTCTATCCGAGAGTTGAACGGAAAAATTATTTGACAGTAAATATAACAACAGTGGGAAAACTAAACTTATTTGTCAGACGACCTTTGTATAGGTCTCATTACAACAGCGTGCTGTATACTGATTATACCGCTGGCGACAGCTCAAACCTCAGCGCTGGAAGGGCGCAATAGGTGGAGGACTAACAAGCCGCTGGGTGTAACCTGAAGAATCCTGTTCCACTTGCGCCCACCCGCATTGTGTTTTGATCTCAGTTCACTAGCCGAGGAGCAGGTGTGAAAAATGGCCTACTGTCCGAACCTTGCGAAACTAGACGCTCGCGCGAGCTTCCTGGTTCTTCACCAGCCAGCTGTAGAGCAGTACGTATGGCCTCTCATTCGGCAGGACGCGGGGTTCAAATCTCTGTCCGGTCATCCAGGTTTTGGTCTCCCATGGTTTCCTCAATCGCTCCAGAAGAACGTCGGGATAGTTCCTTTAAAAGGCCATGGCCGAATTCCTCCCCGTTCCTTGCCCCAAATCTTTCCCGACTCTAATGACCTAGTCGTTGACGAAGCGTAAAGTTCATTAGCAAAAGAAAGCTGTACATAGTCTACGGTTTCGCCTGCACTTCCTATGAATCAACTTCATGACTTTGCAGGTTCTGATACGAACTCGATTGCTTCTAGTGAAACCAACGATACAACCAGTCTGCGTAGATGATTACATAATAGTTAAAAAAAACATTTTTTTTTTCAAATTAACAACAAGTTGTACTAAATGCAGCACAGTTTGTCAAATACAGGTCAAAAGTTTGACGAATTTACATAGGTGAACATCCGTCAACATTAGGTAGTTGTTAAATATAGTCCTGTATTACTTAATGCATTTCCTGTAATTATACACTTTGCTTCTCATTTATAAGAACGTCGTTGACTAAACGAAAATGGCAGCATATTATATAATTCGTTTATTTGTCATATGAACATTTTCTTTTTGTCTGATTGCTATAACTGGTTACAACATCCAGCAAATGATATAAAATATATATTTTAATGGATGGAAAACCTCTTTTAAGCTCGGAAAATAGAGCCAACAATAGTGTGCTGAAAAGAGAAGAGGATGTTAACATTGCCGATTTAGAAAATCCAGTTTTAGGGACAGAATTTCACAGCAATTTCAATTATTTAAATCGAATAATGCGTTTGGAACTGAAGAGATTCGTGCAGAAATTCTAAAAATACTAGAAGAAGAATTAATCTAAAGATTATTCAAACTGATATCAAAAAGTTATGAAACATGATAATTTCAACTGATTTTAACAACCACTTCCAAGGAAAGTGCAAACTAACACATGTGAAAATTATCGCACTGTAAGTCTAACATCAAATGCTTCAATGTTACTGACTAGCATAATAAACACAAGAAAAGAAAGGATATTAGAAGAAATAACAGGTTGAGTATCAGTTTTGGTTTTAGAAAATACGGGGGTACAAGAAGTATTTCTATATTTATCATTAGAACTTGAAGGGCGGATTCAGAGAAAAAAATCAATACTTTTATAGCTTTTGTTTATTGAGAAAATGCTTTTGAGAGACAACAAGTTCAATTTCTTTATTAATAAAAAATGTCGGGTCTAAAAATATGTAAATAGAATAAAAATTTATAATCTAAGACTATAAGAATCAAGTGGCTATAATAAAAGTATCAAATCACGAGATACATCAGTTAAAAAGTGCGTGAAACTAGAATGGGCTCTATCTACGTTAATGTTCAACTTGTATGTAGAGGAAGCGATCAAAGAAATAAAAGAGTAATTTGAATGTGGCATAAATGTTCGAGGAGAAAAAATAAGGTGCTACGATTTGCTGATAACATTGTCCGGTTAGCAGAACAGATGGAGGACACTGACAAATTACTGAATGGCATATACAAAATAGTGAAAAAAAGATCCAAAGCAAAGCAAAAGTGGTGGAATGAAGCAGAAAGGATACCAATAATAGTAGATAAAATGAAAACTATGAACCGATGCAACAGGAGAAGTAAGTGAATTCTAATACGTAGTAAACAAAATTACAACTGATGACCGAAGCAGTAATGATGTTAAAAGCAAAATAGCATTGGCAAAAAAATACTTCTTGAAAAAGAGAAAACATTTAGTTTCAAATATTGATCTAGGGCTTTTTAAAACTTTGTGTGGTGTTTAGCACTTTATGGTAGTGAAGCATGGTCTTTACGGATATCAGAAAGACGGAAAAATTGAGCATTTGAAATGAGGAACTCTGTAAGAATATTGAAAATTAAGTTCGATATGAACGTTTTTTGGATATGATGGGTGGGGAAAGAAGTTTCTGGATGAGTATTACAGAAATAAAAAACGCAATGGTGGGTCTGATTGTAAGAGACGCGTGATTGATTAATTTGTTAGTAAGCGATCCGTTGAAGAAATAATTGTGAAGGTATACAAGCAGCAGGTATTTAGGATATAATTTGTTAGGGATGTGTTGAGATCAAGAGATAAGAGGAGAGAGAGGTTTGCATAAAATCAACAGAGAGGCTGATGACAGCAAAAAATATGCAATGAAGCATACGGATGTTTATATATATATATATATATAAAATCCTTGAGTACAATTGCTATAACTACCTACTTTTCCCCTTGGTGACTTTTTTTTATTTAAAATCATTTAATGTTTCACGTACTTCCTCATGTCAGTCACTACGTGAATAGCTCCGGTAGGCATTCTTTCTCTCGCAGGCAGTTTGAGGAAGATCTGTTATATAAAAATCTAAATGAAAATCTTCACTTTTGAAATTTGGTTTAGAAATGTCATGTCTTGATTTCTTAGTTATGTTTCGAGCTCGATGGATGGGTTTCTGTATACTTAAATTTGTGTTACCTGATGTGACTATTACAGCATGTTCGTGTAATTTGGTTCAAATCTTTTTTTTTAAGCAATATTTGTGTTAATTAAATGACTGCGTTTTGTCCGATCACTGTATTCAAATTGGAGATTAAAATTGTAACTAATTATTGGTTATTTATTTCATTTTTCTATTGGTTGTATGTTTCCTTGACTTATAATGTGTGAATTCTGTAATTATGCTTTGAGTGCATCTATAATAGCTGAACTGTGGTTTTCAATTCTTTCA